>JADLZK010005034.1:0-616707 GCA_015847255.1 Hyparrhenia diplandra | reverse complement strand
TTGTGATGTGATATAAATTCTGATAACCAGGCTAATACAAACCTTATCATTCGAGACTATGTTTCAAAAAAATCATGTCACGTTCTTCGAAGATAATATTGAATATCCGTTGGAAATAAAATAATCATCTCTCAAATATAGAGTGTACAATGGCACAAGTGCGTGATCACGTGTAGTGATAAAACATCGTAATCTTGGACGGAAGAAGCAGCCAAGTCTTGAGAGGACATGGTCGACATATCCTTGAAACCTGGATTTGGAGGAGACTCGCTGTCAAAAATTAACACTTATTTTATCCGCTCAGGAGAAGAAAAACACTCTTATTTTATCCGCTCAAGAGAAGAAATACGAGCCCTTGAGTTGTTTTTATTCTTATATATATCTTATTATGTATATTAGATTTCGTTCAGCTCTTCCCCCTTGAACTCGTACCCCTCGCTCTTCCTGACGACCACGTACAGCGGCTCCTTCTTCCTGGTGGCGAGCCCGGCTTTCGTCGAGGTTGACGTCCTCGGTGCGCACGCCGGCCGGCAGCGCCCACCGAAGTGGTACAGCAGGCTGGCCAGCGACACCTGCACGGTGGCCAGCGCGAACGTGTACCCGGGGCAACCCTCCGCCCCCCGCCAAACGGCAGCAGCTTGTAGTCCGGGTCCTTGAGGTCGATCTCGCCGCCGGTGCCGGCGTTCTCGAACCGCTCCGGCGAGTACTCGAGCGGGTCGTCCCAGACCTCCGGGTCCCGGCCCATGGCGTAGGTGTTGATGTAGACGCGGGTCTTGGCCACGGTCGTAGCCGCCGAGCGTGCAGGCGGCCACGGACTCCCGCGGCACCAGCAGCGGCACCGTCGGGTGGAGCCGGAACGTCTCCTTGATGATGGCGCGCATGTAGTGGAGCTCGGCGAGGTCCGCCTCCTCGACGGCGGCGGCTTGCCGCGGCCGACCACGCGCCGCACCTCGTCCTGCGCCTTCTTGAGGATGCGCGGGTGGCGGAGTATTCCGTCATCGCCCAGTCCAGCGTGGCGAACGTCGTGTCTGTGCCGGCCACGAACATGTCCTAAATTGTGTATTTGTCTTGAATAGATTGTGTAATGTCTCATGTCTGATAAATTAATAAGTAGTAAAGAGGCGTGTCGATCATATGGTAGTACCAGGACAAGGGGCCTTGAGGTTATCGTCGGTGAGTGGGATCTCCAGGTCCGGGGACTCTGGACGCGGGAGGAGCACGTCGACGAAGTCCCTGTCGCGGTCGCCGGGGATGCGTACGCGTTGCCGCTGACGTGCTCCTCGATGATCTCGTCGCACACCTCGCGGAGGTCGGCGAGGCAGATCTTGAGCCGGCGCCGGAGCCCCGTCACGGCGCTCGCGACGGCTCCAGCCCGGGAAGAAGTCGCCGACGCTGAACCCGGCGAAGAGGTCCTGCGTCTCCGCGAGCACCGCGCCGAGCCTGTCGCCCTGGACGTGCGGGAACCGGCGGTCGAAGGCGACGCGGCAGAGCACGTCGTTGGACAGGTTGAGGAAGCACTCGCTGAGGTCCACGGGCGGCGCCTCCGGCGAGGTGTCCCGTCCCTGGTGAGGTGCGCCAGGAGGCGGCGGAGCTCCTTGGCCCCGACGTTGCCGTAGGTCGCCACGCGGCGCGCCGAGAGGAGCTCGGAGACGACCACCCGCCGCACCATGCGGTGGGCCCGGCCGGCGCCGTCGTCACCTCGGTGCACCCGAAGGCGAGGAACTCGCCCGACAGGAGGTGCGGGCCGCGACGCCAGCGCGCCGTCGTTGGTGGTCAGCGCGGCGCGCGCCAGGTCCGGCAGGAGATCACCACGGCGGGGACGCTGCCCAGCTGCAGCCGGAGCAGCGGCGCGCGCATGGCGCGCGCCAGGTCGGCCATCGCGTGGTGGGGCATGTCGGACAGGAGGTGGAGGTGCCCGATCACCGGCCACCGCCCCTGGCGGCGCCGGCGGCAGCCGCATGGCCGACCGGCTCCGACGTCCACGCGTCATGTAGTAGACATACACGGCCGAGAGCGAATAGGAGGACAAGCGACGCCGACGACACGATGCCGAGCTCCATGGCGTACGCTTCAAAATGCTCCAGCTAGTTCTCTTTCTGTTTTGCTTGTTCGCGCTTGGCCTGGAAGCCTTGGTTAAGGTCTTGGTGCATGTTTATATAGGCTTATCTTTCTGCGGTGGGTTGGTGAGATGGTGAAAGCTGAATCGTGGCGAAAACTAGTGCTCACTTTTTTTTTCTTTTCTTTTTTTTTGTACTTCGTCCACGAAAATTACAAGCTCGATCTTTGTACGCATGGGTGATGGCTACCATATATGCTAGCTACTTTATTTCCCAAGTAAAAGGTGGAATCAAATATTAATTATGATGAAGCAAGCCAATAATACAAGGGTAATTAATCCTACCGCTATATCTTTAGTTCGTGACGTGTTTGGTGTTCCAGAATATAATATAACCTGTGAGCTAATACTGTATTACTCATTCGAGAACCAGACCTCGGATTTATTGGGCTTCATTCGTATCCTGACAGTACTAGGTGGCGGTCGGCGTGCTTCAAATTACTCCTTCCATCGAAAATCTTTGGACGTTTTGAGTTTTCCAGGATTAATGGACATTCTATTCCTCGGGATGACAAAACACGATCCTTTTAAACCAAATATATATTGTAGCTCCACTCACTTACCTTCTGGATCGGAAGAGGGAGAAACCTTTTATTCCCTTCGATACAGCTAGAGGTAGAATCTTTTATATTTCCTCAAACAACCCCTAATCAAAACTAAATCCACTCCATTCATTTCCATTCTTCCCTTTTCCTTCCCCAATCCAATGTTGTTCGGCAACGTTGAGGCCGCTCGTGTGAGTTATGATGATGGCGTTTCTCTTCCCCAAGCGAAAAATCGATCCGCCCACAATAAAATCGAGACACTCTCGTTCCTCCCCCGGTACCCAATGTGCATGTGCATGTGACGCTCCTCCCTCCAGCACAGACATGCGCGGGACAATGACATTCATGGGTAATGAACTAATGATGTGACGGTGTTTTCTCAATACATGGTTAAAGGATTTGTGGAGTTTTTAACGATGCCTTGGTCTCGCTGCAACTCCCAAGAGACCAAAGATTTTAGATGGAGGGAGTATAAAGAAGACCGCCCATCCATTGGGAATACTTTGATTTTATTTTTTTATTGATGCTTTGTTGAAATTCGTAGTAATTATGTTTCTTCTGGTCTTGTAACTCTGATTCTTGGTTAATATAGGTAGGGGATTTTCCCCTCCCGATTTCCTCAAAAAAAATTTATTTATTTTTTTTATTTCTTGAGCGACTGAAAGAAATCTCTCCATGCAAACACTCAGCCATACGTCGTACGGCTTGACTTGGTAGTCGGTAGGTTGGGCGTTTTGTTACACGTACGTACGTACGAGGCTCGCAGACGCAAAACGCCAGCCCCAGAACGTCGTCGAGATGGCGACATGGGAATCCAACACGGCAGGGTGTCGGCAATAATCAAGGCAGGGGGTGCCTGCTCTGCTGCGGCCAGCCGATCCGGCACATCGAGAAGGCGACCAAGCTCCGGCGCTGACCGGCGAAAGGGAGCGGGTTGTCTGCATTAACCACAGATTAGTGCAGAGAAGTACAGTGTAATGGGACAGTACCAACAGTTCCCTGCATTAGTTAAGTGCTATTTTCTGTAGCAAGTTCGGTAGAGATAGGCACTGAATTGATGTGTATCCAACAAGCACTCTTGTTGGTTCGATATTACTGCTCTCAATTGTGAATAATGCTTGGGGAAGAATTTTTAACACAACATTGTATCCATCCCCTGTTTTAAAAATATTATCCAGTAGGGGCTTGCCCCACCTGTTTCCTCAAAAAAAAAAAATTGTATCCATCCCCCTGTTTAGCCGATATACACAACATAAAGTTTCATGTTCTACTGCTCTCGTGGGTGTTGCTTCATATGAAATTTCAAAATGCAAAAAATTAAAGATGCCTCGGTATAAACATATGCAAATTTATCAATCGTTTCTGCTAAAATAAATTTCATTCAAAATTATGCCTCAATATAATATTATCATGCGCAACATAATTTTCAATACAATGTCATGGACTCGAATATTTTATCTCACGTTCCTTGCCGTCATTCATTCATTATCCTTACCCGACTCTGCTTGTTTTTCCACATTATTCAATACCAAATTCACAATCTCCCAGTGCAGAAGGTCCAACACGGCATCAGCCAAGAAATTTCACTCAACAACAGTCACTCTCGCGGTTCCTGTTAACCACCGACAAAGATTTCACTTGTCTCTTATATAGTTGGTTGACTTTGTAACATTTCTTCTCGCGGTCATGTGTTTTTTCAAAAAAGTTCCAACGTAAGCGAGACAGGTGCTTGTGTAGTTGTGCCACATGCTTAACTTTGTGTCCTCAAAGTTCCACGTGCCAAGCAGGCGCCGACGGCGTTGTCCTCTCTGATAGTCTCGTTGGTACGTACTCCTCTGTCCCCTTTTTAGATGTCGCTATGGGGTGCGTGCGGTCAAATTTTCTCAACTTTTACTAAGTTTGTAGAAAATACGTGCAACATTTATACTTTCAGATAAATTTATTAAAAAACTAGACTTAAAAATCTTTTCGATGATACTAATTACTTAGCATAAATATTTATATATTTTAATATATAATTGCCGGCAATTTGAAAATGTTGACTTCTAGAAGCGAGAATGACATCTATTTAGGGACGGAGGGAGTATGCATCAGCGCGAATCGGTTTGAACTACAATTGCTTTTATTGTCACGTGGTATTGTCATGCATCAGCATGCATGTCACGTCATTACATGGACAAACGTTGTTCAATGTACGCGTTCAAATTAAACAAATAGCACGCCTGCTATGCAAGCTTCTCTCATCACGCTCAGATTTCGCGATATGATTTTGCAACGTACGTCATGCAACGTGACCTCCAAGCACCGCCAGCAGCCCGGCACCGCGGTGCAATTTCTAGGCATCTGCATCTGGATGACTGGATCTAAATACCTCGCATGCACTCGGGCCTACCTAACCAAGATCATGCTACGAACAGCTAATATATGTTAGCATTAATATATACTCGCAGTTAGCATAGTTGAGGCGTAACCAAGTATACATGTGTACTATACTAATAAAAAAAATATAGTATTAATTTAGCTATATATATATATACAGTATGCAGAAATCATGTAATACATCTAAAATTAGGAAATCTTTTTGAAAAAAACAACTACGGATCGTGGACAAAACTGCCAATTGTGTTCTCTCAAAAGCTTGCCAAAGCCATAAGCACATTTGACGAGGTGCTATAATGGACAACACTTCCAAATACTGGCAACCAAAAACAAAACTTTGTACCAAGGATTTGGAAAAACATCCAAATGACGAAGAGAATATAATCATTAAACTCACGAAAATTGTAAAACATGTCACTGGAGATGGGCCAATATATTGTCGTTATGCTTTTCTCGAATTCAATATTTGACGTGGTAGCATGATTTAGAACAGATAGGTGACCTCGGAATTTTGATGGAAGCCATTTTGAAAACCACTCAAATTTAAGCACGTGGCACAACTACACAATGCAAGCACCCACATGGCCCGTGTTAATTTCGAACCGATTATTAAAAAATGTTAAATTGGAACCGTGTCAGACCCATGTCTCTCTTACGATGGAAGTTTGAAAAAAAACACAAAACCGTGAGAAAAAAAAAAAAAAAAAAAGTTAACCAACTGTATAAAAGACAAGTGAAATCTTTGTCGGTGGTTGACCGGAACCGTGAGAGAGACTGTTGTTTAACAGCGTGAGAGAAATTTGCTAGGGTCGAAACCGTCTTCACAGATGCCGTATTGGGCCTTCTACAGGAGATTATGAATTTGGTATTGAATAATGTGGAAAAACAAGCAGAGTTAGGTAAGGACAATGAATGACGTTAAGCAAATGTGAGGTAAGACATTCGAGTTGTCCATGACATTGTATTGAAAAGTATGTTGCGTATAATAATATTGAGGCTTTATTTTGAAAGGAATTTTTAGCAGAAACAATTGATAAAATTGCACATTGTTAATACCGTGGCATCTTTAATTTTATGTATTTTGAAATTTCATATTAAGCAACACTCATGAGCGCAGCTGAATATGAAATTTTCCTGTTGTATACTCCCTCTGTCCCACGTTGATCTTCATATAAGGTCTATGCATCAAAACAAGGAGCAACAAAATACATTAAATCCAGTGGTCCATAATATGCTCCTAGCCAATTAGTATCATACATGTCACTAGGTCCCCACATAAATTGGATGGTCCCATACATATATTTAATGGTCTCCCACCTCATATGAAGATCAATGTGAAATTTTTCTCTTCTGCTTATATGAAGATCAACGTGGGATGGAGGGAGTAGATCTGATAAAGAGGGGGATGGATACAATGTTGTGTTAAAAATTCTTTCCCCGAAAAGCACTCACAATTGACAGCAGTAATATCAAACCCACAATATTGCTTGTTTGGTAGCTAGCTAGGTCGTAGAGGAACGGTGTAGGCCTATAAATAGGGTAGCATATAGAGCCCTCTATACGCAGCGTAGGGCACCCTTGATAGCCTCAAACAACAGACCAAAATGGAGGGTGAGCTCTGGTTTGCATCCATATGGATAGCATTCATTGTCCCACTCGCCCGGTACGTGATAACAAACAAGGGAAGAGTAGGTGCTCGCCGATTGCCGCCGGGCCCTAGGCCACGCCCATCGCCGGGAACCTTCTCGACCTGCGCGGGCGGCAACCTCCACGAAAACCTCACAAGCCCGGGCGCATGCCCATGGCGCCCGTCATGACACTCGAGATCGGCCTGGACGCCACCGTCGCCGCCGCCTCACACGGACGCCGCGACGGGAGGTATTCACCACTCACGACCGCCGCCCTAAGCCCGGTCGGTCCCCGACACCCGCCGCGCTGGCGCACGCCGACCGGTCCATGGTGTGGCTGCCGAGCCCGACCCGCTGCGGAAGTCCCGCGCGGCGTCGCGGCCGCGCACGCCTTCGCCGCCGGCCGCCGGCGGCGCCGTGCTGCACCGCGCCGGAGCGCATGGTGCGCGGGCGTGGTGGACTTCTTCCGCCGACGCGCGGGCAAGAGGTCGAGGTCGGCCACGTGCTCCAGGGACGGCGTGTTCAACCTCCCGACGAACGTGCTCTTCTCTATCGACGCCGAGGACGAACTCGGGGAGCTCGCGGACGAGATCGTCGCCGTGCTCGCCAAGCCCAAACTTGTCCGATTTCTTCCCGTTGATTCGCGCATGTGCAAGGCATTCGCCGATGGTCGACCACGCCGCATGACCGAGTCCTGCATATCCTCGATGACATAATCGACAGCCGGTTGGCGGCCACCGCCGGCGGGCAGCAGAAGAACGACGACGCCCCGACTCGCCCCTTGCGCTCGTCTCCACCGGGCAAGCTCACCCGCCCGTGACGTGGGGGCCATGCTGTTCGACATCCTAGCGGCGGGGACCGAGACCACCAAGATCACGGTGGAGTGGGTGATGGCCGAGCTGCTGCACAACCCGAAGGTGATGGCCGCCGGCTGGGCGGAGATGAAGGCCGCCCCGGAGCCAATCAGCAGGGGACGGCCATCACGGACGCCGACGTGGCAAAGCTTCCGCACCTCCAGGCCGTGGTGAAGGAGTCCATGAGGCTGCACCGGTGGCGCCCCTCCTGCCGCACCGGTGGTGGGTGGAGGACGGCGTGGAGATCGGAGGCTACGCCGTGCCCAAGGGCGCCACCGTGATCTTCAACTCATGGGCGATAATGCGCGACGCCGCCCGGGGAAAGGCCGGACGAGTTCTCGCCGAGCGTTCCCCGGGCAAGACGGAGCTGGACATGTGGGGAAGGAGCACAAGTTCATCCCCTGGGCACCGGCCGGAGGCTATGCCCGGCATTGCCGATGGTAGAGCTCATCGTGTTCTTCACCGTGGCGCCGCTGCTGCATGAGTTCGAGTGGAGGCTGCCCAAGGGAATGTCGGCTGAACAGGTGGACGTGACCGAAAAGTACATGAGCAACGACACCCTTGTTATGGCTGTCCCCCTCAAGTTGGTGCCCGCCACCTAGGCTACAGATGACTGGGCTAGTTTATTTATATATATATATGTATGTCGCTGCATGGCATGCATGGTGCTTTTCTGAATAAGGACACGTTAATTATTATTATGTCGTTTAAGATATATAGTTCGAGCGATTGTATCAATACATAAATAAAAGATTACAAAACCAAAGGAGAACAGGAGCATGAATCTTAGCCCCAGTAAAAAGCTGCAGCGATCAATTGATATATATGTCGCTGCATGGTATGCATGGTGCTTTCAATTAGGACACGTAAATTGTTATAATGTCGTGTAAGATATATATGGGTCGTGAACTGATTTTGTGCGGAAAAACGATGAAAAACTTCATGATGAGCACATTCTTGTTCTTCTTTCTAGCTAAGACTACTCCCAGTGCATGGTATCATGAGATAGTATCGTCACGCTTTTACGATATATGATACATCTAAAAGAAACAGTCTCCCAATGCAAAGTATCATCTATGGACTCAACATTAATTGATCTTTCTCTCTACCATCGTGTTGGATATTGTGCCGCAGCGGTATCATGAGGATGATACTACTCTCTTCTCTTTCCTCCTTAATTGCATGCCATGTCAGCAAAACATCCTATGTGGCAGTCATTAAATGCAGTATGATACTCTCCATTGGGAGTAGTCTAAGACGGCGCAAAAATACATTGATGACAAGCAGCACGCAACATCATCTATACAGGGGAGTATACTCCTGTGCCTGAACCATATGACGTGCTGATAACAAATGCATATGAAGTAGAAGAGCCGATCGATCTCTTCAAGACTTCAACCCCTCTTTAAATGCCCATTAATATTATGCAGTGGATAACTGGACATCATGCATGTATATACTGTGCGGAGCTGTAAGCACACAAACATATTATGCATGCGTGGTTCCTAGTTCTTTTATGTATGGATTCACACAAACATATTATAGGTTTATATTTCCTCTGTCCGCATTGGTCTTCATATAAGCAAGAGAGAAAAATCTCACATTGGTCTTCATATGATGTGGGAACCACTAAATATATGTAGGGGACCCTCCAATATATGTGAGGACCTAGTGACATGTTAGACGATAATTGGCTAGGTGCATATTATAGACCACTAGATTTAATATATTTTTATTACCACTAGATTTAACATATTTTTTTATTCTCCTTGTTCTTGACACATAGACCTTACGAAGATTAACTGGGAAGAAGTATTATGCATGTGCATAAATCATAAACTCATGTTGCCACACTATATATATACCTCATTGAAAATTATATGGATTCATCGTGCATATATTACTACGGTCATTCAGAAATGCATGCATATATACCAACATGTGCGTGCAGTGCCGTGCATGCATACTGCAGAGAAAAATCACATCATGGTTGTTATCGCTCGCGTACCCACATGCGTGGCAGGAGAGAGCGCACCATTGGCGGAATACCTAGGTCGCCTTTGCCGCTCGCGTGGTCGTTTTCTGAACGTCGTCATCTCGGCCAATGTCTACCAACGGCTGATCTACGGCAGCTGGCCGAAGATCAAGCATGTAGGAATAATACAAAGATCAAGATCTTCTCATGCGCCATGCATCGCTCATCCCATAGAATACGTCAACACGCCGGACTTGAAAAGCAGGCGCCGCCGGCCGCTGTCGATCTTTGCCAAGAAATCTTAGACACGTCTCTTTTTGTTTTTACACGTACACAAGTTGTTTTTGTACCCAAAATATTCAAGTGTTGTTTCATGACAAAATCATAAAAAATTTGGATAATAATTAGACCCTTCATTCGATTTATTTCTTGTGCGTTGTACGCATGCTGCTGTGAAAACTGAGAAGAACGCAAACTAGGCCTGTTACCGTACGCAAATTACCTCTTAGGAGGTAATAAAAGAAACAAATCTGAATCATAGATTAATATTATAGAAAAGCACAACAAAAACATTAACAAAACTAATAACCGGCTACTACCTCAGTATCTTCCCCGTCACGCTTGATGTGTCTCGTATGACATGTTCTGTGGTAGTGCAACTTTCTGGAGGTGGCGACGGCTTTGATCGTTCGGCGGCAGCGCAAATCGACCGGCGGGACACTACTCGAGCTCGCGGCAGCGTGAATCATCGGCCTTTTGACAGGTGCATGCTACTCGAGCTCCAGACTATGACGTTTACTTTCGCTGGCACACATGAAGATCAATGTGAAATTTATATAGTTCAATGTGAAATTTTTCTCTTCTGCTTATATGAAGATCAATGTGAAATTTTTCTCTTCTGCTTATATGAAGATCAACGTGGGATGGAGGGAGTAGATCTGATAAAGAGGGGGATGGATACAATGTTGTGTTAAAAATTCTTTCCCCGAAAAGCACTCACAATTGACAGCAGTAATATCAAACCCACAATATTGCTTGTTTGGTAGCTAGCTAGGTCGTAGAGGAACGGTGTAGGCCTATAAATAGGGTAGCATATAGAGCCCTCTATACGCAGCAGAGGGCACCCTTGATAGCCTCAAACAACAGACCAAATGGAGGGTGAGCTCTGGTTTGCATCCATATGGATAGCATTCATTGTCCCACTCGTCTGGTACGTGATAACAAACAAGGGAAGAGTAGGTGCTCGCCGATTGCCGCCTGGCCCTAGGCCACTGCCCATCGTCGGGAACCTTCTCGACCTGCGTGGCGGCAACCTCCACGAAAACCTCACAAGCCTGGCGCATGCCCATGGCGCCGTCATGACACTCGAGATCGGCCTGGTCACCACCGTCGTCGTCTCCTCACGGGACGCCGCACGGGAGGTATTCACCAGGCACGACCGCCGCCTCGCCGCCCGACGGTCCCGGACACCCGGCGCGCGGCCGGGCGCACGCCGACCGGTCCATGGTGTGGCTGCCGAGCTCCGACCCGCTGTGGAAGTCCCTCGCGCGGCGCCGCGGCAAGACGCCGTCTTCTCGCCCTCCTGGCCGGGCGCGTCGGTGCACCGCGCCCGGAGCGTATGGTGCGCGGCGTGGTGGACTTCTTTCCGCCGACGCGCCGGCAAGAGGTCGAGGTCGGCCACGTGCTCGGACGGCGTGTTCAACCTCCTGACGAACGTGCTCTTCTCTATCGACGCCGGGGACGAACTCAGGGAGCTCATGGACGAGATCGTCGCTGTGCTCGCCAAGCCCAACTTGTCCGATTTCTTCCCGTTGATTCGGCAGTTCGATGTGCAAGGCATTCGCCGATGGTCGACCACGCGCATGACCGGAGTCCTGCATATCCTCGATGACATAATCGACAGCGGTTGGCGGCCACCGCCGGCGGGCAGCAGAAGAACGACGACGCCCCGACTCGCTCCTTGCGCCGCCTCCACCGGCAAGCTCACCCGCCGTGGACGTGGGGCCATGCTGTTCGACATCCTAGCGGGCGGGGACCGAGACCACCAAGATCACGGTGGAGTGGGTGATGGCCGAGCTGCTGCACAACCCGAAGCGTGATGGCGCCGCTGGCGGAGATGAAGGCCGCCCCTCGAGCCAATCAGCAGGGGACGGCCATCACGGACGCCGACGGGCAAAGCTTCCGCACCTCCAGGCCGTGGTGAAGGAGTCCATGAGGCTGCACCGGTGGCGCCCTCTGCTGCCGCACCAGGTGGTGGAGGACGGCGTGGAGATCGGAGGCTACGCCGTGCCCAAAGGGGCGCCACCGTGATCTTCAACTCATGGGCGATAATGCGCGACGCCGCCACGTGGGAAAGGCCGGACGAAGTTCCTGCCGGAGCGGTTCCTGGGCAAGACGGAGCTGGACATGTGGGGAAGGAGCACAAGTTCATCCCGCCGGGCACCGGCCGGAGGCTATGCCCGCATTGCCGATGGTAGAGCTCATCGTGCCCTTCACCGCGGGCGTCGCTGCTGCATGAGTTCGAAAGTGGAGGCTGCCCAAGGGAATGTCGGCTGAACAGGTGGACGTGACCGAAAAGTACATGAGCAACGACACCCTTGTTATGGCTGTCCCCCTCAAGTTGGTGCCCGCCACCTAGGCTACAGATGACTGGGCTAGTTTATTTATATATATATATGTATATGTCGCTGCATGGCATGCATGGTGCTTTTCTGAATAAGGACACGTTAATTATTATTATGTCGTTTAAGATATATAGTTCGAGCGATTGTATCAATACATAAATAAAAGATTACAAAAACCAAAGGAGAACAGGAGCATGAATCTTAGCCCCAGCAAAAGCTGCAGCGATCAATTGATATATATGTCGCTGCATGGTATGCATGGTGCTTTCGAATTAGGACACGTAAATTGTTATAATGTCGTGTAAGATATATATGGGTCGTGAACTGATTTTGTGCGGAAAACGATGAAAAACTTCATGATGAGCACATTCTTGTTCTTCTTTCTTGCTAAGACTACTCCCAGTGCATGGTATCATGAGATAGTATCGTCACGTTTTACGATATATGATACATCTAAAAGAAACAGTCTCCCAATGCAAAGTATCATCTATGGACTCAACATTAATTGATCTTTCTCTCTACCATCGTGTTGGATATTGTGCCGCAGCGGTATCATGAGGATGATACTACTCTCTTCTCTTTCCTCCTTAATTGCATGCCATGTCAGCAAAACATCCTATGTGGCAGTCATTAAATGCAGTATGATACTCTCCATTGGGAGTAGTCTAAGACGGCGCAAAAATACATTGATGACAAGCAGCACGCAACATCATCTATACAGGGGAGTATACTCCTGTGCCTGAACCATATGACGTGCTGATAACAAATGCATATGAAGTAGAAGAGCCGATCGATCTCTTCAAGACTTCAACCCCTCTTTAAATGCCCATTAATATTATGCAGTGGATAACTGGACATCATGCATGTATATACTGTGCGGAGCTGTAAGCACACAAACATATTATGCATGCGTGGTTCCTAGTTCTTTTATGTATGGATTCACACAAACATATTATAGGTTTATATTTCCTCTGTCCGCATTGGTCTTCATATAAGCAAGAGAGAAAAATCTCACATTGGTCTTCATATGATGTGGGAACCACTAAATATATGTAGGGGACCCTCCAATATATGTGAGGACCTAGTGACATGTTAGACGATAATTGGCTAGGTGCATATTATAGACCACTAGATTTAATATATTTTTTTATTACCACTAGATTTAACATATTTTTATTCTCCTTGTTCTTGACACATAGACCTTACGAAGATTAACTGGGAAGAAGTATTATGCATGTGCATAAATCATAAACTCATGTTGCCACACTATATATATACCTCATTGAAAATTATATGGATTCATCGTGCATATATTACTACGGTCATTCAGAAATGCATGCATATATACCAACATGTGCGTGCAGTGCCGTGCATGCATACTACAGAGAAAAAAATCACATCATGGTTTTATCGCTCGCGTACCCACATGCGTGGCAGGAGAGAGCGCACCATTGGCGGAATACCTAGGTCGCCTTTGCCGCTCGCGTGGTCGTTTTCTGAACGTCGTCATCTCGGCCAATGTCTACCAACGGCTGATCTACGGCAGCTGGCCGAAGATCAAGCATGTAGGAATAATACAAAGATCAAGATCTTCTCATGCGCCATGCATCGCTCATCCCATAGAATACGTCAACACGCCGGACTTGAAAAGCAGGCGCCGCCGGCCGCTGTCGATCTTTGCCAAGAAATCTTAGACACGTCTCTTTTTTGTTTTTACACGTACACAAGTTGTTTTTATACCCAAAATATTCAAGTGTTGTTTGATGACAAAATCATAAAAAATTTGGATAATAATTAGACCCTTCATTCGATTTATTTCTTGTGCGTTGTACGCATGCTGCTGTGAAAAACTGAGAAGAACGCAAACTAGGCCTGTTACCGTACGCAAATTACCTCTTAGGAGGTAATAAAAGAAACAAATCTGAATCATAGATTAATATTATAGAAAAGCACAACAAAAACATTAACAAAACTAATAACCGGCTACTACCTCAGTATCTTCCCCGTCACGCTTGATGTGTCTCCTATGACATGTTCTGTGGTAGTGCAACTTTCTGGAGGTGGCGACGGCTTTGATCGTTCGGGCGGCAGCGCAAATCGACCGGCGGGACACTACTCGAGCTCGCG
The DNA here is from genome assembly GCA_015847255.1 of Hyparrhenia diplandra. Classification (NCBI taxonomy): domain Eukaryota; kingdom Viridiplantae; phylum Streptophyta; class Magnoliopsida; order Poales; family Poaceae; genus Hyparrhenia; species Hyparrhenia diplandra. The sequence goes on along the minus strand of JADLZK010005034.1, from coordinate 602,459 downwards.
GCAGCGTGAATCATCGGCCTTTTGACAGGTGCATGCTACTCGAGCTCCAGACTATGACGTTTACTTTCGCTGGCACACATGAAGATCAATGTGAAATTTATATAGTTCAATGTGAAATTTTTTTCTTCTGCTTATATGAAGATCAATGTGAAATTTTTCTTCTTCTTCTTATTTGAAGATCAACGTGGGATGGAGGGAGTAGATCTGATAAAGAGGGGGATGGATACAATGTTGTGTTAACCATTCTTTCCCCGAAAAGCACTCACAATTGACAGCAGTAATATCAAACCCACAATATTGCTTGTTTGGTAGCTAGCTAAGTCGTAGAGGAACGGTGTAGGCCTATAAATAGGGTAGCATATAGAGCCCTCTATACGCAGCAGAGGGCACCCTTGATAGCCTCAAACAACAGACCAAATGGAGGGTGAGCTCTGGTTTGCATCCATATGGATAGCATTCATTGTCCCACTCGTCTGGTACGTGATAACAAACAAGGGAAGAGTAGGTGCTCGCCGATTGCCGCCTGGCCCTAGGCCACGCCCCATCGCCGGAACCTTCTCGACCTGCGTGGCGGCAACCTCCACGAAAACCTCACAAGCCTGGGCGCATGCCCATGGCGCCGCCATGACACTTCGAGATCGGCCTGGTCACCACCGCCGTCGCCTCCTCACGGGACGCCGCGACGGGAGGTATTCACGGTGCACGACCGCCGCCTCGCCGCCCGGACGGTCCCGACACCCGGCGCGCTGGCGCACGCCGACCGGTCCATGGTGTGGCTGCCGAGCTCCGACCCGCTGTGGAAGTCCCTGCGGCGTCGCGGCAGCGCACGCCTTCGCCGCCAAGGCGCGGCCTCAGCGCCGCCGGTGCACCGCCGCGGGGAGCGTATGGTGCGCCGGCGTGGTGGACTTCTTCCGCCGACCCGCCGCGGGCAAGAGGTCGAGGTCGGGCCACGCGTGCTCCTGGATGGCGTGTTCAACCTCCGACGAACGTGCTCTTCTCTATCGACGCCGGGGGCGAACTTCGGGAGCTCATGGACGGGATCGCCGCTGTGCTCGCCAAGCCCAACTTGTCCGATTTCTTCCCGTTGATTCGCAGATTCGATGTGCAAGGCATTCGCCGATGGTCGACCACGCGCATGACCGAGTCCTGCATATCCTCGATGACATAATCGACAGCCGGTTGGCGGCCACCGCCGGGCGGGCAGCAGAAGAACGACGACGTCCTGACTCGCTCCTTGCGCCGTCTCCACCGGCAAGCTCACCCGCCGTGACGTGGGGGCCATGCTGTTCGACATCCTAGCGGCGGGGACCGAGACCACCAAGATCACGGTGGAGTGGGTGATGGCCGAGCTGCTGCACAACCCGAGCGTGATGGCCGCCGCGCGTGCGGAGATGAAGGCCGTCCTCGGAGCCAATCAGCAGGGGACGGCCATCACGGACGCCGACGTGGCAAAGCTTCCGTACCTCCAGGCCGTGGTGAAGGAGTCCATGAGGCTGCACCCGTGGCGCCCTCCTCGCTGCCGCACCAGGTGGTGGAGGACGGCGTGGAGATCGGAGGCTACGTCGTGCCCAAGGGCGCCACCGTGATCTTCAACTCATGGGCGATAATGCGCGACGCCGCCGCGTGGGAAAGGCCGGACGAGTTCCTGCGGGCGGTTCCCTGGGCAAGACGGAGCTGGACATGTGGGGGAAGGAGCACAAGTTCATCCCGCTGGGCACCGGCCGGAGGCTATGCCCGGCATTGCCGATGGTAGAGCTCATCGTGCCCTTCACCGTGGCGTCGCTGCTGCATGAGTTCGAGTGGAGGCTGCCCAAGGGAATGTCGGCTGAACAGGTGGACGTGACCGAAAAGTACATGAGCAACGACACCCCTTGTTATGGCTGTCCCCCCTCAAGTTGGTGCCCGCCACCTAGGCTACAGATGACTGGGCTAGTTTATTTATATATATATATGTATGTCGCTGCATGGCATGCATGGTGCTTTTCTGAATAAGGACACGTTAATTATTATTATGTCGTTTAAGATATATAGTTCGGAGCGATTGTATCAATACATAAATAAAAGATTACAAAAACCAAAGGAGAACAGGAGCATGAATCTTAGCCCCCAGCAAAAAGCTGCAGCGATCAATTGATATATATGTCGCTGCATGGTATGCATGGTGCTTTCAATTAGGACACGTAAATTGTTATAATGTCGCGTAAGATATATATGGGTCGTGAACTGATTTTGTGCGGAAAACGATGAAAAACTTCATGATGAGCACATTCTTGTTCTTCTTTCTTGCTAAGACTACTCCCAGTGCATGGTATCATGAGATAGTATCGCCACGTTTTTACGATATATGATACATCTAAAAGAAACAGTCTCCCAATGCAAAGTATCATCTATGGACTCAACATTAATTGATCTTTCTCTCTACCATCGTGTTGGATATTGTGCCGCAGCGGTATCATGAGGATGATACTACTCTCTTCTCTTTCCTCCTTAATTGCATGCCATGTCAGCAAAACATCCTATGTGGCAGTCATTAAATGCAGTATGATACTCTCCATTGGGAGTAGTCTAAGACGGCGCAAAAAATACATTGATGACAAGCAGCACGCAACATCATCTATACAGGGAGTATACTCCTGTGCCTGAACCATATGACGTGCTGATAGCAAATGCATATGAAGTAGAAGAGCCGATCGATCTCTTCAAGACTTCAACCCCTCTTTAAATGCCCATTAATATTATGCAGTGGATAACTGGACATCATGCATGTATATACTGTGCGGAGCTGTAAGCACACAAACATATTATGCATGCGTGGTTCCTAGTTCTTTATGTATGGATTCACACAAACATATTATAGGTTTATATTTCCTCTGTCCGCATTGGTCTTCATATAAGCAAGAGAGAAAAATCTCACATTGGTCTTCATATGATGTGGGAACCACTAAATATATGTAGGGGACCCTCCAATATATGTGAGGACCTAGTGACATGTTAGACGATAATTGGCTAGGTGCATATTATAGACCACTAGATTTAATATATTTTTATTACCACTAGATTTAACATATTTTTATTCTCCTTGTTCTTGACACATAGACCTTACGAAGATTAACTGGGAAGAAGTATTATGCATGTGCATAAATCATAAACTCATGTTGCCACACTATATATATACCTCATTGAAAATTATATGGATTCATCGTGCATATATTACTACGGTCATTCAGAAATGCATGCATATATACCAACATGTGCGTGCAGTGCCGTGCATGCATACTGCAGAGAAAAATCACATCATGGTTTTATCGCTCGCGTACCCACATGCGTGGCAGGAGAGAGCGCACCATTGGCGGAATACCTAGGTCGCCTTTGCCGCTCGCGTGGTCGTTTTCTGAACGTCGTCATCTCGGCCAATGTCTACCAACGGCTGATCTACGGCAGCTGGCCGAAGATCACGCATGTAGGAATAATACAAAGATCAAGATCTTCTCATGCGCCATGCATCGCTCATCCCATAGAATACGTCAACACGCCGGACTTGAAAAGCAGGCGCCGCCGGCCGCTGTCGATCTTTGCCAAGAAATCTTAGACACGTCTCTTTTTTGTTTTTACACGTACACAAGTTGTTTTTATACCCAAAATATTCAAGTGTTGTTTGATGACAAAATCATAAAAATTTGGATAATAATTAGACCCTTCATTCGATTTATTTCTTTTTTCACATTTTCTTGGCTTCAAATCAGGGAATATATATATCGTTTTTGTGCGTTGTACGCATGCTGCTGTGAAAACTGAGAAGAACGCAAACTAGGCCTGTTACGGTACGCAAATTACCTCTTAGGAGGTAATAAAAGAAACAAAATGTGAATCATAGATTAATATTATAGAAAAACACAACAAAAACATTAACAAAACTAATAACCGGCTACTACCTCAGTATCTTCCCCGTCACGCTTGACGTGTCTCGTATGACATGTTCTGTGGTAGTGCAACTTTCTGGAGGTGGCGACGGCTTTGATCGTTCAGCGGCAGCGCAAATCGACCGGCGGGACACTACTCGAGCTCGCGGCAGCGTGAATCATCGGCCTTTTGACAGGTCCATGCTACTCGAGCTCCAGACTATGACGTTTACTTTCGCTGGCACACATGAACTCTGTGCATGGGCTCTACAGGAGATGACGGATGAGGAACCACGCCGTCCGCGAAATTCTCTGCTTGTCGGGCGGCATTTTTCCGCGTCACGAACTTTTTGCGGTGAGGAATGAGAAAGGCGTTGGGCAGCTGTTTTCTTCCTAGATTCCTCTAAAACGACTACGTGGAAGCATTTGAGGAAGGCGTTGGAGTCTTGGGGATGCTCTTACTTATGGAAGAGTTCAAGTGGAGGCTGCCCAATGGAATGTCGGCTGAACAGGCGGACGTGACCGAAAAAGTACACGAGCAACGACACCCTTGTTATGGCTGTCCCCTCAAGGCGGTGCCCGCCACCAAGCCTATACACCTAGATGACTGGGCTAGTTTATTTATATATATGTCGCTGCATGACATGCATGGTGCTTTTCTGAATAATGACACGTTAATTATTATTACTATGTCGTCTAAGATAAACCGGTTAATAAGATTGAGGGGCCCACTCGACCAACGGTTTTAGCCGTTTATTCTAGATCCAATGCTTATAGAAAGGTTATAAAATGTTGCAAATTAGTTTTTTTAAGAGGAAGATTATATCGATACTTAAATAAAAGTTTACAAATATCAAATGAGAACAGGAGCACAAATCTTAGCGCTGCAACGGATGCTTGCAGCGATCGGTTGAGCGCTCACCATGATCTCAACCGGTCAGAAACAAGCACATATGTTATATATATGTCGTAGCATGGTATGTGTTGACACCAAAATCTGGTAAGGTCGAATGACAGGTGAGCCGCTGCAAGATGCCAATAAGAAGACATTCGACATGGGGTCATTCAGCAAGAGCTCATTCGGCAAGTCACCCAACACTTGTCGCAAAGATTCGGCAAGTCGCCCCACGCGGACAAAATTGCGTGACCATTCGGCAAGACGGTGGGCAACGGAGGATGAGCTGTCCAAGAAGGAAGAGCCCACGCCCGTCTACTCCGTAAGGGCTTGAAGCCCAAGTTATCTTTCTAATTAGGTTTTATTCATTGTAATCGTAGTCGGTTGAGACTCTTAGTCACGTCTAGGGTATAAATAGTGACCCTCGACCATTGTAAAAGCTCTCTCCAATCAATACAACAAACCGGCCCCGTGCCACCCTTTTCGAGTCCAAGTCGTGTCGTCGATCTACTGCACGAGGAACCATCGATCCATCGACCTCTCTAAGTACCGGCAACCTTGCGCCATGTCTAGTATCATGCGGTGGATTTAGATATGATGCAAGTAGTCTTGTTTCAATGCTTAGTATCATGCGGTGGATTTAAGCGTTGGCAAGAGGGTTCTTTGTTAGGTCATGAGTCATGCAAAGTAGGCTAAGATCTAGCTTGGGGCAAGTTATCGGCCGTTAGATTTGCGAGATCTAATGAATTCATTAAGTTACCACGTGTTGCAATGAATCTATATTTATGTTTATTTATTGTTTGCAACCATAATCTTGCCCAATTTAGATTGATGCGGCTCGGCTTTTTATCTTTTATAGATTTACTCGTTCCTCGATGTTTTCATGTTCATCTTGCCGTGTAAGATGGATCTATTGCACTTAAGATCTAACTCACACGACAAGACAACATAAAAACACCGGAGAAGGAGTAAATCACGTGTTTACTTATAGCCGGGCTTAGATCTTGTTACATGTTGCGGGTTCATGTACGTTAGATGTAAACTAGGCTTTGTCGGGATTGGGTATCGTTCGTGATGCAGGTCTTTGCAATTTTATGTTTATGTTTTACGTGTCATGTTCCTTCTTCATGGACCCGATTCGGCAAGCTTGCCGAATGCGGTTATGCTTTAACGAGTAACAAGTATCTATAGATCTATTTAGGTTTATGCATGCTTTTAGCTTCTCATGATTAGATTGTATCATGCGGTGGATAGATCTAGTTGTAAGGAGTGGTGTAGATGTTAACAAGCTGTATCATGCGGTGGATTAGCTTGTTAGGGTTTATGCTTGACGGGTTAGGAAGGCTAGACGTGCGGCAGACTAGTTGGAATAATCTATGCATGTGTTGTCTAGATAGGCTTATATTTATAAGTTGCCTATCTATTGTTATCATGTTGATAGTAAGATCGATCCAATGCTTTATGCTTTATCATGTTATATCTTATTGATCAAATTTCACTTGTTCAAACATGTCTCTTTGTGATTCATTCGGTAACGATATATTTGCATGCTTTATTTATGCTTACCGAATGCATCTATAAACCTGTTGGCAGACAGCTCTCATAGCTGTATGTCGTCGTAAGTGGCTTCAGGGCCGTACATGAGGAACTGTCTTGGTCATACCAAGCACGTTCCTGCTCTCATGTTTCATCTCGTGTCAATTACAGGTCAAATTGACTGGCACGCCTCCAGAATCGAACAAGACACCCGGGCACCCGTTGGGAAGCTAGCTAATCCGGCTTGCTAAGTGTGCTTGACAACGAGACTCCCATTTTCTTGTCAACACACTTTTTGGCACGCCCGGTGGGACACCCAAGTTTGAAGTCAAGATGCCTGACGACGCCTCCAACAATGAGGATGACAAGAAGGTCACCCTAGACGATCTGCCAGCTGAGTGGAATGACCTAGTCCGCACCCAGTGTGCCGAGTTTGCGGAGAAGTGCCTACTTTGCTTCTCCAAGAACAAGAGCGGCAAGGTTCTCAAGAAGACTGACCTACCAAAGATTTGGCTTGCTGGCAAACCTGATCCTGGTGACGAGGAAGCCTTCAAAAGGCTGCAGGAGGAAATCCATGGCGTCGTGGGCCAAACCATGGTCAATCACAATGGTGTCTTCCTCAACATGTTCCGTACCATCATGAAGGGCACTTTTGGTTCTGAAGCTGATCAGTACTTTGAGGAAACTCTTGGACCAATCGGTGGACCAGTGTACTTCAATCTGCCGAAGGAGCAAAAGAAGAAGAAAACTGAGACAGCAGAAGATTAGGAAGATGAAGAGGATGAAGAGGAGCAAGAGGAAGAGACGCCAAAGCCGAAATCTGGTTCTAAGTCCAAGCGCCAAGAACCCAAGACGCCGCGTCCAACCACTTATGGGGATCTAGCGTTCGGCACACCTGGGAATCCTCCGCAGGGCCATTATACTATCTCTCCATTGAACAACAGACTGCAGAGGAATCTCTTTGGTCCAGGCTTTGCTGAATTTACTGATTACTCTACCATCAACACCTTGCCGAATCCTGGATACACACCCGCATCAGGAAAGTCAGCTATGCCCCAGGGTTCGGGAGTGGACATGTTGCTTAGCAAGATGGCCGATATGATGCGGGATGAGTTTGGACTGAAGCCCAGGAATCGGCCTCATGGGTATCGCTCTCCATATCCAGAGTGGTACAACAAAGTGGCGTTGCCTCCAAGGATGAAACTTCCAACCGACATGACCAAGTTCTCCGGCCAGGATGACACTAGCACCACAGAGCACATCAGTCGCTACCTAGTACAGCCGGGAGAGCTTGTCACGGAGGAAGCGTGGAGGATTAAGCTACTTTCCGTCTTAAACTACGGGACCCGACTTTAATTGTGGTTTACTACTTGCCGCCCAATTCCATTGGTACATGGGCAGAACTAGAACAGAAATTCCATGCATACTTCTACAATGGTTCTAGTGAGAAGGAGTTGGTCAACCTGATGGGCATGACACAGAAGTACAATGAGACGCCCCAGGAGTTCATACGCAGGTTTAGGGAGACAAAGAATTTTTGCTACTCTTTGAATCTTCCCGGACGACCAAGCTAGCGGCGGAGCTATACGATGCATGCACCCGAATGTTAGAGAAAAGCTAGCCGGCATGGAGTTTAATGATCTTGGTCAGTTGTCACGACGCACAGCCCATATGAGTGACTAGTTTCAGAGCATCAAGAAGGATAGCCGCTTTAAGAAAGGGGATGTAGCCCACATGTATCAAAGCTTCCTTGAAAACACAGAGGATTCTGATGAAGAGGATGCTGATGATGAAGTGGCTGCTGCTGAGCTGGTTTGGGGAAAGGAGCCTACAAAGATTAAGCAGCGCTGGTTGAAGTAGAACAAGGGGACTTATGACTTTGATGTCTCCAAGTCTGGCAGGCTCTTTGAGTTGCTGATCAAGGAAGGACGCATCAAGCTGCCGGAGGATCACCCAATGCTGCGTCCCGAAGGGGTGAAAGATAAGAAGTACTGTGGTTTCCACAACACCAACTCCCACTCCATCAATGACTACCGAATGTTTAGGCAGCATATTCAGAGGGCGATACAGGAAGGCCACTTGAAGTTTGACAACAATATGAAGATAGACAAGCAGCCTTTCCCTCAGAATATGATCTCTTTCTCCTTGAACATGGTTGATGCTGCCAGCAAGGGAAAAACAAAGGTGCTGACCTCTGAGAGAGACAAACAAAGCTGTTCGGTTGATCCCCGTAGCCAAATTACTGATGAAGAACTTCAGAGCAGCGGGGCTCGGTTCCCGAATAGCTGTACCGAAAGAGGTGAGTCCTCAAAACCCAGGGTTACCTCGCGTATTTTGCTTAACAAATGGCAAAGAGAGCAAGAGAAGCAGTACCGCAGGGACCAACAGTTTGCTGAAGAGCAGCGGAGGTATGAGGAAGAGATGTATTGCCGTGAGCAGGAGGATTACATGAAAGAACAGGAGGAATCTCACTGGGATTGTCCTTTCTTTAGGCATTGCTGGAATGAAGGCTTGAAGTTGCCTGCCAGGAATAACTGTCTCGAATGCAGTGAACAATATTTCGGGTATAGGCAGGCATGAGTCAACCGCCGTCCCATCCAAGAGAGACTGGGGGCACGTATCCCAGAGGATGATTGGCGTTTAAAAATGGATGATTGCAAGTTTCATGCTGGCAAGAGAGTTGCTGATCAGGCTTGGATGGACTATGAAGAGTATGATGATGACGAGGTTCCTCCGGAGTACACATGGCAAAAGGGACAGTGGTGCCCTCCAGGACTGAGGAAGAGTCAAAAGAGAAGAGTCCAACGCCTGAGAAACAAGGAGCTTAAAGAAGCAGCGACCGAAGGGAAGAAGGTCTGGCGTCCAAAGAAGAAAACTGATAAACCCAGACCATCGGCTGATATGAATATGGTTTTCTTTCTTCCAAAAGAGTTCATGGCTCCTACAGATCAAGAAGAAGTAGATGATTGTACTGATGATGCCTTCTCTGATTTGGACAGTGAGGAGATGATTGGTCTATTGAAGCAGTTAACTCTAAGCAGGCAAGCAGTATTTGACAAACCTAATGCTCACAATCATTTGATGCCCCTATTCTTGAAAGGGTTTGTCAATGGAAAGCCTCTGGCCAGGATGTTCGTAGATGGAGGTGCTGCTATCAATGTTATGCCTTACACAACCTTCAGAAAACTGGGTATGAATAAGGATGATTTGTAAGAGATAGATATGATCCTCAGAGACTTTGCTGGCAATCCTTCAGATACTCATGGAGCCATACATGTTGATCTAACCATTGGCTCGAAGACATTAATTACTACTTTCTTTGTCATAGACAGCAAGGGGTCCTACAGTTTAATACTTGGGAAAGATTGGATCCATGCCAATTGTTGTGTGCCATCCACCATGCATCAATTGCTTATTCAGTGGGATGGAGATGTAGGAGCTGATGATTCCATGAGTGTTGCTACTACTGATTCCTGCTTCTGGGAATACGATGGTGTCGAGTGCCTCTCAGGAAAGAAGTGGGAAAAGGGATGCCCTGTCAATGCCTATCATCGAGACCAACAGCCGGTTGAGGTGATCGGCTCTCACAGCAATTTCTAAATGAACAAGTTTATGTGGAGTGATGTACATCAAGAAGCTCTGGATTAAACTTTCAAAGTTGTACGTGGTGGCCGACAGCCTAATTTCTATAGGATCGGCCCTTATGCAAAATAAACAAGGAATAGTGATTATTGGATTACTTTAGCCGAAAGACCGCTAAGAATATAGCATTCGGTTGTGACTTAATTATGCTTGTGCATTTTACTTCTCGCATTGTTCTTTGGTTGCCGAATAGGTTACACATCTCATTCCGAGTCATGAGAAGATAGCCGATGGAGAACATCACCTTTAGCCAAAATATATGAAGAAAAACATCCATTCGGGAACAGCCGACATGATGTATGTCGCCTTTAGAGCAAAACCAGAATAACAAAAGAAGGATTTTTATTCATCCAGGAGTTTCATTACAGAACATTGCCAGACACAGCTACATCCAGAGTGAAGGTTACACATGGCATCTAATCTCAGGTCCTAAGAACTACTTGGTAGAATCCTTCTTCTTCATGGCCTCCTTGATCTTGTCAACAGTAGCCTGTAGATGTGGAGCAATCGGGTTGGCTGGTTGGTCGAGTGCCCTCACCAAGCTGTTAACGGCCTCACGGAGGCAGTTGTGGTGCTCGGCCATCTCTGAAAATCAACAATGGGTCCGTCAATCGGCGAGGAACAAAGTATGGAGAAGAATGGATTCAGTATGCAAACTTACCGCCGATGTGAACCTCGAGGCCCATGCGACGTTCACGCTCCGCTTCAGCATAAGACGTCGCCACGCTCAAATCCGCTCGAAGCTCCTTGTACTGGCGCTTCTTCTGGCGTAACGCCTGACGGAGGACTTCAATATCTGAGGAGTCATCGTCGGAAGAGTCCGATGGAACTGGGATCGGAATGCGGCTAGTCCCAATCATGCACTCCGGGAGAATATCCAAGCTGCCAAGACCGTGAGGTAAATTGAAGAAATAAAATAGATACTTTCATCTCATGGATTCGATCTTACCTGGATACGCGTGGTTGCCTCGGAGCCCAAGAACAGTGGCTGGATGCCGATTCATCTGCAGCTTTCTTTCCCTTGTCCGCCATGGGGTTTTTTCTTGAAGCTCTTCTTGAAGATGACGATGATAGAAAAGAGAACGGAAGTGGAGCAGTCAGCAAGTGAGCAATGACAGTCAATGGGTGACTCTGGATTTATTTAAAGCCAGTAAGTGGAGTTGGAACTCGGTTATGCCAAACGGAACGGCCCAACGATACAAGAAATACGGAAATAAGTGGGTTTTCCTCAAAAACCACATGGTTCTTTCTTATTGCAAAGGAAAAACCGGGTTAATTTCAATAAAGCCGATGCTACACGCGTCGCCTTTAGTACGAAAACCCTAAGCGTTCGGCCTTGGACTGACCCTTTTGCCTTTGGTTGGTTTATCGGGGAAGAGAAAGTAAATGCATTAATGCCGGACGGTGCGTTGAAATTCCAGAAGGCTGAATTATTTATCATTTTCTACAAGGAAATCTAATTGGCTGAGATGATGTCACACATTCGGCAAGGTGCTATTCGGGTGAACCATTCGATAGATATTTCAGAAAAATCAACCAATGCATTATGGAAAAGGAGAAGGTACACAAATGCAGAATGATCAGCGCAGCAAAAGGAGGTATCTTTATCCACCTTAATTGCAAACTAAATCCTCAAATCTTGTTGAGGACAGATTGCACCTGGGTGGACTGAGCCATGGCAGCGGCATGATTCTCATACTTGTTCATGCGATCTTCAACGTTCTCGACGGCCTCCGGAGCTCCACCGCGAAATCCAGTCGGATGGATAGAATAGTCTTCCCCGGTCCGGGTCTCCAATGCCACCAAGCTCATGGTGGCACCGAGCTTGATACCTTGGATGATGGCCTGATCAATGCGGCTGTCTGCCACATCGTCGAGGCGTTCCTCCGTCGTGTCGCCTTGCGCCTTCACTTTGCTAGTAACCTTGGCGGCTGACGCCTTCAGGCGCATGTTCTCGGCCATTAGCCGGGCGATTTCCTCCGTGAGGATCGTCGGCTGCAGGCGTGCGTTCTCGGCCCGCAGCCGAGTGACTTCTTCTGTCAAAGCTGCATCAGGAGAAAAACGGATCTGTTAAAAAGGATGGGAGAATGGAAAGCAATGTGAGCAAGGTTTTTTCATACCCTTATTCTTAGCACAAAAAGTTCTAACATGCTTCTCTAGAATGGCCTCCCGAATGCCGGCTTGCTTCGAGTATTCACTGTACTCGTCCCTGATCTCGTCTCTCCCTCTCTGCAAGCATGTTCATACCAGTAGTTTGTCTCCCCTAGGCCTGGGTAGTAAGTAGCATCAAAAGCTGTGGCCTGAGGGGAAGAGTTGGAGGAAGGCGATGAAGCTCTAGATGGAGAGCCCGGTGTTGGTGCCAAAGTGCCTGGTGGACGCGACCTTCTCCTCAAAGGGGCACCAGATTTAGGAATTGGCCTGGAAGGTACATTCTCAAAGAGAAAATCAATATCCAAAAGGTAAACAAACCGCAAGGGGGCAGCAGGACGATCAGATTCTTACCGAGGCCGTCGGCGCTGAGGAGCACTGCTTCCCTCTGCTTCATCCCCAGTGTGGCGTTTGCCACGATCGTTCCTGCCGCTGGCCATTGATCTTGAAGAGCGGGGGTTTTCTCGGCTTGGCTAAGAAGGAAGGCAAAGAGGCGAGGAAGGCAGAGGCAGTTTTTTGCGTGGCAACTGCAACAGGGAATCCCCTTCATTTTATAATCCGGCCGTACGCCTACGATGCGTATCTCGGGACGAGTCTGGAATACCTAATGGATACAATTCGATTCCTTTATTGGGCCGACTGATGAGATGGGCCGGATACCGGAGTATACAGGTTACTGAGCCCATTCGGTTGCAATTCATTCAGTTAATAGTGGATTGGTTTGGCTACAACAAAGGAAAACATCTGAGTCTATGCACTCCAAGAGAAGGTTTTTTAGAATTTTTAGCAGCAAATGCAATGTTGATTAACTAGAGGCCAAAGGAAAAATCGTAACAAGCAGGAGACAGGTGCCAGACACAAGAACTGATTTTCATTAAAAGAAGGGGGCAGAGCTACCGTGCAGAAGTTACATATTGGATTACATTCTCTAATCAGAAAGGCTATCATAGGCAGCCTTCAGACGCCTGAATGCAGTCCGCATCCTCTGTACATGGTCGGGGCTTGGTGTGCTCTCTACCTCTACCATCTCCTGGGTTGCGTTAATCAAACGGTTGAAGCCCTGAGCTTGACCTAAAGAAGAGCAAGGATGATCAGCCATTGTTATCCAGAAAAGAAGAACTTACTCAGATGCAAAATTACCGTTCGTATACTCCACCAAAAAATCTTAGGTTTCTTTGAACCTGTCCAGGAGGTTTTCCCTCTCCTCCAAATCCCGGAGGGTTTTCTGATGCGCTTCCCGTTCTGCTTCGGGCTGACGGCGCAGGTGCACAATCTGCGATTCAAGATTGATGCTAAATAGATTTTGGTATAAATCAGAAATGGCGAGAGCAAAGGAAGTCAGGAGACAAAATTGAAGGTATAAACTCACTCCGCCGCCGGCTTCTTCGAAGGACGAAGGACAGAACTCCCGACTGAATCCTCAGCAAGGCGCTTGTTGTTTGGACTAGCCATTGACCTCAAGCTTTGGGGCAAAGAAAGATTGAAAGATGTGAAAGATTCGGGTGGATGCTATCGGCAGGGATGCACCAGTATTTATGCCCAAGGAGAAGGTCAGGAGGCGCAATGTGAAATAGCTGTGAGAACTCGGGAAGGAAACCGATTGGGTGGCTGCCGAAAGACCCTCGGGGTGCAAACACATCTTCGTAGGACTGCAGTAAGCGGCTGAGCATCTCTTGTTCATTGTGGCGGATGGAGTTGAGGCGGCGCATGGATCATACATCATAGCGGGTCGAGCCAATGCCGCGCCCGAGAACACCCGGTGCCCCTTTACGTTGAAGGCGAAGCACAGTCGCCGAAATCCCATAGGATGGGGCCCAAGGTGCGGAGGAAAGTGATGCCCAGCACCATGTCGTAGTTGTCAAGGGAATGGCGTAGCGCCGATGTCGAACACCTCATCGGGCGATCCGGATGGAGACGTCCCGGCCCGGCCGCGGCATGCCCACCCGGTCCCCGCGCCACAATGACGCCGGCTCGGGACAAGGCTCAAAGTGGAGGCCAGCGGCGCGGCGACGCCGCAGCTCACAAAGTTTGTGGTGGAGCCCGAGTCGACAAAGCGTCCACGGCCCGGTGGTTGCCGATGGTGACGTAGAGCTTCATGGTGTCGTCCGTGTGTGGATGCCGCGATCACGTGAAGCGAGATCACCGGTTTTGTCGCCTTCGCCAGTGGCGCCCGCGTCCTCGCCGTCATCGTCATCCGGCTCCTCCACGATGTAGTCCGAGACTTGAGGTAGAAGAGGCGCAGCACTTGTGGCCCCGCACATATGGTTCGTCGCGGTTGTAGCGAGGGCCTTGCTGCGGCGTTCCGTCACTGATACGGCGTGAGCCGCTTGAACGGCTTGGGCGGTGGCGCGGCGTCACCGGGCGGGCGTTAGTCCCGGCGGCGCTAGGGCGGCAAGGCCGGCGGCGGTGGCCGCGGCGTTAGGAACGCGCCCGGTACTTGTGCTGCATTCCGCCCGCTCATATGCGGGCCGGCCGCATGGCGCGCCGGAGGTTCGGTGGATCGTGGAGCTCGGCGCCGATCGGGATATTCTCCGGCCCACCCGTGAAAGAGCTGAGCCCGCTGCGAGGGATCGAGGTTCCCGGCATGGGCCATCCGGTTCGAACGCCTCGAGGTAGCCATCCACCGTCCCGGGGAACGGCAGACGAGCTAGGTCCGCCAGGTGATTGGTGGTGACGGCCGGACCGAAGCGCTGGTGGCACACGCGCTTGAAGGTTTCCGGTCCGGGGGGACCGTGGGTTCTCTCCATGACGAGGTACCACCGTTGGGCAATGCCGGTGAGATGATAGGAGGCAAGCCGGACTGATCCGCCATGGGCGTGTGTTGGGCGCGGAAGAATTGTTCACACCGGTTTAACCGGCCCGATGGGATCGGACTTGCCATCGAATGTGGGGAAGGTGAGTTTGTGGAAATTGGGGACGTGATGGTCCGGTGGGTCTTGCTTTGGGGAGATGGGGCTGATGTGGTGCGCCGACGACCGACGGGGCCGCCGGTGGTGGCAAGTGCATGACGGAGGACATGGATGGAACAGGCGACGGTGAGTGGGGGGGGCGATCCGGGTGATCGGGGCTCCCATGGGTTGTTGTGGAGGGGGGGCGCCACCCGTCTGGCTGGGCCGGACGACGCCGGTATGGCCGGCGGCGTTGTGGTTGCGAGGAAGCCGGGGCCGAATTCGAGGTGGGGGGCCCCCCGCTGGGCCCGCCGAATGCCGCCGTAACCGGGCATACCATACGGCAGGACGCCGGGGCTAAAAGGCATCGGTCGCCCTTCGCCGCCGCCCGACGCGTGGAGAAGTCGCCCACGGCCCCGGGAGGCCATAGATGGCCGTGGTGAGCGCGGTGGTGAGCGTCGGTGGGGATAGCGGTGTATTGCGGCTGCAGGGGTGGAAGGAGCGATGGGTTGCGAGGGAGGTGACGGGCTCGGAGGAGTTGGGAATGACGGGATCGGCGATGGCGGTGGAGGTGGTGGTGGGTGGGGCCGGGGAACGGTGGTGCCCTCGAGGTGGCCATGGCTCGATACCGGTTGTTAGGGCTAGTGAGGTTGCGGAGGAGGTAGGAGTGAGAGACCGGCGGCCGGGGCTTGAGTCCCGGCGGCGGGGAGCGCCGCCCGGGAACGTGAGAGCGACAACGGGGTTACGGTGAACAATCGCCAGGAGCGAGAGAGATAACTCAATCTCTGGGCTGACTTTCTCATTAACTCCAAAGTTCATTACATAAAGGAATTCTCTAACAACTTTAGCTAAGTTTAAGGTAAACCAACCAATTGAAATAACATAATAAAAACTAATAAATCTCCTTATTACTAGGATCGATGACTGATCCCCTTCTCATGACTCCGACGTCCTGTGCATGGCCTTGCACCGCGCGCGCTCCTTGACTTGACGCGTTCTGGATCAGCCACTGGCTTTGGCTCCGTTCTTGCGCTTGTAGACGTTGCCGTACATAACAGGTCTCTTTCCCGTGCAAGTATCTTCAGGTCCTTGGAGAGTGCGAATAATTCGACCTTGAGATCTTTGTTTTCTTTCTCCACTACCTGAAGCTTTTCCTGCACATCGCGCTGGACATGCACAGTAGCAGCTTCTAGTTTCATGGCTTCCAACTGCTTACTGAGTTCAGCAATATGGTTCTGGAGCTCAGACTTCTCAGACTCCAATTCTTTAGACTTCTTAGCAACTGCATCACGGATTTTCTTCTCTTGTTCTTCCCGTGCTTGGCGAAGCTGCCTTACACATTCTTTAAGGGCATCATCCAAGTGGCTGACCTGATCCTCCAGGGAGGTATTTTTCTGGGATGCAGTTTCAAGAAGTTGCTTCAGGGAAACAACTTCAGCTTCAGCTTGTTCCCAACCTACAAATAAAGAAAAATATAATATGCAATTCAGTACATTATTAGGATAGCATTTTTATCTTCACCTTAAGAATGTATAATAAGTATGATAATTAGGGTATAATAGAGGTATATGTATGGATGATGGTAAAACTAATTCTACTTTTGCTCCTCAGAATAATCTCTCTTTTTGAAAATTATTGAAGAGAACCTGGGCTATAAATACACTTTTTTTATGAGAGTTTCGGACACTTCTCCCTTTTTATTTCTCTCTCTTTTTCTTTTAGAGATGTGGGCCCTACTCATCCTCGGACTTTTGTCCTTTTTTCTTCCTCTTTTCTCTTTTAGAGAGGTAGGCTCTACTCGCCCGTAGTGTGCTATCGTTGATGCATGCAAGATGATATTGAAATGCACAAGTGTTAGACAAAACAATAGTGAGTTTTGTTGAGTTAACCTATATAGATGAAATAGGAAGCATACACAGCATTTTAGTTCCTTTCGTTCTGCTCTCGCCGAGGTAATAGTGCATTGCCCACATCACGTAGAATTGTTGGCTGCATATTCACCGGGCATGTATCCTATATACAATGTAGGTAGTGTTCTACAAACATTTCATCAATTAGTATTTTTTTAAAAGTGGCTTTGGCGTTTTTTATCCTCGCTTTTAAGCGAATGGTGATTTTACCCTCTTTTTTTTAACTTTGTGATTTTACCCCTGTTATTTCAGAATGAAGGGAGAGTCTACCCCTAGTCCGTTAAGTCCCTCTAACGGTGTTAAAAAGGACAAAAAAAAAACGAGGGTAAAATCACCATTTCGCTTAAAAGCGAGGGTAAAATCACCAAATTTTCTTTCTTTTTTTTTTTTTTTTATCATTTAATATAATATGTACCAACGGTGTTAAATAAGAGGGGTAGACGCGAAAAAGTTTCATTTGAAAAAAAAAAGTAAGGGTAAAAATGCAAAGTTGAAAAACGAGGGTAAAAATCACCATTAGGCTTTAAAGTAAGGGTAGAATCACCAAATTCCCTTTTATAAAATGGAGTTTTACCTCTGCTTTTTAGAAAGCAACAGAAACATAGATACATGCTGCGGTTACCAGTTCCAAAAACGCACAAAAAGCACCAAAGCCCTATTACAAAAACTAGATTTCGACAATATCCAACATAGCAGTCTATCGGCAGGAATTCCTTCATCCACTTCATGATATCTTCTTTAGCATGATCAAAGAGCTCCTTGTCCTCCTCCTTCAGATCAAGGATATAGCAGAATAGATGATATCAGAAGGGGCTTAAGGATGATCCAAAGCGAACACCGGAAAGCACAGATGACAAAAAGGAGTGTACTAGCGATTCGTAGTTGTTTTTCGGACAAAACCATACCTTCGGACCACAGGATTAAAGAGCGCACAAAGTGCTGAGAGATCAGCCTTGGCTAGCCTTAATCTCCATCAGCAACCAATTCTTCCTTATATTCTTCGGTAACCTTAGAAGAGATCTCAACCGGTGGCCATTGTTTTTGCTAAGAATTCTATACGCTTTAACCTCATCACGACCCAAGCCATAGCTAGGTATCTCTTCAAGTGCCTCTATGATTTGTGAAGCTTGCAGCGGATTGCCGGCATCACCGTCTCCTATTGGCCGCTCATCAACAACAACCGACGGTGACCTCTCAATGCCAATCTGGCTTTGGCCTGTCGAAGTAGCATCATCTCTTCTGCCACTACTTGGGTAAGTATTGAAGAAATACGATACCTTGCTTGGGATCAGTTCGTCTCGAGCGTAACAATACCCAAGATCTTCTTCATGGCGTGAGACTGAGTGTATTGTTTTGGTTCTCATGTTGACCAGTATCTGCCAGAGCGTCCGGCTGTTCCATTTGGTATCGCGCATCCTGAAGCAGATGACCTCCGGTTCGTCGATGCTCACGATGGGGCGGTCAAGTGGATCGCACGGCAGATCCTTGTAGGCGTCGAGCGCCCAGAGCTCGGTTGCGTCGACCATGCCGTCCTTCACCCACTCCATGTCGCCATTGCCGATCCTCATCGTCCAGGTATGGATGGTGTAGGCGTGGCGAGAGTATTCGCAGTCGCAGGAAGCGGCGGCACCACAGCAGCAGCGGCCAAAGATGTTGACAAACTTGAGCGCGCCGCCACCCGCGGTGGTGCAAACGTTCCGTTTTAATTGGTTGCCTTCACGGGGATCCATGGGGAGCTTTACGTACTCCACCGTTGGTTTCTCCTTGAACACATCAATGAGCAGCATGGCGCCGGGCTGGGAAAGTTGACCCAGCGAGAGGAGACGGTCGCCCGACGAGGGACGACGGTGTCCCACAACGTAGGAAGATCCCAGTCCTCTCTGATTTTGAGGTGGTAGCGTTTCCACTCACGAGCGAACAGGTAGAGATTGGCCACCGTGTCATCACCACTGCGCTTGCTGAGATATGCCACCACGAGCTCGTCCCGCCACGGGGCGCAAGAGGCCGGTGGAACTATCAAAGAGCTCTCGGGCGCCGGCGGGAGCAGCCACAACGGCGGCGGCCGTGAGGGCTCCGCGGCGTGGGCGCCCGGCGTTGTAGACAAAGTGTTCAACGTGGTGGTATTGTTCATTCTTTTCTTTGATACGAACCTGATGAGTACAGAGTCGCCGCGGCGCCGCGAGCACCTTGGATTTCTCCTCTTTGAGACCGTCGGGAATCGGAGGAATACACGCCGAAAGTGCCGGGGGCTCCGCGAGGCGGAGGGAGACTTGGATCGGATGGCGGTTTCTTGTGCGGGCGGCCGCCCGGTGTGTTAGGGTCGTCGCCGGTCGGTCGGGAGTACGAGGAGAGGTCCTTGACCTTGATGATCTCCAGTCTTGCTCGATCATCACCCACGTTGGGTAGGCGGAGGAGGGCGAATCGGAGGGAGGTTGGGCTTCCATGGCGCCGCCACGACGTTCGTTGCCCTAACCGTATGGCCGTGTATATGGAACAGTACATCCGTGTTTCATGTATTGCAATTGTAAAACATATGGAATAGCCATATATTTAAAGATTTGTCATCCCGGATGGGTGTCATAAGATTTGTCACCATGGCTCGCATGTATGTGAGCTATTCACAATTCTAGGATTATAGGATATGAGCTTCTCCAAAATACCATTCCGCAAATGGGCTTTGCTAGATCGCCATTATGAAACATGACCTACCCGCTGAAATGCCGGAAAAAATTGGAGTGCGAGGCGTCGTGACGGAGCGTCCGTGCGGCCCCTGCTCTAGATATCGGCGCGTGTCGAGGACCACCACATCAAGCGCTCGGAAGCGCTCACGTGCGGCCCCGAGGGCGGCCCGACCCGAGTGTGCGAATCCGGTTGGGGCGGCTGGTGCGCCCGCGGGAGGTGAGTTAAACTCGAAAGGGGACATGCGATCAATGAGAAGAAGCCACGTCGAGGGCCATACGGGCGGCTCCGTCACGGCAGTCCGTACCCAATAATCGTACCCAATAATCACTACCGAATCAAGCGATTTCCGTGAGGCGTATGCTCACGGGGAAAGGCCCTTTACCCCCGGGAAAGCCTTTCCCGGGGTAAATCACGGATATCGATGTCGGGGGAAAAAAGGGCCGGAAATCACCCTTTCCCGTGAACCGCGGCTAATGTTCACGGGATATACTTTCCCCGTGAACCTATTTAGCTCGCGGGATAGATGTAACGGGGAGGGGGCGTTGTCAACGGGGAGGTGTGAAACCCCGTTATGGCCTACGTGGCCTGTGACATGAAACGGCATTTTCGAGTTCTTTCCCGTGAGCATAACGGAGCCGCTCACGAGATATCCGATCGCTTTCCGTGAGTCATGTTGCGCCACGGGAAAGATTTGGCCTCTTTCCCGTGTGAGCAATGTCGACTCACGGGAAAGGTTTGGCCTCTTTCCCGTGAGCTACTCACGGAAAATTATTTGTTTTTTTTTTTTTTTTTCCAGCACAATACGTATATAAATAAATATATATATATATATATATATATATATATATATATATATATATATATATATATACATATATATATATATATATATATATATATATATATACCACATCATTTCTCCCATATCACATATCTCCACAATACCACATATATTACATAAAATCCAACAAGTCACAAGTTCAAGTTCACAATAGCATGTGTTCAACCATCACAATGACAGGCTCTAAGATCAAGTTCACAAGTTTTTCACCTAAATCATCACAACCTCAGAACCATTTACCCCAGCCGTCTTGTTGCTCCGCAGCTCGGTCCCAAGCGTTCTGCTCCGGAGTTGGGTTCGAGGCATGAGATTGATCCTGCACGTAGACAAAGATATTGCATTTGTTAGACAAAATTCAAGGTAGATTCTATTGATTTGAAAAAAAAGCAAGATAAATTGTTAGAAATTTCGGCAGCACCTCCCCCGCACGGAGGGGTTTCCAACCCGCAAAGAAAAAACAACGACTTCGATGGCCGACAACCACATGTCCACGTGCACATCTCATGGTGCATTCAAAACTCCAGATCATATCCATTCACATTCATATATGCATATTTCGAGTTAAGGGAGACAAACTCACAGGAGAGGCTCCAGGCGGTGGAGGGAAGATTAACGGGTGACCATAGACGGGCGGCGGGATGAAGACGGGCGGTGGTGGTGGAGGGAAGGCGATCTCCGGTGGCAGCTCCACACCAATCGTGCCACCAACAGCTGGAGGTACCCTAGGAGAGCTTCCATACTCTTACGGTGCTCGCCAGCCCTCTCTCGCTCGCTGAGCCCTTGCCCGCTCCCTCTCCTCGGCCTCCTCCCCCCCACTTCCTCTCTTCCTCTATCTGGACCTATTTTAACACAAAGTTAGAACACAAAGTGAAACAAAGATGTAAAGATAAATGAACCTTAAATACAATAAATAAACCTCAAGTCTGGAGACCGTAGCCTGGTAAGTGGTTGGCCGCTCGCGTATCACCGGGCCCCCCGAGCGTGCTCGGAGCTCAGATAGCTTCTTTGTGTGGTGCGGGTTGATAACGCTATGACCCAAATAGTACCGCCCGTGCTTCTTGCCTCCTCCGGCGATCATGGCGATGTCCCCCTCAATGTTGTGGCCGCGGGGATCGAAGCTTTCTCCATACTGCTCCCTCGCCACTTCGGTGTACCTACTGATCTTCTCGTAGGTGGTCGGGTTGGTGTAGGCTTCGGGCCCAGCCTCAGGGTTGAAGACAACCGCGAGATCTTTATACTTGCCCGTGTGGGAGCAAGCAAAGGCCTCGAGCGTGTTGATTGGCACGCCATGTGTCTCCTCCTGTGTGAGAAAAAGAAAAATAGCTAGAATGCTTAGAAAGTATTGAGTTGCACATCAGAAAATAAGAATTGGATAACACTTACATATCTAGCTTGGTAGGCCGTGAGATTAAGGCTGCCTTGATGGTGTGGTACACACGGCATCATGGCACGCCGTTCTCGGTAGTCGTTGGGACCTCCTCATAATCTGTATCGATCCACTTGTCCACCTGAAGCTCCCAAAAGAACGCCTATGAAGCAAGCACCACCTGCGGAATCACCTACTGACACCAAGTATAACACATATTATAAAAATCACATTAAGCATAATTAAACTTAGTATGACCATTCAATATTTACCTGCATGTATTGTTCTTTGGTCAGATTCATCGTTTTCCATTCCTCCTTATCGAGTCTCCTTTTATCGTATGTCGCGTACCACGTCCTGACGGCCTGGCCGCGTGCCTCGTACCACATGTCGACACAAGCTTGAAACAAAGCGTTTAGAGCCACTTCACCCTTCTCGACCTCGAATCCCTCCTCGATCTTGAAGTATTTCTACACATAGAAGCAATGTAATAAGTCATTATTTCTAACATTAGAATTTGAAGCGATGTATTTGTACACTACAGTGCGACATAGACTTACCCAAAACTCTTTGATCACACGCATTGCCTTGTTACTATATTTTATGCCATCCTCATCATAGTTGTCCTCAAAGTCCACGTCTTTGGTGGAACGGCGTGGCGACATGCTCTACTCCGTCGATGGTAACAAGGCCAAGGTAGTGCTTCTTGACCAGAATACCAAGAATGCCATTGGGAAGGCGTCCTTTAATCGAGTTCGTGGTGACAACAAAAGACCTGCCCAAATGATCAAGAATAATGACTAGTTCCTATTACGATTTTGAAACACGAAAAATAAGAAAGTAGTGCTAACATGTAAAGTAAATTACCTAGGCATGCTTGGTCTTATGGTCGGTTTCTCGGTCCTCGCCCGGGTAGTCGATCCGGGAGTCCGGAGGGGCCTCGCAACTAGACACGCCTCTAAAGCGGAGGAAGAGGAACCCCCTCCGTACTCCGGCTAGTCCCTCCGCGTGGTGCGACGCCCGAAGCGGTCCGCGTCTTGCGACGCCGAGAGGTCCACGTCCTCCTCCGCCTCGCCTCCGCCTCCTCCTCCGCCTCCTCCTCCTCGTGCACCACCGGTGGTGGCGGCGGTGGTCGGGTGCACGACGCCGCCGCCCCTGCCCCTACCCCCATGTGGCGGTGGTGGTGGCTCGGCGCTTCCCCTTCATCTTGCCCTTACCCTAACTCGGGATACACTTCTGAATTTCTGGTCAACCTGGTCATTTTCTTGAGGACATTCGTTCGAGGCATCTTTTGAATCACCTACAATTAGATATAGATAATTAGTAAAAATGCAAAATTAAATAGAACATAATTATGAAGAGATGAAAAACCAATAATCGAACATAATTATTAAGAGATGCATAGTATTACATGTATTAGAAATAATCCTCATCCCTGTCATGATTTCGCACTGTCGGATCATAATCCTCATGATCACTATCATCCATGTCTACGTCTTCCAACATATGAAGATTGGCGGGGATCCATGGGAGGAGGAACGGCGTTAACACCGCAATTGTCCGTAAGTAATTTCTCAAATAACTAAGAGTCCTTCGCATCTCGAACCTCCTCGTCCTCCTCATCATCAACAACACTTTCATTGTCTACTTCCATTTCGTTGGACCCGGTTATTTCTATCACAAATTTACCTTGTAGCCCTTCTTCTTGGAAGAACTCTCCCTCATATGTGTTTGCATTAAAATGGTAATCGTCCCCTGTTTGGGACGGGTAGTCTACCGTGTGGCAATACCTTCTGCACAACATCCCAACCCTTAAGCCGCTCGTCGGCCCGGCAACACCATGGGAGATAATAAACTTGTGTGGCATGTTGAGCCACAATGTAGACATCATCTCCACCATCCGGGAATCTTGTCGAATCGAACAATCCCAAGTTGTTCGAGGTCTGAATTTGTTATTTCAGGGATCGAACCAATGGCACTTAAACACGACAGAGCAAGCCGTTTAGAGCCGGAGAAATGGAGCTCGTATATTTCTTCAATTCTTCCATAGTAACCTTTAGTGCTAGTTCCATCATCACCTTTAGTGAAAACTCCGGTATTTGTGGTTTTCCATTGCCACCCTGTCTAGCGGGGGTGTCCAATTCATGTGCTTCAGCGGCGTTCGTTGATGCCATAATTGCCTTTGAAATTTCCTATACCAACGAGAGACAAAAAGGGTTGGATGCGTAATATTAAGTACTAGAAGACTAGTAGGTTCTATGCTTAGAGTTGTGACTTCTTGTATGTAAGGAAGCACTTCATCTAGGTTGAAAAGTATATAATTCATTATCTTGATCCACTCGGATTTGTCAAGGTCTTTATTTTTGAACCACTTGCACGTCCTAGTTCTCCTTGGAAAAGGCCGAGGGTTGATTCATTTACATCGAGCATTGTAACGAGAGGGTGGATAATGCGAGCTAGGAAGGTTGTCATCATAGTATTTTGATGTGAAGTCGACACCTCCTGCTATAGATGTCCAACGGGCCGGCCGATGCGACCCGCGCCCGCCGGGCCGGGCCGGGCTGGCCCGCTGCGGGCGCGTCGGGCCATGGGCCGCACCGGGCCGTGCCTCCACCGTGCTCGGGCGCGTCCTCGCCCATGGCTCGGTCCGTGGGCCATTTTACCGCCCACGCGGGCGCGTCGGCCCCACCGTGCGCGGGCGGCCCACACCCCCATGGTTAGTTAGCCATTTGTCGCGCGCGCGATACTGCCTCAGCGCTGCGGCCCGGCGGGGCGGCTGCGGCGCCAGCGCTGCGGCCAGCGCGCGCGCCCGCGCCCGCGCCCGTGCTGGCCCCGCCCGCGACCGGGCGGCGCCGCCGCCGCCCGCCCGTGTTCGCGCGCCTCGCGGTGGTCGCCGCCGCCGCCGCCGCCCGCACTGGGTGCCTTCCATGGTTGCTCGAAGGATGGAGCGATGAAGGTGGAGAGGATCTGCGGCGGCGTGTGAGAGAGAGACGAGGGGGTGGCGGTGAGGGGGTGGGAATATTAGGGTTAGGAAGGAAATAGTGCAGCATATACATGGATTGGGCCAAAATTCATCGGGCCGCCACCGGGCCGTCTTAGTCACCCGGGCCGCCGTGCACCGTGCCATGGGCGAGGCGGCCCATGGCCGGTCGGCCATCGGGCCGTGCCGCCGTGGCCCGCCCGACCGGGACGGGCGTCTTGTGCCGGGCCAAAATCCGGGCCACGGACCGGACCACCGTGCCGCGGGGCGTTTGTACATCTATACCTCCCCGCCGAACCTTTGCTTCTGCGATGGAACCCTCAATCTTACACTTATTTTTACAATCGGACCGAACATGCTTGAACTCTCTCAACAAAGATAGCACCAACGAAATCGTGCGGGGCCACCCACCCTTGCCTCGTATGGAAGGTGCAAAATCAAATGCACCATCGAACGAAGAAGCCCTCGGCGGAAATATCTTCTCCAACTTACGGACCAACACAGGTGCCATTTTTTCCATTTCTTCTAGTGTGGTCCGAGATAACTCTTTAGCACAAAGCTGCCGAAAGAAATTGCTCAACTCTGCCATCACATGCCAGACATGATCGGGGACATAGCCTCGAAGCATCACTGGAAGAAGCCGCTCCATCCATATGTGGTAGTCATGACTCTTGAGCCCATTGATTCGCATAGTAGATAAGTTCACTCCCCTCCTCGATTTGCTTGCATACCCATCGGGGAACATTAATTTCTAAAACCGGTGCAAGTACTTCCCTCCTTTGGGGCCTGCTCAACACGTAATCGGCCTTAGGTTTTTTTCCATCTCTTGCCATTGCTAGGAGGCTTCATTTCTTGCTTCGATTACGTCACACAACTCTGCGGATCAATTCTAGCCTTAACGTTGTCCTTTGACTTGCTAGTTTCTATGAATGTTCCAAGAAAATACTCGGCGATGTTCTTTTCGGTATACATTAAATCAAGGTTATGTGGAAGAAGAAGGTCATCATAATAGGGGAGCCTCTCTAATCGACTTGTGAGTCCATGCATGATCCTCGCCATAACCCACAAAGACACCATTTTCATCAGCCACAAGAGAATCCACTTGAGCACGTACCTCAGTAGCTATCATCATCTCCGGTTTTGGGTCCGTAACTTGGAGACCTTTCGTAAAGTTCTTCTTGTCTAGCCTGAATGCATGGTTAGGAGGGAGGAACTGTCGATGCTTATCGAACGCAGAATACTTGCCACGCTTCTTCAACCAGGTGAACCTCAGAGCCGCCTTGCATACCGGGCAAGGGAACTTGCCGTGCACACACCGACCCGAGTAATATCCCATACGCCAAGAAATCATGCGGGGTAGTGGTACCACACGTACATCCCGAAATTTCTCTTCAAAGCTCGGTCGTGCGTCCAAAACCCTTCATTCCAATCTTTGATCAATTCATCAATCACAGGCTCTAAGAACACACCCATTTTATTTCGGGTGGCGGGAATTATCAAAGACAAAAGAATGTTCTTACATTGAAAGCGAGGCGCCCAGGTAGATTGAGCGGGATAACGAATACAGGCCAACAAGTGTATGGGGCAGCCATCATTCCATAAGGATTGAACCCATCTGTTGCCAGAGCAACACGCACATTATGAGCCTCCATAGCTTTGTCAGGATGAATATTGTTGAAATGGGTCCATGCTTCGGCATCGGATGGGTGTACCATCTTATCTGGATTGTAGCGACGCCCATCTTTGTGTCATGTCATCTGTTTCGCAGACTCCTCGGTCATGTACATCCGTTGTAACCTCGGTTCGAAGGGAAGGTACCGTAGGATTTTCACGTGGACCTTAAAACGCCTCTTCTTCTCACCGTCTTCACCGGGGTCTACCTCTATGAACCTTGAGGATTTACACTTTGGGCCAAAGGCGTATCATCTTTGTAGTCTTTCCTAAATAAGACGCACCCGTTCTCACAAGCATGTATCTACTCGTATGACATCTTGAGTACCTTGAGGAGTTTCTCTGACTGGACATGTTCTTTGGCCGCACGTGACCTCGCCGAAGCAAAGCCCCCAAAGATCGTCAACATGTCGGTGAAGCCGTCTCGACTAATATTGCATCGGGCCTTCAAGTCCATAAGGCGTGAAATGGCATCTAGTTTGGAGACCTCACAATAGTCGTGAAGGGGTTTCCATGCCGCCTCAACATGGTATAATAGGCCTTTGTGGTTTCTTACTTTCCTCCTCCCCCCTCATCACCAAGTCCTTGATCAAAGTTTTTCGGCATGAAAGTCATCTATCATGTCTCCTATCCCGGCATCAGAAGCAAGATCATCGATGTGTTGCCTCACCACCTCGTCTCTCATACGCTTAGTTTCACCATGGAAGATCCACCGCTTATAGCCATCCGTCCATCCATACATGGGAAGATGTTTAGACAAGTCATCCTTACTTTGCCTTTTTTTATTCCCACATTTCTTGCATGGACACCAAACCTTACTCGCACCTAGAGCATTAAAAAAGCATTGTCCACAAAAGCACTACTCTTCTTAACCCATTCATGGTCATAATCTCCAAAACTCCTCTAGCCATTGTATATCCACGCCGCGGTCATCCATTCTCTATCATATGCGCGAGAATATAAGAATGCAGTGCATCTACACAAGGATCCTACCATCTAATAGGTGAAGATAGGTCCTAATCCCACCCGGGATGCGTAGATGAGGTCGGTTCCATGCTCCACTCCTATCCGAAACAAATTTCGGCAACACCTCCCCCGTTTCTCCAAATACACGTCCTCCCCGAGAGGGGGAGGCGTATTCGAAGAACAACAGGGGAGATGTTGCCGAAACTCAAACAGTGGAGCATGGAATGAACCTCATCTACGCATCCTCTGGCTGTCCAAAAATGTGGACAATTCGAAAAGCAGATACGGTTATAGGTATGCGGGGATGCGCATACTTCCAACCGTATCTCTTTCGAACGGGAGACGCCCTAAGCGAGCTGCGCGATCTAGCTACGACCATGACACGGAAGGAGGGTCATACCTAGGGTCGCGGTGGAGTTAGGGCTAGCCGGCGAGGAAGAAGATTAGGGCCGCCAAGAGACTCCGGCTCGGCAAGCAACTCGGCTCCCGGAGGGTTCCTCTGCATAAAAAACCGCACGGGGATAAGTTCAAAATTTTGATGAGACCCTCCCCGCACGGGAGGTTTTCAATACCTCCAGACAAAACATACGGCACGATGGCCGACAACCACATTCACATCAAGGGCACGATGGCCGACAACTGCGAAGGCTGAAGACCGCAGCGGGCGGACGGACGGCGGTGGGATGGTCCTCCTACCTCTCCTCCGCCCGGTGGGCGGCGGCGGTCTTGAGTCACAAGGCGTGCCGGCGCCCGGCGTCGGGACAATGGTGTCGAGGCACGCCCAGGGGCGGCGGCGTCGGGGCCTCCTCTTCCCCCCTCCCCTTCCTCCTCCTCCGGCCTCCTCCTCCACCTCCCCCCCCCACCTTCCTCCTCCTCCTCCTCCTCCTCTCCTCCCTTCTCCTTCTTCTTCTTCTTCTTCTTCTTCTTCCTCCTCCTCCTTCTTCCTCCTCCTCTCCTCCCTTCTTCTTCTTCCTCCTCTTCCCTCCTCCTCCTCCCTCCTCCTTCTCCCTCTTCCCTCCTCCTCTTCCCTCCTCCTCTTCCCCTCCCCCCTCCCACCTTACTCCCGTCCGGCCGGCGGCCTTACCCCCGGGACGGCGGGCCGGGAGGGCGGGGATGGGCCCCTGCGGGCGGCGGCGGGATGGGCGGATGGGCGGGCGGGCGCGGGCGGGCGCGGGCGCGGCGGCCGGGCGGGAATCGCGGGCGCGGCGGGCGGGGGCGTGGCGTGTGTGTGTGCGTCGTGTGTGTTCGAGTGAGAGGTGAGTGAGAGGTGGGGGGAGCTGGCGTCGGGTTGACTAAACTTTAAAAAAAAGCGCTTTCGTGATGGATCCGGCCGATCACGGGAAAGTTGCCTTCTTTCCCCGTGATCCGCCCGGATCCATCACGGGAAAGAGGTAATTTTTTTTTTAAATATCCGCCGCCACCACCGCGGGGCGGGTCCCACCGACCCCTTTCCCGTGATTAGCTCACGGGAAATATCGTGGCCGTCCCCGTGAGCTCTCACGGAAAGGGATTTTCCATAAATTAAATTTATTACTCACCTTTCTTTTTCTAACATATATATTTTCAAACTTTGATCAATATTACTTCAAAAATACCTTATCACATACACTCACCCATACATAATTGATCCTTGCGCGAAAAAAATGGCCATTATTTCATGTGGTTCTATCTCCTTTTTTTCAAAATTGTATTTACTTAACTATAACAAAAAAATTATAATAATTACCAAAATAATCCAAAAAATTCTCGAAATTAGACATGACACAATATTCGAGGTCATTTGCATATAAAAAAAGTTTCGTAGCCAAACCACAACTTGACTGTCACATCCACATGAAATCACACTACATCATTCTCAACAAACATGAAACTTCTACGTAGATGTTAGAGCTTGTGAACATCGTGCGTGCCAATTTGTGTGAAAACGTTCCCAATTTTTATCATAGCCTCGGCATAAGATATCATGACATATTATCAAATTTCATGATTTTTGCACATCGGTTTATTTTCTAGAATTTTTAAACCCCTAGAACGGGGATTACCGTTGATGATTTCGTATTAAGATGTTCCGTATTTCTTTATTTTTTTAAATGCAAGGCCTTACATTGTGTTGAGTATGAGGAATATAAATTTTCTACTAATTTTTTTCAAAAATTTGAAGCACTTGTAGTTCAAATTTGGCCTCATTTCAAAAATTCCCATAAAAGAGAATAATTACCTAAATATATCAAATGAAGTCAATAATTCACCAAAATTTAATATTGAGTGCCATATGATGTGCAACATGTGTAGAAAAAGTTTGGAGATGGAAAACGCAAAAGAAAAAATTTCCCGTGAGTGTCTTTCCGTGAGCGGGATCCACGGCTCACGGGAAGGGGTCCTCGCTGCCGAAGGCCTCCGTTTAGCTCACGGGAAATCCGTCTCACGGGAAATGATTTCCGTGAGCTAGACGGAGGGAGAACGGGGAAAAGAGGGACGGAGGGGACGGAGCGGGGCGGGGGGTGACGGTGGTTCCCTTTCCCCGTGAGCCCCCGCCTCACGGGAAAGGGGATGGGAATTTCCGTGAGCTATGCCTCACGGGAAAGATGTTTTCCCGTGCGCTTTTTCTTTCCGTGATTTTTCTTGTGGCTCACGGGAAAGCTTATAATTTTCCGTGATTGTTTCTGTTAGCTCACGGAAACGATTTCCCCCACGGAAAGTGCGTAAATCCGGTAGGGAATTTTCGAAAATGCCATCCGTGGTCTTTACTCTTTTCTGACTCACTTGCCCCTACCCCTTTCTTTACAACTCCCGCCGCCGCTGTCCAACGCTGCGCTCCCACCCCGGCTGCGCCGCCGAGGCCGTGTGGCTTGCACGCTCCGTCCTCGCGTCTTTGCTTGCCTTCTCGCTCACGAAGACGGTCCGGGTAGGGAATTCATGCATGTTGCGCCACCTCACGCTTGTCCTTTGCTCAACGTCGTAATGTCTTGAACTAGCTCCTTCGTGGTCGTCCGGGCCTCCTCTCTGCTGCAACCCCTGCACGACAGCGGCTATCGTCGCGAACGATGCGCACAACGACCATGGCGAACACGGCAAGCTCGCGACCACTGTTGTGTGCACTAACGGCCGTCGCGGAGCGGCGTGGCGAGTAGCGAGCTAGCGTCGGTCTTATGCTTTGCACAAGGGCGAGGGGATGGCGAGCCGGGGGTGGCGCTTGAGCGTCCATCGTCGGCGCGGATGCGCCCGACCAAGCACCACCGTTGCGGTGCGATCCATGGCCGGCGTCGCTGGTTTCATTTTGTGCGGCACGTCTGTCCCATCCGAGCCGGTGAAAGAAAGGGGCAAGGGGAAATGAGGAGGAAAAAGACTCCCACATGGCGTGTTGGTCATGTTTCATAATGGTGAACCAAGCCCGCGAAGCCCCGTTTCGGGATGGTATTTTTACGAAAGCCCGAGTTCTCATAACGCTAGAATTGCCAATAGGTCCATGTATATGACTCAGCTAGTCCCATCTGTTTGAGCGAGTTGCATCCGTAAAGATTAGTTCTTTTATTAGTTGTATCTTTTATCAAATATTTTAGCCCCTTTGAATAATCTCAAATGAAAAGGTTTTCAACTAGAAATTTTTGTACCTCTACAAGCACTACAAATTTTGTATTCACCATGCCTTCGTTTGAGCAAAAAGTAAAATTTTGAATTTAATAATTAGATAGAGAACATAAAACGAATATTTATGCATCTAACCCATCTCAAACAAAAAAGGTTTTCGACTGTAAATATTATAGCTTGCACTGAGATCTACAATTTTAGTATGGACCATGTCAACATCCAAGGTCATTTTAAAAAATAAAAAAATAATTTCAGAATCTGAGAAATTAAGAATGAATATTTATGTCTCCAAATGGCGCCACTACACCAGGAGGAGAAACAGGCTGAGAAGCAAGTTGATCGGCCCAAGCTGCTGCAACGTCTGCGCCAGCCCAATACGAAAGTAACCGGCCCAGATTGGGCTAACCTGTAGAGTACTCAAGTTATTATTAGCTGATGAAAGAGGATGGGCAGGAGATGAAATTGTATGTAAACCCAAATTCTGAATCCTGACATCGCCATCATCCGGTGCCTTCTCTGCTGCTCTCTTCCCCACGGTAGCTCCCCACTAACACGAAGCGACTACAAGAGAAGCCTCCAAGCATAGGTTACAGATCACCTAGCAATGGTGAACGACATGGCACGGACTAAAGCAACAAGAAAAAGAGAGAAGAGAAACCCTCCAGGCTTCAACCTCAAAACAGACTGAACCTGCAAGAATAATGCTCTGCAGTCTCACAAAATCTAATAAATTTGTGGAAAACCCTGTAGTCTCACGAAAGCTAATGAATTCGTCACAAACCCTGCAGCACTCACCCTACCAGGAAGACATTAATTAGCAATCACTGAGCACGAAAGCAGCAGGAACACACGAGAAAATGAGCACAACAAAGAGAAAAAAAGTAGTAAGCATCCATCAAGTTCTGTAAATGTACACCGACCTACCACCAGGTAACAACTGACATCGTCCATAGACTGTCAAATAATTTATGCACAATGGTCTCATCAGATTTTTCACCTTTTTGTTTTGCTCAAGTAGCTACTAAGGGACGGCAAACTGGCTGGCGACTGATTGGACCGGAGGGGTGAGAGGCAGGTACCGTTCCTCTTAGGAACACTCAGTTCATACAGCCCGTCAGCCCTGTCTGAAGAGAGCAGGTCATCGTCGCCGCCATCTCTGAAGGCCAGGTGATTGTCCATGGATTCCAGCTTTTCAGGATCCGACGTCACACCGTCAAGGTCTGTTAGAGATTTCAGCTGGCGACCGAGGTTAGCTATGGTCTTCTGGCACTCCGCAAGCTTCCCAGCAGCACCGGTTAATTCCTTCTCCTGTGATAATGGTAAGAATTGGCAATTAGGAAGTTCTAGCATGCCAAGTTTAATATTGAAATATTTCAAATTCAGATTAGATGCAGACAGGTAGGTGGTAAGAATTGGCGATAAGGAAGTTCTAGCATGCCAAGTTTAATATTGCATATTTCAAATTCAGATTAGATGCAGACAGGTAGGGCTGTACCTGCTTCACATTCAGGTCTCCATTTGAGTTCTTAAGGCGCCAAAGCTTCGCCTCTCGACTGTCTCTCGACACCTGAGCCTCCAGCTTGCGGCATTTAAACCGTACTCTTCTGACAGAAGCTTCTCCTGCTCAACCTTCCCTTGGAGCATGCTCACCTTGTTTCTCAGTTTTGTAACTTCCAGATTTGCTGCTTCTAGTTGAACCTCCATTGCCTTTTTACGGGACACTGCATTCTCTGATTTAGCTGTAAATTCTACAAGCAACGAGGTCTGGTCCTTAAGCCTTACTTCCAATGACGAAACCTTCTCCTTGAGCTTCATCACCTCCTGGTGTGAAGACTCAAGTTCAGATTCCAACACCTTCCTGATGCCTTCCACTGCCTCAAGTTGCATCTGGAGATCTGAAGAATATGCCTTCTCTTTCGCTGCATCGCACTCAAGAGCATTCACCACCTCACGCAACTTTGCAACTTCTGAATTCGCTACCTGGAGCTGCGCCTCTAATGACTCTTTGGTAGACGCCACAGATATTGATCTCTCTGACTCAATCTTCATAGTCGCTATCTGTTTCAGTAGTTCTTCACAAGAATCCGTCTCTTTCCGCACCTCAGTCTCCAAAGTTTGCACAATACCTTTCAGTTTCCCTATCTCTGTGTTTGCAGACTGCAGCTGTGCCTCTAATGATTCTTTGGACGCCTCTGCCAGGTCTGCATTTGCTTTGTGCTGCATAGAGAGAGTTATCTCTGCATCAATCCTCTCTTCCAGGGAAGCCACTGTCCTGCGCAGATCAGCAGCCTCCGCAGAAATTAACTCTAACTGCAATTCCAACTCCCTGCTGTTGACTTTTTCTTCCAGCGATGCCACCATCAGCTGAAGCTCATCAACTTGTGCGGACTTTGACTCCAGTTGTAATGCCAAATCTTTCCTCTCACCATTCAGTCGCTCAGCTTCTCCAAAAGCAGAATGTTTGGACTCATTTGCCAAGTCCAACTGCGTCTGCAAATCGATCAACTTATTGTTGGCCACCATTAGGGCATCACATGATGTGCCAAGCTGATCTCTGGCATCTGCAAGGGCCATTTCGAGCCCCCTTTTCTCACCTTCAATCTTCCCAACCTTTGCTTGCAAATCTGTCACTTGACACTGCAATGACTCAGTTTCAAGATTTGATGATTTATCTCTAGTCACACCCTGATCAGAATCAGTTTCAGCTCCAAAGCTAGAGCTTACACGGTCTA
This sequence comes from Hyparrhenia diplandra, assembly GCA_015847255.1. NCBI lineage: Eukaryota > Viridiplantae > Streptophyta > Magnoliopsida > Poales > Poaceae > Hyparrhenia > Hyparrhenia diplandra. The sequence goes on along the minus strand of JADLZK010005034.1, from coordinate 568,715 downwards.
CTTCAGGCAGTGCAGCCAGTTTTTCCATCTCGAGGAAATCATCCATCAGGTCAATTTCAACTGGATTATTCACGAGATCTCTTGTGCCGATGTTGGCATTCTTGAACTGATCAAGTTCAGCTATCAGAGCTGACGCCCACGAATCAGAATTTTTCATTTCATCATCAACTAGCATGCGCTCAGCACTGTCAGACTGACTGTCAGTCTGAGATTCCATGCAAGCACTGTTAGTTACAGGCCTAGAATCATTGGTCAAGGATGTTCTCCGTGTTAGATGACGCAATTTAAGGCATTCTGCCTCAACTCTTGTTATCTTTTTTCACACTCTCCAGATGAAGTTTGCTTGCTGTTTCTGCTGCTTGGTTGCTCAGGTCTCTTTCCGTGCAAGTATCTTCAGGTCCTTGGAGAGTGCGAATAATTCGACCTTGAGCTCTTTGTTTTCTTTCTCCACTACCTGAAGCTTTTCCTGCAGATCGCGCTGGACATACACAGTAGCAGCTTCTAGTTTCATGGCTTCCAACTGCTTACTGAGTTCAGCAATATGGTTCTGGAGCTCAGACTTCTCAGACTCCAATTCTTTAGACTTCTTAGCAACTGCATCATGGATTTTCTTCTCTTGTTCTTCCGTGCTTGGCGAAGCTGCCTTACACATTCTTTAAGGGCATCATCCATGTGGCTGACCTGATCCTCCAGAGAGGTATTTTTCTGGGATGCAGTTTCAAGAAGTTGCTTCAGGGAAACAACTTCAGCTTCAGCTTGTTCCCAACCTACAAATAAAGAAAAATATAATATGCAATTCAGTACATTATTAGGATAGCATTTTTATCTTCACCTTAAGAAGGTGCAGAACAAATTAATCAAATGAATTTCATCTTTTTTAGCCCAAGTTCACAACACCGTAAGTTTGATTCTAGAAAATGGACAGGGACTACTGATGAACCCTATGCAGGAGTCACTCAAACTGCAAAATTTATGTAAGTTCAACTGGAAATTAAAAACAAATACCTGCAACAGCCTCTTCTGCAACTCTAGTGTGCTGCTTTACCAAGTCCTCTTTAGCATTGATAGTCAAAAGGGCAGCAGAAAGTTTCTCATTCAAACTCTTTATAGAATCCTGGACATCATCGTCCATGACCTTTGGGGACACCTTCTCATTCAAATTCTCTACAGAAGCTGGGACATCATCATCCTTGACCTTTGGGGACACCTTCTCATTCAAATTCTTTACAGAATCCAGGACATCCCCATTCCTGATATTTGGGGATACCTCTGCCATAGATGATTGGTATATCTGTGGCTTCTTTGATTGATCATGTTGTGGGGAAGAATCATTTGGGCTAGTTGCCAATACCAGCTTCTCATTCAATGATTCCACTCTTTCAGCTTCTTGACTCCCATTATCAATTATTCTAGAAGAAACATCAGGCGAATGACTATGATTTGGAGAAGAATTACTAGACACAGGTTTAGGTTCCTGATTAGAAAGAAAAAAAGAAACGGGAATGTTTATCAGAGCAGCGGTCAAAGAACCTAAAATTGAATAGGTAATAAGAGATTCAATGGGAATGTTTATCAGGATGGAAGAATCAGCTAAGTGCCAAGTCTATATTCTCCTTTTTAAATAAAAAACAACAATATAACTATAGCTCTGCCCTGAAAACCCTAAATCCCATCTAAAATAACAATCGAGCTTGAGACCCATCACATAATCACTAACTATTTTAACAACTAAGATACAAAATGACTTTGAATTTTGAAGCAATTTATAGATATTTGGATATTTCATCTGGAAAAATCAAAGACCACAAAACACCAGACCAATGCCAAACGTAATTGTATGTATATTTAAAGACAGAAACTGAAATTGACTAACATATTACTATGTAGAAAGAGTTATGACTTGAATAATGTAGTTGCAAAATGAGATGTCTTTCTTTATGAATGCATTGTAAACCGAACTTATGAAGCATAAAACGTGAAACTGAAATTCTAGTGGCATGCAACATGGCCATATTAATTTCAGAATTAGTTACTCAACAGAAATCCCTGTCAACACATTTCTATCTGACACAGTACTACAGACAAAGTTGCACTAATATGACCCTTCATGGCACAAGATTTCTTCCATTTACTGCAGTAAAAATATGTTGCTTAAGATCATCAACCTTTGTTTTTCCCACCACCTATTTTTGTCCTAGTAGTGAGGAAAAACAGAGACCTGATGAAGATGTTAAAAAGGAAAACTTTAATGGCATATCTAGTTATATCTATATTCTCACTGCCAGCTGACCAGTTTTTTAACAGCACATTCACCAACAAGTTGAATGACATATGAATTAACAGCACATTCACCAACAAGTTGGATGACAAATGAACTAGGAACCTATTCTGTGACACCATTAACAGGTCAAACTACAAGCATATGTGTTTCATAAATCCATCCAGACCAGGAAAAATTGACATCTTGCCTAGAGATGCCAAAAGTAAACTGTCCTGTTCATTTTAATTGAGACGACCTAAATCGATCCCTAAGACAAGATGCCGTCATAAAACTGAAAAGAACACCTGACCAAACCCCAATTCTGATGATAGGTACCTGCATTGTTGGAATCCATAGTCTCTAGCACACGGAATTAAAATCAAATCAAGGAGAATTTAACGTATGGAGCAGAACCTGATCATCAAAGTAAGGCTCAGAGTGCGATGAAGCCGAGCCGAGCTATCGCTCTCCCCAGGGCTCTTATCTGCCGACTTGCGTTTCCAGAGCCAACTACGGCGATCCATCAGACAACCACCAGAACATTCACAGCAGCAACAGGGAAGGTTGGCGTTGCTTTGTCACCACCAAATGTCCAAAGGCCAGGTTCATATATCAATCCTGAAAGTCAAAAGAGAACTCAATTACAAGACACAATGCAGAGGCAGTTCTTCTTCTGCCTTAAGCTGAACATCATGCAGTAAAATAATGGCTGAACAAGAAGAAAAATCTGAAGATTGAATTTACCAAATTGTTTACAAGGCAACTCTCACCGACACGAGATTAGACTTTTCTTTCCTTTTCTGCTGTTTAAATTTAAAAAAAATATAGAGATCGGTACAGGATGCAGGCAGGGCTTGCATACGGCTGTAGAGGCCGAGGAAACGTACAGGCCAAACATTCTTTCTGCAAGGCTTCACAATGCGACCTTTTTTTTGTCTAAAAATTGCCGGAATGATAAATTCATCAGACAAGAAATCCGCCCTTCCGTTTCCAAACTCTCTGTTCTACTAGAAAACAGAGGAGAAAAACAAAACGTTGTGTATATATCGAAACTGGGTTGCACCTAACTAAAACCCCCCGAATCCTAGAAAATGCAGCGGGGAGGGAGTGAGAGAGAAGCCTCAAATCCACCGAAGATAACAGCTTTTATTGCTTTCCTAAAAAGAAGCTGAGATTTCTCTCCTTCAAATCCACGCAACAAAATCAGTCAAAACCCACTCCGCCCGTTGAAAGAAAGACGAAATCCCGCCGTAAATCCGGAGATGGGGGAGCCGGATTGCGAGACCTCAGCTCTCGCCCATCACCAAATCTCTGCAAAATCCCACATCGGCGACACAATGCAGACCAAAACCCTAACGAAAATCGCCAAGAGGAAGGAACAGGACAGCATCTCTGCCGTACCCACCCGGCAGTGTGAGTACCCCACCAAAACAAAATCAGGGAAAACAAATAAATCAAGCAGCCAAGATTCAAGGAAAAGCGAAACGGGGAGCGTTAATACCAGTGGGGAGTGGGGAATGGGCGAATGGCAACCGTCACAAGAACCGCGTGGAACGCCGGACAAAACAAAAAAGCTTGGGATTTTACTACTCCTTCCAACGGGTCCGGAAACGCTACTATTATTCCCCATTTCTGTTGGTGGTGGACAGAAATCGGCGAAGGGGACGCGAGTACGCGACGCAAGAACAGCACCACCCGCGCCCCGCATTGCCGGGGCCCCGACCCCGCCCCCCACCCCACCCCACGGCACGGGAGAGATACAGAGGAGGCAAGAAGAAGTGCCGTACCAGATTAACGGCGGAGACGAGAAAACAGTCGGTGGCCTCGCCCGCCGCCGCCGCAAGAATCCGGGGAGGGAGAGCAGGCCGGCACGCGCGGCTGCTTTTGCCCCTTGCTTGTCTCTTTTTTTGGGTCTGTGTGGCCTCGCCCTCGCACCACCAGCTCCAGCTCGCTTTCTTTCTCTTTCCCGCCCAGGCAGCTCGAACAAGGGAGGAGGCCGAGGAGGAGGAGGCGTCTGTAGGTGCCCTTTGCTTGCTTTGCCTCCCGTCTCTCGGGGACTAAACTTTTTTTTAAGTCCTAAATTCCCAGGGATTAATAAAAAAAAGTTTTTTCTTCAAGAAAGTTTTTTAGGAACTATTAGAGGAAAAGTCTATCAAAAAAAAATCTCTCCTATTTAGTTTAGTAAGGACTAAAAGGAACTTTTTTTTAGTCCTAAGCACTAAAAAATCCCTAAACCAAACAGGACCTTGGTCTAGAGGCAGAGGTGGTGTAGCCTTTTCTTTTTGAGTTTTTTCCTTGTTTCTTTTTTTTCTCTCTCACTCTCTCTGTATTACTATTCACAAATTCACCTTTGTTTCTCTTATTACCTAGTCAACTGTAACAGCAAGCAATGCTTTGTTGCTTATTACTGTGATTAGTACTAGTACTTGTTAATACTCTTGCCGTGCTTGACCACAAAGAAAGAGCACTGTTAACTGAGATACTGTTGCTACAATATTACCAGGCGCAGATGTGTTTGAAAACGACGGGTAGATGAGGTTCAAGCTGCTCGTTTCAACGGAGATAAAGGGGGGACATTGTTTTTGTTGGCAAGAGTCACGGAGATGAAGCCACCTCGGTACGAGTACGGGGCTCAGATTTGTTTATTCCTTTCCTTTTTGTTTCTTCGAAACGTGGCCCCGCGCTTTGGGACCTGCGACGCAGGTTTTCCTGTTCCATTCGCATGCCGTACCGAGGAGCTTTGTGTACGTATACTCCCTCCATCCCAAAATGTACGTCGCTTTACGGACCTAAAAAAAATCTGGCAAATCAATTATATATTCGAATATATAAAATATTTATGCTAAGCAATTAGTATCACCGGAAAGATTTTTAAGTCTAGTTTTTTAACAAATTTATTTGAATATTTAAATATTGTGCGTATTTTCTACAAACTTAGTCAAAGTTGTGGCGCGCCAAACCAACGGCGATCAATTTGGGACGGAGGGAGTACGTAGGAGTACTAGATTTTATACGGACCTAAATGAAATCTTGAAATCACAACTCCGTCCCTCCGCCAAGAAATGATACACATTTCCCATATTTTGTACTCTACCAAAACATATTCTCAACTGATAATAAATCTTATACAAATAGAAAAAAAAAATGGCTATGAGAGCTCATGTCTTTGGCGTCCAACAGCTCTAGAAGCACAAATGGTTACTTTAGCCTTCGGAACAGTGATTTGCAATAAAGTCTTTCAAGTTGCAACAAATTGTCATTTTAGAATGGCTAACGTAATTAAAATTTGCCAATTATTCATGTACAAACTCCATACTTCGTTACTTATCTAGATATTTGAAAATGTCATATTAAAATATTGATGTCACTAAATTATTGCTGTCCCAATTTATCCTAAAATATTTCAAACTCACCACATATATACTTCTTTGCTTTATACTAAACAGTGATCAAACTAGTTTCTTTTGAATCATAGTTATTGTAGATAGTAGAATAATACTTGAATTAAAATGCATATTATTTGTATCTTTTTTGTTGTATTTTTTTAAAAAAACGACTTTCTATAATAAAAAAAAGTCTACTCGTACAGTTTTTAATACACTGATACCAAAATAATTCCGAAAAAAAAAGTTATCCACATCTTCTTATTGAACAATATCAAAGGGGGCAAAAAGATCATAGATGAGCTGGCTGCTAGACCAACTGCACGGAGAGACACTGATCAAATCGTCACCCTTTTTCCGGCAGTGACACAACAGAGGGTACAAACGCGTACATATAGTTGGCCCCTAGCGAAAGTGTTCTACGGCCAAACAGGTACTGTGCCTAGCAATGGCGCCGTACGCCTCACGTTTGGCACGTTGGCATTGCACAGTCTCGGGTGTGGTTTAATTGTATGTTGATGCCGGAGCTGCAGCGAGTGGTGGGGCTGCTTAATTAGAAGTTGTCACTTGAAGGTCACTCGTGCTTCTCGCTCGTTGCTGCCCACTCCAACTAGGAACAGTTATCCATCAAGCATCAAACAACCCCTTGAATTTTTCGACACCGGCCAGGTGACTAGTCATTACTCAAAAAGCGACTCGCCTAATAAAAAAAAAAAGTTGGATTTACAGGACACATGGAAAGTAGCTAAATGATTTTGTTGTCGTCCTGCATTTGTACCTAGATTTGACAGATATATAGGACCTATTTTCAATACAAGTGCTAATTGTTAGATAGTTGAAAATTAGATCTAGTTTATTCAAATCGGGAGATTAATGGGTAAGGTGATTATTACTCCACGTACCAGTTGTTAGTGCATTAGCGATTTAAAGGAACTAAGAGCAACTCCAAATGACCCCTACTTGACCCCATAGTAAAATATGAAGTCTCATGCTGAAAATCCAACTCCAAAGACGGCTTTTACTATGGACTTCAAATTTGTCGGGCCAACAAAATTCACCTCGGACCAAACAAATTTAATGGGTCACCCCCGACCCCATCCTGCCTCGCGTCGCGTTCTCCCTCCCTCCGTGAACGCGGTGATCACCGTGCGGTGTCCTTTTACGCTCCGCCACGCTCGGCCACCGGGAGAGCAAGCCCGGCTCCGCCTCTCCTTCATTGCACGAGTGTGAGGCCACCTCCGTGCCCACCGCTGTAGGTTATCCCGAAGGGGACGCATACCCGCCCGCTACTACTGCCCACGGGATACCCACCGCGATGCACGCGCGGCCGCCACCACCACAAACTAGCGGGCCCTCCATCGCAAGAGTGCAAGGCCACCTCCGGCCTCGGCCGAATGCGAACGCGAGGCTGTTGCCTTGCTCCAGCGCAAGTGGGTCTTTGCTCCGCCGCATGGGTGATACGCCATCGTGCGGGGCTGCCGGAGCTCGTTGTCACCCTGCTCGTGCGGGTGATGTGTCGTCGAGCTCGCTACGACCCTACATCGCACGGAGGAGGAAGAAGGGAGGAGAATAGAAAAAGAGAGACGGCGAGTGGGTCCCGTTTGTCATTGCGGCATAAATAGATTTGGGGGCTCAGATTTGGGTGTCACTATTAGAGTAGAAGTGAAAAATTAAGCCAACAAAAGTTAGGGGCAACACCCAAATTAAAAGTAAGGGCCTTGATTTGGGGCTACTGCTGGAGTTACTCTAATAGATCGAGAAAAGACTAAAATGTCCCCACTGTTGACGGTAACCAACTACATATTTTTTAGCGTCAACATTCTACCAAAAAGGGAGTAAAAATAATCTTTACCATGCTCATATATATTTATCACTAATAAAATTCCACTTGTAGTGTCTAGTATTTTATTTTGCAGGTTTATAATAAAAGCAAGTGGAAAACTAGCCAAAATACGCCATCCGGGAAAGCGCATTATTGCAAAACACAAGCCCAGGAGCAAATCGACCCAAAACATCAAAATTGGGCCGAGCAAAGCCCGACCCACAACTTTTCAAGACGAAGGGACGCCAGCCCACCGAGACTCGGGCGGCCGAAGCCCGGGGGGTGCGCGCACCCCCTGGGTGCGGCCGCACCCTCCCTCGGCGGTTTCGGCCCGACCTCGGGAGGCGGTTCATTAACCTGCCTTACGGGGGTTACCGACGTGGGATGGTCGGTTTGGTCTAATTAGGAAGGCGTACAAGGTCGGTTTTGGTGTAATTTAGCACTTAGGCCCCTCCTCCAAGTGTATAAGTAGTCCCCCCTCTCTTCCTCTCTCAACACACCTCAATTGGAGACACACACCAATTCCACACAACACAAGGAGGAGCCACAATGTAGAAGAGAGGAAGAAGTCCCACTCCTATTCTTATTCTTCTTCCTCTTAGTTCTAATGGAGAGTGAGAGAGGGAAGGCTAGAAGAGGGCTTGGCCTCTTCTCCATGGAGTCCCGGTGTGCCTCCCGGTGCATTCTTGGATCTCGGGTGGCCGGAGTGCGGACTTGTCGGCACCCGCCACGCTTGTACCTCTACAACCTTCTAATCACTTTGGGTAAGAATGGTTGTGTCCCTCTTTCGGCTTATTACTCTTAAGCATATTATCTAGCTGTTTTAGACTTACGGGATTGATAGTCGTTCCTTCGGGGCAGTGCTCTGGTAGAAGGACCCGGGGGACGGGTAAGCCTTGTTAACACGCTAGAGTAATAATCACTAGTGTAGACGTGGTGTCTAGACTAAGAGTTTTCTAGCTTTTGTGGCGCATCCCACGGTTGAGGGGGTAGGCGGCTGGGTTGTGACAGCCTTGTCCGTCCCTTGTAATCCTCCCATGTTCGGGTATGGCGCAGTGCAATTGCGGACAACGTCCTTTTGGGCGTGGGCGGTGCCCGAAGTGAGGACATAACAGACCAAGTGATCCCTGCTAGAGAGTTTGAGCCCATAAAGATACCTCACCACCCATAGTTATCCTAGGGTGACTCGCTCGTAGAGTAATCACACAACCGTTCCTCGTGGAAATACGATACCCTGAATACTTCCGGGTGAAATGCTATAACGACAATTCCGTGCGCTATGGGATTCTTACGCATACGTTAAGAAACGTCAACACCCACCCACCTACCTTTTCCGGACCTCAAGCGTGCATACCAAGGGTGAAACAAACTTTTACTAATAATAGTATCATCAAGTAGCCTCTGCATATATTAAAACATACATAAGCTAATTTTAACTAGCTAACAATTAGTCCTAACTTGTCCAAACATGCCCATTATTGTATAACCCCATATAGTCTCATATTACACCATGTGTTTGATATCACGTTCAAAAACTAGTAATTTTATAGAGTGTCATCTGTTTGGTGGAATCAATCCATTCTGGATGAGGTGGTGCATCATGGGTTCATCCTTTAAGTTTAATAGAATAAATTTGTTTCTCGTACTAATAATGCCAAAAAAAAAAAGTTATCCACGTCTTCTTTATTGAACAATATCAAAGGGGGCAAAACGATCACAGATGAGCTGGCTGCTAGACCAACTGCATGGAGAGACACTGATCAAATCGTCACCCTTTTTTCCGGCAGTGACACAACAGAGGGTGTACAAACACGTACATATAGTTGGCGCCCACACTAGCAAAATGCTGACGCTGCCACATTATTCTTCTTCTACGGCCAACACTAGTACCTAAAAGCTTTTTTGTGGCGGGCAAAAAAAATTTCGCGTGGCGGGCACACGCGCCCGCCTCAAGCAAAGGTCACGGTTAATGGTACCTTTTTGCGTGACGGGCATAAAACGCCCGCCACGGCAACTAAAAAAAAAAACCCGATAGGCCACCGAGCCCGCCCGGCCCGATAGCCCACCGGGCCCGCGCCCCGCCGCCGGGATGCCAAATCCGCCGTCGCCGGGATGCGGGAGCCGCTGCCGGGGCGGGGATCCGCCGGCCCGGAGGCGGGATCCGCCCGCGAGAAGTCGCCACCAGCCGGAGACGCGCGCCACCCGCCGGAGAAGCCCGCCACCCGCCGGATCCACCGCGAGGCCTGACCCGCCGCCGGATCCTGTGGCCCCGGATTCGCCGCCGTGGACCTCCGCCCGCCCGGCCGTCGGCGCCGGACGGCTGCGCCCGCCGGATCCGCCGTGGATCGAGGCTGAAGGAGAGGGCGACCTCGCTCGAAAGCACCCGGATCCGCCCCGCGACCATCCGGATACGCCCGCGCCGCCCTCCACCGCCCTCCACGATCCTCGCCCGGATCGATGTCGCCGCCGCCGCTCCTCGACGGATCCGGTGTCCCAGCGCCGCCCTCCACCGGATCGGGTGGATCCGGCGTCCCCGCCGCCTTCCACCCGATCGGGCCTATCCGGCGTCCCAGCGCCGCCTCCACCGCCGGCGGGGGTTGTCTTTGCTCCGTCGGAGGAACCCGCCGGGACATGCTCGGGAAGGAGGCGGTGGCTGCGGTGGCGTGTGGAGGAGAGAGGGGATGGAGTGAGAAGAGGGAGAGGCCAAGTGATTCGGGCGGGCCGAAAGTGAAACCCTAAGTCCGGTTTATATTGGTCCCTTTGCTTGGTTGGACCTTGGCCGGGCCTGTTGAGCCTCTCCCTTTTCGTGGCGGGCCTTTTAAGATGCCCGCCACGGGGAAAGATTTTTGCGTGGCGGGCACCTTAACACGCCCGCCATGCAAAATAAAGTATTTTGCGTGGCGAAGCGTTAAGGTGCCCGCCACGCAAAAAAATCTTTCCCGTGACGAGCAAAAAACGCCCGCCACGTAAAAAAAAAAAAAAAAGCTGGGCGTGGCGGGGTATTTTCCGTGGACGGGCAAAAAAAAGTGCCCGCCACGGAAAAGATTTTGCAAGTGCTCGCAAAATCATTTCCTTACTAGTGCAAACAGGTACTGTGCCTAGCAATGGCGCCGTACGCCTCACGTTTGGCACGTTGGAATTGGGTGGTTTATGTTGATGCCGGAGCTGAGGCATGTCAATGTCAATATCGATCTCAATCATATAGCTGCAGCTGGAAATTTGACACATACCTAGGCCCACAAGTGCTAACTGTTAGCTAGATGAAAATTACCTTTAGTTTATCAAAATGGGAGATTAATAGGTGAGCGCGTGAGGTGATTATTACTCCGGCCACATAAGTAGTTGTACGTTAGTGTATTAGATAGCTGATCGAAAGGAGCTAATAGATCGTGGAAAGACTAAAATATCCCCACCCACCTACCCTTTCCGGACCTCAAGTCGTGCATACCAAGGGCAAAAAAGAAACTTTTACTAATATATATGGTGTCATCAATTAGCCCATGTACGTACGTATTAAAACATACGGAGTACCTAAGATATTTAACTAGCTAAAAATTAGCTAGCCCTAACTCGTCCAAACTGTATAGTTTCAAATGACGATATCACATTAATTTTGTGTAATTTATAGAGTGATTGTTTCATCATATTCAAGTTTAGCAAAATGACTTCATTTATCATACTCATATTAATTAGTACTTGTGATGCATCAACTCATTCAATTTTTAATCAAATAAAGAATAATAAAATAAAATAAAAAAGAAGATGGACCTTATCCTAGAGAGACCAAACATCTCATATAGTATATATATTTCGCAAGTCGTGCAAAACCAATGACAAGTGTCCATGTTTCAAACCAACGACATGTCGCTTTACAGAACGTATTTAAAAAGACAATATGAAGGACGAAAAGATATCAACTCCCATATACAGTACTGTATAATAAATTCCGTGCACGACCATTCAATAAGTGAGGCATCATTGGAACACACTTTGTGGCATCATCATATCATGAAGCTAGCTCGGAAGTATGCATTCCTCCGATCACACGATCGAAAATTTTGAGTGCTGGCCGGACAATCAAGAAACGCATCATCATCCTAGCAATCTGAATACTGCCTTTCAAGTTACGCCCACAACCGCCGCATGCAGTTAGTTGCACGGGATAAAAACAAAAAAAAAAACTCATCATGAGATTCCATACCGTGTCTAACTAGTTGGGCCATTACATATGTCGTATATATAAAGTAAAAACTCTATGGATGATAACAAATATAAAGGTTACAAAAACTTCACTTGCATTACATGCAACCCATGAGAGGAGGCCGGACACGCCTCACCTCTTTTTATTAGCTGAACGAACCCATCAACTTCTTCCATCACCATGCATGCATTGCTGGTGCTGTCATTATCGATGGATAAACCAGTCACACCAGATAGGGTTGCAAGTCCTTTTAATTATAATGGGGATGACTCTAAACCTTTGAAGAAACTGAGGGAAAAAAAAAATAGAACGGATAAAGGAGACAGGCATCTGACATGGGAAGGTAAACACCTAAAATTGACGGCTTACCAGTTTACGCACTGGATTGTGTCATGGTGTGTTTCAATCAAAGATAAAAGGTAGCAGATGTATATAGCTTGGCTTACTCACAAGTTGTCGGCAGACAATTTGTCCACTTGCACGTTTTGATCTCTGTCCCCATGAAGCATCAAGAATAATAGTGCAGTACTGCAAAATCTTGTGCCCGCACAGTCGAGATCAAAATGAATACTGCAAGGTTTACTATGCAATGAGATAGTTCCGTTTTAGTTTTCAAGTACTCACTTCATTACAAATTGTGTAAGTCATTCTAAGAAGCTTAGAGAGAGTCAAAGCATCTAAGATTTATAATATCAAATAAGTATATTATAAAAATATGATTAATAAAGAATCTAATGATACTTAGTTGGCATCCTAAACGCTATTATCATATCATATAAATTTAGTTAAACTTGAGATCCTAAACGTTACAAAGATTTGGGATTGAGGGTGTATTGTTCATTTCATCTCATGTTTAGTTGCGGGGGTAGGACCATCATGGTTTTATGTTTGGTCTGGAGACCCAAAAACTAGGATAAGTCACGGAACAACCCCTAGGACCCATGTGTTAGCCTCTCTCTGTTTTTTTTTTTTTCTCTCCTTCTCTCTTTTAAGCCGTCCTCTCTTCTCCGTGAGGCACTCCTGTTCTTACCCCGACGCCTCTCTCTCCTCAGTGCCTTTTGAAGCGTGATCCAAGGATTACACCTTGCTATCAAAAAGGATGGCATTTGGGAGAGATGGATTAACCTGCAGGGCGGGTCCTCGCAGCAGGTCCCTTATGGTCATTGAAATTGACGGTTGATTTTATGGTTTTACTGACATCTTGAGCATATCTATGTGGATAATCTTGTATCTGTAACCTTCTTCTTAGAAGGGACATATTTCTTCGGCATGTTTGGTTGGTGTAATTTGAAGATTTTTTAAAAAAATCTAAAAAGTTTAAATAGATTTTATATATTATAAACGATTTAAACGAAAAAAATTGAATTGTAAGTGTTAGTTCTCTCTGTGAGAATTCCAACTTTGGTTCAGGTCTTTCTCCGCACAAGGTTATAAATAATAAAAAAATGAATTTCAAATTTTATTAAAAAAAGTTGGAGTAAGAAAACACGTAACAAGCATATAATGTGAATTGTGAATTATGGATCTCACTAAATACATAATAAAACTTGATTTTTTTTCTCAATACGCAAAAAGTTTATGCATCTTTTTGAATTTAAGATTAAAAAATAATAATTGTTACAACAGCGCACTACGAATGTGACACACTAGGAGTAGTGTTATACAGTAGGCTATGTCCTCCCTACCAGATGGTATACAATATATAGGAGGGACAAGTCTCCCTATATTTAGCACTATTATTGAGGTATATAATTTCTTCTCTTGAATAATTTTTATTTTTTTATTTGGCAACTCCCAACGATTTTTTTAGATGCGGTGACGGCATCACGTACGCATTCTGTTTTTGTTTCTTTATTCGATGTTCCTTGTCCCTTACTGCAGGTATCGGCGCTGTTATTGTTTCATGTGCAAGCTAGAGTAGAGTAGCTTGTATCATACTCCTCTAGCAAGCAATGAAAAAACTCTCCTATTTTCTTCTCTCGAGCAACATGAATACCCTAATTCCAATGTATAGTCGGTCAATTTTATTAATCCATAATTGAAGCCAATGGTATAGTATGCTTAATTTTTTACATTTGTATATAATACTTCAGCATTGGATACCTAGGACTAGCTAGGAATAATAGTATTTCTTTTTGATAAATTGAATAGATCAAGTTGGGGAACATGCATTGGATACCGTCTTTGGGGTTTTCGTTCACAGGTTTAGAGATCCCTGTAGATGAATTGAAATTATATCTGTACTCCAACTTTGGTCCATCTAATTAAGGGTAAAAGTACATTTTCTCTCTCTCTGAAATTTATACAGTAGTCTAATCTCTAACCTACGAAAGCGGGTAACGAACACCCTCAAATTGTCAAAACAGGATTTCAATGAGGCCCCGTTTGGATGTCTGCATTGAGGCCTTGGCATTGGAATTGGACATGGCAAATCAAATTCCATGTGTTTGGATGGCCGTGGCATTCGAGTCCGGAAACGGGCCATGAAACGTAGGGAGTATTTTAAATGTCATCCTCTTGTTTTGAAGAAACACATAGGAGAGACAAGTCCCTATATTTAGCACTATTGAGGTATAGAATTTCTTCTCTTGAATACTTATTATTTGATTTTTTTTATTTTGTAACTCCCAACATTTTTTAGCTGCGGTGGCTGCATCACGTACCCATTCCGTTTTGTTTTTTTATTCGATGTTCCTTGTCCCTTACTGCAGGTATCGGCGCTGCTATTGTTTCATGTGCAAGCTAGAGTAGAGTAGCTTGTATCATACTCCTCTAGCAAGCAATGGAACAAGGTCTCCTATTTTCTTCTCTCGAGCAACATGAATACCCTAATTCCAATGTATAGTCGGTCAATTTTATTAATCCATAATTGAAGCCAATGGTATAGTATGCTTAATTTTTTACATTTGGATATAATACTTCAGCATTGGATACCTAGGACCAATGCTGAATAGATCAAGTTGGGGAACATGCATTGGATACCGTCTTTGGGGTTTTCGTTCACAGGTTAGAGATCCGTGTAGATGAATTGAAATTATATCTGTACTCCAACTTTGGTCCATCTAATTAAGGGTAAAGTACATTTTCGATCTCTCTCTCTCTGAAATTTATACGGTAGTCTAATCTCTAACCTACGAAAGCGGGTAAATGAACACCCTCAAATTGTCAAAACAGGATTTCAATAATGGTTTCCTATCCTATAAAAATAATAAAACTTGATTTGGTTCCTAAAACATCATAAACAGTTTATTTTCAATCGGGAAAAAAAATATGAAAATGGTACTAATTATTTATTTTTGAAAATATTCACTGCTTGTTTAAGATGTCTCTCTGTGTGTGTGGATTTAGTTTATTTATGTTCCGTTTTCTTCATTGTTCATAGTCAGCGCTAATTATTTATCTAAATAACAATAAATATAAAAATAGCATTAAGAGGCAAATGGCATTTTTAAGAAAAAATGGAACTAGTTTTATCTTTTTTATGATTTAGAATAAATTAATTATAAACTTCTAAAGATCGAACTTGGATTGTATTATTTTTTTAAAAAATAGAAAAGCAATGTGAAGCCGATAGAGGACCAGATCTCTGTCCAGTTTACACAGGTAGAAGGTCGTAGTAACTTGGTGGCATAGTTGAAGGTTAAAAATCACTACGTTTTGAGTTGTAGGTTGAAAAACACACTTTACTCTGTAATTAGTATTATATACTCTTTCTATTCAAAACTGTAAGTCGGTGTTTTATTTAAAAAAAAATGAAATCCACTTATAATATGGAATCGAGGGAGTTTTTTTTTTAATCACCAATAAAATGTATCCAAGCATTCGGTCAAAAAAAAAAAAAAAAATGTATCCAAGCCATGGTCGCGCGTCAACCTCTTATTGGAGCGCATGACATGCAGTAGGAGGATATGTGAATCGGTACCCATGCCGACGTGACAAAAGCACACGAATCTAGTGTGGGCTAGATAGCTAGCTTAGTTTGTACCAACACAGTACTAAAGGCTAAAGTTGTACCCGTACGCATCGCCTCGTCTGTACGTGCATACGGATCTGATACAACACTTTTTACTCATCATCATGTCATGTACTATATTCATGTGACTGGCCGGACGTTGTTGTCCTGGGCTCTGGCTGGAGGGCGAGCGAGCGAACAGGTGAAAAAGTAACCGCAGTGTACAATGCTGCTTGATGAATTTTACGCCGCCCGTGAACCCAAAACGCGTAGTACAGTACAAAATGCATGCATGCGCTGGCAAATGTGCGGCAAAAGGCCCTCCAATCTTGTTCGGCATCCACTGCAGGACTAGTCCTGGCAAAATGATCATCAATCATGGCGACGGTGAAAAGCGAGCGTCACTTGCAGGTACAGCAGCAGCAGGTCACGGTGAATAGTAGGCCGGATCGATACATAGAAGAGATACGTGTATGCTTCCTGCACATACACCACAATGTTGGCCAGTCAAAACAAACAGTTCGATCGTGTGACAGACCGTCAATTCCGCCTTGATCCAGGTACGTACTCGTTGTTTTCTTTAATTTGTTTTTTTCAGTCATCAAATCGGCCCACGGCCCACTCAGCTTGCTATGTAATGGGCTAACAAAGTTTGGATGAACTGTCAGTCTTGGCCCACGGCCCACCCAATCCATTTTTGTGCTGAGACCTCGAGGTTGAGTTGAGGGTGTGCAAAAGGCGTGCCCTTCCGGCCCACAGCCCACAGGCGACGGACGGCCCTGGCGGTACCAGGGCAGGCCTCGCCCATTCATTCAAATTTAGCACCCCAAAAAAAAAAAAAAATTCAATTAGCCCAAATCTTTGTTGCCAAGTGCCATGGACTGAGGCGAGTGAGACCGTGAGAGCACAACAACGGAACGGAATGGAACGGAACGGCAAAAGGAAGACATTTCCTAGCGGCTAGCGCACCAATAATCTAACTACAAGGAGTTTTATCTATGCTGATTTAGGGAGATATGCTTGGTTATTATCTCCGCATGATGGTGTTTGTACGTACTTCCTATGAAATGAAGGTAAATAGTAGAATTTCTACTCCCCTAATAAACTATTATACGATATATGTGAATTGATCATAGATTAGTCGGTGGGATTTCTCATGGTGGAACCTGCCTATATGGGTATCCTAAGTCATCAACGTGGCACGGGTGATCGCATAAGATTTGCATATGTGTGTCCAATCTTCGGTGATGCTCATAGAGATAGAGTTTGCATAAGTGTATTTACAGAGATGAGTGTGTGTGCGTGTTGTGAACGTCTACATTATGTTGTGTAATTCAAAAAATATTATGTGATTTTGATTTGTTCTCCTAATTAGAAAACTAGATTACGCACTGAGGACAATAATGTTTACATTAGGGTCCTTTAGCATTTTTAAAACAAATTACCTCCCTGAGTGGCTTGGTCTAATGTGGTGCCATGCCAACACCACCATCACATATATTATCATATATAAGAAGAAAGCAAGCGTCCGGGTCCCTTCAAGTGAGTTTAGATTTGTTCAGTTTGTCCATGAAGGGAGACAATCAAATGTGGATGCTCATAATCTAACTACCAGGAGTTGTATCTATGCTGATTTAGGGAGACATGTTTTGTTATTATCTCCGCATGATGGCGTTTGTACTTCCTATGAAGATCAATAGTTTCTATTTTCCTAAAAAAACTATTGTATGATATATATGTGAATTGATCATAGATTAGTCGGTGGGATTTCATATGTGGAACTTGCCTATTCGGTGTCCTAAGTCGTCAACTTGGCACGGGTGCTCGCATAAGATTTGCATATGCGTATTCAATCTTTCGGTCGTGCTCATAGAGTTAGAGTCTTCATACGCATATTTATAGGGGTGAGTGTGTGTGCGTGTTGCGAACGCCTACATTGTGTTGTGTAATTCAAAAAATATTATGTGATTTTGATTGTTCTCCTAATTAGAAAACTAGATTACGCACGGAGGACAATAATGTTTACATTAGGGTTCTTTAGCATTTTTTAAAACAACTTTTAAAGTCATTTGATTTACCTCCCTGAGTGGCTTGGTCTAATGTGGTGCCATGCCAACACCACCATCACATATATTATCATATATAAGAAGAAAGCAAGCGTCCGGGTCCCTTCAAGTGAGTGATTTGTTGAGTTTGTCCATGAAGGGAGACAATCAAATGTGGATGCTCATAGTCTAACTACCAGGAGTTGTATCTATGCTGATTTAGGGAGACATGTTTTGTTATTATCTCCGCATGATGGTGCTTGTACTTCCTATGAAGGTCAATAGTTTCTATTTTCCTAAAAAGGCTATTATATGATATATATAGATGTGAATTGATCATAGATTAGTCGGTGGGATTTCATATGGTGGAACTTGCCTATTTGGGTGTCCTAAGTCGTCAACTTGGCACGGGGTGCTCACATAAGATTTACATATGCGTATTCAATCCGTCGGTCGTGCTGATAGAGTTAGAGTTTACATACGCATATTTATAGGGGTGAGTGTGTGTGTATCTGCGTGTTGCGAACGTCTACATTGTGTTATGTTATTATAAGAAAAACAATTATGTGATTTTGGTTTGTTCTCCTTAATTAAAAACTAGATTCTTTTCGATTTTTTTTTGTATCAAATACACAAAATGTTTGTGTGTCTTTGTATTAATAAGTAGGAGATAATCTTTACACGACGCGCTATTCAATTCCGCACTGAGTTGGTCAAAAAAAATTGCGCACTGAAGATAATAATGTTTACAATATGGCATAGCCTCCCTAATAAAGGGTCCTTTAGTTTTTTTAAAAAAACTTTTAAAGTCATCTTGGCCTGGTCTAATGTGGTGCCATGCCAACACCACCATCATGATGTATATTAGTATCATATATAAAAAGAAAGCAAGCGTCCGGTTCTCCTATAGAAACCAAGCATCGAGAAGGTTGGCCCATTCATATATTCAGCGGCCTCAGGCAGCTCAATCAGTCTGTGTGCGTATGTCGCGTGGTGGTGACTGCTTGCTCGACCGCCAGGGATCTCTCCGACACCTGGGCCGTCGTTGATCAGGCAAGCACCTCGATTTCTGTAACCAGATGCCCCCCTTTTTCCGTCTTCTTTCTGATTTACCATATCATTTCTTCAAATATTTGTTTACTTTCTTATTTACCATATCTTCAGTTCCATCGCCATCCTTTATATGCAAGAAATTTATACAGAAGAACTGCAAGGTTTTTGAAGTTGAAGCAAACGTGCTTATCTTACGTCTGATGTATCACTGTATGGCAGTACATGCTTGGTAGTTATCTTGCAGTTGGGATTTTCACTTGCCGTTTAGATAACTGCTGAGAAGAACAACACTGGAATAGAGAAAAAGACATCATGTTAATTTCAGGTACTCCATATACTTGACAGACTATATAATTATGTTGCTTAGCAGTAAGGTTCAATGATTTTTCTCGGTCAGTATTCTCTCTCGGTTAATATTTACCATTTCTGCACATTGAAACAGAACAGAAAGCTGAAGACGCAGGAGTTCGTCACTTCTTCTGAATATCACTAAATCCATTCCCTTATATATATATTACCATGAAGGCTGCTGCAACTGGACGGCTTCTGCTCGTGCTCATGGCCCTTAGCGCTGTGCATGCTGTCACCTGCACCGCCACTCCTGGCCATGAGAACCAAACAGATCGGCTGTCTCTGCTTGAATTCAAGAAGGGCATTAGTTTGGATCCACAGCAAACATTGGCTTCTTGGAATGACAGCACTCATTTCTGCAGTTGGGAAGGGGTCATGTGCAGGACGAGGAGCGGTCGTGTCACTAATCTTGACCTTGGAAACAGAGGTTTAGTTGGCCAAATATCTCCTTCCCTCGGAAACCTGACATTCCTGAAACACCTGTCCCTAGCGACAAACAGATTCAGTGGACAAATCCCAGCATCCCTTGGCCAGCTGCATCACCTTCAAACCCTCTACTTGAGTAACAACACGTTACATGGAGTTATACCAACTTTCCAAAACTGCTCTCGTCTGCAGAAACTATGGCTCAATGGGAACAATCTCGTTGGAGGATTTCCGGGTCTGCCACTTGGACTTAAACTGCTGGAGCTTCGATATAACAATCTTTCTGGAACCATTTCTCCTTCTCTTGCCAATATCACAACGCTGGAAAAGCTTGACTTGAATTTCAATAACATTATAGGAAACATCCCAGATGAGTTCGCCAAGTTTCCCGAGCTGCGGTATCTTATTGCTAGTGCCAACCATTTGGCAGGTAGTTTTCCACAAGCCATCCTGAACCTTTCAACACTCGTTACATTTGGTATTGCAATAAACCATTTAAGAGGCGAGGTGCCACCTGGCCTCGGTACCTCCCTTCCCAACCTCCAACGCCTTGCAATAGGCGCCAACTTTTTTTCATGGGCACATCCCTTCCTCATTGGCCAATGCATCAGAACTGCGCGTGATTGATACCACAAACAATAATTTCACGGGGGTCGTGCCTAGTTCTATTGGCAAACTTCGCAATCTCAACTGGCTGAATCTTCAGGAAAATAAACTTAAAGCACATAACAGTCATGACTGGGAGTTTCTTTACGCCTTAGGCAACTGTACTAGTCTACAATCATTGATATTATATTCCAATCAGCTACAAGGCCACGTACCAACTTCATTAGGTAACCTTTCCGTTGGACTGGAAACATTATTACTGGGGAATAATCAACTATCAGGTGGTTTTCCTTCTGGAATCGCAAGCCTTCGCAATCTAACATATCTTGGACTAAATGGGAATCAGTTTACAGGCGAGGTTCCAGAATGGCTTGGGGACCTAAACAGTTTACAATTGATTTTGTTAAGCAATAACAATTTCACAGGGTTTATTCCGTCATCCCTTTCGAACATGTCTCAGATGATATATCTCTATCTTCAATCCAACAAATTCGAAGGGCATTTACCTGCAAGCATAGGTGACCTTCAGAATCTTCTAATATGTGACTTTTCAAACAATCTTCTTCAAGGTGGTATTCCCAAAGGGATGTTTCGAATTCCAACAATTATTCGCATTGATTTATCTATAAACCACCTGCACGGACAACTTCCTTATGAAGTAGGCAATGCCCAGGCACTCATATATTTGAATCTTTCGTCAAATATGCTGTCTGGAGACATTCCGGCCACTATAGGTGAGTGTGAAAACTTGGAATACATTGGGCTGCAACATAATAGTTTCAGAGGAAGCATCCCCATTACACTAGGTAACATAAGTAACCTACAAGTTCTGGACTTGTCTCACAATAATTTGACTGGGTCAATACCAATGTCCCTCGGCAACCTCCAATACCTTGAGCAACTAGATCTGTCATTCAACAACATCAGTGGTCAGGTCCCAATGAAAGGGATATTCAGTAACAAAACTGATGTGAAGATTGATGGAAATCCAGGGCTTTGTGGTGGGCCATTGGAGTTACAGCTACTCGCATGCCATGTCATGCCTGTTGATTCAAGTAAGCAGAGGAGACATTCCATTGTACTAAAAGTGGTGATCCTCTTATCCAGTATTTTGTCACTTGCTATAGTCATAACTGTACTGCTTGTTTGGAGAGGAAAACAAAAGAGAAACATGTTATCTTTGCCCTCATTCAGTAGCAAATTTCCCAATGTTTCTTACAACGATCTCGCTAGAGCAACATGTGGGTTCTCAGTATCCAATTTGATTGGCAAAGGAACATATTCTTCCGTGTACAAAGGTGAACTCTTCCCAGGTAGAACCTTGGTTGCTATCAAAGTTTTTCGTCTGGAGACAAGGGGAGCACAAAAGAGCTTCATTGTAGAATGTAAAGCTCTACAAAACGTGCGGCATAGAAATCTAGTTCCTATAGTCACTGCATGCTCCAGTATTGATTCAAGTGGAAATGATTTCAGAGCTTTAGTCTATGAGTTCATGGCACAAGGTGACCTGCATGAGCTACTGTACTCAACCAGATGTGATGGGAATACTTCAACTCAAGTCCACATCACAATTGCTCAGAGGTTAAGTATTGCAGTTGATGTTGCAGATGCATTAGAATACCTCCACCATGGCAACCACAGAACTATCCTCCATTGTGATCTAAAGCCTAGCAACATCCTTTTGGATGATGATATGGCAGCACATGTTGGAGACTTTGGTCTTGCAAGGTTCAAATTTGACTCAGCATCATTATCATCCACTCACTCGGTATCGACTTCAGCCGCTATTATGGGAACAATAGGGTATATTGCTCCAGGTAATACATGTTCTTTTCATACTGCATAATTGTTTTATGTATGTTTACCTTTGGAGCTAGTAAGCAATTCTTTTGTGCAATCTGCAGAGTGTGCTGCGGGTGGAGCAGTGTCTACTGCAACAGATGTTTACAGCTTTGGGATTGTTCTATTTGAAATATTTTTGCAGAGGAGGCCAACTGACGATATGTTCAATGGTGGAATAAACATTAGAAAATTTGTTGAGATGAACTTTCCTGACATGATACCACAGATTATTGATCCTCAGCTACTGGAAGAGCAACAAGATTTATCTCAGGAAGCTTCATTTGCCATGAAGGAGAAAATCTTAGAGTGTTTGCTTTCTATCCTGAACATTGGGCTTCTCTGCACTAAGGCATCCCCGAAGGAGCGCATCAACATGCAGGAAGTGGCAGCACGGTTGCACAAAATTAAGAAGGCCTATCCAAGACAAAACTAAGGTAATAATACAACCAACATCCTCTATACTTTGATAAGTATACTTTAGAAGTTGCTTTAGATGTACCTCATCCGTTTTTGCCCCCTCTTCCAGGTTGTCACTTTTACCGTAGCGGCTCTGCTGTCATAATAAAGCGTGTCTCCTTGCACAATTACCGCAGTTTAAGAAGAAAAAAGAAGCGTATTTTGCCTTTATGGCCGTTTGATTCATTAGCACTTACCGCCTTCATCACTAGCGTGCAAGTTCTTGAATTTTTCTCTTGTTTGCTTTTAGAAAATAAGGTATTTATTGTACTGTTGCCAGTTGTGTCTGACATTTGGTGAAATTTGTCTTGTTTGCTTTCCGAAAAGAAAGGATTTGGTGTACTGTTGCCATAGCAATACCAGTTGTGTTCTGGTATTTGGCACGTTAGAACTGAAACCGTCATGTGATAGAGCTTCTACCATGGAGTTTAAAGTTTCATGAATACATCACCACCTTAATGTGAACTGGCTGTCTGAAAAGATCACTCCTGAATTTCTGTGGCTTCCGTTCAATTGTTCTGCAGTGGGGGTCTCCACTTACTAACTATAACTACTTTATATGTTTTCCGTACGACGTGACTAAAAAAACAAAGGATATAAGCATATTAATGAAAAGAAGTTAATTGCATCACCTATTGCAATTTGTCAATCCATTTTGTAACAGCTCACTGTTTATAATAGAGTATGGCAGATTTATTTGGTTTAATAAGCAGAAATAAACGTGAAAACTAAAAGCCCCTTCAGAAGGTGAGTCCAGTCTATCTCTGCATGAACTACTTCGTAATCTATCCACAAATCTAGCCATATGAGTAGGTATATACATTACCTAAAAGCCACAATAACTATGAACAAAGAAAAAAGCACAAATCACAGTCATGGAGCTTATCAGCACAAGGAGTGGGACAAATAGCAGTGTACGACACTCAAGGAGTGGCACTTTACTGTCATCCAAGCAATAAGAAGACTACTAAATACACAAATCGCTTGTGCCAAGACAAGCCGAAATGCAGGACACTATTATCAGCACAACTGACCTTGCTGGATGCATAGAACTCCCGTCTTCACAGCTTGATCCAACCCGAAGCGGGAAATCAAGCGGAGCCTCATCACGCGGATCCTCGCGAATCAGACCCAGCACTTACCAGTACGCGCTGGCGCCGCCGCCACCCGTCTCCTTGGCCGCGCGTGAAAGAGCAGAGGGGGCATGGGAGAGGAGTGGGAGGCGGAGGAGCTGGAATTGGAAGGCACGGCGACGGGTCGAGGCGCGCCGGGTGTGGAGGAGGAGAGGACGGAGAGAGCGAGGAAGAGGGGGCGTGTTAATCGCCGACCCCGAGGCCCACGTAACGGCCCAAAGAACCCGACGCCCCGTCCTTCTTCAACCTCTCGCCGCCCCGCCCCGCCCGCCCCGCCGCCGGGCGCCGTAGGGCTTCGCCCGAGCTGTAAAGCGAGCCCCACGGCGCCCGGCGGCGCCAGCTCTTCCCTCCCCCTTCCTCCTCCTTCTTCTCCTCCCCCCCTCGAGCTCGAATCGTGCCGCCACCATGGACGACCTTGAGCTCCCCCGCCGCCCATACCCATCCGGATGGGTCTCTCCCCGCCCGGGCTTCGGCGGCTTCCCCTCGCCCACGCCGCCGAAGCCATCGCCCGGCCGAGCCGCCGCCGGGCCGCCGTGTCGACGGCCGCGGCCCGGCCGGCTCTTCTATGGCCTGGGAGGCATGGAGGGGGGAGGGGAGGTCGACGGCGACAAGCGGCCCGGCGACGGCGGCGACCGCAACCCTAAAGCGGGCGACCGCGGCAACCCTAAATCCACGGAGAGCCGGGCGGATGGAGGCGTCGCGAAGAAGACGGCGTCGCGAAGAAGACGATGACGCTGGGCTTCATGGGCTATTGGGCCGCCTTAGGTGGTCGGCGCAATGTTAACGGGCCGACCGGCCGGGCAGCTAACATTGGCCGAGAAAGAGGTGCCGGGCGGGCGCCAGCCGGAGGGGAGGCGAAACCATAGCGCCGACATTTCACGGTGACCCACACACCGCGTAGGCCCAAAACCGGAGAAACGGAAGGGGCCCGCCCATACCTGGTTTTAATCACCTGGCTCGCGGCTGGGCCAGCTAAACAAACAGGCCTGGTTGCGCTGCACCAACTAGGTTTCACTAGAAAACAAGCGGCTTTGCCGCGCCCCCATTGAAGCCAGCCCATGAAAACCGTGGATATTCTGTTTACTTCGCGAATGGACACCATTATCTTGTTGTGTTAGTGATTCTAACCAAAATTTAAATTGCTAGAGTCTGAAAATCAAAATATCTCATTTATACACAAAGCATCGTTAGATGGCTCAGACATCAGTTGATGACGCCTTAGTGATCCATACTGTTATTAAAAGTTATGTAAATAACCATGCGAAAAAAATAGAATATGAAAAGGATTAGAAAAATGCAGGAAACTTGCAGTCATTTGTCAATTATACAATGTAAAAAGAAGGGTGGATATATAAGATGATGAACTTTGAGAAAGGCAGCATAGAGTCAATTAACTTGGAAACATGCAGCCAGGTGTCAATTGTACAGTCTCTGAAGACCATTTCCTGTAAGTGTTTTCTCCTTGGCCCATCCTCGTGGTCGAGTCCCTTTTCTGTTGCTTCAAGGTTCCTTTGAAGGTAACGCTGCGAACATGAGGACTGGGGAGAAAACTAACGTGTGATCTGATTGTTCATTTCTGTTGCAATAGTAATTTTTGATTATATGTGTATAGCACAAAACTCAATACATGGTATATAACTTGCTGAAAGTAGCTTAAATGGACAATGGAAATTTTATGATTTACTTTTGTCATTGTTTTTAACAGGGTAGTGTAGGAAGTAAATAACGACAGAACACCTGCCATATTTGCTAAAGAAAATTGGGAAGAAGTAATGCCATTTTCAGATTTTGAGTGCTATATAGGAGGTCGTAGATAAACACACACAAAACAACATTTTTGTCATAATAAAATAAATCATGGATGAACAGTAAATTGCACGATGGTGTCTCATAGCACACATAAAAGGTTATATTATAATTATGAAAAAATAACTAAAGAGAGCAGGATGAAGGATTAGACTTTCCAAAACAATTCTATTCTTTTCCAGAATTGTCCACTTGACAATCAAGGGCTATGTGGTAGTGCTTTTATGTGATTGAGGAAGCAATAAGGAATTGCAATGTTGAGACTACTTATGAGCTACATGACATTTTTAGTACAATAATCAGAAATTTAGGCTACTACTAGGCATCAATTGGAAATGAGAAATTAGCAAAATAGAAAAGGAACATTCTAGATTGCTAGTACCTGTGCCTTCATTGGCTTCAGCTGGGAGGCACAAACAAATTCTATTATGTGCAGAAACATATGGATGTGAAAAGACAATGGAAATTCTGTGATTACTTTTGTTGTCGTTTTTAGCAGGGTACGAAGTCGATAACTCTGTAAATATTACTACTATGTTTTCAACTTAATGAAACAACAAAAATACCTCCTATATTTGCTCAAAAAAATTGGATAGAAATAATGTCATTCTCAGATGAGTGCTATATATAAGAGGCACAGTACAACTGCTTCGAGCATTACATTTTACACATGCACAGGTTTCTTTAGTTTGGATAGTACCTGTGAGGCTATGACACCTCTTCATGGAGCTAACTTCTTATGTAAGCCATGGCCTTTACATGTTTCTGAATCTGTACGAGATCTCCCAGATACATACAAAGAACTAATTTCTTTATCAAAGTCTACAAACCAATAGTTTGTCCTATTTAAAACTATAAATAATCTTGATGTAATACAGCAGTGTCAGGACTGGAGATGGACCTGAGAGTGGCATGGACTCAGTAGACGATGACAAAAGCAGTCCCGTCCAGGTCAAGCTCTATTGGTAGAATCAAGTGCTGTCACGACATGTGGTAGGTGACTAACATATTTTTTTCAGGGTTAAACTGAATAGTCATCCCATAGAGGCGGAGCATCGAACACTTGCTGTGCGCCTGTGCATATGTGCTGAGGTGGGTAGTAGAAGACGTACCTCCCATTGTGACTCGTTCTTCCTTGTCTGCATGTAGCAAGAAGGGCATGTAGCAAGAAGGCTATGGCAGATGGAGACAATCACAGTGAGGAGCAGTGGCAAGGCGAGGGGTGACCGCTGACAGTTCATCGTGGAATAATTTCTTTGAGGTCCAGCTGCTGGATCAAGTGGATGCGAGCGGCGTGAGACGAGTGTGGATCGGTCGTGCCAGTGAACGTAGCTGGAGGCGTGGCCTTTGTATTCGCACCGCTCTCTAGCGCTCTTGACCAGCAGCGGCGACGACGCGGCCTCGGCGGGGAGCGGGCGGCGAACGGCGGCGCGTGGCTTCGGCGGGAGGCGCGGTGGCGCCCGATAGCGTGGCCTGGGTAAGGACTGGGAGCGGGGGCGACGAGGGGTACGGCCGTACGGGGATCCGCGATGGTAGCGCCGGCGAAGAGATAGGAGCGGCGGCCAAGGGCGAGTCGCGGCGCGGGACTGCAGGAGAAGGAACCGGGAGCGTCGGGACTCAGGAGTCAGGGCCACGGCAGGACGAGCCGACGCGCGAGAAGGTTCCGGGTCTGCTAGGATACTCGAGCAAAGCCTGAATCGACGGCCCATATGGCTTCCTCGCCCAATCCTATGGCTGAGAAAAGTGGGCGACGTGGCCCAATGAAGGGCCAGAGCTTGGCTCTGATTTAGAAGAGTAGAGATAGTCCCATATGCATAATATAACTAGCCACTATGCCCGCGCTTCGCTGCGGGTGATGATCTTCTTGATAGATCAAACATTGTGGACCATATAGATATGTGGTACTTGAAAGTATCTCAACGGAAGATAATTGGTTTTTACCACTATCATGTTTTGGAAGATGATCTTCTTATTATATATCAACTCTTAAGGATCATATCTCAATAGAAGCTAAAGGACACGTATCTATGGTGGCAGGTACCGAAATGGACTTATCGGGCCGGGTATAGTAACATGCATGGCTAAAGGATTCTGTTCTCTGCCACTTTTAGCAAGATGCTAGACACCAATAAGCAAAAAGAGCATCAATTGCATCCTTGGAATAGGCAAGTACTCTACCTTTTCAAAGATGCATATGTTGTCTGGGCTTCCATATTTGACCAAGCGCTATTTACAAAACATGAGTACTGGTAGATACACACACATGAAAACAAGTAACCTTCTTTGTTTGCCCTTGCTTTTGGCCTCTGACACTCCTGTCCTAGCTTTGATGCTCTCTTACTCGAACTTGCAACCCTCCCTAAAAGAACGTTACAAAATAAGTTGATCAACCCAAAGAATCCACCCTAGTAACCTAATATACTATAGAGGTCCATGGCTAGCTTAAGACCACACTAATATGTCTTCAACCTGATTATAAGCATAAATCAACAACTACCGCTTTTGCTCTTATTGTAGACTTTTCGACACTCTTGCTTATCCCATATCGTCCTCCCAGAAGATGGTGTAACAACTCCTACAATATTGGTAGCAATTTTGCCGCTTATAGACAAAGAAAAAATACATCTATATATATAATGCAAACACAAGAGAGTGCACCTGGCGAGGAGGAGGAGCCTTCTCTCCCCCTTTTCCTTGTACTGCTCTCAGGCGCTCCCTCCATGAAACATTATTGGTGGATCACCTATAGGGAGCATAAAACCATCTCCATACATAAATAAAGGTCCTAAGTACAATAAAAATGACAAGAAGCATGATCAAATGAGATCATTTCTTGTTCAACGGGTTCCCAAGAAAAATATCTAACACAATTTAAACCCGAGCATATTTTGTGCATGTAAATTTGCAATTTTAATTTCTTGACATGAGTGATCACAAAATTAGACATAAGGAGGCTGCACAAGACGCCTTTTTTTTAAACATGTTTCATAGGACCATCAGTTTTCAGTATATCTCACTTGATATTATGGCACTAGATGTCTCCTATTTCACTTTTTAGAGCCCTACACGATATTTCGTGATAGGAAGGCAAAGGTAGGTGAGGGAGTGCGGTGCAACAACAGGAAGATCTTGATTATATAGGCAAGAGGAGAATCTCGGAACACACTATCCATGGGATCACGACGAAGCATGCATCCCATCTGTTGCCCTTCTGGCCTAAATAAAAAGTACAAGAAATTAGTGTGACATGACTTGGCATTGCAAGAAATGGCACCCTGTGTCGGTTCATGAACATGCATCAGACAAAAAATAGTTCCTCAGTAGCGATTTCTTAGTTAACCGTTGAGACATGTATTTGAATTTCTAAATAAAAATATAAGAGTGAAATGCACCGTAGATCCATGTCCATAGGCCAAAGGCCAATAAAATGATATTTTTGAACAGCTCCGCTTACTGAATTGCAACCAGCATCACTAGTCAACTTCAGAATGGAAGAAGTAATCCTACTTGACGCTTTTACTTTGGTTGATTTGACCTGTAAATTTTGGACCATGCATCCTGTCATGCTCATGGCGCAAGTTACCGTGTGCTGGGGATCACTATCTGTCGATGCGGCCTGCGTACGTACACCCACCGATCGCATATCTGTTGAAGAAAGCACAGTGGAAGAAAAAAAAATGATCATCCACAGAAAATCAAAAACGTCAGTCTGCGGGCCTGTTAATTTCTCGCACGCTGTGTTCGTGATTCAACTGTTGGGTGGGATTTTTCCACTCAAACCGCTCAAACACGTCGCCCACCACCAGGCCACACACGGCGGCAGTACACAAGTCAGACTGTCAGTATCGGCCGATTTGGAGGGGAAGAAATGGCTGAACCTCAGAAAAAAAGACGACTGTCTGCAGTCCACAAAACCATTCAAGAAAGATCATCATCACCATCATCTCTCTCTCTATTATAACCAAGCACCAGGTAGCTCAGCTGTAGCTGCCTTCTAGCTCGATGTGGCGGTGACTTCTTCCTCGCCGGCAAAACCTCCAACTGCAGTGGGCATCCAAGGCATGTCGATTTTTGTAACCAGTTGTCCCCTTCTTTCTCTGGTTTGTGAGTCACGTTGGGCCTTTGTTTTTCTACCACCGTATTGTGATCCTCTGTACGCGGCAAGGTTTTGATTTCTGAAGCACACGTTCTTACCTCTGAATGGCATGCTAATAGGATATAATAGATCGTTACCCTGCCAATGTCCCTTGGGTAACAACACATTACGTGGAGCTATACCAACTTTTGGAAACCGCTCCAGTCTGCAGAAACTATGGCTCAATGGCAACAATGTCGTTGTAGGATTTCCAGGTCTGCCACTTGGACTTAAACAACTGGGAATTAAATCAACAAATCTCTCTGGAAACATTCCTTCTTTTCTTGGCAATTTCACAAAACTAGAAAAGCTTGACTTAAGTTTCAACAATATTGTGGGAAACATCCCAGATGACGTGATTGCCAAGTTGCCGGAGCTACAGGCACTGGACTTAACTAACAACTATTTGGAAGGTAGTTTTCCACAAGCAATCCTGAATCTTTCATCTCTTTTTAATCTTTGGTATTACAATGAACCATTTAAGCGGTGAGGTGCCACCTGGCCTCGGTACCTCTCTTCCCGACCTCCAAATTCTCGAAATCAGAGCCAACTTTTTTTCATGGACACATCCCTTCCTCGTTGGGCAATGCATCGGATCTGCGCGCGATTGATATGTCAAGAAACAGTTTCACTGGGGTTGTGCCAAGATCCATTGGTAAACTTCACAATCTCTACTGGCTGACTCTTCAGTTCAATAAACTTGAAGCCCGTAACAAGCAAGACTGGGAGTTTCTTTACAGCTTAGGCAACTGTACGAAGCTAAAATTATTGTGGTTAAGTTCTAATCAGCTAGAAGGCCACGTACCAACTTCATTAGGTAACCTTTCTGTTGGACTGAAAACATTATCACTGGGGGATAATCAACTATCGGGTGGTTTTCCTTCTGGAATCGCGAACCTCCACAACCTGACGTGGTTAGATCTATCTGGAAACCAATTTTCAGGTGAGGTTCCAGAATGGCTTGGAACGCTAAACAATTTACAGATGATGAATTTAGGCAACAACAACTTCACAGGGTTTATTCCATCGTCCCTTTCAAACTTGTCTCATATGTTATATCTCTATCTTGAATCCAACAAATTCGAAGGGCATTTACCCACAAGCATCAGTGATCTTCAGAATCTTCTAGTCTGTAACTTTTCAAACAATCTTCTTAATGGTAGTATTCCCAAAGGCATGTTTGGAATTCCAACAATGATTTACATTAATTTATCTGTAAACCACCTGCATGGCCAACTTCCTTATGAAGTACGCAGTGCCAAGGCACTCGTATATTTGGATCTTTCATCAAATATGCTGTTTGGAGACATTCCGACCACTATAGGAAAATGTGAAAACTTGGAAAACATTTGGCTCCAACATAATAGTTTCAGAGGAAGCATCCCCATTACACTAGGCAACATAAGTAACCTACAAATTCTGGACTTGTCTCACAATAATTTGACTGGGTCAATACCAATGTCCCTTGGCAACCTCCGATACCTTGAGCAACTAGTTCTGTCATTCAACAACATCAGTGGTGAGGTCCCAATGAAAGGGATATTCAATAACAAAACTGCTATGCAGATTGATGGAAATATAGGGCTTTGTGGTGGGCCATTGGACTTACACCTACCTGCATGCCATGTCATGCCTGTTGATTCAAGTAAGGAGGGGCAACATTCCATTGTACTAAAAGTGGTGATCCCCTTATCGAGCATTTTGTCACTTGCTATAGTCATAATTGTAATGCTTGTTTGGAGAGGAAAACAAAATAGAAACATGTTATCTTTGCCCTTATTTGGTAGCAAATTTCCCAAGGTTTCTTACAATGACCTCGCTAGAGCAACATGTGGGTTCTCAGTATCCAATTTAATTGGTAAAGGAACATATTCTTCCGTGTATAAAGGTGAACTCTTCCAAGGTAGAACCTTGGTTGCTATCAAAGTTTTTCATCTAGAGACAAGGGGAGCACAAAAGAGCTTCACTGCAGAATGCAACGCTCTACAAAACGTGCGGCATAGAAATCAAGTTCCTATAATCACTGCATGCTCCAGCAAGTGGAAATGATTTCAGAGCCTTAGTCTATAAGTTCATGGCACAAGGTGACCTGCATGAGCTACTGTACTCAACCAGGTGTGATAGGAACACTTCAACTCAAGTCCACATCACAATTGCTCAAAGGTTAAGTATTGCAGTTGATGTTGCAGATGCATTAGAGTACCTCCACCATGGCAACCAAGGAACTATCATCCATTGTGATCTAAAACCTAGCAACATCCTTTTGATGACAATATGACAGCACATGTTGGAGACTTTGGTCTTGCAAGGTTCAAATTTGACCTAGCATCATCATCATCATCCACTCACTCGTTATCGACTTCAGCCGCTATTATGGGAACAATAGGGTATATTGCTCCAGGTAATACATGTTCTTTTCATACTTCATAATTGTTTCATGTATGTTTACCTTTGGAGTAAGAAATTCTTTTATGCAATCTGCAGAGTGTGCTGTGGGTGGAGCAGTGTCTAGTGCAGCAGATGTTTACAGCTTTGGGATTGTTCTATTTGAAATATTTTTGCAGAGGAGGCCAACTGACGATATGTTCAATGGTGGGATAAACATTACAAAATTTGTTGAGATGAACTTTCCTGATATGATACCACAGATTATTGGTCCTCAGCTATTGGAAGAGCAACAAGATTTATCTCAAGAAGCTTCATTTGCCATGAAGGAGAAAAACTTAGAGTGTTTGGTTTCTATTCTGAACATTGGGCTTCTCTGCACTAAGGCATCCCCGAATGAGCGCATCAGCATGCAGGAAGTGGCTGCACGGTTGCACGAAATTAAGAAGGCCTATCCAAGACAAAACTAAGGTAATAATACAAGCAACGTCCATACTTTGATAAGGTATACTTTAAAATTGCTTTAGATGTACCTCACTCTTCTCCCACTCTCTCCCCTCGCCCTCTTCCAGGTTGTGTCACTTTTACCCTAGCAGCTATGCTGTCATAATGAAGCTTGTCTCCTTGCACATTAACAGCAGTTTAAGAAGAAAAAAACGTGTATTTGCCTTTATGGCCGTTTGATTCATTAGCACTTACCGCCTTCATCACTAGCATGGTAGTTCTTGAATTTTTCTCATGTTGCTTTCAGAAAATAAGGTATTTATTGTACTGTTGCCGGTTGTGATTCTGACATTTGGTGAATTTTCCCTTATTTGCTTTCTGAAAAGAACGGATTTGTTGTACTGTTGCCATAGCAATATCAGTTTTGTTCTGACATTTGGCATGTTAGAATTGAAACCGTCATGTGATCGAGCTTCTACGCATGGAGTTTAAAGTTTTATGAATACATCGCCACCTTAATGTGAACTGGTTGTCTGAAAAGATCACACCAGAATTTCTGTGGCTTCAGTTCAATTGTTCTGCAGTGGGGGTCTCCACTAACTAACTAGAACTGCTTGTATCATCTGTGGCCAGGTAATCATTACGTTGTATGTTTTCCCTACCATGTGTCTAAAAAAACAGTAAACACATATTGCATCACCTATTGCAATTTGATAATCAATTTTGTAATGGCTGACTGTTTATAATAGAGTATGGCAGATTCATTTGGTTGAATAAGCAGAAATAAACATAAAAACTAAGAGCCCCTTGAGAGGGTGAATCCAGTCCATCTCTGCCTGAACTACTCTGTAATCTATCCACTTGCAATTTCAATAAGTATATACATTATTACCCAAAAGCCACAATAACAATGTACAAAGAAAAAAGCACAAATCACAGTCATGGAGATTATCAGCAAAAGGAGTGGGACAAATTAATAGCAGTGTACGACACTTAAGGAGTGGCACTTTACCGTCATCCAAGCAATAAGAAGACTACTAAATACACAAATCGCTTGTGCCAAGACAAGCCGAAACGCAGGACACCATTATCAGCACAACTGGCCTTGCTGGATTGTTACACCCTTAGCTGCACGGCGATCGCCGGAGTGTGAGATAAACAAGGATGGATCTCAGACGAAGAACCACCGAGCAGAGGAACCTCTAAGCTCGCGTGTTCGTTTTTGCTTTCTAGAAATTAAACTTGTCTGTTACAACGAAAGACGAGTACTTAACGAAAGAGAACTCTGGTCCGCAGGACCCACATGGCATAGATACGAAATAAAAACGTAAAATGAAACGCTGCCGTCTTCTCAGCTGGTTCGCGCCACCCTCTGGTAGTTGTCACTCCTGGGTCATGACAGCTCCCCCCGTGGAAGATCCCGCTTAACCCTAAGCAGGTGCAGTTGGAAACCTTGCCTTCACGACATTGTAATCCTCCCAGGTAGCAAAAGTAGCTGGTAGACCTGACTAAACAATGAGAACCTGAGGTATGGCTGAATTACCTTTGCGCACGAGCCGACGATCAATGATCTCCGATGGCACCGCAGCTGTGGCCTGCAAGTCGAAACCCTCCGGTAGAGTTGAATAAACTGGGGTGTAACTCGGGTGGAAGGGCTTGAGCTGGAAAACATGGAATACTGAATGTATTTCACACTCAGCCGGGAGCTTCAATCGATATGCAACTTTCCCAATCCGCTCCAGAATTTCATAGGGACCAAAGAACTTGTATGCGAGCTTTGGGTAGGGTCAGTTGGCCACAGAAGACTGAGTATAAGGTTGCAAACGAAGCAAGACCTGCTCACCCACTTGGAATGATCTGTCACTCCCTGTTCTTATCGCCTTGCATCTTCATTCGGTTCTGGGCCTGCTCAAGTCTCTGCCTTAAGAGCTGAAGATTACATTGAAGAATACTTGCGACAAGGGAGAGATAAAAAGAACAAGCCCTAACTAGCAGGCCTCGTCTTCTTCAATCCCGGCCATGTTGAGATCCATGGCGGAAAGATCGAGCCCACCCGATAGCAGGGCCTCAAAACAACTCTTCTTCTTTTCGGTCATCTTGCCCCCAAACGCAACCACGAACTGCTGCTCAATATCTGCATCCACGACATCATCGTCGACCTTCTCGCCAAGCTTACGGAGCAGCACCTTCTGTGCTTGAACCGTTGCATTGGGGGCGCGCGGCTTAGCTGCAATGCGTCCACTCCTCCGTAGAGAATGGACCGACATTGGCGCGTCGGGGAGCGTGAGCTTGGGCCCAAATTTTGATCGAGGAGTGTTGAGAGGGATGCACGGCCTTTCCTCCAACTCCTCCCCGACCGACAGCGGTGGCATGCGCCGCATCATCATCGTCGGAGGAGGATGGGAAGCTCGCTCATCGCCGATGTCAACGCCAAACGCCGGAGGAGTAGCCGCCGCCCGGCGGATCAACGTCCGACAGCGCAAACTAGTCGGCCGAAAGCACGCGGCCGAAAGTGGTTGTGGTACCACCACAGCCATGCCCGGGCACACAAACTCAGCATCGACCATGGCGGACCACCGGGCGACCATAGCGACGTCCGGCCTGGTCCCCCAATGTCCCCAGTACATAGCTCGCCATCGACACACCCGAGCAACAAATTCACAACTAGCGCGGCCTGGTCCAAGGCGGCGAACTCCTCCAAAGATTGGGTCGATCCACGCGGGCGGCGACATGCTCGCTACGGCTCCCACCCCGGGTCGCTCAGGAAGCAGCCCACATGGACAATGTAGACAATGTCATGGACCATGGCGGCAGGGTGGCGACGTTGTCATGTGCCGGGAGGCTTCAGCCCCGGGCGACGGTGGATGCAGCGCGTGATAGGGGCCGCGAGGTCGATGGGCCACGCTTTTCCTTGACCTCCCAAGCATACGCCACGCAGGGCGTGCCCTATGCCCCTCTCGCCGGCAGCGGTGCGCGACACCTAACCCGCAGCCCGCCTTGAGGTGTCCTTCCCGAAGGCGCTTGAAGCATAGACCTTGGAGGTCCATGGGCACAGCCGCGGTGAAACCGACGCCGAAAGCCGACGCGGCGGCGCGACCTCCCGAAACCCATCCGCGTCGCTTGGAAGAGAGGCGCGACGGTGCACAAAAGTGGCAAGAATGCGGCGCCGGGGGCCTAGCCACACCGTAGGAACTCCCGTGGACGACGACGATGTGGTGGGCAGCGGGAGCGCGGGGCGAGCCTGGGGGGCGCCGAGAGCGGGACTCGCGCGGCCGCCCTCGGGCCCGAGACGCCGATGAACGGCACTACCCGCCGGGCGCCGCCAGTCGCGGCCGCTGGCGACGCCGCTGCCGCCGCTACGTCGGGCACGACCCCGAGACGAAGAAAGCACGGCCTCGTGGGTGAAGCGACCGCTCCGGGAGCCGTGGTGGAGGTCGGGAGGGAGCTTGGACCCATCCCGGCCGCAATCGTCCCAAAACGGGCGACGCCGGTGGGGACGGCCGCCGCGGCGGTGAGGGATGGACTCGCCGTCCGTCAGTCGCCGAGTGAAGACTCGGGCCCGCCAGATGGATTCTGCGCGCGCCCGGGTCCCACCGGGTAGAAGGTCGGGGCGTCGCGGCGATAGCCGCCCCCCATACTTGCCGAGGCCTGGCCAGCGCCGGAGGCCGCTCTGCGGTGCTTGGTGGCGCCGACGTCCCCGGGACAACGCGCCCTCCCGCCTCCGCTTCGCCCCGCCTTCACCAATGGGTGAGGGAAAGGGCCGACGGCGCCGGCGCGACCTGGCGGCCGCCTGGCCCGCCCAGGACACCCCGCCCCTCTCGGCGGCGGCCGGCCGAGCGACGGGCGTAGGTGCGGCTGCAAGAAGCAATGACTCGCAACCATGGCCGGGCGTCCCCCGTCTTCAACGGTGAGGGAGAGGGCCGACGGCGCCGGCGAACGACACCGCCGCCCTGGCCCGCGCCACGACACCGGTCCTCCCTCGCGGCAAAGTGGCCTGGGAGCCACCGATGTAGGGGCGAGCGGCAGCAGCAAGTGGACTCGCAGCCATGGCCGACGTTACGCAAGAGGGGGAGCCGCCCCCATCACTGCAGCCAAGACCGGAGGGAAATTAACCCACCAATCCATGGAGCAAAGACGAGAGGGGAGCAGATCTGGAGGAAGGGGATGGATTTGGGGGGGATTAAGGGTGGATTTGGGTGGATTTTGGGGATCTTGGAGTGGGGGCGGAAGGGCTCCAGAGGGGAGCGGGTGGAGCTCTAACGGCTCCATCTCGAAACTGATGTGCTCTTTGGATTTTTGTATTTTTAGGTGTCAAAATAAAGAAAACCCATTCTAGTGGATCTGTGTGGTAAGGAAAAAATGGGTAATCTATTCCTTAACTATTATTTTGGTGGAATATTTTTTGATATATGTAAATACTTTTTTTTGGGATATCTATAAATACCTTTTTGGGATCAACAAGAAAGCATCTAAAAATTAAATTGGTCCAAACGTGACTTGCCTTTCACGCGCCACGCAAAGAAAAGAACATGACAATATGATGCAGCCCACGTGGGCACGAGGCCTGGCCAGGGCAGCAGCGGCCCACTCGCACGCGTGTTTAGAACAGACTTCAGAGTTCCATCGGTAGGGTGTTATATGGGCCAAACTGACGCACATACCCAAATGGAATTCCTACCCAAATCAAGTTTGCATCCATGGCCCAAAGGCCCAAGAACAAAAATGATATTTTTCGCGCTTACTGAATCGCTCCCTCGACTATCATCCACTGCAACCAGCAAGTCGACTGCAAATTTGGAAAGAAAAAATGCTACCTGACGGTGATGGGCGATGGCTTCTAGTTTGTTTGACATGCCATCCATCCTGTAAAGTTCATGGCGCAAGTGTGATGGGGATCAGTAACTGTCGATGTGGCCTGCGTACGTACGTACGAGCACACCCATCGATCATATATCTGTCGAAGAAAGCACCATGGATGAAAAAACAAAATGGATGATTTCTGATCATCCACAGAAAAAAACAAAAACGTCAGTCTGTTTGCTTCCGGCCTCACGCGACCGCGATGAGAGACCGCTGCATTGAGTTCGCGATTCCCAAGTGCCCAGTTCATTTTGCCACGATTCACGTTGCGCGCGGTTATCGCATACCATTCAGCGGGATTTTTCCTCTCAAACGCGTCGCCACCACGGAACCAAACACGGCGTGCCCACAAGTCAGTATCTGCCGATGTGGAGGGGAAGAAATGGCTGATATGGCCGAACCACACAGAGAAAAAAAAAAAACGACTGTCTGAAGTCCACAAACCATTCAAGAAAGATCATCATCATCGTCTCTCTCTCTCTCTCCCCACTCTTTTATAACCAAGCATCAGGTAGCTCAGCTCTAGGTGCCTTCTAGCTCGATGTGCCGGTGACTTCTTCCTAAACAGCGATGCCTACATGTCGATTTTTGTAATCAGGTGTCCCCTTCTATCTCTGGTACGCAGCAAGGTTTTGATTTATTGTGGTCCTCTGTACGCAGCAAGGTTTTGATTTCTGAAGCACACGTTCTTACCTCTGAATAGCAGGATAATAGGATATAATTTATCGTTATCCTGATTTTCTGCAGTTCCGATAACAGCTGAACAGAAGACCACAAGATACGTTCTGACAAGGGAAATGCACACTGGGGTACAGGAAAAGGTATTATTTTAATGCTAGGCACAACACAAGCAAACAACTTTTAGACACTAGTGCATTATTATTTTCTTAAATTTTAACTTTAGAAGTATTTAAACTTTCCATCATGGTTACTATACTTTGCTCGGAATTAGTTCTCATCTCAGCTCCTTTTGTGTAACAGAACAGAAATCTCAAGTCTCTGGAATTCCACACTTTTGAACTTTTCATCCCCCTTACTATATTATCAACATGAAGGCTACTGCAGCTGGATGGTTTCTGCTGTTGCTCATGGCTTGCAGTGTCCATGTTGTCACCTGCAGCACCACTCCAGTGAACCAAACAGACCGACTGTCACTGCTTGATTTCAAGAAGGCGATCAGTTTGGATCCACAACAAGCATTGGCTTCTTGGAATGACAGCACTCATTTCTGCAATTGGGAAGGTGTCATGTGCAGGACGAGGAGCCGTCGTGTCACTTATATTGACCTTACAGATCGAGGTTTAGTCGGTCAGATATCTGCTTCACTTGGAAACCTGACATTCTTGAAACACCTGTCCCTAGACACAAACAGATTCAGTGGAGATATCCCGCCATCCCTTGGCCATTTGCGTCGCCTCCAAACCCTCTACTTGAGTAACAACACGTTACATGGATTTATACCATCTTTTGAAAACTGCTCCAATCTGGAGGAACTTTGGCTCAATGGGAACAATCTCGTTGGAGGATTTGCTGATTTGCCTCTCGGACTAAAAAAAGCTGGACCTTGGAACTAACAATCTTTCTGGAACCATTCCTTCTTCTCTTGCCAATATCACAACGCTAGAAAGCTTAGACTTTGATTTCAACAATATTGAGGGAAACTTCCCAGATGAGTTTGCGAAGTTTCCAGAGCTACAGACTCTGCGCGCTATGGTCAACAATTTGTCAGGTAGTTTCCCACAAGCCATCCTGAATCTTTCAACCCTTGTTTCCTTTTAGTATTGTATTCAATCATTTAAGCGGCGAGGTACCACCTGGCATCGGTAGCTCTCTTCCAAACCTCCAAATGCTTCAAATAGGTGCCAACTTTTTTTCATGGCCACATGCCTTCCTCATTGGCCAATGCATCAGATTTGGGCAGGATTGATATGCCAAACAACAGTTTCACTGGCGTGATCCCGAGTTCCATTGGCAAACTTCGCAAGCTCAATTGGCTGAATCTTAGGGAAATAAACTTAATGCTCGTAACAGTCAAGACTGGAAGTTTGTTTACAGCTTAGCCAACTGTACTAAGCTGCAAATATTGGAGCTAAGTGGTAATCAGCTAGAAGGCCACGTACCAACTTCATTAGGTAACCTTTCTGTTGGACTGCAGAGATTATTACTGGGATATAATCATTTATCTGGTGGTTTTCCTTCTGGCATTGCAAACCTTCGCAACCTGATAGGGTTGGAACTACATGGGAATCAATTTACAGGCAATGTTCCAGAATGGCTTGGAACTCTAAACAGTTTACAAAGGATGCGTTTAGATATCAATAATTTCACAGGGTTCATTCCATCATCCCTTTCAAACTTGTCTCGGTTATCATATCTCTTTCTTGAATCCAACAAATTCGAAGGGAATTTGCCTGCAAGCATAGGAAATCTTAGAAATCTTGTAGCGTGGACCTTTTCAAATAATCTTCTACATGGTGGGGTTCCCAAAGATATATTTGCAATTCCAACAACCATTTATATTGATTTATCTGCAAACCACCTGCAGGGGCAACTTCCTTATGAAGTAGGCAATGCCAAGGCGCTCATATATTTGAATCTTTCATCAAATATGCTGTTTGGAGAGCTTCCGGCCGAAATAGGTAATTGTGAAAACTTGGAATACATTGGGTTGCAACATAATAGATTCGCAGGAAGCATCCCCATTTCACTAGGTAACATAATGGCTCTACAAGTTTTGGACTTGTCTCACAATAATTTAACTGGGTCAATACCAATGTCCCTCAGCAATCTCCAATACCTTTATCAACTAGATTTGTCATTTAACAACATCAGTGGTGAGGTCCCAATGAAAGCGATATTCAGTAACAAAACTGCTGTGCAGATTGATGGAAATCCAGGGCTCTGTGGTGGGCCACTGGAATTACACCTACTCCCATGCCATGTCGTGCCTGTTGATTCAAGTAAGCAGAGGCAACATTCCATTGTACAAAAAGTGGTGATCCCCTTATCAAGCATTTTGTCACTTGCTTTAATCATAACTGTAATGCTTGTCTGGAGAGGAAAACAAAAGAGAAATCTGTTATCTTTGCCCTCATTTGGTAGCAAATTTCCCAATGTTTCTTACATCGATCTTGCCAGAGCAACATGTGGGTTCTCAGTATCCAATTTGATTGGCAAAGGAACATATTCTTCCGTATATAAAGGTGAACTCTTCCAAGGTAGAACTTTGGTTGCTATCAAAGTTTTTCGTCTAGAGACAAGGGGAGCACAAAAGAGTTTCATTGCAGAATGCAACGCTCTACAAAAGGTGCGGCATAGAAACTTAGTTCCTATAGTCACTGCATGCTCCA
The DNA here is from genome assembly GCA_015847255.1 of Hyparrhenia diplandra. Taxonomy (NCBI): domain Eukaryota; kingdom Viridiplantae; phylum Streptophyta; class Magnoliopsida; order Poales; family Poaceae; genus Hyparrhenia; species Hyparrhenia diplandra. Next base: position 528,205 of record JADLZK010005034.1, on the reverse strand, counting down.
GTATAGATTCAAGTGGAAATGATTTCAAAGCCTTAGTCTATGAGTTCATGGCACAAGGTGACCTGCATGAGCTACTGTACTCAACCAGATGTGATGGGAACACTTCAACTCAAGTCCACATCACAATTACTCAAAGGTTAAGTATTGTAGTTGATGTTGCAGATGCATTAGAGTACCTCCACCATGGCAACCAAGGAACTATCATCCATTGTGATCTAAAGCCAAGGAACATCCTTTTGGATGACAATATGACAGCACATGTTGGAGACTTTGGTCTTGCAAGGTTCAAATTTGACTCAGCAGCATCATCATCCACTCACTTTCGGTATCGACTTCAACTGCTATTATGGGAACAATAGGGTATATTGCTCCAGGTAAAGCATGTTCTTTTCATACTGCATAATTGTTTCATGTATGTTTACCTTCGGAGTAAGAAATTCTTTTGTGCAATCTGCAGAGTGTGCTGCGGGTGGAGCAGTGTCTAGAGCAGCAGATGTTTACAGCTTTGGGATTGTTTTGTTTGAAATATTTTTGCAGAGGAGGCCAACTGATGATATGTTCAATGGTGGGATAAACATTACAAAATTTGTTGAGATGAACTTTCCTGACATGATACCACATATTATTGATCCTCAGCTACTAGAAGGGCAACAAGATTTATCTCAAGAAGCTTCATTTGCCATGAAGGAGAAAAGCTTAGAGTGTTTGCTTTGTATTGTGAACATTGGGCTTCTCTGCACTAAGGCATCCCGAATGAGCGCATCAACATGCAGGAAGTGGCTGCACGGTTGCACGAAATTAAGAAGGCCTATCCAAGACAAAACTAAGGTAATAATACAAGCAACGTCCTCTATACTTTGATAAGGTATACTTTAAAAATTGCTTTAGATGTATCTCACTCTTTTTTCCCCTCTTCCAGGTTGTGTCACTTTTGCCCTAGTGGCTACTGCTGTCATAATAAAGCTTGTCTCCTTGCACAACAACCGCAGTTTAAGAAGAAAAAAAAAGCGTGTATTTGCCTTTATGGTCGTTTGATTCATTAGCACTTACCGCCTTCATCACTAGCATGGAAATTATTGAATTTTTCTCATGTTTGCTTTCAGAAAATAAGGTATTTATTGTACTGTTGCCAGTTGTGATTCTGACATTTGGTGAATTTTCTCTTGTTTGCTTTCTGAAAAAGAAAGGATTTGTTGTACTGTTGCCATAGCAATACCAGTTGTGTTCTGGTGTTTGGCACGTTAGAATTGAAACCGTCATGTGATAGAGCTTCTTCGCATGGAGTTTAAAATTTCATGAATACATCACCACCTTAATGTGAATTGGCTGTCTGAAAAGATCACTCCAAAATTTCTGTGGCTTCAGTTCAATTGTTCATGAATACTATAACTGGTTGTATCATTTGTGGCCAGGTAACCATTACTTTGTATGTTTTCCCTACCACGTGACTAAAAAAACAGTAAAGTGTAAACACATTAATAAAAGGACACAAGGATACAAGAATATTAATAAAAGAAGTTAATTTCATCACCTATTGCAATTTGTTAATCATCAATTTTGTAACGGCTGACTGTTTATAACAGAGTATGGCAGATTCATTTGGTTTAATAAGCAGAAATAAACATAAAAACTAAGAGCCCCTTGAGAGGGTGAGTCCAGTCTATCTCTGCCTGAACTACTCCGTAATCTATCCACAAGTGTAGCCATATCATTAAGTATACATATACATTACCTAAAAGCCACAATAACAATGTACAAAGACAAAAGCAGAAATCACAGTCATGGAGATTATGTGCACAAGGAGTGGGACAAATAGCAGTGTACGACAATCAAGGAGTGGAACTTTATTGTCATTCAACTAACAAGACGACTACTAATTGAACACACAAATCGCTTGTGCCAAGACAAGCCGAAATGCAGAGCACAACTGACCTCTCTGCAGAACTCCCGCTCCCCGCTGCTGAGCCAACCCGGGCGGGAAATGAAGCGGAGCCTCATCACGCGGATCCTGCGAATCAGACCCCGCGTTTACCAGTACGCGCTGGCGCCGCCGCCACCCGTCTCCTTGGCCGCGCGTGTGAAAGAGCAGAGGGGGGCATGGGACAGGAGTGGGAGGCGGAGGAGGTGGAATTGGAAGGGACGGCGACGGGTCGAGGTGCGCTGGTGTGGAGAGGAGAGGACGGAAAGAGCGAGGAAGAGGCGCGGCGACGGCGACGGAAGGGGAGGCGAAACCATAGCGCGGACGGACGTTTCACGGTGAGCACCCACCGCGTATGCCGAAAGCTGGAGAAGCGAAAGGGGGCCTGGTCCGGCCCGCCCAGACCTGGTTAATCACCGTGGTGGCTCTCGCGGGTGGTGGCTCTCGGAGCTAAACAAACAGGCCTGGTTGAACCAACCAGGTTTCATAGTCACTGGTGGTGCATACATGGAAATACAGAATCCCATTATATGACAAATTCTAGTGAAAAGTTAACAATGAATGGAACTGGCCCTTTTTTAGCCCACATGAGAGCTACTGCCTGCCTGTAACCCTTTTGCACTCTTATTAATGAAACACGTTTAAGAAGAATGTTCGAAAAAAAAAAAGAGAGAGAGGGAGAAAGGGAGTCTATACAAAGTTCATATCTGACAGTTTATTAGTGTTTTAGATTTTTTTTTAAAAATATGAGACAATATATATTTCTTACGTTATTAAGAGCATCTCCAAATGTAGCTATTTGAGTTATGCATTCTAAATTTGACTATTTTAAAAAGAAATTAAGGGTCCAACGGATGCTCTATCGTGTAATCTAAAATAGCAAACTGCTTATCTACTACATCTATGTAAAAACCCTTACTAGGGAGTTCTCTCGACATACAAAGCATGTCACATCGCCAGCCCTCAATAAGACCGTGAAATCTAGTGGCAAAAAAGTTATAACTCACAAACCAAAAAACCAAATTAAATTCTGATTACATCATTGAATTTCTTTTAATAAGTTCTTCAAAACAAGATTTCATATGTATATATTTTGATAAAACTATAGGTGGGCCCGTTGATGGTAGTTGGTATAGAGTAAAGTAAAAAAAAAAAAAAAAAAAAAAAAAAAGAATAGGAGGGTGATAGTTCTAACTCATATATTTCTCCTTCATACCCGTTGGCAACGCACGGGGATATGACGCGTGAAGGACGAAGTTAAAGGGATTAAATCATCTACCAAGGATTTCCTCAAATAAATTATTATATATGTTTATTACGTTACGTAAGTTATCACCCATCCAATATATCTAAATATTCCTATTCGATATTGGTTCAGCTAGAGTTTAAACATAAGATTAAATAATCTTTATGTCAATGAGTATATACTGCTTTTTATACATTTAAGTTCTTCATTACTAATTCTGTTTATATTGGTTCAGCTAGAGTTTAAACATAAGATTAAATAATCTTTATGTCAATGAGTATATACTGCTTTCATACATTTAAGTTCTTCATTACTAATTACTTTTTGTAACCCGCACAAAGTAATTCTCCTCTATAGCTAATTGTGATCAGATTTCTTAGTGATTACAATTCAATTTTTTAACAATACACCCTTTCTACCTGAGTCAACGCCGCGGGAATCCCTCGAGTTCCACGTATCTCGCTCGCTACAGGAAGCGAGCGGGGGCGCTCTCCATCACCTGGCCACGCGTTGCCCTCCACACATGTAGAGCGATGAATGTTTTGTACCCTTCTTGTGGTGAGCTCGGACGAAACAATGACGGTATCCGAGGAATAAGCATCGGCTAACTCTGTGCCAGCAGCCACGGTAAGACAGAGGATGCAAGCGTTATCCGGTCCACTCCAGCTAGGCGCCCGCCGGCGGTGTGTGCGGCACTTTTTTTTTTTTTTGAAACCGGGCACTTGCCCGTATTGCATTAAGAGAAGTGATAATGCTTTTACATCCTTGCGTGTCTCCTTGGCGAGATGTCCGGGAGTCCACAAGGCAAAGCACACTGACACAAGGCACCGACTGGTGTGCGTGTCCCCTCCACTCCCTTGCGGTGTGCGGCGTTCAACGTGGACGGGCGGCTTCTGCACGGCCGGTGGCGATGTGCCATGCATATGGCGCAAAAGGTGGGCAAAGGATGAGCGATGGGTGGGTTCAGGGACGGCGGCGCTGCTGCTTGAAGGGAAGGTGAGTGGCACAAACTGTGGAGCAGCGTGAGAGAGTCAGAAGAAGATTCAGCCAAAATTAAAACATTGTTCAGGTTACCTCGCGAATCGCGATGCCCCTCAAGCTGTGTGGCCAACAGGATGTTGCTTGGTCGGTTGTGCCGCGTCCGCGGTGCGGAGCGATGCACGCGATGCACCTTGCCGTGCTGTGTGGCCGCCTGGATGTGGCTAAGCTGGCTCCGCGTGCGTTGGCTAGGTAGCAGGCTCAAAAGGACGAAGGTGGTTTCTAGAGTTCCATGCAACATATGAGACTGAACGACGAGGCCTCCGACTGATCGGTTGGGAGCTCGGTTGATGTGGCAGGTTTTTGAATATGGAGAGTCTTAATTTAGATAATCTATTGGAGCACTCTAGTTTTCTTAATCGAGATTCATTTAAGAAAACAGCTAAATCACTAAATTCGGATAGTCATTATGTCTAATCTCTTGAAGATGCTCTAATAGCGCCAGTGCCGCTAGGATGTTCTAAGGGACAATTATCTATGTGGCCCTGAAAAAATTACAGTGTAGGTACACGATCCTTTTTAAAAAAAATTATCTCTATGGTCCTGAAAAATTTTTTGGTCGGCTTTGTGGCCTTCTGTTAGGTCATCCACTCCGTGACACGCGAAAGACAAGAATACCCATCGGTCTTTCATACCCGATCCTCACACACACTACTACAGGGATTGATTTTGCGTGGTGTTTGGTTTTATTTTCCGTGGCGGGCATTTGAATAACCGCCACGTAAAAAAGGTGGCTTGGCAGCCCCCCAGGAGAAAAACCGCCACGGTTAATCGATTAACCGTGGCGGTCATTGTAAAAAACCGCCACGTAAATGAGGCCCGGCCCAAAATCCGAAGAGGCCCGGATCCGGTCCTAAAAAGCCCGCCGATTAATGCGGTATATATATGGAGCTAGGGTTTCCATCCCAAAATATCTCTCTCTCACTCCACTCAATCTCTCTCACTCTCCGTCGCGCGCCATCCCTCCCTCCGTGCCTCCCTCCCCGGCCCCTTCCTTCCTCGATGCGGCGACCAAGGGACGCCTCCTCCCCCATCCGTGGCCGAAGCGGCGCAAGAATGGCGGCGGCGGCCCTCTCGAAAGCGGCGGCGGCGGCACCCCCTCTCCAGCGGCGGCGGCCTCTCCTCGCAGATCCGGCGGCGGCGAATGGGGCGGCGCGCTGCGAATCCGGCGGCGGCGGATCGGTCGGGGCGAGATCCCGGCGGCGGCGCGGATTCGAGGCCGACGGCAGGCGGCGCGGCGGGGGGCACGCTGCCAAAGCCATGCGGCGGGCGTCAAGCGAAGCCGCGGCAAAGCCGTCCTCCTCCGATGGCGGCGGCGGCGTGTGGGGCATGCAGCCTGCTCTCATCCGGTGGGCGGCGGTGGCGCCGGCGGCTTGACGGTGGCGACTGGACCCTAACCCTAACGGGCGCGGCGCGGATCCTCGCAACACAGCCCGATTCGGCCCGTTAGGGTTAGGGTTGGGCTTTTTCTTTTTATTTTTTTTATTTTTTTTCAGATTAACCGTGGCGGTTTTTGTAAAAACCGCTACGGTTAATATTTACCATGTCGGTTTTTAGGCACCAAAATGACCGCCACGCAAGTTCCGTTAATTTTTCGTGACCCTAGGCTGCATGGCGGTTAGAAAAACCGCCACGTAAAATCAAAAAAAGACCGCCACGTAAAATCGAATGAGTAGTAGTGACACCCGCTCAGTTCTTCGACAAAAAAAAACCGACGCCTTGGGAGACCGACCACGATGGCGGCCAAGGACCCGCTTAACGCCGGCGAAAGCGTGTGCCCAGCGCCCGCCCCCCCCGATGGCGTGCTAGGCCGCCGGCGCCACGCCCGCCCCCCCTTCGTTCCTGCCCACCTCCAACGGCAGGCCGCAGCCCGACGATGGGAGGCCATCTTTGAAAAGGTCCTAATGGCTAGAGGGGTGAATAGCCTATTAAAAATCTTGCAACAACACTAAACAAACGGATTAGACAAAAAAGATGGCGAAGCTAAATAAAGCGGTGCTACGAATTAGCTAAGCAAGCCACAAGTCAATTCTATTGTCTCTAATCCACCCAAAGGCTAAGTCTCTAACTTTACTCCTAGGTGAACAAGCAAGACTAACTAGTTCTACTTCTAGAAGCTAAACAAGTCTAGCAAGAGAGACTAAACTACACAAGCTACACAAGTAAACTAGCAAAAGTAAAGCAAAGGAGCTAGAATACAATACCACCGTGGAGTGTAGAGGATGATGCCAATCACCGTGTACAATGAGAAATCTCCAACGAGCTCAAGACAATAGACACGATGATTTTTCACCGAGGTTCACGTGCTTGCCGGCACGCTAAGTCCCGTTGTGGCGACACACTCACTTGACGTATGCTAAGCAATGGCGGGTGCCAAATCCCCCATGGGAGCTCAAGCAAACGATCACAAGAGAGGGTCCAACAAGCCACGAGCAATCCACTAGTGCTCCTTTCGCGAATCTCCCCATGGGGTAAGGAACGACCCCTCACAATCACCACCTGTGGCCCTCGAACAAGCTCCAATCGAGCTCAACACCGCCTCTTGCTCCAAGCCGCTAGGGAACCGGGCAAATTCCCAAGAAAACAAGAATCCTCGCGGCTTCTCCAAGGATGAAGTGCCTCTAGATGCAACCCGATGATGCAATGCACTTCTATCACTCTCAATCTCACCAAGAATTTGAGTTATGGATGGAGAGATGAGTGGAGAGGAGTCTCACAACCTCAATAGCAAGTTGGAAGCTTCAAATGTGCAAGAGAGAGCTCAAAGAACCGGCCATCCAAGTATATATAGAGCTCCCTCGAAATAGAGCCGTTGCTCTAAAAAATTTGCTCTCTCATGGGTGACCGGACGCACCCACGGAACCACCACCGGTCCGGTCCAAGCGTCCGGCCGATGCTTCCGGTCACTACCGACAAGCATCGTGCCCACGGCCGACGGCTTCCTCCACACGCCCGGCCGCCGCTTCCGGTCCCGGTTCGGCCGAAGTCCCGGCCGAAATCTCGCCCCGAAAGCCGGAAAACAAGCTTTTGTTATTTTGATCGGGCGCCCGACCGGAGCCTTTGGTGTGTGCGTCCGGTCACCTTTTCTCAGCCAGACTTCTTCATCTTTTTCTTTGCTCTTTGCTTCAAACTTGCTTCGCCTCTTGCCATAGGTTGCCAACACGCCTAAGATGGTCACGTTATCATGCAAGTTAGCTCGTCGAAAAGTTAAGCAAGATCAAAGTTAGTGCTCTCATTGTCCTAAATGCAAAATGCAAGTCAATTGGACCTAGAAGCACTTCACCGAAGGATTGTCGCGGCATCCCCTCTTGATAATCGGCTATCTATCCTATAATGTGATCACACGCTCTATCGTGTGTCTTGATCACCGAAAAGAAAAACCCTATCAAGATACCTTTGCCTTGATCTCCCGGGTTACTCTCAAGCCGATCACCGAGCTTGACGATCCATCAAGTCCACCGACATTGTCCAAGTTCATGATCATCATGCTCCTTGTCATCAACCTAATCCTATCTCAAGTCATACACTTAGAGCAAGGATTAGTCCACAAGTGTGTCATCAATTTCCAAAACCAAACATGAGATTTCAATCTCCCCCTTTTTGGTAATTGATGACAACCAAACTCGCAAAGATAAGAAATAAATTCAATTTAACTTGAATTGCTTGCCCATAGAGTTTTGATCATGAATCAAAGATTGGACAATCATTTTAAGGTTCGGTTTTGGTAGTAGTAGCTCCCCCTACATATGTGCTTCCATGTTTGGATCAAGTTGGCACATATGTAAAGATAGAAACCTTTGGGGAGAGATACTAATACCAAAAGAGATGCTAAGGTTCTAGAATTTGGACCTTTGAAGCGTGAAACCATCGAGTCCTTAGCATCAATGTAACTAGACATTCATCAAAAACTCAACATACCCCATGAGATCAACATTATAGGCTAAAATGTGAGCTTTGTCTAGATACATCCTATGCATGCTAGTTGGTCAAACACCAATCAATTTTTCAAAAACTAGCATACACCAAGCAATCATGTATATTGAATTTAAATTGCCAATGCAAAGATTTCATTATGATCATGCACATACAAATGCACAAATAGTCTATGAGCTTGCTCCCCTATTTGTGTGATCCTTTCCAACATCTTTGTGACTTATTTCTCCCCTTTGTCAACAATCACCAAAAAGGTGTAAATGAGAGAAATCAAGTCAATCAAAGTATCACATGTGGTCTCATCTAGATCACTTGTCTTTCCATGTATTCAAGTTTGAACCAAGGACAAGCTTTTTCACACCTCATATACATAAGGGTTATCTTGCACCATGTTAGAATACACATCAATAGCGCATTTTCTAGAGTTGATACTAGGATTGCAAGCACATAAACATGTTATATGCCACCACTAGTTCATAAAACCATTCAAAGCAATAGTGGTGCCACACATACATTAAAATCATTTGATTTACCATGAATGAGCCTAATAAGCATGCATGATGTCTAGATGCACTAACAAGTCCTTAGCATATATGAATGCCATGACAACCAACTTTTACCTTGGGGTTTGTCGAAGGAGAGGCATGTCATATAAGTGGGGTGCATCAACTCAAGTTGGAGAAGTCAATAATGTTCAATTCTCCCTTTAGCATGCAAAACCTCTTCTCATCAAGTGGCTTGGTGAATATGTCGGCTAGTTGATCTTCGGTGCCAATGCCCATGATACAAATGTCACCCTTTTGTTGATGATCTCTTATGAAGTGGTGTCTTATATCAATGTGCTTTGTTCTTGGATGTTGAACCGGATTTTGGGTCATCTTCCTTGCACTTTCATTGTCACAATACAATGGAACTTTGTCAAATTTGAATCCAAAATCCTTCAATGTTGACCTCATCCAAAGCAATTGAGTGCAACAACTTCCCGCACTAATGTATTCAGCTTCGGTTGATAGAGCAACACTATTTTGCTTCTTCGAAGACCATGATACTAGTGACCTTCCAAGGAATTGACATGTGCCACTTGTGCTCATTCTATTGATCTTGCACCCTCCATAGTCGGAATCCGAATATCCAATCAAATCAAACTTGGATCCCTTTGGATACCATAGTCCAACATCTTGTGTGCCCTTCAAGTACCTCACAATTCTCTTTGTTGCCTTGAGGTGACTTTCTCTAGGATCGGATTGATATCTAGCACACATGCCCACACTAAAAGCAATGTCCGGTCTTGATGCGGTTGAATAGAGCAAACTACCAATCATTGACCGATATTTCTTTTGTTCAACCATGTTGCCACTAGGGTCGGGGTCTAAGCTTCCATTGGTTGCCATAGGTGTGGACATTGACTTGGCATCTTGAAGATCAAACTTCTTGATCATATCCTTGATGTACTTGCCTTGACTAATGAATGTGCCATACTTCAATTGCTTGATTTGAAGTCCAAGGAAGAAAGTGAGTTCTCCAAGCATTGACATTTCAAACTCATTGGCCATCATCTTAGCAAACTCTTCACAAAACTCTTGATTGGTTGACCCAAAGATAATATCATCAACATAGATTTGCAACACAAACAAGTCCTTGCCAATCTTCTTGGTGAAGAGAGTGGTGTCCACCTTGCCCATCTTGAACCCTTTAGAGAGGAGAAAATCTCTCAACCTCTCATACCATGCTCTTGGAGCTTGTTTCAATCCATACAAGGCCTTCTTCAACTTGTAGACATGGTTGAGATATTTGTCATCTTCAAAGCCTGGTGGTTGTTCCACATACACCAACTCATTGATGAAGCCATTCAAGAATGCACTCTTCACATCCATTTGATAGAGCTTGATATCATGAGCACATGCATAAGCAAGCAAGATTCTAATTGCTTCAAGTCTAGCAACCGGTGCATAGGTCTCTCCAAAGTCAAGACCCTCTACTTGAGTGTACCCTTGAGCTACTAGCCTTGCCTTGTTTCTAACCACAATTCCATCTTGATCTTGGTTGTTCTTGAAGACCCACTTAGTTCCTATCATATTGTAGTCCTTTGGCCTTTCCACCAATTCCTATACATCATTTCTCTTGAAGTTGTTCAACTCTTCATGCATGGCATTGACCCAATCCTCCTTCTTTAGTGCCTTCTCAATGTTCTCCGGTTCTTCTTGTGCTACAAAGGCATGGTGAGCACAAAACGATGCCAATCTTCTTCTAGTGACCACTCCACTATTGATGTCACCGACAATTTGATCAATTGGATGATCTCTTGCAATGTTGGATGGTTGCATCACTTGCACTTGATGACTAGGATGAGGGGTTGGACTAGCTTGTTGCTCTTGATCTTCATCTTGAGTACCACTAGTGCTTGCTTCATTTGCATCAATCTCAATGGTAGTGGTAGGCAAAGGAGTGTCATCATCATCATCAACTTGCCTTGGCCGAATGTCACCAATATCCATGTTCTTCATTGCATTCTCCAAGTTGGAACCACTCACACATCATCATGATTTTTAACTTCATTTTGAGAGCCTTGGGTTTCATCAAATTCAACATCATGGACTTCTTCAAGTTTGCCACTACTCAAGTTCCAAACTCTATATGCTTTGCTTGTGGTTGAGTATCCAACTAAGAAACCTTCATCACACTTCTTGTTAAATTTGCCCAATCTTGTGCCTTTCTTGAGAATGTAGCATTTGCATCCAAAGACTCTAAAGTAACCAATGTTGGGCTTCCTTCCATTTAGCAACTCATAAGGTGTCTTCCCAAGCATACCATGGCAATAGAGTCGGTTGCTACAATAGCAAGCCGTGTTGATTGCTTCGGCCCAAAAGGAATGACTAACATTGTACTCACTAAGCATTGATCTTGCCATTTCAATCAAGGTTCTATTCTTCCTCTCAACTACACCATTGGATTGAGGAGTGTAGGTTGGTGAGAATTGATGTCCAATTCCAAGCTCATCACACAACTCTTCAATTCTTGTGTTCTTGAATTCACTTCCATTGTCACTCCTAATCTTCTTGATGGATGTCTCAAATTCATTTTGAACCCTCTTGACAAATGTCTTGAAAAGCTCAAATACATCATTCTTGTCATGCAAAAAGAACACTCATGTGTATCTAGTGTAGTCATCAACTATGACAAAACCATACTTGTTGCCACCAATGCTAGAGTATGATGTTGGCCCAAACAAGTCCATGTGTAGCAACTCAAATGCCTTGCTTGTACTCATTGTGCTCTTGGTTGGATGTGCATTGCCATGTTGCTTGCCGGCTTGACATGCTCCACAAGGTTTGTCCTTCTCAAACTTCACATCATTCAAGCCTCTAACCAAGTCATGCTTCATCAACTTGTTCAATTGCTTCATTCTAACATGACCAAGCCTTCTATGCCACAACCACCCTTTGCTAGCCTTTGAGAGTAAACATGTTGTCAACTTGGCTTCTTTGGATTTGAAATCCACTAGATAGAGATCACCATATCTAAATCCCTTGAAGATCATGTTTGCACCATCACCACTAACCACTTCAACTTGTTGACTTGTGAATATGCATTTGTAGCCAAGATCACAAAGTTGAGAGACCGGCAATAGGTTGTAATCAAGATGATCAACTAGCAACACCTTTGATAAGCTCTTCTCTTGAGTGATAGCAATCTTACCTAGCCCCAACATATTGCCTTTCTTGTCATTGCCAAATGTGATTGACTCATATTCATCAATGCCCTTGATGCTAATTGACTTGAACATATGAGAATCCCCGGTCATGTGTTGAGTGCACCCACTATCCATTATCCAATGCTCTCTCCTCCGCACGGTAATTGACCTACAAAATAAGATCAATTCTTCTTAGGTACCCAATGTTGCTTGGGTCCTTCAAGGTTAGTCACCAAGGCCTTTGATACCCAAATGGCTTTCTTCCTTGAGCCCATCCATGGTGTACCAATGTACCTAGCACGAACACCATTGCTCTTCTTCACAAGCATATATGAATTATCAAGCTTGATGGAAGAGACATTGGTTTTCTTGTTCATACACTTTTGCTCCAAGTGACCAACTTGCTTGCAAGCTTTGCAATAGCTACCATTGCTCTTCACAAAACGAGTCTTGTGAGTCACATAGGCGGCCTTGCCTTTCTTGGGGATATAGCCTAAGCCCTCCTTGTATAAGGATGCCCTTTGGCTACCCAAGCACATAAGCAAGCGGTCCTCACCACCATAAGCCTTAGCCAAGGTGTGATTGAGCTCCTTTACTTCCCTCTTTAAACAAGCATTCTCATGAATAAGCATGGGGTTGTCATTCTCTTCACTAGTGATGGATATGCTAGTGATAGAGCTAGTGGAGGTCTCACACTTGGGGGTTGATTCATCAACAAGAATGTCACACATGATGCTAGCATTGCAAGTATCAACATTTTTAACAACTAGGCACAACTTGTGCTCTTCTAGTAGGGAGGAATGAGCTTTCTCTAGCTTAGAATGAGATTTCTCAAGCTTCTTATGGTCTACCTTTAGACTCTCATAAGAGGCCCGAAGCTCATCAAGTTCTTGCTTAAGGCTCTTTATTTCCTTATGCAAGCCCTTGACCTCCTTCCTACTTTGCTTATACATGTCAATGCAATCATCAAGCATGATTTACAATTCTTCCCTAGTGTGCTTAGGTTCCTCATCATCACTATCACTATCACTATCATCATCATCATCATCATTAGTGATAGATTGTACCTTTGTGGCCTTAGCCATGAAGCATGATGAAGGAGTGTCGAAGAGGGAGATCTTGTCATGCATGGCAAGGTGAGCTTGCCCCTTCTTCTTCTTCTTCTTCTCCTCTTCTTCATCACTTGAAGAGGATGAGCCATCACTATCCCAAGTAGCCACATGTGACTCATTCTTCTTCTTGGGCTTCTTCTCCTTCTCATTCTTGGCATTATTCTTCTTTCTAGCTTTCTTGATGCCCTTCTCATCATCACTCTCATATGGGCATTCGGCTATCAAGTGACAATCATCATGACACCGAAAGCACTTTATGTTGCCTTCATTCTTGCCATCCTTGGTTTTCTTTGATGATTGCTTCTTCTTGTTCTTCTTTGATGAGATGTAGTTCTTCTTCACATACTTGCCCAACTTCCTCACAAAGAGGGCCATGTGCTCATCAATTTCACTTCCACTTGTAGAAGTGCCATCTTCATCATCACTAGACTCTTCTTTCTTCTTCTTGCCCTTGGATGATGAGCTAGCCTTGAGTGCCAAGCTCTTCTTGTCTTCTTTCTTCTCCTCTTCCTTGACCTTCTTGTTTGCCTTGTTGATGAGCTATTGCTTCTTCTTGTCGTCTCTATAGGAGTCATCGGTCATGACCTCATCAAGCAATTGGTTTGGGGTCAAGTCCTTCAAGTTTGTTCTCACTAGGACCGTGATGAACATCCCAAACCTCTCGGGCAAACATCTCAAGAACTTCATGTTGAAGGTCTTGTCCTTGATCTCTTCTCCTAGAGCATTGAGATCATTCACCAACACTTGCATGCGGTGAAACATCTCCCAAGACGCTCTCATCTTCTTCCATCTTGAAGCTATTGAATTGCTCAAGCTTGATATAGGCCTTTGCTTGCTTGACGCCTTCGGTGCCCTCATAGCATTCTTCTAGCTTCTTCCAAATCTCATGAGCAACGGTGAGTGTCTTGACTTGCTCAAACACTCTATCATTGAATGCCTCATGGAAAGCACTCACGGCCTCATCATTGGCATATAGCTTCTTCTCTTCCAAGGCGGTTGGTTGCGCTTGATTTGCAACCTCAAATTTCTTCTTGGTGACAACCCACACTTCTCTATTGATTGACTTGAGGTGTGCGGTCATCTTCACCTTCCAATAGGCAAAGTTGGTGCCATCGAAAAGGTGGCGCCTTCTTGGTGTTGTTGACATGGAAATTCAACGCCATTTTATCACCGTTGGTTGTTAAGCCACTCAAATACGGTGCCTCGGCTTTGATACCACTTGAAAGGTCCTAATGGCTAGAGGGGGGTGAATAGCCTATTAAAAAATCTTGCAACAACACTAAACAAACGGATTAGACAAAAAGATGGCGAAGCTAAATAAGCGATGCTACGAATTAGCTAAGCAAGCCACAAGTCAATTCTATTGTCTCTAATCCACCCAAAGGCTAAGTCTCTAACTTTACTCCTAGGTGAACAAGCAAGACTAACTAGTTCTACTTCTAGAAGCTAAACAAGTCTAGCAAGAGAGACTAAACTACACAAGCTACACAAGTAAACTAGCAAAAGTAAAGCAAAGGAGCTAGAATACAATACCACCGTGGAGTGTAGAGGATGATGCCAATCACCGTGTACAATGAGAAATCTCCAACGAGCTCAAGACAATAGACACGATGATTTTTCACCGAGGTTCACGTGCTTGCCGGCACGCTAAGTCCCCGTTGTGGCGACACACTCACTTGACGTATGCTAAGCTTAATGGCCGGTGCCAAATCCCCTATGGGAGCTCAAGCAAACGATCACAAGAGAGGGTCCAACAAGCCACGAGCAATCCACTAGTGCTCCTTTCACGAATCTCCCGCGGGGTAAGGAACGACCCCTCACAATCACCACCGGTGTGGCCTCGAACAAGCTCCAATCGAGCTCAACACCGCCTCTTGCTCCAAGCCGCTAGGGAACCGGGCAAATTCCCAAGAAAACAAGAATCCCGCGGCTTCTCCAAGGATGAAGTGCCTCTAGATGCAACCGATGATGCAATGCACTTCTATCACTCTCAATCTCACCAAGAATTCGAGTTATGGATGGAGAGATGAGTGGAGAGGAGTCTCACAACCTCAATAGCAAGTTGGAAGCTTCAAATGTGCAAGAGAGAGCTCAAAGAACCGGCCATCCAAGTATATATAGAGCTCCCCTCGAAATAGAGCCGTTGCTCTAAAAATTTGCTCTCTCTGGGGTGGCCGGGCACCCATTGGAACCACCCGGGTCCGGTCAAGCGCCCCTGTCGATGCTTCCGGTCACTACCGACAAGCATCGGGCCCACGGCTGACGGCTTCCTCCACGCGTCCGGTCGCTGCTTCCGGTCTTGGTTCCGGTCGAGCGTCCGGTCGAAATCTCGCCCGAAGCTGGGAAACATGCTTTCTGTTATTTTGATCGGACGCCCGACCGGAGCCTCCCGTGCGTCGTCGGTCGGTCCGAGACCGTCGCGTCCGGTCACCTTTTCTCAGCAGCTTCTTCATCTTTTTCTTTGCTCTTTGCTTCAAACTTGCTTTGCCTCTTGCCATAGGTTGCCAACACGTCCAAGATGATCACGTTATCATGCAAGTTAGCTCGTCAAAAAGTTAGGCAAGATCGAAGTTAGTGCTCTCATTGTCCTAAATGCAAAATGCAAGTCAATTGGACCTAGAAGCACTTCACCGAAGGATTGTCGCGGCATCCCCTCTTGATAGTCGGCTATCTATCCTATAATGTGATCACACGCTCTATCGTGTCTTGATCACCGAAAGAAAAACCCTATCAAGATACCTTTGCCTTGATCTCCCAGGTTCCTCTCAAGCCGATCACCGAGCTTGACGATCCATCAAGTCCACCGACATTGTCCAAGTTCATGATCATCATGCTCCTTGTCATCAACCTAATCCTATCTCAAGTCATACACTTAGAGCAAGGATTAGTCCACAAGTGTGTCATCAATTTCCAAAACCAAACATGAGATTTCACATGCGCCACGGCCAGGCAGCCCGCGGGCAAGCTCGAACCCGGCGGCGCGGTGAAGATCTCTAGATTGGTTTTGGCTAATTAGTGACATCCTTAGGACTAATCTCTCTATGCTAAGTGTGTGATTTAGTTGGAGATTGGTCAAGCCAAGGTTGGTGCATGGTGGTCATGGTGAATGGGTCGAGGTGATCCAATTGATGATCAAGTGCGCGGCTTGGCGTGTTTCGAGGATCAAAATGGGCTCAAGGCAAAGGTATATCATAGGGCCATTTTGATTTTACACTCAAGACACCATAGAGGGTGTGAGTGATTCTAGGATCGATAAGCCGTACTATAAAGAGGGGAAAACTATCGTACATATCGGTCCTCATGTGCCTCTAAGTTCAAAATCATTTGCATGCATTCTAACCTAGAGAGCTAACTCCGTACTTGTTGGAAAATGTTTTCAAAATGCTAACACATGGCGTCGGGGTGCTCTTCGACGTGTCGGCAACAAGAATCAAGTGACGGAAGTTGGTTTGGAGCAAAGGCGAAGGAACGACAACAAAACGACGGATTTTTCGCAGCCCATTGGTGACCGGACCCTCGACCGGACGCCGCGGGAAATCGGCCGGGACGCGACCGGTGATTGCGTCTGGCGAGAGCATGTCATTCGGGTTTCGGCCGGGTCGGCCGACGGACGACCGGCCGGATGCATCCGGTGCTGACCGGAAGCATCGATCGGACGCGCGACCGGACCCGCCAGCAAAGGTGGTCGGCGATCCGCTTGGGGTTGTCGGTTGTGGCCGGACCCACCGACCGGACTCACCGGTGAGTCTGGTCCGTCGCGTCCTGTTAGGCTGATTTTGTGCGTGTTTTGCACCCCTTCGGCCACATTTCGTGATAGGGGGTATTTATACCCCTTTGGCCGGCTTTGGGAGCTCTCTTGGTCATTTGAAATCAATCCTAACACCTCTAGAGCTGAGTACACCCTCTCCTCCTCACTCCTCTTGCTTGTGAGCATCATTCTAGTGAGTTGAGGTGATTCAAGTGCACTTTGTTTTGATCTTTGCATCTAGTGGCACTTGGGGATCGTTGTGAGCCGGTGGATTTCTTGTTGCTCTTGGAGAGCACCACTCCTAGCCGGCTTGGTGATTGGTGGAGGCGTTGGCAAGAGAAGGTGAATATTCTTGGCCACCTCCGGTGATTTGTGAGAGGATCACGCACTCCTCGTCGGGAAGACAAAGTGCAAGTAATACATTGCTCGTGTCTTGGGTACCTCTCATTTGCATTGGGTGCAAGAAGCCTAAAGGCAATTGGCTTGGAGTGAGCTCCACCTTGACCCACATGTGAGAAGGTCGGCACAACAGAGATTAGCTTGAGGGTGCTCAAGTGAACTTCGGATTAAATCTCGTGTCTCCATTTGTCTCTCGGTGATTGGATTCAATTTGGTTATCTCATTGTTTCATCCTAGGTGATTGGATTGACTAGCCTCAACATTGTGGGTATATCACCTCTACACTCTTGCATTACTTTCATATATCTTGTGCTAGTGTAGCTTGAGTAGACTTGCTTAGTTGCTAGAGTAAGTAGCTTGTTCACCTAGTGGTAAAGTAGAGACATAGCCTTTGTGTGTGAATTAGAGACTATAGCAACTAGAATTGTCAATAGGAGGCTTGCCGACAAGTAGAGCTAGAGCAAACGCATTTACGCTTTGTTATTTACTAACAAGTTGCTCTAGTGATTTTGTAGAATTTTTATTAGGCTATTCACCCCCCTCTAGCCATTTAGGACCTTTCACGCGCCGCCATGACCCCCCGAGCCTCGGCCGACGCTGGTGCCCCCGCGCAGTGAGCTCGTCCCCCGGCGGCATGGTTGCCACCACGGACGCCGGGCGTGTTGTACCTCGGCGACACGGGTCGATAGCCGCTGGGCTACCTCGGCCTCGAAGGCGCGGATGGCCATACCCATGGACGACGAGCCGGGTCCCCGGCGGCGTGGGTGCCCCGGTCTAGGCCCGAAGGAAGAAGAGCTGTGTCAAGGAGGAAGAGAAAGACTGGCAGGAGGTAGGAGACGGTTTACGGATGGGCCCCACATGGCAATGACAGGAGATGTAGAGAAAAGAGTAGTGCTGAAATGCATTTTGTATTTTTCCATCAGGGGTAAATCAGTCTTTTTGCATGTCATTTAACACCGTTAAAGGTCAAAACCTGACGGAAGGCCATAGAGCTAACAAAACAATTTTCGAGGGCCATAGAGATAAAAAAAAAATTTTAAAAAAGGGCCATGTATCTACACTGTAATTTTTTCAGGGCCATGTAGGTAATTGTCCCATGTTCTAATGATTATAATGAATAAGGCGTCCTGGCGCCCACACCTATAGTCGGCTTCCCGCTCTCTCACATGTTTCTTCTTTCTTTCTTGCATGAGATTGAGGGTGTGGCCACCTGCTGGTGGCCTATTCATCTTGTAACGGCTCTGGTTTCAGTTTTATTTAGGCCTCGTTAGTTTGACACGGAATCAAGGACTGGAATAGACCCGGCCAGGAACACTGTTGTATTTTGTATACTCAATCATCTCCGGAAACTGTTCCATCGGTTTTGGTGGTTGGAGGAAAACCGCCATAGTGAATCGACTGATTAACTTTGGCCTTCCATTGGTGGCGGTCACAAAACTGCCACGAAAAATAAAAAACAGCCACACTTAAATTTATTTTTGTAGTAGTATACTGCACCCTTTTTTTTTTTCATCTTTCAGGTTGCGTCACTTTTGCCCTAGTTGCTACTGTATGCTGACATAATAAAGCTTATCTCCTTACCATAACAGCAGCTTAAGACGGAAAAAACGTGTATTTTCCTTGATGTTCCGTTTGCTGAGATTGGCACTCCATTTCTTCACTGCCCACCACTTTAGCATGCACGTTCTTGAATTTTCTCATGTTTGCTTTCTGAAAAGAAGGGATTTTGTTGTACTGTTGCCATAGCAACAATACCAGGTGTGGTTTTGACATTTGGCACATCAGAATTGATACCGTTGTGCGTGATAAAGTTCGTCCCCATGGAATTTAAAGTTCATGAATCCCAATCTTAGAGTATCTTCAACAGGGTCGTATGCCCTGACAGAGATAATAACGGCTGACCAAGGCCCTAGAGGGGATGGCACCGCCGCAACCACGGTGAGAGCACCACGCGGCCTTCCCTAGGGCGTGCTTCGGGCCCTCAGCAGTGGTGATGGAAGGCAATTTGGAGCCAGAAATAGTAGATGCGATAGTGCTGGGAGGTCCTGGCTCTTGCTAGCGGTTTGCTCCAGTATAGGTATGAAAACAAGAATAATAATTTCTGATTTTCCAAAGTTGTTTTTGAGTTTTTTTTTCCAATTTTCATGTCTAAACAGAAACCGAAGTGGTAACTAAAAATGAAAATGAAAATGAAAATGGTAAAAGTAAATGGAAACAAAAGCGAAAACAATTTTAGCCTCTTCCGATCGTTTCCGAAGATTCACGTATTTAACCGGTAATTTACCGTTGGTAATTACCGAATCAAAGGCACACGTAAGCAACATGCACATAAGACAAATATTTTTTGAAAACTAATTATATGGCAAGGATTGCACACATATAGGAACAACCTCTACTGAAGAAGGAACTCTAATAATTCATGTTTTTATCACTATACTATGTCAAGTCAACTTAGAACTTAAACATTTATTTGTTTAATTGTCAAGGAGTTATATGGCTCTTCTCATTCTTACAGTTTGGTGTGTTTATCGTTTTTGAGGATACGATTATCATAGATTTCGACCGTTATAGCTTATTTTTTGACCAACTATATCGTTTCCGAAATTCCCGAACACCGGCGCCCGTATTCAGTTATGACAATATCGTTATCGATTTTGTTTTTGAAAAAAAAAATAAAAGTGATTTTAGTCTCCTTCCGATCATTTCCGACCGTTTTCATCCCTACTCCTATAGGACTTCATATTGGCATGTGCAACGTTAAGTCGTCAAAAGCATTCGTGAAGGAAGTATGGGCTCTTATGGGTATATTGCGTAGGAAATTAGAGCTAGATCAAGTGAGTTTAGATTTGTTGAGTTTGTCCATGAAGGCAGATAATCAAATGTGTCTGCTCATAATCTAGCTACCAGGAGATGTATCTATGCTGATTTAGGGAGACGTGTTTGGTTATCATCTCCGCCTGATGGCGTTTTTACTTCCTAAGACGTGTTTGGTTATTATCCGCATGATGGCGTTTGTACTTCCTATGAAGGTCAATAATTTCTATTCCCCTAAAAAAAACTATTATATGATATATATATGGATTGGTCATCGATTGGTCAGTTGGGTTTCTCACGGTGGATCCTGCCCATTCAGGTTCTAAGTCATCAACTTGGCACGAGTGCTAGCATAAGATTTGTATATGTATGTTCAATTTTTTAGTGGTGCTCCACAGAGGTATAGTTTGCATAGTGTGTTTATAAGGGTGAGTGTACGTGTGTGTTGTGCTAAATTGTACTGTGTAATTCAAAAAAAAACTATTATGTGATTTTGATTTGTTCTCTTTACTTAAAAACCTAGACTTCTAGACCTTTTCAATCAAATACACAAAATGTTTACGCGCGTCTTTGTATTAATATAAGTAGGAGATAATTTTTACACGACGCGCTAATAGTGCAGTAAGGACAATAATGTTTACATTATAGTAAAAGGGGTCCTTTAGCTTTTTTTAGATAAAAACTTTTAAAGTCATCTGATTTACCTTTTATGAGCGGTTTAGTCTAACGTGATGCCATGCCAATATCACCATCATCGTATATATTAATTTTTCCAGCAATGTCGAGTGCAATAATCATGGCACTTGGCAAAGCCGGGTTCTTTACCGAAGTGTAACGACCATTGCACTCGGCAAATGTTAGGACCTTTGGCGAGTGCTATGGTTAAGGCGCCGGCAAAGAACCCTGCTTTGCCGAGTGTGCCGTGGCCCCACCACCCGACAAACGGGCTGTGTGTGGGTCCATCGACGCAGGCTCAGCAAGAGTCCTTCGGCTGAGTGCCGGGCCCTGCGGTACTCGGTAAAGCCGGAGTCTTTGCTAAGTGCCAGGCCAGCGGACATGCCGAGTGCCTTTCCGTCGGGCACTCGGTAAAGATGCCTTTGCCGTAGCTCCTGCGTAAACCGGTAGTGTTACCTCCCTGAGTGGTTTGGTCTAACGTGGTGCCATGCCAACACCACCATCACATATATATATTCATATATAAGAAGAAATTAAGCAAGTGTCCGAGTCATCAGCTGGAGAAAGCGAGCACCGAGAAGGTTGGCCCATCATTCACACTTTTTTCGGCCTATAACCACTACCACCATTGTTGTCAAAAAAAAAAAAAAAAAAAAAAAAAACCATTACTACCATCGTATATTCAGATGCCTCAGGCAGCTGACCCTGTTAATGTTAGCTCAATCAGTCCACATGCGTCTTTGTAGACTAGATTTTTAGACTTTTTTTATCGAATACACAAAATGTTTGCGCGTCTTTGTATTAATATAAGTAGGAGATAATTTTTACACGCCGTGCTATTCAATAGCGCGCTTAGGATAATAATATTACATTATGGCATAGCCTCCCTAGTAGAGGGGTCCTTTAGTTTTTATTAAAACTTTTAAAGTCATCTTATTTACCTCCCTGAGTGGTTTGGTCTAACGTGGTGCCACGCCAACAGTCCAACACCACCATCATCATATAATATTATCATAGTATATAAGAAGAAAGCAAACGTCCGGGTCTCCTGGAGAAACCAAGCATCGAGAAGGCTGGGTTATTCATATATTCAGCGGCCTCAGGCAGCTGCCCCTGCAGTGTCAGCTCAATCAGTTCGTGTGCGTATGTCGCGTGGTGGTTGCTGCTTCCTCGATCGCCAGGGATCTCTCCGATACCTGGGCCGTCGATGATCAGGCAAGCACCTCGATTTCTGTAACCAGATGCCCCCCTTTTTCCCTCTTCTTTCTGATTTACCATATCATTTCTTCAAATATTTGTTTACTTTCTTATTTACCATATCTTCAGTTCCATCGCCATCCTTTATATGCAAGAAATTTATACAGAAGAACTGCAAGGTTTTTGAAGTTGAAGCAAACGTGCTTATCTTACGTCTGATGTATCACTCTATGGCAGTACATGCTTGGTAGTTATCTTGCAGTTCGGATTTTCACTTGCCGTTTAGATCACTGCTGAGAAGAACAACACTGGAATAGAGAAAAAGACATCATGTTAATTTCAGGTACTGCATATACTTGACAGACTATAACTATGTTGCTTAGCAGTAAGATTTTTATGATATTTCTCGGTCAGTATTCTCTCTCGGTTAATATTTACCATATCTGCACATTGAAACAGAACAGAAAGCTGAAGACGCAGGAGTTCGTCACTTCTTCTGAATATCTCTAAATCCATTCCCTTATATATATATTACCATGAAGGCTGCTGCAACTGGACGGCTTCTGCTCGTTCTCATGGCCTTTAGCGCTGTGCATGCTGTCACCTGCACCGCTACTCCTGGCCATGAGATCCAAACAAACCGGCTGTCTCTGCTTGAATTCAAGAAGGGCATTAGTTTGGATCCGCAGCAAGCATTGCCTTCTTGGAATGACAGCACTCATTTCTGCAGTTGGGAAGGTGTCATGTGCAGGACGAGGAGCGGTCGTGTCACTAATCTTGACCTTGGAAACAGAGGTTTAGTTGGCCAAATATCTCCTTCCCTCGGAAACCTGACATTCCTGAAACACCTGTCCCTAGCGACAAACAGATTCAGTGGAGATATCCCAGCATCCCTTGGCCAGCTGCATCACCTCCAAACCCTCTACTTGAGTAACAACACGTTACATGGATCCATACCAACTTTCCAAAACTGCTCTCGTCTGCAGAAACTATGGCTCAACGGGAACAATCTCATTGGAGGATTTCCCGACCTGCCACTTGGACTTAAACAACTGGAGCTACGAACTAACAATCTTTCTGGAACCATCCCTCCTTCTGTTGCCAATATCACAACACGTGGGATATTGATATGTCAATGAACAATTTCACTGGGGTGGTGCGTAGTTCATTTGGCAGACTTCGCAAACTCTACTGGCTGAATCTTGAGTACAATAAACTTAAAACATATAAAAGTCAAGACTGGGAGTTTCTTTACACCTTAGGCAACTGTACTAATCTACAAACATTGTCATTAGATTCCAATCAGCTACAAGGCCACGTACCAACTTCATTAGGTAACCTTTCTGTTAAACTGCAGATATTAGCATTGGGGTATAATCAATTATCAGGTGGTTTTCCTTCTGGTATCACGAACCTTCACAACCTGATAGAGCTAGGACTAGATGGGAATCAACTTACAGGCCAGGTTCCAGAATGGCTTGGAACTCTAAACAGTTTACAAGTGATGGGATTAGATAACAACAATTTCACAGGGTTTATCCCATCGTCCCTTTCCAACTTGACCCAGTTGTCAGATCTTGGACTTCAATCCAACAAACTCGAAGGGCAATTGCCAGCAAGCATAGGAAATCTTCAAAATCTTCAAGTATGTAACTTCTCAAATAACCTTCTTCATGGCGGTATCCCCAAAGAGATGTTTGGAATTCCAGCAATCCTTCGTATTGATTTATCTTCAAACCACCTGCATGGGCAACTTCCTAATGAAATAGGCAATGCCAAGGTGCTCGGATATTTGAATATTTCATCAAATATGTTGTTTGGTGACATTCCAACCACTATAGGTAAATGTGAAAACTTGGTATACATTGGGTTGGGACAGAATCATTTTGGAGGAAGAATCCCCAATACAATAGGCAACATAAGTAGCCTACAAGTTCTGGACTTATCTCACAATAATTTGACAGGGTCAATACCAATGCCTCTCAGCAACCTTCGATACCTTGAACAACTAGATTTGTCATTCAATAACATCAGTGGTGAGGTCCCAATAAAAGGGATATTCAGTAACAAAACTGCTGTGCAGATTGATGGAAATCCAGGACTTTGTGGTGGGCCATTTGAGTTACACCTACCCGCATGCCATGTCATGCCTGTTGATGCAAGTACGCCGAGGCGACATTCCATTGTACTAAAAGTGGTTATCCCCTTATCCAGCATTTTGTCACTTGCTATAGTCATAACTGTAATGCTTATTTGGAGAGGAAAACAAGTTATCCTTGCCCTCACTCGGTAAAAAATTTCCCAAGGTTTCTTACAATGATCTCGCTAGAGCAACATGTGGGTTCTCAGCATCCAATTTGATTGGCAAAGGAGCATATTCTTCCGTGTATAAAGGTGAACTCTTCCAAGGTAGAACCGTGGTTGCTATCAAAGTTTTTTGTCTAGAGACAAGGGGAGCACAGAAGAGTTTCATGGCAGAATGCAACGCTCTACAAAAGGTGCGGCATAGAAATCTAGTTCCGATAGTCACTGCATGCTCTAGTATTGATTCAAGTGGTAATGATTTCAAAGCCTTAGTCTATGAGTTCATGACACAAGGTGACTTGCATGGGCTACTGTACTCAACTAGATGTGATGGGAACACCTCAACTCAAGTCCACATCACAATTGCTCAAAGGTCAAGTATTGCAGTTGATGTTGCAGATGCATTAGAGTACCTCCACCATGGCAACCAAGGAACTATCATCCATTGTGATCTAAAGCCTAGCAACATCCTTTTGGATGACAATATGACAGCACATGTTGGAGACTTTTGGATGACAATATGACTGCATAATTTTTTCATTTATGTTTACCTTTGGAGTAAGCAATTATTTTGTGCAATGTGCAGAGTGTGCTGCGGGTGGAGCAGTGTCTACTGCAGCAGATATTTACAGCTTTGGGATTGTTCTATTTGAAATATTTTTGCAGAGGAGGCCAACTGACGATATGTTCAATGGTGGAATAAACATTAGAAATTTTGTTGAGATGAACTTTCCTGAGATGATACCACAGATTATTGATCCTCAGCTACTGGAAGAGCAACAAGATTTATCTCAAGAAGCTTCGTTTGCCATGAAGGAGAAAATCTTAGAGTGTTTGCTTTCTATCCTGAACATTGGGCTTCTCTGCACTAAGGCATCCCCGAACGAGCGCATCAGCATGCAGGAAGTGGCTGCACGGTTGCACAAAATTAAGAAGGCCTATCCAAGACAAAACTAAGGTAATAATACAACCAACATCCTCTATACTTTGATAACTATACTTTAAAAATTTCTTTAGATGTACCTCATCCGTTTTTGCCCCCTCTTCCAGGTTGTCACTTTTACCCTAGCGGCTCTGCTGTCATAATAAAGCTTGTCTCCTTGCACAATTACCGCAGTTTAAGAAGAAAAAAAAGAAGCGTGTATTTGCCTTTATGGCCGTTTGATTCATTAGCACTTACCGCCTTCATCACTAGCATGCAAGTTCTTGAATTTTTCTCATGTTTGCTTTCAGAAAATAAGGTATTTATTGTACTGTTGCCAGTTGTGTCTGACATTTGGTGAAATTTCTCTTGTTTGCTTTCCGAAAAGAAAGGATTTGGTGTACTGTTGCCATAGCAATACCAGTTGTGTTCTGGTATTTGGCACGTTAGAACTGAAACCGTCATGTGATAGAGCTTCTACCATGGAGTTTAAAGTTTCATGAATATACATCACCACCTTAATGTGAACTGGCTGTCTCTGAAAAGATCACTCCAGAATTTCTGTGGCTTCAGTTCAATTGTTCTGCAGTGGGGGTCTCCACTTACTAACTATAACTACTTTATATGTTTTCCGTACGACGTGACTAAAAAAACAAAGGATATAAGCATATTATAATGAAAAGAAGTTAATTGCATCACCTATTGCAATTTGTCAATCCATGTTGTAACAGCTCACTGTTTATAATAGAAGTATGGCAGATTCATTTGGTTTAATAAGCAGAAATAAACGTAAAAACTAAGAGCCCCTTCAGTGGGTGAGTCCAGTCTATCTCTGCATGAGCTACTTCGTAATCTATCCACAAGTCTAGCCATATCAGTATGTATATACATTACCTAAAAGCCACAATAACAATGTACAAAGAAAAAAAAAAAGCACAAATCACAGTCACGGAGATTATCAGCACAAGGAGTGGGACAAATTAATAGCAGTGTACGACACTCAAGGAGTGGCACTTTACTGTCATCCAAGCAATAAGAAGACTACTAAATACACAAATTCGCTTGTGCCAAGACAAGCCGAAATGTAGGACACTATTATCAGCACAACTGACCTTGCTGGATGCACAGAACTCCCGCTCCCCGCTCCTGAGCCAACCCGAAGCGGGAAATCAAGCGGAGCCACATCGTGCGGATCCTGCGAATCAAACCCAGCGCTTACCAGTACGCGCGCTGGCGCCGCCGCCGCCCGTCTCCCTTGGCCGCGTGTAAGAGAGAGCAGAAGGGGGGCATAGGGGACAGGAGTGGGAGGCGGAGGAGGTGGAATTGGAAGGGACGGCGACGGGTCGAGGCGCCGCTGGTGTGGAGAGGAGAGGACGGAGAGAGCGAGGAAGAGGCGCGTGGACGCCGCCGGGTGCCGGAAGGGGAGGCGGACATTTCATGGTCACCACCACCGCGTACCAAACGAAAGGAAGTTTTGACGATGCGGACATTTCACGTGGCTGCCTCGTGGGTTCTACACGTATAATTCTCTTTCCTATTTTTTAAATCAAAATTCATGATTTTTGGGCAAGAACGTAAAAGCATATCGTTTTATAGTCGCCCCTGCAAATATCCGGTCATCCCTAGTAGAAAATAATTTCTAGGATGGCTAAAAATTGTTGCTTTGTTGATACGGATGGGCAAGGGCAGCTGCCTCGGCCGTCCCTACAAAGCAGCTTAGCTTGAGCCGCATCTACAAACTCTCCTTGAGGTACTAGCGTAGAATTGAACACCCCCCCCAAAAAAAAAAAAAAAAAAAAAAAAAAAACCATAGAGTTCTTGGAGCTCTAGTCCATTCTTATGGAGTTCTTGAAGCACCGCCTTTGCAGCTCTGGAATCCTTCAAAACAGACATGGACATGGAGTTGCAAGAAAATTACCCACCTTTGCCATCGATTACACTCCAAACCGTTTTTGCCTTTTTTTCTGTCCGCTCGTTCTCTTCCCCTATCCGCTCCCTCCCCGGCCGCACAGGCCCAACGCGAAGTCGTGGACTGTGTTCGCCCCCCGCCACACCGACCTTGCCGGGCGGCGCCGCCCCCCTCCCCCTACCCTAGCTCCATCTCCCCTCCATGGTTGCCCCTCATCCGGTTTTTGTTGCCGCCGTCCAGGTCAACATCCAGCTCCCATCCTCCCGCGGGGGGGGGGGCATCCATGGGCTGGTGAGTGCACAAGGGGCCGCCGCCGCGCCTCCTCCCTCCCACACCATGCCATCGAGGTCCGCCAAGCGGGGTCATCTAGTGTGTCGATATGCCGGGCGCAGGGCCACCACACGGACGTGCGGGGGTGGTGCAAAGCTGCCAGCGGGCCGGGCGGGTGACGCAGTCTGCCGTGTCCTCGAGGGTGGAGTGACACGGGAGGAAGGTCCGGTCACGCAGGCACGGAGGTAGCACCACACAAAGGCGACGGGAGGCGGGGGAAGGAGCCGACGATGCGGCCCCCCACCGTCGTCGGAGGAAGAGGGTAGCATGAGTGGGCTAAGATGGTTGGGGTGGACTGGTGGTATTGGGCCGCGATCACACCGGGCTGAGATGGCTGGGCTGGTTGTGGCCTGCTTTGGGCGGCGGTAGGGATGTGGAGGGTCTTTCTTGAGCTGGTAGCCAAACACCCCAATTTGACACCTCTAGCTTCACCTGAGTTTTGGAGTGGAGTAGCTTCACCTAGAGTTGAAGCCATACCGGACACCCCCTTTGTTGCTGGTAGCGTCTAATGATTGTCCCGTGACAGGTCAACGTTACGGTCCTAGTAAATGCAAGACAATGCAACCAAACGGTCATGCTCATCAGTGGGCCTGTTTGGTGGTGACGTACTGTACCTGGCTTCTGCAATAAGCTACAACAACTGGGCGGCTTGTAGCATAAGCCCCATCGTGGAAGGGGAAAATGGCACCCATCCACAGAAATAAAAGTCAGTCTGCAGACCACAAATCAGTCAAGAAGAGATAGCTCTCATAGCTCCATCTGCCATTTAGCTCGACTGTGTGTCCCGGCCCGTGCAAGCCAGTGACATCTTCCTCGCCGGCGATAGAACCATGGCCCTCTGACTGCTGGGCATCGATCCAAGCATGTCGATTTCTGCAACCAGGTGTTCGGCCCCTTCTTATTTCTCTTGTTTATGGTTCAACAGGGTCTTTGTTTTCTGTTGATCTTTGTATCATTAATTATAAGTATGCGGCTAGGTTTTGATTTTTGTAAACACTGAATGGCAGGATATAATTGATCGTCCTCAGGTAGTTGTTGGATTTTCACTGACAGAGTTCCGATAACTGCTGAACAGAAGGCCGTAAGATACATTCCCTGGTTACTGTGATCGAGAAAAAAAGATATTATTTTAGTTTCAGGTACTCCTCCACATTATTATTTTCAGAAATCTTAATCTTAGAAGTATTTTGATGTTTCGATCATGGTTATTAGTAGTTTGGTCGGAATTGGTGTTCATCTTCAGCTACTTGCATGATAGGTAGGGACAGAAAGCTGAAGCCGCTGGAATTCTGCACTTGTGAATTTTTTCTTATATTGTTATGATCATCATGAAGGCTGCTGCAATTGGACAGTTTCTGCTGGTGCTCATGGCTTGCAGCGTGTACGTTATCACCTGCAGCAGCAACAAAACCACTCCTGGGAATAAAACAGATCGACTATCACTTCTTGAATTCAAGAACTCGATCAGTTTGGATCCACAACAAGCATTGGCTTCTTGGAATGACAGCACCCATTTCTGCACTTGGGAAGGTGTCATCTGCAGGACGACGAGCAATCGTGTCACTAATCTTGACCTTGGAAATAGAGGTTTAGTGGGCGAAATATCTCCTTCACTAGGAAACCTGACATTCCTGAAACACCTGTCCCTAGCAACAAACAGATTCAGTGGACAAATCCCAGCATCCCTTGGTCAGTTACATCGCCTCCAAACCCTCTACTTGAGTAACAACACGTTATATGGAGTTATACCAACTTTTCAAAACTGCTCCAACCTGGAGAAATTATGGCTCGATGGGAACAATCTCCTTGGAGATTTTCCGGGTTTGCCTCTTGGACTTAAACAACTGGAGCTTGGATCTAACAATCTTTCTGGAACCATCCCTCCTTCTCTTGCTAATATCACAACGCTTAAGGTGTTGGGCTTCAAATACAATAACATTGAGGGAAACTTCCCACAAGAGTTTGCCAAGATGCCGGAGCTACAGAGTCTGGGCGCTAGTGCCAACCATTTGGTAGGTAGTTTTGCACAAGCCATCCTGAATCTTTCAACTCTCGTTTCCTTTGGTATTACAATGAATCAGTTTAGTGGCGAGGTTCCACCTGGCCTCGGTACCTCTCTTCCCAACCTACAAATTCTTGCCATAGGCCAAAAACTTTTTCCATGGACACATCCCTTCCTCATTGGCCAATGCATCGGATCTGCGCATTATTGGTATGTCAAACAACAGTTTTACTGGGGTTATCCCTAGTTCCATCGGTAAACTTCACAATCTCTACCTTCTGAATCTTGAGCTAAATAAACTTAAAGCTCGTAACAGTCAAGACTGGGAGTTTGTTTACAGCTTAGGCAACTGTACTAATCTACACACATTATCATTATATTCCAATCAGCTAGAAGGCCACGTACCAACTTCATTAGGTAACCTTTCTGTTAAAATGCGAACACTAATACTAGGGTATAATCAATTATCTGGTGGTTTTCCTTCTGGCATCGCAAACCTTCGCAACCTGATGTGGTTGGCACTACACGGGAATCAATTTACAGGCAAGGTTCCAGAGTGGCTTGGAACTCTAAACAGTTTACAAAAAATGTTAATAGATAACAACAATTTCACAGAGTTTATCCCATCGTCCCTTTCCAACTTGACCCAGTTGTCAAATCTTGGACTTCAATCCAACAAACTCGAGGGGCAATTGCCTGCAAGCATAGGAAATCTTCAAAATCTTCAAGTATGTGACTTCTCAAATAACCTTCTTCATGGTGGTATTCCCAAAGAGATGTTTGAAATTCCAGCAATCCTTCGTATTGATTTATCTTCAAATCACCTGCACGGGCAACTTCCTAATGAAATAGGCAATGCCAAGGGGCTCGGATATTTGAATATTTCATCAAATATGTTGTTTGGTGACATTCCGACCACTATAGGCGAATGTGAAAACTTGGTATACATTGGGCTGGGACACAATCGTTTCGGAGGAAGAATCCCCATTACAATAGGCAACATAAGTAGCCTACAAGTTCTGGACTTGTCTCACAATAATTTGACAGGGTCAATACCAATGTCTCTTAGCAACCTCCGATACCTTGAACAACTAGATTTGTCATTCAACAACATCAGTGGTGGGGTCCCATTGACAGGGATATTCAGTAACGTGACAGCTGTGAGGATTGATGGAAATCCAGAGCTTTGTGGTGGGCCATTGGAGCTACACCTACTCCAATGCCATGGCAAGCCTCCTAATTCAAGGAAGCATGGGCATTCCATTGTACAAAAAGTGGTGATCCCTTTATGTAGCATTTTGGGACTTGTTATAGTCATAACTGTAATGGTGGTCTGGAGAGGAAAACAGAAGAGAAATATGTTATCTTTGCCATCATTTGATAGCAAGTTTCCCAAAGTTTCTTACCACGATCTCGCCCAAGCAACAAGTGGGTTCTCATCATCCAATTTGATTGGCAAAGGAGGATATTCTTCTGTGTATAAAGGGGAACTCTTCCAAGACAGAACCATGATCGCTGTCAAAGTTTTTCACCTAGAGACATGGGGGGCACAAAAAAGAGCTTCATCGCAGAATGTAACACTCTAAGAAAGGTGCGGCATCGAAATCTAGTTCCTATACTCACAGCGTGCTCTAGTATTGATTCCAGTGGAAATGATTTCAAAGCATTAGTCTATGAGTTCATGACACAAGGTGACTTGCATGGGCTACTGTACTCGGCTCAATGTGATGGGAACACATCAACTCAAAGCCATATCACAATGGCTCAAAGGTTAAGTATTGCAGTGGATGTCGCAGATGCATTGGAGTACCTCCACCATGGCAACCAAGAAACTATAGTTCATTGTGATCTTAAGCCTAGCAACATTCTTTTGGATGACAATATGACAGCACATGTTGGAGACTTCGGTCTTGCAAGGTTCAAGTTTGACTCTACAACATCGTCATCCACTTATTTAATGTCGGCTTCAGTCGCTATTATGGGAACAATAGGGTATATTCCTCCAGGTAATCCAAGTTTCATGCAGTGTAATTCTTTTCATGTACATTTATCATTGGAGTAAACAATTATTTTGTGCAATCTATAGAGTGCGCTGCAGGCGGAGCAGTTTCGACTGCTGGGGATGTTTATAGCTTTGGAATTGTTCTACTTGAAATATTTTTGCGAAGGAGGCCAACTGATGATATGTTCAATGGTGAGATGAACATTAGAAAATTTGTTGAGATGAACTATCCTGACAAGATACCACAGATAATAGATCCTGAACTACTAGAAGAGCAACAACATTTATCTCCAAAAACTTCATTGGCCATGATGAAGGAAAAGTTCTTAGAGTGTTTGCTTTCAGTTCTAAACATTGGGCTTCTCTGCACTAAGCCATCCCCGAATGAGCGCATCGGCATGCAGGATGTGGCTGCAAGGTTGCACGAAATCAAGAAGGCATATCCAAGTGAAAACTAAGGTAATACAAGCAAGGTCCTCTATACTTTGATATGGTATACATTAAAAATTGTTCTAGCTGTACCTCACTCTTTTTGTTTTCATCTTCCAGGTTGGGTTATTTTTACCCTAGTGGCTACTGCCGACATAATAGAGCTTATCTCCTTGCACCATAACGGCAGTTTAAGGAGAAAAGAACGTGTATTTGCCTTGATCTTCCGTTTGATTTAGTAGCACTTCCGGTCTTCACTGCATGCCACTAGCATCCGAGTTCCTGAATTTTCTAATGTTTGCTTTCTGAAAAGAAGGGATTTGTTGTACTGGTTCCATAGCAATACCAGTTGTAAGTTACAACTAGTAACATTGACATTTGGACGCTACAATTGGAGATCTCCTACAATTGAAACCGTTGTGTGATAAGCTTCTACCCATTGAGTTAAAGTTTCATGAATCTATCACCACCTTAATATGAACTAGGTGTCTGAAAAAGATCACGCAAGAATTTCTGAGGCTTCAGTTCAGTTGCTCTGCAACAAACTAACATGGAATAAACAGCAGGGCAAATTAAGATTTTTTTTTTTTTTTGACAAACTTCATATATTATAACGTTAAAGCAACCGAATACATAGGTGTCTTCAAAGGAAGACCCAAGATACATCACGGTCCTAAGACCAGAATGAAAGACAACAAATACCGACTTCAAGACAATTTGCTTTCGATGGTTCTCGCCAGTGGAGGGTATACACATGGGTGTCGTAGACACCTGCACCTGGATGGATTGGCCGCGCATGATGCATCGGTTGAGAGTGGGTCGGAGGAGTTGACCACGAAATATCATTCCGACAACTGACAGATGCTTTTGAAATTGTTGCCGGAGGAAACAAATACTCCAATCACGAACCCCTCGGTGAAGGCATAGTAGTCATAGCAGTGCCGAAGAAGTAGTTGTCTTAGTTTCGTAGAAGCTCTCAGGATGGAAGGTTGCTTTTGATTACCACCAAGAGTCAAAGATGATGTCCAACGGTGGTTTCCCTCTTCAATTGTTTTCCTTGGCCGAGAAGCAAATGCCTGACATGCAGGACAGCGGAGGATAAGGATGACCACCACCACCAGCACTGGTGTCGTCGTTGTGCACATCTTTATCAGGAAGATAGGGACAACAAACGGCGCAACATGCATGACACGTTGCAACTGCGGGCCCTGCACTGCAGAATGTGGGTCCCACGAAGTGGGACACAGTATACAGGAAAAAATCTCCCGAACGGAGCCGATTGCGATTGCGATGGTGAGCACGCAGCGACGACGATTCCTCCGGGGCCGGCGACGCTGATCAACTCCACCGCCGTGCTGCTCCCCATCTCGACGTCCCACTTCGGCCCCGCGGTGGCTTCGTGGCCAAAGAGATGGGAGGCGAAGGTCAGGCCGAACCCCGCTAGGATGTCGTGGGAGTGTGGCGGCAGTGGCGGGGATCCGGGAAGACTCGGCGTAGGAGCCCGGCGTCACCGGAAGCACGACGAAGCGCTCATACCGGCGGGAGGAGATGTAGTAGAAGGCGTGGACGAGCATCTTGCCCTTGGCGTTGGCAGCAAATCTCACCGGAACCGGGACAAGGACGGGCAGGCACGCCGGTGAGAAGCGCTGACGCAGGAGGTAGTCGATGCCGAGGCGTCGCCGACGGAGGACGGGCTGGCACGCCGGCACGATGTAGATGGATCGCTGGAGGCACAGCAGTACCCCTCTCGTCGTCCGGCTTTGGACCCGGCCCAGCATGCAGATACGCGCTGGCTCCGGCAGGCGTCTCCTTGCCGAGGAGCGCGCCGTCGCGGGTGCGGTCTCCGGCGTTCCCGGCCGTGTCCTTGGCGACGGCGTAGGCGTGCGGCCAGAACGTGGGGTCGAAGGGGAGGAGGTGCCGCTCCACGCAGCCGCAGGAGGTGCTGCCGCCATGGATGTTGGTCCGGACGCGCCGTTCGTGGCCACGCCGATTGCCCAGCAGCACGAAGTCCTCGTCGTGGTTGCCAGGGAACACGCCCGCGTATTGATGGCGAGGGCTAGCCCTGGATTGAAGAGGTAGAAGACGCAGCCCTCTGCCATGGTCTTGAGCAGATCCATGCCGGCATCAGTCTCAGCTGCGGCCACCTCGGCGTGTGCGCAGCCGCGCCGGCTGAGGAAGTCGCCCTCCGCAGCGCACACCAAGGCTCGGTCGCATGCCAGCGCGTGGAGCCCCGGCGCGCCACCACCCGCGTGGAGGAATTGAAGTGGACAGGAAGGAGCGAAGGACGGCGGCGGTGGAATGAGTGGGTCTCGATTTGGATGGTGGCGGGGCAAGGTGAAGTGTGCGGGCGCGAGATCCACTGGGGAGGGAGGAAACTACTTTATTTAGATATACCATAGGCAGATCGACGACGACGACGTCGAGGTGACCGGGGAGACCCACGGCGAGGACGACGAGGAGGGACAGACGCTATACGGCAAATACTACAGTGAGCAACAGGACTACTAGCTAGACTAGAACTACGAGATCGGGAGGGGGGTCCCCTCCCTACCCGCCGCGGCGAGACGAGCTCGCCGGAGCCAGGAGGGAGGGGGCCGTAAGGAGGCGACGGTGGGGGAGCTGGCTTCGGAAGGAAGCCAAGGCAGCTTTGGTCAGTCTGCGGAACTATGATTGAACTCGGCTGGCCAGACACACCTTATAAAACAGCAGGGCAACCTAGGGGAGATTCACGCTAGATTTCATAGCCACAGATGTACACATGCTAATATAGAATTCCAAATGATATTTTACTCAAGGGCACCGCCACTTAATATGTGATGATGAAGAAATAGTAGTAACAGCCTCATGTTTTGCCAAAGAAACATAGGCCAGATTCGTGTAAGAACGAAGAATCTCAACTTAGGATGCAATCACCACATAAGTGAGATTCATTCTTATTTTTCTTGCTCAGAGATGCATATACATGGTTACAGGATTACTTGAGACATCACTGAAATCATGGTTACCAACCATAAGGGTTACATATTTCACAGCATCATGAAACTGCGGGTACTTGTCAAAAATGAACGGGAAATACCATACAATAAGCTTCCCTCCCACCATAAGACTTGTCTTCAGTTAACTGGAGAACATGACAGTCACGTTCAGCGCGCACACCAAGGCTCGGGTCGCATGCCAGCGCGTGGAGCCCCGGCGCGCCACCACCCGCGTGGAGGAATTGAAGTGGACAGGAAGGAGCGAAGGACGGCGGCAGTGGAAGGAGTGGGTCTCGATTTGGATGGTGGCGGGCGAGGTGAAGTGTGCGGGCGCGAGATCCACTGGGGGAGGGAGGAAACTACTTTATTTAGATATACCATAGGCAGATCGACGACGACGACGCCGAGGTGACCGGGGAGACCCACGGCGAGGACGACGAGGAGGGACAGACGCTATATACGGCAAATACTACAAAGGAGCAAATGGACTACTAGCTAGACTAGAACTACGAGATCGGGGGGGTCCCCCCTCCCTACCCGGCCAGCGGCGAGACGAGCTCGCCGGAGCCGGGAGGGAGGGGGCCGTAAGGAGGCGACTGTGGGGAGCTGGCTTCGAAGGAAGCCAAGGCAGCTTTGGTCAGTCTGCGGAACTAAGATTGAACTTGGCTGGCCAAACACACCTTATAAAACAGCAGGGCAACCTAGGGGAGATTCACGCTAGATTTCATAGCCACAGATGTACACATGCTAATATAGAATTCCAAATGATATTTTACTCAAGGGCACCGCCACTTAATATGTGATGATGAAGAAATAGTAGTAACAGCCTCATGTTTTGCCAAAGAAACATAGGCCAGATTCGTGTAAGAACGAAGAATCTCAACTTAGGATGCAATCACCACATAAGTGAGATTCATTCTTATTTTTCTTGCTCAGAGATGCATATACATGGTTACAGGATTACTTGAGACATCACTGAAATCATGGTTACCAACCATAAGGGTTACATATTTCACAGCATCATGAAACTGCGGGTACTTGTCAAAAATGAACGGGAAATACCATACAATAAGCTTCCCTCCCACCATAAGACTTGTCTTCAGTTAACTGGAGAACATGACAGTCACGTTCAGCGTATTTTTCTTGGACCGCCAATGTAATCTGAGTGTATATTGTCATCAGCCCATGATTACTTCACTATTACCCATATCATGAGCCAAAGTGTGATATCCTTCTATGCGTATTAGTTGTATATATATATAGCTTTGCAAAAAGTCTTTGTTCTCTAGAAGTTCAAGCTTTCGAGTGTCTCAAGTAAACCATCACAGCTACCCCTGTCAGAGCAATCGCACAAGCCATCAATCCATAATGAATATGCTTCGACTGACTTCCGTGGGATGAAGATGCCAGCTCTGGCAATGGCTGTGTTACTTCATTGCTGGAATCTGAGTCGTCAATATGCAACCTCAAGGCCTGAAATTGAAAATTCAATTACAGCAGTTAGGAAATGGAGGTAAACAATGCCAACAAGACTTTTACTCAAATTTCAGCTGCTGGCTGATTGATCTAAACGAAAACCGCGTCCCCCCGTCGCCCCCTGGGCGGCTAGGGTGAAACCCCAGCCGCCCGCCCGCCACCTCCCTCCCGCCGAGCTGGCGCGCGGCCCTGCCGGCGCCGCGTGAGAGGAAGGCGGCGGCGGCGTCCTCGCGGGGCTAGGCTCGCCACTTCCAGGCAGCGGCGGTGAAGGCTCCTCCGGCTTCGGCTCGGCGGCGGCCCCATCTCGGCGGCGGCGGCTCTCAAGCCCGGATCCGCCCGCCCCCTTCTTCCTCCCCGGCGTCTCTTCTTCGTCTCCGGGCCGGCGGTCTCCGATTCGGCCGCCGCCCCTCCTCTCCTTCCCCGGTGTGGGCACCCTCGGGAGGCTGGCCGGGCAGGCAGGGCCCCAGGTCCTTGCCCGGCTGCACCCCCGACACCTCCCATGTCGGCTTCCTTGGGGGCACACCCGTTTGTGCCCCGGGAACTCAACCGGCGTGCAGTTGCCGGCATGGACGACGGCGGCGAAGTTGGTGCGGGGGCAAGCTGTTACCGGCCGCGAGCAAGGCGGCGGTGGGGCGGCGCGCCCGGTCTCGTCTGCGGGGGCTTCGGCGCGTGCAGTTCGCCGCAAGCTTGCCGATGTGGGGGGCGAGCGTTCCTCGGCCTCGTCCTCGGCGGCTTCACGGCGTCCTCCGGCGCCCGGCAAGGTCTCGGCCTTTGGCCTCTAAATCGGCGAACTTGGCTCATGAGTTTGGGAACCCCTGAAAGCCGTGCAAGGCTCGGTTCTTGCGATTGACGACGGCGCCTTTGGCGCCCGTTCACCTCCTTGGGGGTGTTGATTCCTCCCAACTCTACCCGATGTGTTGTCGATCTCCTCCGGTGAAAGCCTAGCTCTAGTTCTCTAGAGCCGGGGTGGCAACGTCTTCGACGTCGTGACCCTCTTGAGGGCGCCAGCGTGGAGGAGTAGAGTCCACCTCGTGCCGTGGTCTTGTGTTTCTCCCTTGTGCTCTCCCCCGTGTTGTTGTCCCCCTCTTGGCCCCGGGTCGTTTGGCGTCGCCCGGCGTCGGCGAGTGCCCTCCGTTGGCGCCTACGCTCCGTCGGCGGTCTCCCGGTGGTGCCAGAATATCAAATGTCGGGTGGTGTTTCCACCGCTGCCGCCATCCCCCCTACGGATTCCCTCCCCGTGGCGGGCGTTGGGTGGTGGCAAGTGGGCCCCGGATGTCTTTGGAGGATGTCGCCACCGGTTCGATGGGGAGGTCGTTGTGTCCGCCGATCCTTAAACTTGCCGGCTGCCGTCATTCTTAGTCCCCTCTCCACCCCCGTGGGAGCGTAGCTACGAGGAGTGGAGGTGGGCTCTACGGGCGTTGGTGAAAGCGGCGAGTATCTTTGCTCGGCGGGGGCGCCGATCGGCGCTTCGGTGGGTGTCTTGCGGCGGCCTCGTCTAGAGTTCCCTCGTTTGGGCTAGGTTCTCTCTCTCTCTTTTTTGTTGTAATTGTGGATAGCCACCCCTCTCCAATCTTTGGAGAGCTTGTTGTTGTTGTTGTCTCTTTTGTGGTTTAGCCACACCTTTGCCTCGGTTCGTAGGGCGTTGTACAGTTTTAGTCCGGTTTTCCACAATTAATCTGGACAGAGTTTGGCCTCGTTTTCCTTAAAAACGAAGTTATCGGCCATTTTAGGGCACTTGAATATATTCAGGTGGGGAGCGCCTCCCCCCCGGTGAAACTTCAAAAAAAAAAAAAAAAAAAGCAACCTGGACTGAGACTTTCCAGACTAACTGGTACAACCTGATAGGCCTGTTCCATGGGTCCATTAGCCTAGGCCAATTTAGTATTGGTGTAAATAACATTTAATGCCCACACATACAGGGCATCAGCATTATTCTGTATAGAAAATGGATGCAACTGAATGATCTTTTCAAGGAAACCAATGAAGTTAGTATTTCTATGCTCCAGGTTTGCATTTCATCATGTGCATATGAATATGTGATCATGTGTCATGGTTATGTCATCCCCTATTTAGCAAAAGGATGAAAACTAATCGAAGTGCACCTATGCGGTGTTTAACTAAGTGTTTGGTTGGCAACTAAAACTTAGGCAAGATTCCTTGGGCTCCACATGCCATCATAGAGTAAAAAGTGGGGCAAGATTCCCTTAGTCATGGTAAAGTGCTGCTCCAAATTCTTACCCACACTTTCCTAAGGTTAGTTGCGCAAACTATGGTTATGAACTAAACAGCCCCATAGTATGATAAATACTTGAATGGTAGTTTTTAAGCTAAAAAAGTGGGTCCACATCAGAGAAGTGAAAGACCTTCAATCCAGATGATTTCGCATACAACACAGCACCAGTAAGATCAGAATTAGTTGTCAACAGCACCTTGTCGCCTTCATCATCTTCATACTGCATAGAGCAACACATGGAATTTTAGCTGGTACATTTGTTCAGTATGCAAGGTATTCTAAATAAGCTAAGCGCACAGATGAATTCGACAGTGCTTGGCAAGCATAGGATACCAAATGTGATACATGATTGTTCCATAAACATTAAAACAGTATCTTCTATTTGAAGGTCATAACAGAACATCCAATTCTTACCCTGCAATATAACTTATAAAATTGGAAACAATGGAATGTCAAATTATTCAAGCTTACCAACAGATGAATCACACTCTTCTCATCACTGATGCCTAACCTTTGGACTACACAAGACATCAGCTCATCTAAACTCTCAGAGCCTGAAATCGAACAAATAAGTTGTTAGCTTGCATTCAGCCAGAGTCAACCCTCACTAACACCATATTCAATACCTACCACAAGTAAATCTATGCATACGTCCCTTCTTGTCCTGAAGCTTAAAGTCAAATGAATTATCAACAGCAGGAGGACAAATACTACTCCTGCCATCCCTGGCATCTGATGGCATCACATCCCTGGCATCTGATGGCATCACTAAACTACTCCTGCCATCCCTGGCATCTGATGGCATCACTAAAGATAATTCACTGTACAATGCAATAATTCAGGCAACCATTGCATTTGAGAGGGAAAACAAATAAAAAGAACAACAAAAAGAAGCATTAACTAAACCTGTGACTATCAAAATCCTGATCTGGAGGCTCTAGAGCAAGTGCAGAGTCCCAGAACTTCTGCATTATCGTGTTTGACACATCATTTGCAGCACCAGGACCTCCTTCAACCTTCAGGGTGAGGGTGAAAAAAACATTTTAGATGGACTAAGATTACTAGGGTGGATTAAGAGATGGAAAGCATGGGCCATGGAGAGGGAGACCATTGAAATGGCAGCATGGGTAATTTGCAAAACATCCAAACAAGCAGCAACCCGCCCATCTGTTCATGGAAAAGGAAAATCAGATACACAATAGAAGTATCAAAGGAGGCAACCTTAGGCTAGAAGAATCAAAGTTTACCTCCATCAAGAACAGGAATATGCAAGAATTTGCCATCATGCATGATATGTAGTGCATCAAGGATTGTTGTGTCCAATGTAGCACAGTCCGGTGTGCAGTCATTACCTGGATCAAAATAGTAGCAGACACTGTGTTCTAGGATGAATACAAAATTCAACAACTTTTGGAATAGAGAATCATAAATCTCAAGAAGAAACCTTTTCTACTAGAGTTAACTCAGGAGAAAGATTTTGGGCCACAACACGCATCAGCACATCCTTTGAGCTGAAATTCATGGCCATATATTCATTATTAACTTCAAAAAATATCTAAAAATGGGAAAATTAAAGGGTACAAAGGTTGGAATTCTTACGTAAAGATCCCATGAAGCGAATTACCAGCAGTAACAATGGCTGAATTAACTCGTAACTCACGCATTTTTTCCGTGTTTGCTACGCAAAACAGGATCCGAAAGGGAAACAGTCGCTACTCTGCAAGTAAATACAGACATAAGCATTCTTATCTAGATCAACTTTTCCTAAAAATTTACAGAAGCATAGCAATGAATAAAAGAAAAGTGACATCATACTTTGTGTTCTCTGTGATAATGGTTGACAAAGAAGGTTTAAACATTCGTTCTCTAAGAGTCTCTATGAGATTGTGTGGACCTGCATCCAAAACCAGTTAATTGATTCTCTAGGCAAATGCACAAACCAATAACTAGTTTAGTGCAAGTACATCCAACTGGAAAGACACATATACATTACAAAAATTCGAGTTCACAACAAAAGATTTGGCTTCAAGTGATTGCAAAGTTAAAACCATTTTTTCTTCAGAAAGACTAGGTAGCAAACTTACTGTTGAAAATTGGTGTATATATGACTAAAATAAGCATGCTCCAATGCTCAGTGAATTCTTGTGCATTGGTGAACATCTGGTGATAAAAAGAAAAAATCTGGGATGAAGCAAGAGCTGACACAACAATATGGATACCTGAGAAGTTGCCACCCAACTGGCGCCAGCCCCTTCTACAGCAGCTGCTAGTGCGCTTCCTTGATCTGCTGCCTTTTCCAGTCTAGATATTGCATCATAGAGGCATTTTGCAATATCCAGCATCGCAACCACCTCACCATTTTCCACAACAGGAAGGTGTCTAAATTTCCCTACAAATAAGAAAATGCCATATTAACGTCAGAGAGAGGAATAACATATCTCAAAGTAAGTTTATAAAGAACATTGAAATAATGATGGTATGCAGCACTAAATCTTATGATGTCATTAGAACGTTAAAGAAATTTGGATGCAGGACCGCATTGAAAATGCTGGTCCTCTTTTTCCTTATAAAATACAGGAGCGACGAAAAGTTGTCATGACTTCGCCCCTCTAGACTAATACAGTTGCTAAGATATAGTATGATCTATTAAAGTAAGTCCCAAGTCATTGCAGTAAGAAGGAAACAAATAATAACTTTCTACTAGTAACAAAACAATATGTTTCTTTAGTATCCTGTAAAAGCAAAAAATAAATAATGCATCTATATTTTCCATTATTTTTTTCTTGAATGTGAAGTTATATTAACAGTAGTCCACGTGTACCTTGGACCATTTTCTGTAGTGCCTCAATAGCAGGTGTGTCCCCTGTGACATATAAAGGATTCCTTGTCATAATCTTGGAGATGATTGTTTGCTCAACCCGCAGCCCCTCAGCAATGACCCTTGTAGCTATGTCCTATATCCCAGTTCAAAGGTAAAGAATGAAGCATGAGGATGAGGGTAACAGTTAGATACTCTGCTGAGTCAGTGTCAGATTTGTTCAATCCAAATACAGATGAACACATAAATAGCTAACTGCATTTGATTCAAGCCTCAGAACAAATAAGGATATGCATATTAGCAGCAGTTTAAGCAAACAACGTAGCATTAGCTAAAGTTGCAAGGGTGCAAATGTCCAACACTAAAGAAATACATTCTGTTCAGGCACTTGATTGAGACACAAGCAGACTTTATGAGAACCAGTGGAGTACAATCCAAAGCAGGAACTACCACAACTATTGCCATGTTCAGTTACCATGCAAACCCATAAAGTGAACCCAAAAAGTGCTACAGTACCCGTCACATCGAATCTTTTGACGCATATTTGGAGCATTAAATGTTGGTAAATAAAAAAACTAATTGCACAGTTTAGCTGAAAAGTGCGAGACAAATCTTTTGAGCCTGGTTAGTCTATAATTGGACAATAATTTTCAAATACAAACAAAAAAGTTCACATGAGGCTAACCCAAAATATTTCACCAACTAAACACACCCTATGACATTTTTACATATAAAGGTGATACCTTTTAAGCTCCAACCCACTTAGCAGTCAATCATAAAGCCATCTGGCACCATTAGATTCAAAACTGATGTAACTGAAGGAACACGGTACCTTGTCGGTGACGATGCCGGAGAGCAGGCCACCGGCGTCGGTGAGCAGCACGGCATCGACCCGCCTGACCGCCATCCTTCGGCACGCCTCCGAGACCGTGATCCCCTCAGAGATCGTCAGCGCCTTGGACAGACGCAGCTTCTTGACCGTCCTCTCCCCTCTGACGAAACGAAACGAAACCAACCCAGCATCACCTTTAGTGACAGCTGAGGCGGGCGGAGGGAGATGAATCCGAGAAAGGAAGGAGAAAGCTTACGAGGCGGCGTCGCTGGGGGTGGCGGGCCTGGTGGAGACTTTGCCGTTGCCGTTGGCCGTGGTGGTGGTGGCGGCGGCCGCGGTGGCCGTGGGTTCATCGTGCCTGCGGGAGGATCCGACCGACGGCGGGCGGCTGCGAGTGCGACGATTAAGGGGCACGGCGGCGGTGGAGGTCATGACCGCGCGCAGCGTGGGCGTAGGTGGCGGCGGCGGATTCTCGACGGGCTAGGGAAGGGAAGCGACCGCGACGGCGGCGGCCGGGAATGTTGGAGGGGAACGATCGCTGCCTGCCTGGCTCTTTTGGGTTTCCTTGCCTGTGGGTGGGCCCCACCTGTCAGGCTTTCCGTCCCTGGAGAAAAAGAAAACTGCCAATGATTTCCTTCCAGATTTTGCAACCGTGGTGAAATTGAACATTTGAGGTTTGAGGAGTTGTTATAAAAAAAAAAAAAAAAAAGAGGTTTGAGGAGTCTATTCAAAATTCTGAAATTGGAGAAAGAATCTAAATTTATTCGTTTGAAATTGAACTTTTGAGGTTTGATTGAAAGAGGTTTGAGTTGTTTCAAAATTCTGAAACATGATTACATCTCTACAGAGAAACTAATTGAAATTTGAAGACGTTTCCTCTCTTTTTTTAGTATTAAAAATTAGAGAAGTTTGATTAAAGTAACCAAGAATTTAGAACGAAAGACGCGAAGTTTTCTTTTGTGATAGGAGAAAAAGCTTAAATCTTTTTTTTTTTTTTTTTTTTTTTTTTGAGACCAGAGAAAAAGCTTAAATCTACACTACAAATTTTAGCATTCGAACTATAATCAATGATATATGTAGTATAGGAAAAGTTTTCTGTATCTCTCAGAATCTTTCTTAAGCTTACACTTTTAATCATCATTTTAAAAAGGATATTCAAGAAAGTTATTCAAACAAAAGTAGTTTTCTATATCTTTTTGCCATCCAACAACTTTTCCATATTTTTGCGTGTAAAAGAGTTAGCTCCACACTTTAGTTTTGGCTATGGAGAAATCTGAAATTGCGGATAACAATGTTTGAAGCACACTAACTAAAAAAGTTGTTGGAGAACTTTTTTAAAAAAAAAAAAAAAAAAAAAAAATCTCTACTTCTTCTATCAAGAAGAAAGGATTAATTGCTCTTGATGAAATAGAGGAAACTATAGTTGTGTTTCCTTTTCCTTTTGTTGTTCTATTATTACTCTTGATTGATGTAAACCATTATGAAAACCGTGAGACCTAGGGCTTGACTAACCTAAACCATGGCACGTTGTTATGGCCACGAACTGAGGTGCCCACCGCTAAAGTCTAGAACGAACTCATTTCAATGCATTTATTTACTATTTATTTATGGTTGCTTGAGAACGAGATATTCATGAATTCTACAAACTTAAGGTACGTTTTTTTTATTACTAGGAAATATGTCCGTGCGTTGCAAACGGGTAGCATTATATTATGGTATAATTATCTTTTTAAAAACCATAGTTCACATCAAAGTATTATATTGTAGGAAATAATTACCTTTTAAAAACCACAGTTCACATTAGATCTAAACATTGTTTGGCTTATAGCGTACTTTGAAGAAAAAAACTTAACTTTTGAGGTTTATAATAACTATCTTATCTTAATGTAAAAAGACTATCTTTGGAGCAGCTTTTCCTATGAAATTTGACACCCCACAAATATATCCGATTCAAATTACTTTGTTCCAATTGACGAGATCATTAAACTTTCCTTGTTATATATTCCTAACTTTGATATGAAGGCGTAGATTCGAAGCTTGTGTTTTAGAAGGATATTTCAAAATGAAGTCCAATCGCTTGTTTCTATCCAAAGTTGATATAGACCGGGGATACCCATACAAATTCCAACCGAGTTTCCAATGTTTCATGATCTTAGAGTGAATTTGTTTTCACAAGACGGCACACAAATGTTGGGTACTTCTTTAAGACATCATAGGAAGACATCGTAGTAATGGTCCATGATGGAGCTTTGAACCGCCTCGATCAACAAGCTTTCCCGAGCTCTCTTTTACGTCTTTCTTGACCATCGATCCTAAGATTTTGTGATGGTCGGGCCGAGCAACGCGACCTTTGCTTGTCTGGGTTCGGGGTGCACGCCGACGGCCCCGAGCTCGCCGACCAACACGAAGCCGACATCGGGGACATACCACGCCTCGTGCGCCTCACGCCGGCGGTGGGGGACGTGGAAGCGGCGGCACGTACTGCGGGCGATGGTGGCGCCCGGTTTGCTACACGCCGCGTGATACCGACCCGAGGTTGCGGTCTCGTGCCACACGCCCGCGATACTCGACCCGAGGAGGTTGCGGTCGAAAGCGAAGGCGGCGGCGGCGCAGCAACATCGATCGCCGAGTGGGATGCCGCCTCGGTAGCATAGTGACGGGCGAGTC
Source organism: Hyparrhenia diplandra (assembly GCA_015847255.1). Classification (NCBI taxonomy): domain Eukaryota; kingdom Viridiplantae; phylum Streptophyta; class Magnoliopsida; order Poales; family Poaceae; genus Hyparrhenia; species Hyparrhenia diplandra. The sequence continues at coordinate 483,535 of JADLZK010005034.1, read as the reverse complement.
GGGCGACACAAGCGGCGGCTGCGTTCGCGCGACGCAGAGGGAAGCGATCGCGCGGCGGCGTGGGGAGGCGAATAGTATTTTTTTATTTGGGAGCGAAGCGTGATGCGCCGCATGCGAATCGGTGGAGTCCTAACATGATTTGTAGTAGGAAACGTATATGCATACATGCGGGAAGGCTACGTATAGGAGTCCAAACAGATTTGTGGTTGGAAATTAACGTAGATGACGAACCAAAAATTTTGGTGGACCAAACCAAATTTTGGTGGACTGAAAAGGCCGAAAAAAGGAAGCCCGGTGAAAAAGCCCGGTGAAAAGCCCGGTGAAAAAGAGGTGGGGCTGAAATTTTCTCTTTTATTAGTAGGTATAGATATAGATACAAAAATAAAAGCTAAAGTCTAGAACGAACTCATTTCAATGCATTTATTTATTTATGGTTTCTTGAGAACGAGATATTCATGAATTCTGCAAACTTAAGGTACGTTTTTTTATTATACAAAAATAAAAGCCCCAGCTTTTCCAAGGATAGGATGTTTTTTTCTCCGCTACGGAATTTGCCCCGAGAAAACAACGACAAGAAAATAAAGGTTGGCGGTGATCACCAGTCACAATTCATAAAAGGACGCCGCTGTCACTGGCAGGTGGGCCTGGGTCTCCGTGCTTGTGGGACCTCGGGCTGTCTGCAGGTGCAGGTGCCTTGGATTCGAATCTGTTGAAACTGCGAGCAGAAGCTCGACAACCACGTGCGCGTGCCAACTGATGGTGACGGGTTAAAAGGCCGGCCACGAGGGGGCGTGTTAGCTGCCGACCTGGTCGGCGCGAATGCGTGCGCCGACCAGGCTCGGCCTGCTACCTTCTGTTGGGCTTTCTACTAATCGCGGCCCATCTTCTATCACAGATGTTTCTTTATTTCTGACTTTTTTTGAGCCTGCCACCATCTGTTGGGCTTCGTACTGATCGCGGCCCATTTTCTATCCCAGATGTTTCTTTATTCCTGACATTTTTTTTTTTTTTGACTGTTTCTTATTTTTTTCTTTCTGTAGTGTTCGTAAGGCCTATTTTTTTCAGGCCCACTTTTCAAGTTTTTTTGCTGTGTCGTCATTGTTTCATTGACTGAAGTAAAGACTGTTTCTTTCCTGTTAATAACAATAAAAACGTTATATAAATTTTTTTTGACAAAGAATAGATTTTTGAATGTTTAGACTGTTTTCACATGGATATTGAAAACACGTAAAATTTCATGCAAAACCTAAAAATTCTAAAGAAAAACCAGATGTTATTGACTATTATTCACATTATTTTATTCAGATTTCTTTATTTAGATTGGACGTACTTGAAACCTCTAGGAAACGATATTAGGCAAAGTACAAATATTTTATGGTGCCCATTTACAATACTCGCGCCAAAAATTGTCCAAGGTTGTTAGAATTAAGAAAAAAATAAAAACAATTATTTTAATCAGTGATAAAATTGTCCAAAGTTATTAGAATTAAGAATGAACTAGTAGCAGGGCGCACATTCACGCGTGTAAACTGTAGACGAACACAATTTAGATGTCAGATTCTGCTCCAGTACATAGGATGAACCTGATCCAGTTCTTCAGAGATATTTCATCTGCATCGGCAGCAAACCATGCCTCAAGCCGGCAGCCACACCATTGCAAAACCTGATCACCCTTCTAGGCTACAAAGTGCCAACCATATCAGTCAAGTACTATCCCACGAGCTGCTTTCATGAATTAAGAATGAACCGGGGTTTTTCCCTTCCTGCTAAAATTATCAAGGTCACATCAAATTCTCAAGTTTCAACAGCTCTACAGGTGCCTGTCAAGTTTCAACTTTCATCAGCTTTGTACCAAATTGATTTGCAAAAGCTTAAATAAGTTAAAGAACCAGCAGAAAAAAAATTAAAAAAAGGTCAAGAACGCCGTGGTTATCTCAATTTACTAAGATTCTTGATTAGAACAAACCAGCAAGAACGGCAAAAGGGCACTTGTCTGCTAGCTTTGAGAGAATCAAATGGCAAGGCATTTTTACATCATAATGATCTGCACAAAGCATAGAAAAGAATCATTCAAGTTGACAAACAAATTAGAGTCATGCAGTACAGATTTTAAGGAAGGTTGTAATGAAATAAGTTCATTGAAGAAATAGTGTAAATGATTAATATGCTGATGCAGGTATAACACATGGTACTCGGAGAGGCAGCACTGTAATAATATCACAATTCACAAAGGAAAAATATTATTCTAAGGTTTGAATACTGTGTGTTACCACTCACCAGTGGTAACAGCCTATAACAGGACAGGAAAGTAACACTGTATTATTTAAATTAAAATTTTGTAGTTCATAGATACTAGGAAAGTTTATATACCATGAAGCAGAAACAGGTAAATTTAAGTATCCCAAATTGCAGTTATGGCCAAGTACGTGACTAAAACATACTTACCGCCTAAGCCAGACAAGAGGAAAGGTACAATGAAGGGCGATGGATTCACTTGATCAAGACAAGTTACAGGCAGAGGTGTGTCTTCATTGAGTGATATGTATGAATTGCAATGTTGCAATGAGAAGCATGCTAACTGTAAAAAAACAGAGACCCCCACTTTAACACCACATTACTGGTAGTTGGGTTGTAATGTTCCTATAATACTGGAGGTTAGGGAGCTTAGAGGAACTAAGTATAAGATGAGGACAACAACACTGATCCAGTCAGGATTAAAGCACAAAACAACAATGATGAAATGACTATAAAAGGTCATATAGAAGATAGTATAAATTGCATAGATCATGAGACCTTAGATGTATGGATGAGGAATATAAAAACTTATAGAAGCTCATATAGAAACAACTAACACAGTTTAATGACTACTCCATAATGATTCAAATGTTTTATGGGACCTTATATTCGCGAATCATTATGAACAATAGAACATTGTAAATGTTACCAGCACATAGAAGCATGCACTGAGAACACGATTTATTTACAATAGAACATGGAAGTACAAATGATAGAACATGAGACTAATGAATGAGAACATAGAGGCATAAACTAGGAACAACTAGGCATAAACTCTGTATACAAGTTCATGAAGGACTGAATAATGGAATAATGGTAAATAGGAAGATGAGCTGGAACCTGCATGAGTTGGGTGGCACCGTGGGTGGTCGGATTGGTGTAACATGAAATCCAGATCTTAGCAAATGCCTGAAGTATTAGAAATATTAGAAACGTGAAGCAACGAGGCTATCAGCAAACCAAACTAAGGCAACGAGGCTATCAGCAAACCAAACTAAGGAAACAGGGAGAAAGGGCACCTGCGGCGCTGCGACAGTGCAGCTTCACTTCCAACCGCATCAGATACTGCCAATCGTGGAGTTCCAATCCTGCAAGAGTACCTAGCCTTAGTTTGCATTTTGGTAAAATAATGCAAATTGTAGGCATACAGTTCAGTTTAGTTTTAGCGAACATTTGCATGAAAGAGCTAATGCAGCAGTAGGCAATGTGTCAGTGCTGCAAAAAACAGAGGGTAAAATAGCTGCCAAAAAGAGAAGAAGACAAGCCCTTTGATTCACAAGAACTTTGCAAGAGGCTTGTGAGATGCCAGCTCTTTAGCAAACAAGTGGTAGAAAAGAATAAAGCATATAAGGTCATGGAGACTGAAAAGTTCAGTATGATACTAAATGAATATAAATATCTACCATGTTGCGAGGAATAGCTCCAGGCTGCTGAAGTTGTTATTGGTATTTGATGATGTTAGACTCAAGTATTTCATTTACATAAGTTGATAATAAAATCATCTCCAAATGGAGTCAAGTATTTCATTTACAACAGATCAACATCAACCTAAGCATAATGTTAGACTCAACAAATCTAAATCTACCAGATCTGAGGGAAAACACAAGAGAGGATTCAAGAATGGAACCATGAGCCCATAGGATAGAGGAGATGGGGGGCAGTTGAGTGAGAGGCTCACCAGAGAGGATTCAAGAGTTGCACCGGCGACGACAAGTGCCAAGAGAGAGTAAGAACGGCTCCGACGTAGAGGTGGTCAGAGCAACACAGGCAATAACAAGGGCCGGGAGAGAGTAAGACCGACACGGACGCCGAGGTGGTTGTAACAGCACCGAGACGAGGTGAAGTGTGCCTCTGCTGCTGTGCACGCAAAAAGCATTCCAACCACGACACGACAGCTACTTTCACATAGGACACTAGAACTGCAATAAAGTAAACTCAAAAGCTCTTTACAATCACGAGTTGATATGTGCAAATTCATGGGTGCAACTGTAGCCACTAGCCATATAGCCAAAAGATAATGGTAGCATATTTATTTACTCTCCATGAACCAATCCATAAAGCTGAAATGCTCAAATAAACCCCACATATTCATGTTGCATGTATATCAAAACAGAGAAAAGGTACCTCTGATTCAAAGGTTATAGCATCTCCCTGTTCAGTAAAACATTCCCGCTGGCTAACGTTGTCAAGATAATCAAGGGTCTCCAGACCTTCTATCCTCACTTCACTGGAATCAAGGTGCAAAGCATCAACATATATATGTATAATATAATATCGTTCGTAAAATGTCTAGAATGATATAGAAAACAGAATGCTTCTTTGTTTTTATAAACAGTAACAGATGATCAATTGAGAAGAATACTCCATGCTTTACTGATTGTGAAAGTATGTTAGCCATAGCTCAAAAATGTAATTAGGTGATAACTAAGCCTCAAGTTAGGACCATACATTTCTTCATGATAATAATATATCAGATTTCTTATTTGATCAATCTAGTTTTGTGGAATTAGTCAGACCAATTAGGTCAACGAGATTTGATGTCCAATTCAGATTGCTTCATTCTAAATTTGCACGAACATTTGTCAATCTACAGCACAAATTTCACTTCTACAGTTCATATTGAAGGTTTTGTATGCCTTCTGATGCAAAATTTGATAACCAAGAAAAACACCAAAGATTTTAATTGTTGGTTCTAATTTTTTCCCAAGAGGAATACTCTAGTTTTAACCCGTCTCATGTGAAAAAAACATTAATGCCGATGACCTAAATTATGAATTGACAGATAACTTAATCGAAAAGGGGCAAAAAATCATCACATCAAGTTAAGCATATAAGAAGGAATTCAATTGAATAAAATAGGACTAACCATCTAAATAATGCCATACCTGATGTCAGAAACAGAAAGGTGAGTATGATAAGCAAATGAAAAACTGAATGGCTTCCCATTAACATTCCTGACCCGTGATATCAGTGAAAGGTCTCCATCCATTGAAAGAGAGACTCTGAGACGTAACTCAAAACTGTAGTTCAAATTAAAACCAATCAGGAAAAGAACATCAATATTAAAATTGACGCATGTTTTCACTTAAAGCATAACTTTGGTTGAATCATATTACTTTACATTTCAGAAGGGAAAATATTGAACTTGAAATTGATATATGTCATAGCACCCTGTATTTGAAAAAGATAGAACATCGACTGAGAACATCGATTTATTTATAACAGAACATCGAAGTACAAATGATAGAACATGAGAATAATGGCATTGGGGGAGCATTCACTGAGAACATCGATTTATTTATAATAGAACATGGGAATAGTGAATGAGAACATAGAGGCATAAACTGGCAACATTCGCGAAAACATTCAGTGAGAACATCTGTTTAGTTATAATAGAACATCGAAGCATGCATGATAGAACATGGGAATAATAACAGAGAACATAGATACATAAACATAGAGACATAAATCAGAAACATTCACTGAGAACCTCAATTTAATTATAATAGAACATCGAAGCGCAAATCATAGAACATGCGAACCATGACCGAGAACATTGAGGCACTAAGTCTGGAATAAGGAAAATATTTCTTGAAATTACATTTTAGATGGGAAAAATATTGAACTTGAAATTGATATATGTCATAGCACATTGCATTTGAAAAGTAGAACATTGACTGAGAACATCAATTTTTTTATAATAGAACATCGAAGTACACATGATAGAACATGATAATAATGACATAGGGGAGAATTCACTAAGAACATTGATTTATTTATACAGGGATATATATATATATATATAGGTGTTCCTCTACTGTAACAATTTCTGGCCAGTTAGGAAACATAAAGATTAGAAGACACTCTATTTATGAAAGGGAGGCTGAACACACTTATTAAGTCACTGAACGAAATGCAGTGCACCTAGGTGACACTTATCTAGAAAGCACCTATGCTTGTAGCAGATTGACTGACACAACTAACATGAAAAAAAGAAAGCAGACAAACAACTCATGGTAGCAAGAATCAATAAGAAGGGAAACATACATGGTTATTGACCTATCACTATAACATCTATGTACTCTGAAGGAACTGATATTAGGCTGCAATTCTTTTTTTGAGTAATCTCCAGACTTTAGACAATCTATGAACAAGACTATATCCTAAAAGGCTAAAACCAAAGTGTCATGTATGAGTGAAAGGAAATTCCAAAACATCATGAGGGTAGAAATGAAGGCAAAAAATGTAACAGATAAGAAAGTTGTAAACAAACAACCACGAGCCAGGTTTTTAAATTGAGGCAAATGGTCCAATATTCAACAAAGCTCACAGGATATATAACAATATCAACGGGCTGCAAATTGAAATTAAGAGAATCTTTTAAAAAAAGCTACACTCCTTCAATGATTTTTCCGCTCAATGAACTGCCATGAATGTTGCCTTTCAAATAAGGTTTAAATCATAAATGTTGTCCCAATTTGGACAGAGTGAGAATAGAACCTGCATGGCCTTCATATTGTCATGGTAGCAGGCATGCAGGTCATTCGTAGGCTGTTGTCTTTTCTAATTAAAAAATATTTCAACAAGGGCAGGACTGTATCTTTATTAGAACGTAAACTATGATTAACCAAACTCTGAATTCGTTTGTGAACAACATATTGGCACCTTTCACTTGGCACACATGAATGAATGAAAAAAGGTAGAGGCACAAGACATGGGAAATAGAAGACTTGACTCACGTAGAGCGCTGGCGAAACCAGTCCAACCGCCCAATCCGCCCCCAAGCTCGGAGATCAGATGGCGTCGGTGGAGTCCGTGCTTTCGGTCCAGTGGCGGACACCGATCCCGCATCCACAGCTCCAGGGATAGGGACGACAATGTGCCGCTGCCACGTTCACATGTATCATGCCAATTCAGTTTCACTTGCTGGTACACATGAATGGAAGTACAGAAAAAAAAAGTAGAGGCACAAGACGAGATAAATAGAAAACTTACATAAGGGAGGGGAAGAGACGACGAAGGCCGCATCACTCCTATATGTTATATGCCAATCACTCCTATATGTCAATCAACATCACTCCTGTATGCTGTATGGCAACCAAGAATCAACATGCCTTTTGCTTCCTTTCATTTGAGTCGATCGGTACTACGGATGCATCTGGACACAGATAAGATTGAGGACTCATCTCAGTTGACAAGTTGCTGAGTTCATCTACCACAACAAGGCTCCTCCATCCATACCATAGCTGTGGAAGAAACAAAATTAGCAGAAACGCAGTGGAAGAGATTATTGCATATTTGGCTCAACTGCATAGAAAACTGATTTCAACCTCTCCTGTAGCTGTAGGCAGAACAGAATAATGCTAGTTTCTTACATTTGTTCCCCACCAAAGCAACACCGGCAGCTGATCACCACCAGATCAAAGGATCCTACGCCAACCCAAGCCTGACAATAGCAGAGCAGCAGCATCTAGGGAAATATTTTCACCTGTTTCAGCTATCTTTTTAAGATTATACCTTCATAATAAAACAGCATCATGTCATTTTACATGACCGTTTCACAAGTGTTTAGTTAGCGAGTCATGCTTTTTACAGTTTTTGATGTATCGAAAATATTACGGTTTCACAATTGTGTCTGCTATTTGAAAATTCAGTGATCAAAACTGACTGTCGACTGCCCACTTCTGAGGCTTCAATAGTTACTGAAATATGGGTGAACCAAAGGGCCAATTATGCACAATCAGTTATGCAATTTGACAAGTGCAAGTAAGAAAGAATAGAAATCACCATGCCCGAGCAAGAGATCCATCCTATGTTCAGAAAATAAATGAGAATAATAGAGTTTGAGCTAATAAATATTAGAGCTAAGAATGAATAAGAAGTTCCAGAATTAAAAGCAAAGGGATGCATCTTTTTTACTGCAGTCTGCAGCAGTACCTCAGGTGCTCAAGTCAACATAGAAACTTTACTGAGAATCAAAGCAAACCTATGCCCACAAATTTTACTGCATTATTGGATTGCAGGATACTGAGTTGCAGTGCAAGAAGACAATTGTGCATGGTATGAGAAAAGTGAAAAAAAAATGAAGAATCATACAGAATATAATTTATTAAAGGAACTATAAATGGGTATATACAATCATGTTCAACAAAATATATTTTAAAATGTGGTTGTTACCTGTTGTAGAGCCAACAAAATATATTAAAGTAGAGCCAACAATTTTCATCACATCCAGGAGACATGGGAAGACTGAAGCCATTTTTATTGTTGGACTGTCTTTGCTAAGAGTGCAAACCTTTGACTAGAAAATAAATGCTACAATGGCATCCATATTTCAGTAATTCTTCCAAGATTCAGAATGACAAGGCAGGAATATGCTAAAGATATTCACCTGATGAACAAATATATATAGGGCCATTGTTAGGCACGAAAACATAAGTCATCAATAAGGGAAAAGTACATAAATAACAAGATCCAGCATAAAAAAATAGAAGCAGCATGATAATCATGTAAATAGTTGTATAAGGGTGACAAGAGCTCACAAATTTTTTTCCAGTTTGCTACCAAAACCATTATCATTGACATAACAATGTGCTCCATTCATATCATCGTCAAAATTTAAAACATTGTCAACAACGCACTAAGAATGATAGAAAATGAAAACATAATATGCTTGGGAGCAGAAAAGCATAAAAAAGGCAAGAGTTGGGAAATGCTTTGCAGTAAGCAACTCTTCCAAAAAAATTAATATAGTTTCTAGGGATGAACCGGCTCCTTAGAAGAACAACTAAGTACTACAAGTACTACTCCTTACAAGGTTTTGATATTTGATCTTAGTTGTTGTGACAAAATGTCACCATGCTGTGTCAAGAGAAATCATATCAGTGACAAAGAAAGAAGAGAAGTGCACACTGATATTTTAAGTACTTGTGAAGATCTTCCCATAAAATCCCCTAGAAGAAAAAGGGAAGCAAAGAAAAGAAAAAACATGAATGTCACACTGAAATTACATTGTCCAGGTTACATCCTCCCAAAGGAATCCTGGAAGAAAAAGGCAAGAACATCACATTTCCCAGGTTTATCAGGGAGCGAGCAACAAATTCAGAAACAGGAACATTCATATTACAGATAATAAGATAAGATATGGTAAACAAGCTGGCTCAGATTGTATATCACTGAACATAAAAAAATGGCAACCCACTAACTAACTGTTGGCTCTAGTTGGTAGTCTAGTCTATCTAGAGTACTAGAATTACTGATACTATAGAAAAATTCCAGAGCATATAGTAATCAACAATGTCAAACAATAAATTTTAGATATTCCCAGTTACAAGTGAGCAAACAACTGTCACACACCATATCAACTGTCATACGCCATACCAATACAAAAACAAAGTGGTTTTTAGTTACAGTCTGCAGTCCGCAGCCAGCAGCCAGGCAACAAGTAGTTAGCTACAAGAACATCACAGTCCAACACTACTTTGACCTTTCAGACATAATTATATTTTTACAAAATGGAGCTGAAACAGTGGGATGAGAACTGTGAACTTTTAGAAAATGGGAACAGAATCACAATGGAACTGCCAAGCTGAGCAACCATCACATGTTTATTCACACCTCCTTCCTGGCGGCAAGCAGCAACACCACAGAGTGGCCACAACTCGTTGCCCCAACCCACAACAATACTCTGATCTAATTACACCGTCGAAATGCCAAATAGTGTAAGCTAGGGTTTGGGCGCTCGGTTTTGCACGGCAGGAAGGGGAGACAAGGGGCGGGCGTACTTGAGGGTGTTCGTCGCCGGCGAGCAGCATGGCGAAGACCTGGCTCGAGTGCGCTGCGGTGGTCGCTCAAGCGTCGCCAGGAACGAGGGACAGTGACCGCCGCCGCCGTTGCCGTCGCCAGGAACACGGGAGAAACAAGAAGGGAAGCAGCCGGGCTTCAATTGGGCTGAAACAGTGCACGGGCCGAAAACGGGGGTGGTCGGCGCGAGCTTACCCGCCGACTGGTCGGCAGATAACATTGGCGGGCCACGAGTGCAGCCCGCCTATACCATCGACCGTGGACAACTCCACATTGGGCCTCCTCACTCGGCCCCAACACGAGTCCGACCTCAACGAGGCCCATAGAAACAAGGTCCAGCGCCTTCTCGCGACGGCGACCTGTATCCGCAATCTTTCCACAACAGAGACAAAAAAAAAAAGGGCTTGGAATACTCCCACATTGCCACAGATTTGCCACTCTTATTGGTCACTCTTATTTTTTTTTTTTTTCAAATCCCACATGTCAGTGACCTAAATTGTCCCACCTGTTATTGACACACAGCTGGTTGGCATCCATAAGAATGGCAAATAAATAAAAAAATCCCCCACACCTGCGAGTAAAAACACCCGATGAAAATACCAGAAACATCAAAAAAAAAAAACCTTGGGAGCCAACTGTCAATACAAGAGCTCTTGTGAACCACATCAACAGAATTTGGTGTGAAGAATACTAGAGTAATAATTAATAGGGGAGAATTAGGTAGAAGGCCCCCGAAAAATGTTGTCTTAGTTATCGCCCCCTTTTTTTCTGAATTTAGTTCTTAGGCCCTAAATCAAACTTTTGTTGTGTATTGGGCCTTCCGCTCGTCCGTGAGGGGAGTCTGTTAGTTTGGACACTGTAGGTCATGGGAATAGACCATCATGCCCCTCACTCCCATTCACACAAAGCCGCCTGGGCCGCAAAGGCCGACACCGCTCGTCAAAAAAAAAAAAAATCATCGCGAATGTAAGACGCCGGCGCCGCCGCTTCCCGGGCCCGGCGACTGCTCCGCCGCCCGGCGCATCCCCGGCCGGATCCAGTCCCGCCAGCCCCGGATCCGTCTCTCCCTCCGCCCCGTCCCGCGCCCGGCTAGCATTTGTCGCCCCCGTCCCGTGCCCCCGTCGCCGCACCCGAGCGGCGCCGCGAGGACGGGGCTCGACCCCCAGGCCGGTGCGGGCGACCCCTCCTCCCGCAAGATCAGCTAATATCGCTATTGGTACCAAATTCTTTGGATTTGTAGTAACTGAAGATTCAGGACAGATAATACCACGTGCTCTTTTCTCTGATATAAGAGAAGGTGGACTGAATCAGGTGTTCTGGGTTAAATAGTTGTTTAGTTACTGATGACCTGAATGCTATACACAGCCTTGTGATTCTTTTTCTTTTGCTGTCCTGAGGTTCATACTGACTAAGAATTTGTTAATAGTTGGGGTTATCAATGGTGAACACACGTGCAGGAATCATATGTGTTTGGTGCATTGAAATGGAAGTCCGGGCTACCCACATTTGAAAATTCGAACAGAACACAGTTAGGACATCCAAGTACAGAGAACGTGAGCCTCCAGTAGGGCTCCGCGCGCTGCTCCCCGCCGGTGGCCACCTTGGCCCCGGCGTCCACCGTTCCAGCCGGGCGGCGCTGCCCACAGGCGCCGCCGCCCACCAAGCGCTGCTGCTGCTCCCCGCGTTCTCCTCCATGGCCGGGGAACCCTCTTCTCGCAAGTCCTGGGGTGAGGAAGTCGAGGGAGGCGTTTGGGCCGGGCTCGCCCTTCGACGCCGATGGGATGCTCTCCTTCTCCGACACCGACGCGACCTCTCCGACGAGGAGCTTCCACCACCGCCGCCGCCGCCGGCAAGGGTAAAAGGTCGCGGAGTCAAGCCCCAAGCGACGGCGTGGCCCCCATCAGGCGGATCCGCCGCGCCGACGCTCGCTTCATGGCTGCTGCCCGGCCCTCCCACCATGGCCGGGCGGCTGCTAGCCACAACGCCGCCGAGCGGTCGCGGACTTCGACGCCACCCGGCCACCAACCTCCGGTCGCGGCCACCCCGCTCACCCGGCCATGAACGCGGTCACCCCGACGCCGAGGGCTTCTTCCAAAAAGTACAAAGAAGCGGCCGGGCGAGGCGGTCGCCGCCTAGGTCATCGAGGCCGGCCGCCAAGGGACTTGGTAGGCATTTGCTCAACCGGCCGCCCCGCACGCCACCGCTTCCCGCAGTCGCCGACGAGATGTCTACGCCGCCCGGAGGTGGGCCACCGTGGCCGCGACTGCCCTCTCGGCGGGGGCCAAGCGCCGGCGTCCGCCTTCCTCTCTCCGCATCCGGGATCATCGCCGCCGGGCCCGATGACGAGCATGGTCGCCGTCACCGATGCCTCGCGCCACCGGCCATCGGTAGGTCGCTTACGCCGCCACGCCCGCCGGGTCGCCGCCGCTCCACGCACCGCCCGCGCCGCCGCCACCACCGCCCCACCACCACCGCCGAGATACCACCATACCGCACGCCGACCATGTCGCCGTGGAGCGAGTCCCGCCACGCCGGCGCACTCCGATCGTCGTCGTCCCGCGACTCAGGACCGCGCAGGCGGCGGAGGAGGCATTGGAGCACGCCCGCCGCTGCGTCGTTGGCGGGCCCGCATACCGGCGGTGCGTCTCCACGGTCTACACCTATCTCCATAGGTGCTTCGACATCTCGGTAGACGACGTCGACGTTCGCCTACACGACCCGGAGGACTTCGCCGGCGCTTCCGCCGCTACGCCGATCGGCGGCGTGTGCTCCATCCAGTCGGGGCGCTCCGCTTCATTTGGCGGCCGTGGGCGCCACACCTCACTCGCTAGTGCCTGCGTTCAAGTACAAGGTCGTTGTTGCTCTGCGACGCCTACCCTTGCATGCCGAGATTTGTGGTCCGCCGCACCTACCCCGGCTGGCCTTTGCTCCAACATCCAGCCTTACCGACTTCCGTGACACCCCCTGAGGATGACCGGGAGTGCTCGTCACTAACGTGGTGCTTACACCCGAAGTTTCATTCTCGCCGCAAAGAAATCATTCACATTCCAGAGCCCATTCTGACGCATCCGCACTTCTCCATCTCCGCCCCGCCTTCGTTATTTGGTCGCCGCTCGCCGCCGCTGCAAGATCGGGTCGACTTCGCCGAAAGCACGCCGGAAAGCCGCCTATTGTCGACGACGAGGACGACGACGACCGAGAGGACGAGAATGACAACGGCGCCAACAACGAAGATAATGGTGCCGGTGGAAATGGTGTCACCGCCCGGGCTAGGGGCTCGATGTCCCCTACCGTCGTCGCTGAGGGACAAGGAAGGCAGCCGCACAGTTCCGCCCCCGCCACCGGGCCGCAACCATCCCGCAAGAACGTCGTCGGGCGTGCTTTTCGGCATCCGCGCCTTCGCAGGGGAGATCACGCGCCCCTCTGCCTTCAGCAGGGCCCGGAGGGGTGGCCCCTGCGCTACCAAGTTTGAGGCTGATGGCGACGGCACAGAGGGTCTTCGCCTACCATCGTCATGGCCGACCCGACATGCATGTTGCTACAGAGTCGCGACGCAGACCGATTTCGGGCATGGCTACATGCACGCATCGCCGACGCCGGTGTTCGCCAGCGGCGCCAACGGCCGACGGTGGGAGATGCACCGCGGCACCGAAAGCACGCCAAAGATACGCCGCGATCTTCCACGCCCTCGACGAAAAGTCGGTTGCGGGGGGCATGCAGTCGACGCCTCGGGCGCAAGCAAAGACAAATGGCGGCGGTGCGGTAAGTCACCGACGCGGCCGGCACGCCGGGCCCCTACCCGCTCTCGCCGACGCATGTCAGAAAGCCGCCCGCCTCTCCTCACCTTCGGGCCGGCAGCACTCGTGGAGTACCCGCCGGCCAGGTCGCTTTCATCGCGTTGCCCGCACCTTCTACAAAGCCGGTATCGCCACCGAGGCGCCCAGCCGAGGCCCACGAGGACCGGTGGGCTGAATGCGTCGCGAGTGAGCTGGCTTCGCTGCCGGGCGGATATGGTCGCGGTGATAGCACCGAGCAGCCCACGACCCAAGAAACCGATTGGCGGCCCGGTATGGTGAACGCCGAGGTGGCCGGAACCGGCCGCTGTCCGATGCTTGGGCTGCAAGCTCCAAACGCACATGATGGTGCCGAGGTCGATGATGCAAAGCTTTGTAGTTCGCGACGGCCGCCCCCCCTCCGTGGACGCGCCATCTCGTGGACGAAGTTCGTGGCCGCCTTCAAGAAGCGCCTGAGCCGCCGCTACTCCCACGCCCGCCCGTGAAGACAAGGCCAAGGCAACTGCCTCGAAGCCGATGCCCAAACGCAAAGGCTAGGTTGGCTGCTAAGAGTGGATCGAGGCACCTCATGCCGGAGGCCCAAGCGAGGAAAATTCTCACAAGAAGATTGGGATCGAGGTTGAGGCGAGCAGCATGAGGATACCGCTTTTTTCGACGAAGCCGCAGTCCGCCCCCTCACGGGTCCCTGCCTGAGGTCAACAAGGAGGCAATGGCGACCTTCCTCCCGTGGGGTAAGAAGAGGCGGATTGGTGCGGCAAGTGTCGCCTGAACCCGCACGTCCCGAGCTATCCGGTCGCAAAATGTTTTAACCATGTAGTCCACGTTGAACTTCAGTAGCTAGGGCGCCGTTTCTCGAGTTCCTCTTGTTGTTGTTGTTGTTTGTTACCTACCTTCTTCTTCTTGTTTCGATGTCCACTGCGGCATCTTTTCGGTAGTTTGTATTTGGATTTGGGTTTTCCTCCTCTTAATGAAACACGGGTGAATGGCCCGATCGCGAAAAAAAAAAAAAAAACATTTGAAAATTCAGATTCTGCAACACTGAATTCAGCTTGAGATGTAATAACTGTTACGAATTCAGCTTGAGATGCAACATCACTTTTTTTAAGCCATGATCTGTGTTTTCTTCTGGTACTGTCAGTTGTAGATAGAATGATAAATTTGTCCTGAGATGTCAGTTTAGCCCATTGATTTACATATAGATTTTGCCCACAACCATGATGTGTACTATTCCCAAACTTCCAATTGCAGGAAATATGTACACATATGCTTGAATAATATAAATATATATACTCAAAATATTATATACAATCATAATTTTGTTTTTTTCACTCAGGGGTTAAAAACGTCATTTTAACCCCTACTTAACACCGTCAAGTGGTGAAAAACGGACGGAAGGCCTGGTAGGTAAGAAAATTTTGTGTGAAGGCCTTCCACCTAAATTAAAAAAAAATGGTCCAAAACCTAAACGAAGTTTTTTTGAAGGCCGTCTACCTAATTCTCCCAATTAATAGAGCCGGACGCCTTATTAACCAAGATCTTATGTTCTGGCATGTCTTTGCTACCACACGATAATATTACAACAACAGGGATAACACAACGGGGCCACAACTCATGTGACAATGATACCGTCAGCAATGGTTTATCCAATCTTGGACGACACCTATCGGCTTCTGAAACAACTGAGGGGCCGTTTGGATCAAAGGAAAGTCACTGGAATTTTGGAGGAAATGATTCTAGAGGAAAGGAAGGAAGAGATAGCGTTTGGAACAAAGGAACGTTCCCTACGGTTCCGGAGGAAAGAAAACTATATGCACACAAAACGTAGGAATCGAGAAAATCCACTCCGATTCAAGGGAACGGAGGGAACGCATCTGTGCTCGCTCTCGCCCACTCTCCGCACACTGTCTTTCTCACTCCTGCCGAGCTATGCAAGTAAAGAATGGACACTTAAGTGTGCTTGTGTACTACTTGTCTTGCTAGTTTCAGACCAGGCAAAGCGCAATGGCTACGGGCTACAATGCACGAACAAAAGTATCGAGACCAGGAAAAAACAACAACTACTAAAAAACCTATTGGTGTACTCCCTCCGTTCCACAATACTTGCAATTCTTTAACTCATATAAACCGTGTTTGACCTCTCGTCTTATTCAACTTTTTTTAATAAATATTACCACTTTTGTTATGACTTATTACATCACTAAAGATTTTGTAATGACGTTTTGTTTGTTTTATAATTTACATAAAAATTTGAATAAGACGAGCGATAAACACAATTTATATGAGTCAAAAGAATTGCAAGCATTGAACGGAGGGAGTATACTAACACCTACTTTGTTCGTTGGAAACTATGAAAATTCAAATTTATTTCCTGCAATCCAAACGGTCCAAATTTTTTTATTCCTATGGTTTGCAATCCTCGTAGTTTTCTACTTTTTACTTTCCCTGCGTTCCTCGCAATTCCTATCATTCCTCCTGTTTTGCATTCCTTCGCTCCAAACAGGCCCTCGAAGCATGAGCAGCCCTGCAAGGAAGCAGCACAACAGTGAATTCAACAAGGTCCTATTAATGTTTGTTTCAACATATGACAGTGTTTCATTCAACATAGTTAAATTCTAGAAAGTAACTTCTAAAAGCAGTTGTGAAATACTGTACAATGCAGTGGGTGATTACTTGAAACTAAACAGCAGAAAACAATGGGTTGTCAATACTAATATATCTACTATAGCACTCACCTTTTTTGCTAACAAAAGGTAACAGTGCTACCAGTGTACTTAACTTGCTCTGTTTCTGCTTAGAACATGTAGTCTGTGCCGTGTTTTGCTGGAGTCTAGTCAAATTTTCAACCATTTCTCAAGTATAATCATGAGGAAATGAACACTAAAACCAGCAATGGTGTGTCAACTAGTTGAATTAAATGATTCTGCTACTTGGTGCTAATGATGGTCAGTGCACTGAAATCAATCGGCACCCTTCAGTTTTTACAAGGACATCAAAATGCAAGAAAAATCAAGACTATAGAACGAAGTGCAAATAAATGACCTGAATAAGAATAATAGTTCAAGTCAAAAGTGGACTCACTGAGTATTTGTGTTTGCGGCCTTGATTGGAGCGGTTATAACCTGTGCTTTGAGGCCGTCCAGCATAATAACCGCCAGGAACTTTGCCCGACTGATTCTCCTCCCTGACTTTGTTAAATATGTGGCTGTAACCATCAGCTGAGGAGGGATCATCATCCCATTCTCCAAACTTGGGCAAGACCGATCCTCTCTCAGGCTGTTGTGAAAGAAGTAGCAGTACATCTCTTCAGAAATTATACAGATAAGACAATTTCAAATGCAGTTTCAACTTAAAAGACAATTTCAATTATACTCAAGGATCAATATCTCATAAGCACATTACGAATTCTGTTTTACTTTAAAGACATTAAGATTATACCATTTGCTCTCTGAATAAACTTGATCTCATTGGCGCACTTCCATGGTTTTTTTTCGAATGAACCCTTGTGTTCCCATGAAGGAGAATTACCTTTACGAACAACAAATTTGGGAACTCCTTGATGCTGGTACAGTAGAATAAATAAATCCACATCAGACACTGGTTGGCAAATTGATCTAACACCTAGTACCATATTAGGTGAAGTTTGCACTGGCATAGTTCCATACGAGAATCTATTGATTCATCAAGGCTGCAGGGAGCCACTGACAATAGTAAATAGAGATTCAGACCAGTGGAGAACAAAGCATTACTAGTTTTCCATCATGTCATGGTTAAGTGTTTTTTGACAACAATGTCATGGTTAAGGTTAACACAATCAAATGGAAGCATAATACTAACATGCAGCCATCATTGAGATTGGGAAAATCCCAAAGACATAGGTAAACAGAGCATAGATCACACCCCATATATCACAAAGACGGCACCCCTTTAGGCTTCATTAACTGTCTCCCACATCAGTATGTAGGGCACAAGCTCACAATCGATGCTACCACAGTCCGGTGCTAGCTGACGAAACATCAACATCAAGCATTTTACAAACTTATATGTATGTTTATTTTTTATCACAGTTAATTGCTCACTCAATCCACGAGACGGATCCCAGTCGATGCTGCCGTCATTGACTGGGTTATGATAATGAAACAAGATGTATTCTCCAACATATATTGTCAAATTTACCCGGTTTGTTTGTATGTCTCGATCACTTGTCACATTGTCATCATTGAGTGGGGACATTTGTGGGACTGGAAACACTTCTATCTCATTCGATTGTCTGGTGACATCCACCGTAGTAGGCATGTAAAGTAGGCCATCTGAAAAAGGTAATTTAAAAGGAAATTTAGTTGCTTTTACTTCAAATTATTAAAATTTGTGAAACAAAAAATATTTCAACACATAGGTGCACTGGATCTTATATTCATTAGAAATAACAGAGTTTAGATAACCTTATCTATGTAGGAAGTGCAGTTTGGTTAAATTTGTGTTTATCATTGATTAAATAATTGGATATAGATGTAAATCAAATATTTTAGTGTGCAAAATCCTATTGTACTCTTTTCAGTTGTGAACAAGAGACAACGCATCCTAATTGCTTCCTCAAATTGGACTAATTAGCAATCTTTGTAGTAGTAATGAACAATATAAAGGACATTAGGACAACATGAAATTGATTATAATAAATATAAACAACAGATACTGATCCATCCATACAACACAACGTATCCCCATGTTTGGTTAAGGGAAACCATAAATCACCAAATGTTGGAGCGATAATGTTAAAGAAAATACATATTTAGCATAGATACAAAATTGTGTAGTTTACAAATACATCATCAGATGAATATAAAAACTGAAACTATATTTTAAGGAATCTTCTGGAACAACTATGTGATCCATTTAGTTTTGTTATGTAACTGATTAATCTCTAAAATTAACTTTACCTGTAAAATTTATTTTTGAACAAAATAAGACAAGTTATTTTTTATTTGGAGTGAAGTATATGTACCTGAATGAGATGAAGTTGTAGCTAAACCTGGAGCTGGTGGAATCCTAAGAAAATAAAGTCAATTCAGTTAAAATAAGTAAAATGAAAAGAACAAAATTAAAAGCATCCCATGGTGTCTACATCAATGTCAAATATACAAAATGTAATCGAAGTAGTTGGCACTATATGTCCAAATCTACTAATCAGTAATTATAATAAACTTAAATATATATATATCAATCAAAATTGTGCACAACTTTTATGGTTTGGTTTATCTTTTTTGGTTAGTTATTGGATTGCCTCACCCTTGTAATATCTTTTGCTAAATTTATTTAGCACAAGCATATGTTCTATAGACACTTTTGGTTTAATATCTTTCATAATGTAACTACTACTCTTTTTGGGTTAAATATCTGTCCTAATCTAGATTTTGGATGTCATTTTTTTTTTCTAAGTTTGACCATGTTTATATGAAAAGTTTCATCGTAAATGCCTACAATTAGGTTTACTGTGAAAATATATTATATAATCAATGTAATATAATATCTATTCGAAATCAGAAATGTCAGTAAGTGTTTTGAATAAATTTAGCCGAACATAAAATTGATTGACTCATTGGGAAGTGAGAATTGCATTCTTTTCAGGACCAAGCAAGTAACTAAAAGAAGATTGCAAAAAGGTAAATGGTAAATAATATTTCAGACTTTAAAGAGTTTTTGAATTAAATATAGGCACTTACTGATCTTCCTCAATGAAATCAGCCCTTTGTACGCTGAATCTCAGATGCCTCAAATGCTTGCTGATGATGTCCTTGAATAAAGTTTCTGCCGCCAACTTGTTGAATTCCTGTGCACCAGGAGCTACCCCAATTCGTACATTAATCTCTTGGAGGTTTAACAAGTGCTCAATGCTGGCAAGCATATCACTGTACTGCTCTCGACTGTGGGCATTGAATTCTAGTTTGAGCCTCCGGAGGTTTGGAATTGCTTCTGCTTGAAATGCAAGGCGGAGGACGGAACATCTTAATTTGAGATATTTCAGAAATGGGAATGAGGCGCTGTTGAAGACAATGCTTTCTGCAGTTGGTTGCCTGACGTACAATGAGAGAACAGTGAGTTCCTGCAATCCAGCAATTCTGTTAAGATCATCCCTCCTCAGTTCCCTAACAGCAATTTTCAGAACACATAGCTTTTGGAGCTGTCCAATCCATTCAGGAAGTCTTGAAAATATGCAAATGGGTGGCAACAACTCGAATTTCTCAAGAAAAATAGGTGGAGAAGATATCATATTGGAGCAGTCCATGAAAATGCTCGGGCATGAAACACCTGGAGCAAGAGTAAGAGATTTTAGGTTTTCATGTTTCCCAATCGAAGAAGCCAGAGCCATCAAGTTCATGTTCAGACGATCAGATGAAGATGTAGAACAGGTTATATGAAGATCACGCAGATTCGTCATCTCACCAAGGCTCTTTACATTGTCTTCAGAGTTGCTGCTCAAGTCAAAACTCTGCAATGTTCGTAGAGATTTCAGTTGGCCAACATAATCGGGCAGCTTTATACCACCTTGAAGGTGGAGATGCAGCAATTTTGGGAGATGAACAATATCAGATGGAACTGTCAATAAACTTGCATATATTTCTAGTGTTTCCAAATATTTTAGTCCTTGCATACGGACTGGTAGCTTTATGATGATATCAGTTGTAATCCGGACATATCTCAACTGAAACAAAATAAAAATTCCACTAAGGTCAAACTCTTTTCGATCACCCCAAAATTCGAGGATTAAAACTCGAAGCCGCTTAAACTCCATAATGGAAGGCAGACACTCAGCAAGTCCATAAAATGTGAGTGATCGAACTGGTGATAGTGTGAAGCCGTCAGGTTTTGTTGCATATTTAGCATTGCTGAAGTTGAGAGACAGTCGACGAATCTTTGCAAAAAGCTTTGGAATAGTTCCAGAGTAGTCTATTACAGTGGTGAAATTCTCTTCTATGGATTTGTGCTTAATAATATCAAATATAATTGAGTGCACTGTATAGAACATCACTTCATCTGAGAAATCTAGATTAGGCTGTACAAGTCCCCTGCTAATAAGCTCATCAAAATAGCACTCTGCTGCTTCGTTAATATCTTTACCTGCCAATGCAGTGATAAAACCTTCGGCGGTCCATTGCTTCATTAAATCATCCTTCATGAATGTGTACCCTTCATGATACAAACTAAGATGTAGTAGGCATGTCTTCGCTTGTTGCGAAAGACTATAATAGCTGAGCCCTATTATTTCTCTTAACAAGTCTACTGAAGATAGATTATTTCTGGAAGATAAGAATTCTTTAATATGGAGCCACAACTCTGAGTTTTTTGGTTGACTTTCCAAAACACTAGCTATGATAATGATTCCTAATGGCAAACCACTGCATTTAGTTATGATCTCTTTTGCATATTTCTTCAGGTGCTCAGATAATTCAGTCTTGCTACCTACTTTGTTATAGAACAATTCCATGGAGTCATCTGTGCTCAGTGGCTCCATTTTTAAAAATACCTACTCGGGCAAGGAAATGAGAGTCTGAATCCAACTCAGGTGCCCAATTAATACTTGCATTAGTAAGATAATCACAGCACTCCAGAGCAACTTCCTCAATATCCGTTGTTATTAATATTCTACTACCTTGAGTACCCTCCGGAAAAGCCATTCTAATAATATCCCAAGATATTGTTTCACCTAAACCATCAATTATAATGAAATACCTGCCGAGGGCCAAGTAAATCAAATATAACAATTATATTGAGAAGGACCAGCATAAACAAGTACAGAAATACAACAGTAGTGCATGGTCAACAAAGTCTGAAATTTACTCCATAAGAAATTAAGGATAATGTTTTTTATTGGCTTCTTGCATTCTAGTAATAAGATATATTCTCTAACCTTCTGATCTAACAATTAATCTTGGATGCATAGGAGTTTGTAAGCTCTGAATGCTGGTTTGAACTCAAACAATTAGGTTCTCAAGCCCAAAACAAATTGGGTATTTTAACACGCTTTAAAATTCCCTTTTGAAATACAAAATTTGTGAAAAGAAAGACATAGGTTTCGCGTGATCAGTCTGATCTATGTTCTTTATTTTCAGTATTCCTTCATATTGCTGCTGTCAGAATTAACCATTGCCACTACTCCCGGAATAAACTGAAATACTGAATCTGGACCTTGGGACTATATGTACTGAATGTGGATTAATATGTTTGGAAACACAGAGCCAATTGCTTTGTAGTAATATATGTCCAAATAGTATGACATGCATTCAAATTAAGTGAAAGGACGAGCTTATAACATACACAAGTACAGAAGTACCTCTTCTGTTGAAGATGTGTTCTAAGGTTGTCTACAAGCTCTTGCACGGCGAGACCACAAGGGAGCCCTTGCTGCCGCCGGACTTGAGAGATCATGCTCCGGAGAAGCCTCCGTGTATCAGGCACTCTTGACGCCCGCACAAAGGCTCGACGCTCGAACTGCCCTCCAATTTCACGATACACAACTTGAGCAAGCGTACTCTTACCAACTCCGGCTGGTCCAAGAATGGATAAGACTTTGAGCCGCCCTTGGGCCTCGTCGGCGTTACTGAGCCACTTGATGAGTTCGCCCTTTGATTCACTGATGCCAACGGGATCTGTGGACTTCCCGTTGAAAGACGACGGAATCTGGTCTTGCGCGTCCACCATGTAGCTAGGACTGGATGCCCAACGCTGAAGCTCGTACCTTTCGTGCCGCTCACGGGCCTGCCTCACAAGAGTCCTAAATTTTGTGACCATGGAGAGGATCTCCTTGTTCATACTGCGATTGTACACCATGTTGGAGCTTATCGTACTGTCAATGTAGTCCTCCATGTCGTAGGACAGCTCGCGCACCTCGTTCATCCAGCGCTTGACCATGGAGTTGGGACCTTCCACTGTAGACAGATCCACCAGCAATCTGTTGATTTCTTCTAGATCTTGTTTCAGGTGCTCTATTCCTTCCTTCAGTGATTTTGGCAGCTGAATCTCCGGAGAGACAATCTGAGCATGGAGCTTCCCAAGAAGGGATCCCACGGCTCCCATGGACGAACTTATCGCCTGCTCTTCCATGTCTACTTGGAAGAAGCCAAAAGCTTCGAGGGGAGGCCTAGTTACTCACTCGCTCCACACCATCTTGTACACGGGTGGGGATCCCGCAGATATGAGAGCTGGGAGCGGAAATGGGTGGATGGTAAGCTGATGGCAACATTCAAACAAAAACTGGGTTTGTTTCCTTTAACAAGTGAACAACAATGGTTCCGAGGAGCAACTCCGGCACTGAAAATAAATAAATAGGGTCGCTAATTTTTATTTGGGTGCTTACCCTACTTTTAGTGTCTAACTGGGTTTGTTTCCTTTATCAGAGCAACAAAACTCATAAAATTCATTAGTAATAATCACCTTTTAATTTTGTTTTATAGCATATTTAATAACTGATTTTAGACTTTATCTCCCATCAACCACGGCTCGAGTCGCCTATGCGGGAGGTGACGTGGGGGCGACTTGCAAATGTCTTTTTTTCTGCATGACTTAGGTGAGTGTGCTTGCCACCGCCTGGTCTTAGTCCCCGCCCATGGTTGACCTTCCTACCAACGCCGACTCACCGCCGGCCACCCATCGTCAGCCGCTCTGCCCTACCAGTTCCCTCCTTTTTACAACGCCCATTCAAAGACATACAAGATCTTCTCTGGTGCCAGCCCTAGCCTGCTAGCCATCCGCCCGCTGAATGTCCATCGTCCACGTGACATTGAAAAGGTTATTTTTTTATCACCCGCTGTTGTTTTTTTTTCCACGGCCATTCTCCCCGCGTCTCACCCACTAGCGTCACTACTTCGTGCTTCCTCTCCCCCACCAGACATCGCCGCCTCCACTGAGTGCAATCTCCTCTCACACACCAATCTCCTCATCCTGCTACTACGATCTTCTTCCCTGGATCTGGCCTGCGCAATATGGAGCACCTCCACCAGCGTGGTCTCTTCCTGGAGCTAGATCCTGCGCAAGCTAAAGCATCTTAACCGCCGTTGCGCGCAAGTTTGAGCGCGCCCCTGTCACTTGTGTGAGCTGTAGCCGGATCCGGCGTCAGCTTTGACTTTTTTGGTACACCTATTTTGATATGCATCTAAATATAATAATATGTCTTATATATAACAAAATAGATGAACAAAAAAAGTTGAAAGCGAATTATAGTTTAGAACGAAGGGGTACTAGAGATCTGCTGAGATGCTTCAGTTTTACTATAATTTCAACCTTTGATAGGTGAAACGTCCCATCAAGAGAAAATAGCTCTTGATGTGCCAACTATGACATATGGCCGGCCGGGAGTAGAGAATTTCTGAGCACCAACAAGGACGAATGAAAAGCAAGAATTGACCTAGCCAACTGTGACATATGGCGGGCCGAGAGTAGAGAATTTGTGAGCGCCAACGAGGACGAATGAAAAGCAAGATTTGACACAGCCAACTATGACATTGACATATGGCCGGCCCGGAGTGGAGAATTTTTGAGCGCCAACGAGGACGAATGAAAAACAACAATTGACCCAGCCAACTGTAACATATGGTCGGTCGGGAGTGGAGAATTTGTGAGCGAGAACGAATGAAAAATAAGAATTGACTCAGCCAACTGTGACATATGGCCGGCTGGGAGTGGAGAATTTGTGAGCGCTAACGAGGACGAATGAAAATAAGAATTGATCCAACCAACTGTGACATATGACCGGCCGGGAGTGGAGAATTTGTGAGCGCCAACGAGGACAAATGAAAAAACAAGAATTGACCCAACCAACTGTAACATATGGCCGGTCGGGAGTGGAGAATTTGTGCGCGATCTTTGACTAACTGTGACATATGGCCGGTCGGGAATGGAGAATTTGTGAGCGGAACGAGGACAAATGAAAAATAAGAATTGACCAGCCAACTCTGACATATGGCCGGCCTGAAGTAGAGATTTTTGTGTGCGCGGACGGAAAAAAATTAGGTACGCCCCTGGCTCACAAAAGGATTGGTACGCCCCCACCTCGGATGTACGACGCATGTCCCCTGGCCTCCATCGCACGCTGCCCTGCTCACGTCCCTGGCCCCGGCGCGGCCTGTACAGCGCCTCCACTCGGCTGCGCATGGACTCATGCAAGCGCAGTCCCTTTCTTCGATGGGCCCGCAGCATTGTCTTCTTCCAATCAACGCAGGACACGTGGGGGGGGCATACCAATCCTTTGGTGAGCCAGGGCGTACCCAATTTTTTTCGGCGCGGACGAGTAGGAACGAAAACACAAGAATTGATCACAATAATAATAAGAATGTAATTAATAATAATTAATGAATTAATTAAATGCTGTAATAATAAACAGCGCTCGCGGCGGCTCACATGGGTACCGCGTCATCTACACCGAGTCAACTCTACCTCCCCAGTCCCCAGTGAGCTCAAGCCTCCAGCTGACTTGGTCCGTTGGCGGCAGGTATGTTCTTCCTTGGGCCTCCAATCCGATTATCCTAACACTCCACACCAATCCGTCGGACCTTTCTCCCCGGCGCGTCCCTCGGAGCCGCATCCCTCGGAGCCTGCCGCGCCGCATCCCTCGGAGCCTGCCGCGCCGCCGCCCTCGGAGCCCGCACTACCTGTGCTCCGGTCACCCTGCTTCCGCACGTCCACATCAGCTCCGTGCGTCGCCCGCCCCGAGCTTCGGCGACCCTGGGCCCGCCCGTCCCCGGCAGCTCCACACCCGTCGTCCTACGCCGAGGTGCATCTTGTGCCCACTGACAACGGAGCTGGTGGAAGCTGGGATTTTCCAACTTCACCAGTTTTCCATTCGAAGCTACTCCCTCCATTCCAAAATTGTAAGTCATTCCAAGAATCTGAGTCAAAACATCAGTTTGATCAAAATGAATTACAAAGATTTGTGACATTTAATAGCTATACTATGGAAATATAATTAAATACTCAGTTGACATCCTAAATGTTATTATTTTATCATATAAATTTGGTCAAATTTGATACTTTTTCTACAGCACCCCATTGTGTCATTTTTTGTGGCCTCTTTGTTTCCTTTATATTAATAGCATTCCCCAGGAAATACTTTGGATGCAAATTAGAACTTCCTTAATATCTCTACTATGAGGAGATTGTGTATTATACTCCTTCCAGTATTTCCTGAGGGTAACAAAAAGTATATTTTTTTTTCTAACATTGCCTTGAGCATCGATATGTTTTTCCAAAACATAACTTTGACTAGTACCTTTTGTTATAAAACATTTATAAAAATAGAAAAAATATGCTTGAAGTTCATATTGAGACAAATTTGCTCTATATTTTCAAGTATTTAAACTCAACATACAAACGGTAATATGTAACTAGAGTTTAGAGTTGTTGACTTAAAAGAAACGCCACTACAGCTGTGTTTTGAGGAAGCAGTAATGTTGGCTGATACCTGAAATTGGACAGATCACTAAATTTTACTACAGTTGTGTTTGGAGGAAGTAATGTTGGCTGAAAGTGGACAGATCACAAACATTCAATATTTTAAATTTTATTACAGTTAAGTTTGGAGGAAGTAGTAATGTTGGCTGAAAGTTGACAGATCACTAACATTCCATATTTTAAATTTTTATTACAGTTGTGTTTGGATGAAGTAGTAATTTTGGCTGAAAGTGGACAGATCACTGACATTCCATATTTTAAATTTATCCTTTTGCAGATTTGCAGGAAACAGAAACAAACTTCTGCTAGTGAAGCTGTGTGGTCATTTGCTCGTTAACCCCTGCTTTGTCAAGAAACGTTAAGTGGGAGGTGGATGGACGCTGGCGTGTTGAGTGCATTTATAAACAATTTGGTGGCAAGGTTGTTTGTGCTAGCGGAAGAGAACTACAAGCTGTACAAGGACTTTGATGAGGATGTTCATTTCCTCACCGAAGAGCTCCAAATGATCACTAGTGCCATTGATGATCAGATCTCAGGGCAGAGTGATCTCACATTGCAATTTACGGTCAAGGAATTGCACAAGTTGGCTCTACAAATGGAGGACTGCATAGACTGCATCATGTACCGTGCCTCTAAGGAACAGAAACCATGGTACCACATAAATCAAACATCTGGGCGCAGGATAAGGTCTCGTTTGCAGTTAGCCAAAGACATGCAGCGACTCAAGAAGAGGTTGCAAGAAGCCCACCAACGCAAGGATAGATACTCTGTGCCCCGTCTGCCCCATCCTGAGCTGTCCCCGTTGGCCTCAGATCGTCACATCGCTCGGGAAGATCTGGTCGGCATTGATGTGCCTCTGAGGGAGATTCTGGAGCACTTGGCAGAAGAAGGGCAACCGAAGCAGCTGAAAGTGATCTCTGTTGTTGGGTTTAGTGGACTGGGGAAGACTGTTCTTGCCCAAGAGTTGTATGAAAGCGAAGTTGGGAGGCAATTCGAGAAAAGGGCATGGGTATCTGCAGGGCAACGGAATCCAGAGGCACTCTTAACGGAGATACTTGGGCAAGTGCATGAGCCACCATCAATGGTTAACTCCAATGCTCGCCAGCTTAGTAGTGATATCAGGAACCATCTGAATAACAAGAGGTAACAAAATTCTCTACTGATTTGTCTCCTTATTTCAATTTTACTAGCATTACATTATATGTCAAATATGAATTAGTTTTAGTAGAAGTAGATATTACAATAGTACTTTTTCCATTTCAAATTGTCAGTCACTTTTGCCTCTTTTAGATACATGGCTTTTGCTATGCTCCTAGATATACATTGTGTCTAGATACATAGGCATGATTCAAGAAGTCATCATTTGCTCAGGAAGGCAAAGGCCTAGCGAAGCATAAAGCCTTAATGTCACCCTTCTTGTACAGTGTTCCTCAGAACAATGAATCTTGTCCTCAACTAGGACACGTTATCTATGGCTATTGCTACTACTATTCTTTGTTGCTTCATAAATTCTACTTACTGAAGTCAATACCATTGACATGATGTTATACCTTAAAATTGGAATGTTGGGTGGCCACACTTTCTGTTATTTTAGTCCTTGGAGAAAAAAAAGATCACCAAATTGAACCTCAGGAGCTACAAGATCCTTTGTTAGTTGACAATAGAAATTTTTCTATAGAATCAGCTCTGATAGCTCCAGATTTTGGTGGAGTCGATCTGTCAGTGGTTACTGCAATATGAAGCACATATAACTCCTTTTGAGATTCTACTATTACTTTGTGTTACCTGGCATTGTGGAATTGTGTTACCTTCATCTGGAGTTGTGCATTCCACCTTTCTAGTTTTGAGTATGAAGTAAATAGAAAGAATACCTAGCAGTGACATGAAAGGCCATTTGTTCCTTGTAATGGCATTATTCTTCTGCCATGAGAAGCCAAAAAGGTATTTTATTGTGTAAACTGAACTTCTTTCAGGAACTTAGAAAAAGTACATCGACCAGTTCACAAGGCACAACACATGAATCACTTTACGATACCAGCAGCTTATATAAAAAAATTTGGAAACTAATACAGAATCAAATATTTGGAATTTTCATAAAGAGATGACGCTATTAGCTCTGACCTAAAATTACTCCATTATGGTTATGTTCTGTACTTTTTATACTTGCATACTATTACAAAAAAGGGTAACAGTCAAGGGTGAATACTAGAGGTGATACTGATGCCCAACGCATCGTTTACTGTGTAACATTCCACAACAACAAAAAATATATAAGGAGACCTCCATATAGGCCTAGATTAGATGCTATGAATTTAGGGGCCACAATTGAAATGATGATGGAACGAGCCAAATTCAACTCTGAAGACCGATGCTCAAGATGAAGAGCAGCGCCAGTACTCGGTGTGGAAGATCTGATGTACTGTGGTTAGGTGCGCGTGCATGTTTAACGTTTCTAGGAGAATAACAGCAGACGAATGAATTAGGGAAAAAGGTAACTCTAGGCCCGAATATATACAGTTACATGTAGTAGCAAACTTGCACATAAACCTTTATACAATGGGGTAAATTAACACAAAGTTACATATACATCTAACAGTCGATACAAGATACAACCACTTTTGCACCTTGCATTGGTACACAAAAAAAATCCTTTCCAAATAAATCCATATATGCACACAATATGTTGTAATAAAAAAGTTTAATGTTTGTATGAATAATTATTATGCCTTAATGTTTTTGTACAATGTATAAATGGACTTCATCACAGTTTTGTAAATATATATTCTTTAAATTGATGTACATGGAAAGGCTTTTAAATTTGTGCAAGAAAATTGAAAAAATGTATGGATCCACAACTATGTATGGATTGTCCATATTTAAAATAAATTTCTGTTAGCTTTTACTGGATAGGGTGGATAGCAAATCAGTGATGTAGAATGCACTCCAATGTAACACTTTGTTTTCCTGGCATTTATTATTGTGGCTGTGGAATAGGAAACTTATACTATCTATATCCACATTTCAAATTGATGTAGGTATTTCATTGTAATTGATGACATGCAATCAACAGATCAATGGAATAGTATAAAATCCTCCTTCCCACGGTCGCGAGATGTTAGCAGCAGAATAGTGGTGACAACAAAAATCCAGTCAGTGGCTAATACCTGCAGCTCTACCAATGGCTACATGCACAAAATGAGAAGACTTGATGAAGAATACTCAAAGCAACTGTTACTAAAGGAGTCATGCCTGCAGGAATATTCAGCTTCCTTGCAGTTGGATTCAAAGGCAGTATTGGATAAATGTGATGGTCAACCACTTGCTTTGACTTCTGTAGGTCAATTCATTCAAAGTAGAAATTGGGCAGAACAGACTGAGTGGGATGGTGTTTGCAAGGAGGTACGCAGTCATCTGAATAGCGATGCTACCTTAAAGAGAATGTATCAGATGCTGACCCATGAATACACCAGCCTGCCAAGCCATGGACTCAAAGCTTGCTTGTTATATTTTGCTATGTTCCCCAGTGATCGTCAAGTGAGGACGAAAAGGCTAATGAGGCGATGGTTAGCTGAAGGATTTGTAATACCAACACTTTTATGCAGTGATCCAGCAGCTCAAAGTTTAAAGGAGCTCATGGACCGCAACATCATCCAGTCCATTGATGTAATAACCTACAATATGAAGGTAAAGACATGCAAAACTTATGGAATGATGCATGAGTACATTATGTGCAAGTCTCTCTCTGAAAGCATCATTGCTCTGTTTTATGATGGGAAGCTTCAACCCAGACTTGCCCGTCGCGTTTCTCTCCATGACTGCAATATTACAGATACCACAAAATTGGAATCTGATCTATCCCTTGTAAGATCTCTGATAGTGATTGGACAAGCAGGTAAAGCTATTTTGGATTTCAGAAAGTTTCAGTTGCTGAGAGTCTTGGATCTTGAACAATGTACTGACATGCAAAATGATCATCTCAATGAAGTATGCAACCTGTTACTTATAAAATATCTAAGCCTAGGGGGCAAGGTTACCAGCCTTCCAAAGGAGATCAGAAGACTGAAACTTTTGGAGACACTTGACCTAAGGAGAGCAGATGTAAAGATCCTACATCCAGAAGTTATCCAACTTCCCAACTTAATTCATCTCTTTGGAAAGTTCAAGCTTCCCGAGTATAGTCGTGCTAAGAAAACTGCTGAGATATCTTTCTTCACGACAATGTAAGTTAGAAACGCTAGCAGGATTTATGGTCGATGAAAATGAAGGATTTGCAGAACTTATGGTTCATATGAATAGACTACGAAAGGTGAAGATCTGGTGTGAGTCATCGGCAACAAGCAGTAGCTTGAGTAATGTTGAGAAGGCCATACAGAAGTTTATTCATGATGTAAATGACTCAGCGGATGACCCTCGTTCTTTGTCAGTCCATTTTGAAGGATGCTCTGAAGATTTGCTGGATGGCTTGAAGGCTCCCTGCTATCTTAATTCACTGAAACTACAGGGTACGTTACTGAAATTGCCTGAGTTTGTGACGGCTCTTCGTCGACTCAGGAATTGTGCATTGAATCAACTCGATTGACAGCTGATCTTCTAACAGCTTTGGCTGCTTTGAAAGACCTGCTATACCTGAAGCTGACTGCGGATGAACTTGATGAGATGACCTTTAGAACAGTGCATTGCCCAAGCTGCTCTGCCTATGTTTTATGGTGAAACATCCAACATTTCCAAACATTGAAGGAGGTGCTTTGCCACATCTCAAATCACTTCAGCTGATATGTGAAAAAATGGATGGCCAGTGTGGTATCCAGATCGAGGGCTTTAAATGTCTGAGGGAAGTAGTTCTTGACGATGAAGTGAACACTGATACTAAGGCAAACTGGGTACAGGCGGCCAAAGAACATGAGAACAAGCCGAAAGTTCTTCTGCTCAAAAGGGTAGGTTCACCTCTGGGCGCAACTGAAACTGAGATTACCGAATGCTCTGTTGTATCAGAAGGACCAGTACAACAAACTGACATCCAAATGCCGCCAGAGGATCCATTGGGTGCTCCAGTCACGGTGGGCCCTGGCGATGGACCGCTAGGGGCCCAGGCAGTGGTGTCATCTACCGTGGCTCTACCGCCAGTACACGATGACAGTTACAGCTCCAGTGGTTCAACAACATCGGAGCAATCGGTTACGACTACAGCCACAGCTCCAACGGGTGTAGGTGTGACACCTGCAACACTTGTGGCTGCCCTTGATGCTGCAGAGGCCAACCACATGGACTTCCCCGAATCCTCAGCACAAGGTGCTGCAAGAGGGGTGATTCGATGTTAAGTGATGATGATGCCACCACCACTTCAGTAGAGGTAGTCAATCTCTACTGGAGTCTATTCTTTGCTTTATTCATTATCCAACTACAGTGTACGGTATATGGTATATACCTTTTATACTGACATGTCTGACTGTATATAATACTTTCTCCATTTTAAATTGTAAGTTATTCTAAGAATCTTGGAGACTCAAAACATTTTTAAGTTTGACCAAATTTATAAAATAATAGCATTTATGATGTTAACTAGGTATGATTGGATATTTCGTTAATTATATTTTCATAGTATTACCTATTTGATGTAAAAAAAAAATCTTTGTGACTCTATCTATGCTTTTGGTCATATTGCAATATTTTGACTCTCTAAAATTCTTGAAATGAATTATAATTGGGAACGAAGAGTATTACACATAAATAAATGATTTATTTATTACACATAAATAAATCATTTCCAGTTTTCAAAAAATAACTAAATAAATAAATCATTTCCATGTCTAAAAGTCTAGTTTTAGCTGGCAACAACCACCACCTCTGCAAATAGTTTGCTAGAAATATGGGTCTGTAGAGGAAAGTTTTTAATTTGTAGATGCTATATGATAGAATCCCATTCCTGCTTATGAAAAACGCGCTTATGCGTGATTAAAAAAAATGATAGAATCCCACATTAAAAAAGCCGGGAAGTTTATTGCCTGACGGTAATCCCACAGTACAGATTTATTAGCTCGGTTTTAGCGTTGTTTTTGGTTTAGCATCGATCGTCACCTTTTTTTTTTTTTTTTTTTTTTGAGCAAAACCGCCGACCTCCATTAATTCACATTGTAAGAGTTACAAACTCCATCGAGGCGACAAAACCAAACATATCTACCTATGGAGCTCGTAACATGGCTCCTAGCTAGACTATGAACATCAACATTAGCTTCTCTACCTTCGTGAACGAAGTCGACCCTTGTGAAACTTCTTGTCATGCTGTTAATCTCCTGCACCAGCGAGCCGTGCACTCCTAAACCTCCTCCCTGGATAGCTTTAACAACACCAATACAATCGCTTGCCACTCTGAAACTCTGAAAGACCAAGTCACTAGCCAGTGCTAAACCTTCTCGACAAGCTGCAACTTCTGCTACCTCGGGATCAGAGCAGCCCTCCAAAATGAGAACTGAGGCGCCCAGGAACTGCCCGGACTCATCCCTAGCCACTGCTGCAACTGATGCTCGAGGTGAGTTCTTTGAGATGGCCACGTTGACATTAATCTTCTGAAACCCCACTGGTGGTCTGATCCACCGAGCTCCTCGCGAGCTCTTCTTCATTGGTTCTTTCATCATGGGGACTGACATATCGAGCTCAGAAAGAAAGCGCTCGACAAAATCATGAGTCGAGAGCGGGCTCTGAAATTTGCCTTCATGCATAGCTTGCCGCCGGGCATGCCATATTGCCCAGAGGTGCACCACCACTCTGTCAGCTCTGAGTGCTTGAGCCCCTTCATTACTTCGACAAGCCAAACCTTTGCATCGATCGTCACTTGCAGTTGTGTCCACGGGCGTGGGGAGGTAGCGGACCGAGCCCGTTACGCTCAAGGCCCAACATGCACGTGTCCTCCACTGATGATGACGGGCTAAAATGGCCGCCGACGATGCATGCAGCCCGGCTGTAGCATCCCAAATGGGTCTTCTCACTTGAAGAGGCGCACAAAAAGTCCAGGGAGGTCCATACCCAAGGCCCAAGCCCACCTGAAGAGTAAATCGCCAAACCCTCCTGTGTAGCCTGCCGCCGCCGCCGCCGCCGTCGCCATCGGCACTCCATCTCGGCACCTCGCCGCCGCCGCGCGCGCGGGCACATCCCCATTTCCCCTGCTATACGGCAGCGCCCTCTCTCTGAAGCGATGATTGCATTACGGGGAGAAGTGATTGATTGAAGCATCTCTCCGCCGCCCAGGTGAGGTGAATCGGGGATCTTGCTTTGCTCGCACTCTGTTCGTGCCTGCCAGCCAGCCATCCTTCTGTCCTCCCCTGGCCCTGTGCGTACTCATCGTGTTCATCTCCCTTGCAGTCAGCAGCGGCACTCTGATTCGGTGGAAAAGCGATGGCGCCTCTGACGAGACGCCGGAAAAAAGCCCTTGCCGCGGCATCACCTGCACCTCCAGCGATGATCGACCCCGCCCTTGCCGCGGCAGCACCTGCACCTCCAGCGATGATCGACCCCGCTGACCGCCTCAGCAAGCTTCCAGAGGAGATCCTGGCGCAGATCCTGTCGTTCCTGCCGGCGCAGGAGGCTGTGCGAACGTGCGTCCTCGCGCGAACCTGGCGCCACGTCTGGAAGCTCACCAGACGCCTGCTCGTCACGGGCCAGTCCGTGCGGGAGGTCTGGGGATTCGTCGATCGCCGGATGCTCTGCGTCTGCCTCGACGGGCTTGACGATTTCGAGATCAGGATCGATCCAATTCGAAATCCAGCCTCTTACCGGTTCGACATCAGTCCATACCTGGATGCCGAGGACACGTCCAGTCTCGTCAGATGGATCTGCCGTGTCCTGGAATGTCAAATCCAGACGCTTCGGGTCAACATATCTACTCATGGCTACTTTGCTGCCTACTTGCACATGAGCGACGACTGGCCCTTGGTCTCGCGGCATTTGACCAGGCTGGAGCTCAGAGGCATAAAGTTTGTCTGCGGTTGCCTGAACTTGGATGGCTGTCCTGCATTGGAACATCTAGAGATTAAAGAATGCGACTTGGGCGCTATGAGCAAGATGACATCCCTGTCACTTAAACACCTGGTCATCACATCTTGTTGGTGCCATCGCGATATTGAACACACTCAGATTTGTGTTCCACGTCTAGTTTCTTTGTGGCTGGAGGCCATGCCTCACACGACTCCGCAGCTGGAGGGAATGCCAGAGTTGGCGGTGGCAAAAGTTAAAATGACCGCAGGTTCGGATTATCACCTTGTGCAGGCTGATTATGATAGTGATGAAGAAGAAGATTCATACCATCATCATTATCTTGGACCAAATATCACAAAGCGTGTGGTTCTTGAAGGTTTAGCACAGGCTAGAGATCTTGTGCTGATAGCTCATAACTCAATGGTACACTTGTCCCTACTGATTAAACCATATATATGTTCCAATCAGAAAATTGTCCCTGCCAATAGCAATTATATATTTCACCAAACTCATGCATTCCCACCATCTGAACTTATTGAGTAACTTATGTTGTTTTATGTTCATGTTGTTCAGTTAAAAACAACTATTGATTGTCTTTTTTTTTATGCAATCTATCCAGTATATTTTCAGAAGGGATCTGAGGTGGTGCCCCACATTTTCCAAGTTGAAGACCCTAGTACTCAATGATTACTGGTGTAAATCTGCCAATTGCAGTGCACTAGCGTGTATGCTTGAACATGCACCAGTTTTACAGAAGCTCACTCTCCTTTTCTCTGGCAGGGTAGGTAGAAAACAGCTAAACATTTGCAGATTGAGTTAATAAAATACATTATTTATTTATCTTGGCAACTTCATTTGATTGCATGCTGAAGGTTCTGCTCAAAATTTTTTAGGCACTAAAGGATTCAGACTTACTCAAATATGATGTGGTAGTCGAAGGACGCCCTGATGCAACTGGTACATCAACTATGATATCACAACACCTTAAGACAGTTGAGGTCAAATGTTTTGAGGTCAATCAAAGGGTTCTCAACGTTTTGAAATTCCTGGGTACATTCAACATATGTAAGTTGATGACTAAAACTTGTTCTTTTCTATATTTCTATGGTTACTTGCATTTGCTAGTACTTTCTGCAGCTTCTCTTGATAAATGTCTATATGCTTTACCTCTGTGTGTGCAAAAATATGCTAGAAACTAGCCAGAGCCCCCGCGTTGAGAGTGAAATGAGGAAATTTGGGGAAAAATGTATGGAGAAAGGTAATTTTTTCGTTCAGGAAAAACATGCTTGGAGCCTAAGGAAAAGAGAATATATATTAAGCAAACACATGACTTCAGCATAACACAACTGTAAAACATATCAATATCAATACTCACAAAACTTGTCTGTCCATTAAAGGAATGAACCAATCTCTGACTAGAAAAAGACCGTACAGAAAAAAAGTATGATTGAGCAAAGGAACATACCAACCTTTTTTACTGGAAAAAGACCGTACAGAAAACAGTATGATCCAGCAATGAAGCATTCAGCTCGATTCTACTCGAACAGTAGAACGGTATATTCATACTGATCGAAAAATGGCCAAACCATTTCATAATATCATTAGTCCCTGCCATTACAGGATGACCAAAAGCATAGCGATATCATATAGCACGCATATTCTTTGGTGCAATTCAGCAAGGAACAAAGGGATGTGGTCAATTCCATATAAATAACTCCCATTGCAAATTTCATAAGAAGCATTATATCAAACAAATGACAGGCACCAGACTTGGCAAAGGAATTTGTCCATATTGGCAGAGGAATAATTAGCTAACAGGTGGGTCATAGGAGGTTTATTTAACAGGTAAAATTATGTAAGAATGTGAAATTACAGATTATGGGAATATATATACTGCTATATAGACATATTGTTTTTGTTATCTCACAGAGAGAGAATTGTAGAAACATTGGTCAGGGCATCATTCTCTTTTTTTGCCTAGCCTGGTTGTGTTGGTTCACTGATGGTTTGTCCTTGTTCAGAAACCTGCATTTTAGCAAAGTATATGGTGCAGAGAGTTAGTGACAATACATTATGAATAAGTGCATGTATTATGGTAAGGACAAAATATTTCTTACTTTATTTGATTCAGTATTTAAGCATGTGGTAAGTATTAGAAAAGGTAGAAATCAATGTTTATCAACGTACATGGTACATATTGTTAAGTAACAAAGATATAACATAGATGAAATTGAAGGAAAGAGACCTGAAATGTATGTGCAGTAATATGGTAGGGTAAGATACAATTATATTGGTATGAGGAACACAAAAATTTTGCAGCGTGACACCTTGATCCTGCTGCCAAATGAGTCTTAGGACAGGACTGTATCATGACATAGACAGATTAATTTTGTAAATAATTTTTTGGGGGTATTTCAGTTAGAAAAACACATGACGCACCATCACAATTCACAGGTCATAATTTAGGGAACAATCATTTGGGAAATTCAGATCAAACAAATATGTTGGAGACCATCAGTTCAATGTTTCAGGACCCCAACCAAATTGGGAAGCAGATTAGACCATAATAAATGCTAGTACGGCAAACAAACAGAGAAGCGAAGTGCTGCTGAACAAAACTGCAGATTTTGTGCAGTTCCATCGGCGAAAGCTGTAGAGAAGTGCCATTGGTGGGGATGAGTGCGACGTCAGCGTACTTACTGGAGCCGTGGCGTTGCGTGCGACAGCAACCGACAGTGAGATTGTAGAGAGAGGAGGAGTCGGTCGCTGAAGAGGCAATCGGCGCCGCCCCGTCAGCGACGTCGGGTGCACGCCGACGCGCTGTGGTGGTCGATGGTGGGGCGGGGCCGGACGGCGGCGAGGGGACGCGGATGGCGAGGGTTGCGGAGGGTGGGGGTTGGCAGCGACGTCGGGTGCACGCCGACGGGCCGTGGTGGCCGATGGTGGGGCGGGGGCAGACGGCGGCGAGGCAGCGCGGATGGCGAGGGTTGCGGAGGGTGGGGGCTGGGTTGAGGATGGATGGCGACGGCGAGGACTGGGCAGGGATGACGTGGGTGTGGTGGGGGCGGACGGTGACGGCGACGACCTGGGAAGGGCTGGCGCGGTCGTGTTGCGGGCAGATGGTGGCGGGGTGCGGAGCTGTTGATGCGGCGGCGTTGGAAGCAGAGCCGATTGATTCGTGCAGTTTCCAGAAGGGGTTCTGATGGTCTTGAGCGGCCGTTTGGATAGCCTTCAGGCAGGGTTGGACGGCTGCGATTGAGTCACTGTTAATGTACAGGGAATATGTGAGGGGTGCTACTGTTAATGTACATTAGTGATCACCAGGACCAAAGTAACTCTTTAGATTTGCACATTAGAAAACAAGATTAAAAATTTCTATGCGATTTACCTACAACAATATTAATACATCCATCCTTTTTCTAAACAGTTGACCCTCATGTAATCGTATTTGGGCTGACTCACTGACCACTTATAAATATTATCATTAGATTAGCTAAAAATTGTTTTCTTTAAAGAAAGCTAAATATTGTTTAATACACAATACCTTTACAATTTTGTTTGACAGAATTCTCTGAAAAAATGATGGAAAATTTTACATGGAGGTCATCTCAATCTCAAAGTCATGCATTATCTATTTTTTTAGATAAAGGATAAAAATCCGCTTCTATATCCTTAGTGGATATATGCAACCAAAAATCACAAAAGTTCTCAGGTTCCAACCGACAAAACTGAGGAACAAAATAAAAATATAGAAAAAGCTAAGTAAGAAATCTAGAAGAAGTAAGCTCTAAATTCCTTCTATCACTCTATTGAAACTCATATCTGTAATTATCTTAGTTTCAATTCTCACTCCATTTGGATAAAGGATCTGAGATATTACCTTATGATACAGTTTAGTGAAGTAAATCCTTATGGATCGATTCCATTCTTAGATCCTTGCATTGTTTCCCATATGTCTGTTGATGACCTACGAACTTACCATGGTTCTCATGTTTGTGCAGGGTTTCAGGTTAGAGTGGCAGAAGGTTCCAAATGAAGTCGAAAAAACAATAACTAAATCATTGCCATGCTCGACTATGAGAAGTACCTTTGTATTTAGGATTATGTTATCTGTGTGTTCAGTCCTACTCCAAGTCCTAGGAACATGATCTCCAGTTATTGATTATCCGACAGGCTATGTGGGATTTTTAGCCATGCTGTTCAACAACTCTTTTAGCAATCCATGTGCTTTTTTAGCCATGCATCTCTTGCTCTTGAAGTCTTTTAGCCATGCATCTCTTCTAGACGACAAAGTTAAAAAGTACCCATGTGTTTTTTTAGCAATCCAACACATGAAACTCTTTTAGACAACAAAGGTAAACAGTAGGAACACATATCTAATTGCAGATATCTAGTTACCGA
Organism: Hyparrhenia diplandra; assembly: GCA_015847255.1. Classification (NCBI taxonomy): domain Eukaryota; kingdom Viridiplantae; phylum Streptophyta; class Magnoliopsida; order Poales; family Poaceae; genus Hyparrhenia; species Hyparrhenia diplandra. Next base: position 444,836 of record JADLZK010005034.1, on the reverse strand, counting down.
GGAGGACGAGGCCGCAATGGCGCCTGCCGTCCATGGCTGTGCACTTGCGGTATTGCGCAGCCACTGCAAGGCGAAGACCAGAGCGAGCACGAGCACCTTGACTGCCTCCGCAACGTCCTTGGTTGTGACCGCAAGGTGTGATGGCCGGCATCGCAACATCCTCGCGTGTGACCCCAAGGTGCGGTTTTACTGCCACGGCTCCCTTCCGTTCATCCTGTTGTAGGCGAGTTCCCATGTGCACTGATTCCAGCGCTTAATTTATATCTACTCGCTAAGATTGGGGTGAGCACTTCTTCTCTGGTTAGCAGCAGTAGTTCCTTTGTGACATTTGGTTCCTTATAATTGTAGTATTAAGAGTTCGGTGATGGACTGATTTCTCCTTCAGTAAAATGAAGTGATTGCAGTAGGAGACAACAAATACAGAATCAACGTGACCTCAGCCACATTTTTTTGATATCAAACTATTTGATTGGATCAAATCTGAAATATTTTTGTACACAATTGCTAATCTGATCCAAATTAAAATATTTCTGTGCGGTCGCTAGCTTTTTTTCAACGTGTCAATGCAATGGCAGTGTGGATTGTGCAATTATCAACATAGCCCGTAGCTCACGGCATATCTGTAGTTCTGAATTTGCTATTCAAAGATATCAGATAAAATCCTACATGAGAGATTTTGAGCATATATCATAATTTCATATTGAATTCACGAAATCTAACTAGCTGTTTTCCATCCATATATAACAGAGATGTTTAAAGAAATTCTGTAGTTTTAAATAGTAGTTGTATTTAGTATCCTCTTATTGGATTTTTGGGTTTTAGTGAACTTGTGCTTAAGGTGAGATAATGATTTACTTCTGTTAGTTAGGACTAATCTAAAACATGGTGATAAACAGAAGCATTTGAACGGAAATTGTCTCAGGTCTGTAGTTGTCATCATTTCATTTTGGTGCCGTCAGACTTTTTTTGTTCCTCCAACGTAGAGATCAAGGTTAAGACATGCCAGAATATGAGTTCTGCTCTGTCCTTTGTCCCTCACCTTGAAATTTCAAAGTGCTGCTCGTAGTAATGAGTATCTTACCAGACAGAAACAAGCCTTTTAGCATAGTTAGGCATCAAAGTTGTCCTTGAAATCATCTACTTTATTTTGATATTGTGTGTCTGCACTTTGCATGCCATTGTTTTTTTTAGCAAAGTTAGCCATTTGCATAGTCTCAACTAGGAGGATTCCCCGTTGTTGCGCGAGCAACGCGTATGAAGAAGAAACTTGTGTAGTTCTGAATTGTAATCACTAAGAATTTTAATCACAATTAGCTTGGAGAAGATTCACTCTCCAATTTAAAACCTTGGTGCATGCTTTCAACATCCTTCAATTTTAACTTTGTCCAAAATTGCCCAATATAATGATCAAATTATTGGACAGACTCAATTATACGTTAGCAAGGGCAAGCACTAACCAGATGGTCATGAGGATCGTAATGCATGAAAGCGAGAAGATATTCATTGGCATAATAAGATGATTAAAGTATGAATTTTTGTAGAGTTGAGAAGAAGCTTAGTCTCAAAAGATCAATCATAAGGAGCAAAAGAAATCACGAGGTCACTGAATGAACATCATTTGCAGGTGCTAGTGCGATAATATCAATGGACTATAGCTTTATTGTGAAGAAACACCAAGATCCGTCCATCCACCAAGGAATGACCTGGGAGACAAAGATCTCGAACGCACATGGCAGCACAAAAAGTGACAGACAAATTCAACAAAAATTTGATAAAATAAAATAAACACAACCCACCGGAGACTCACATGATTTGTGTAAAGGCAGAGATACTTAGTGTTTGTTATTTGCCTTCAGGATCAACTGGTTCCACTTGACTGACATCGAGCTTTTGTTTTGTCTATGAGATGCTGCAAATAGGAATCTGTGAATTGTCTGTGGTTGGCAAGAGATAACTAATTAACATAGGCTGGTTACTCTGGCGATCACCCAAATCAGCAGGAGGCAGGATCCTTCAAATCATTCAGCACTTGTAAATCACCCAATCATTCACTGCTATCGATCGCACAATCCATTTATTTCTGTCCATCACAGCATCTAGGAAATCATTTCATTCAGCAAATCACCGAATTCAAGTGCTGCTATCGATTCATTCAGCCCTTGCAAATCAGAGCCGGAATCACCGAATCATTCACTGCTATGGAATCATTCAGCACTTGCAAATCACCGTATTCAAGTGCTGCTTATATATATGAAATCACTTCACACACAATCCGAGCTGACACATACAATCTGTGTGCACAGCTAATCTGAACAGGACCATGCAGTAGAGACATGACCACGTTGTACAAAGCATCACCACGCACTAAAATAAACAGAAGGTGCACAGCATATTAGTTCATCAAATAAAATTCAGATAGAGTACTTGATAATGATAACGGAAAATTACAGAACTTGAAGGTTGAGAGATCACACTACAGCTACGCATGTGCACGTACAGCAGCAAGGCGGCTGGCAACGCTGATCATATACGGCAAGAATTATTCATACGGCAAGGCTACCAGCAAGGCGGGGGGCAAGGCGGATCATATACGCAAGAACCATAGGTAGGCGGTGGAAGTTCATGGAGGCGTACCAGTACCCTAGCGGTGAGGTTGTTCTCCGTTGCCGATCAGCCTTGGTGAAGATCTTCGTGACGACTCCTGGTCCTGGGAGGAGCGGTGCCTCGAGGCTCGGCCGCACCCCGTCCCAGCACCTTCTCCATGTCCGTCAATCTATCTATCAGCACAATCGCCCGAAAAATAAAATTCACGCTGAAGAGAAAGGCGCCACTGACCCGAGGAGCACCGGGGCGCAAGCGTGAAGGGAGGGCGGGTTGCGGGGAGGAGGGAGAAGCCCGGGGCGGCGAGGGCGGGAGGAGGCTTCGCGTGAGGAGGTGATTTGCGGTGGGACTGCAGCGCCGCCGGGGGCTGGGATTGAGGTCCGGGCTGGGGAAATTGCGCCCGGGGGCGAAAGGAGACGGAGAGACGGGGAAAGGCGGATGTGACGGGATTATGGACGGGATCGAGGAGAGGAATCGTCGGGAGGGAAGAATCGTTTGTTCGTCTTGTTTATCCGCGGCCTTGTTGCTTCGTCGGCGGCGCCCATTTGCTTCCTCGGGGGGAAGCCGACGGTCGGGGGGAGGGCGACGGTCGTCGCGGCATTGAACACCTCGTGACTGCTCGCGTTCCTCGCGTTGGCTGGATTGTCCACCGAATTGAAATTTCAGTTACTATTCACATGAGCCAATCAGGAGGCTGAGAATTCCTAAATAGATCCTTAGTGGGAGATAGGCTTATTGGAGTTTTAGATTCATGTGCATGCCATTGTTTTTAGCAAAGTTAGCCATTTGCATAGTCTCAATTCATGAACTTGGCGTAGCAATATGTTTGCCCATGTTGCGTACTGTAGTGGTGAAACATAATAGATTTTCTCTTGCACCTCTGTTCACGGCCACTGATTTTGTTGCTTGCTATTTTTTTGTTACACTGGATGGTAGTTAGATGTTTTTTGACATCAGGCCTTTTCACCTTCTGACCTTGCTGGCTGAACTGGTGTCCCTGTACCAACAGCAAGCCAGGTCACAAGGTTATCTCTGCACTGCAAAATGTTCTCTCTTCAGATTGCGGATCCAACCTCCTCATCATCTTAGAGTAGACCAAGGCTGGGCAGCCACTTCATGGCTGCGGGCAGTGCAAGTTCAGTGGTACGACCACCTACGGCGGGCAGGGCTCCACGTTGGGAGAGCACACCATGGCGTGGCAGTGCACATGCCCATGGTGGCATTGGCAGAGCATGAAAATCACTGTTAGGAATCGATTTTGATTCAGCAGCGAATTGAGCGGTTAGGGTCCTTGCGGTATAACATGCCATTTTGGGGTTTTGCTTGACAGTGAAGCAAACAGTTGGGTATGTGACATATACAGACGTACTTGAGTTTACCATGTATGACAAAAAGCACACAGCTTGCACTCTCTGTTGCATGCCGCCTTGTCCTCCTTGGACCAGACAGAGCAAGATATCATCTTTCCTAACAGGGTCCAGCAGAGCAGACTCGAAGGATTTGCCTCGCAATCTTTGAAATCTTTTCCCGAGAAGATGGGTGACACAGCAGGGACAAGATCACATAATCAACATTTAGTATTAGTAACACATAAGAACGATTGCAAATGAATATGGATAATAAACAAAATGTGGTTGTGTCTTTGCTAGAGTACGTACTTGATGCAAACACCAGTATAAGAAGCATGCAGCATATCGCCTGCTTCATGGCTGCCATCTCAAGACCAGCTTTTATATGAAAATCTGTGTTGGGTAACTAGTATTGTTGTGCTATGGGTCTAGACCAAGAGGTCATCAATTTATAATGGTGGACAAAAGCAATGTACTCATTTCTTAAGAATGAGATTTGGTCTCTATAGATTTTAGAGACATAGATGGAATTATAGTTTCTTCTATTTCTATCTCCATCTTTAATTTTATTAGAGATATACAATAAGACTTTGTATAGTAGCTAACGGGTTACGGGCCTAGACAGGCCTTGAGGGGGCCGTAAGGGTTGGATTCGAGTTACCTGAAAGGTGCATGGCCTGGACCGTGTCGGGCACAAAGACTGGCCACATCGGACTCTTGAGCCCACAAAGGGTCCGGGTCCACCGGCGCGGGTACGTGGTGGTTCACGGTGGGCTAAAGACACGGGTCCATGGACCGCACAAAGGGGTCCATGGTGGATTGCATCCATCCTCCTTCTCCACAGGGGTTCATGGTGGACCGAGCACATGGAGTCATAGCCTCCTTCCTCCCCTTCTCCTTTGTTTACCCCATCGCCGGCAAACCAGCCAGCCGGGCGCGCTCCGGTCGGTCAAGGCTAGGCAAGGGCTGTCTCTACAAAGATTGCGGGTCCACTACGGGTGCGATGGTGGGGTCGCGGGGCGAGCTCGGCACTCCGTTCGCCGGTGCTCGAGTCCCGGGCGGCGTGAGGCGGCGTGATAGCGGCGACACGCCGGTAGGGCATCAAAAGGAGCTTCGGCGTGCGTAGCGGCGGTGTGAGGTTCAAGTGAGTGTGGCTATGGGCGGGGCCGCGGGGCTTCCTCGACATTGGCTCGCGACGTCGGCCGTCGCGGCGGCGATGGTGGCCATGAGAAAGGGGCCAAGTCATGAAATTGTGCCCAAGGCATTGCCTTTTCTTTCATTGACGCCACTAGAGACCTGGAAGAGGCCATTGGCGGCGACCTAAAGGCACGGTGGAGTCTCAGAGCGACAAAGCATCACGACGTAGGTCCGGTGACCGATGGACATGGTGTCCAAGACAAAGGTAAGGGTTTTTCGACTCCATATTCTAGGCTGGCTTGGGCCGCGGGGCCTTGGCAAAGCTCGACACGGCAACACTCTCGGAACGTGGCCACGCCGGCGAGGTGTCGGCGAGGTCACAAGGTCGGGGTTTCTTGTAGCTACTACGGCCGAAAAGATAGGACCTTGGGGCGTTCTAAGGCATGGTGGGCTCATCTATGGGGTTCAAGAGGTCGGCATCGACCGAGGTGGCCAAAACATGGTGGCACCATGGCGTCCATGGTCATGGTGGTGGAGGTGGTTGTGTCGGCGATTTCTAGGCGCCCGCAGCCTAACAGGGGCCAAGACCTAGCCGTGTACATGTGTGCGAGGGGCACGACACGTGAGTTGGCTGCAAAAGGGCTGGCCTTTCATCCCCGTGAAGCGGAACGCGGCATGGTCATGGCGGGCGGAACCGACAGCGGAGTAGGTCGGCTCACCGGGGTTGTGGCAAAAGGATGGTGGTGCGTGGCGAGGTAAGGCAATGCTGAGTCGTTGCGGTGCATGAAGAACCGCCATGCCGATGTAGCCGCCGGGGGTTGCCGGGAGCTCCTCCGACACAAACGGCGGCGGAGGCTCCGGTGGCTCTGGTTCGCTCCTCTTCTTCCCCCAACTTCGTCGTTTCTCCTTCCTTGCTCGGTGTAGTCACGTGGTTTGCCATCAGAGTGGCGGCGAGGGGCTAGGAAACCCTAGGGCACGGGGGCACTATATTTATAAGCAGCGGCAAGCACGGTGGGGAGCTGGACGATGAAGCTGGAGTGGAGACCGATCGGGCGGCTGTGGAGGGCCGAGGCCTAGGGGTTTTTGCATCGCGACGCGAAAGGGACGTGTTGGCGCTCCCAATTTCGAATTGATGGTCAAAAGCGGTAAAGCGGCTGTAGGTGCGTCACCATGGCAGGGCCATATCGTTGGCGTCAGCACGGCGAGGGGCAAGTGGCCATTGCAGGCGCGCGCCGTGCCGCAAATCGCGGTTGTGGCGTGCATCCGTGGCGCCGGGCGGTCAATCGGTGGCCATCGAATAGCTGGGCGCGACTGGACGCTTCAGATGTAGTTGCGGCGCTTGGTTTAGTCCGTGGCAGAGAAAGCAGAGGAATGGTCAGAGGAAAAAGATGACTGGCGGGGTCCGCCCGTCAGTGGCTGCAGGCCGGGTCACGGGCGCAGGTTGCTTTGGAGCAATGTGGCGCGGTCTTGGGCGTTGTTGGGCCTTGCGCGTGTGTTGGCGAGGCTAGCTGGGCTGGCCGCTCCTGAGCAAGCATGGGTGAGGCCTGCTAGGCTGGTGCAGGCTGGACTGGATGCTGCTGGGCGGTTGTGGGGCAGCTAGGGCCTTTGGCCAGTTCGGGCTAGAGGTCCGACTGGGCTGGTCTGCCTTCTTCTTTTCCCTTTTTCTATTTCTATTTCTACTTTTCCATTCAAGCCATGGTCTTCTACATGTGCATACATTGTTGCCAAAACACCTGCACCCCTATTAAGTCTCTTAGGGTCAACTAGGGTTAATGGCATCCTTGTCCAAGGGTTGGCAACACACAAGGTTTAGTTATTATATGTAAAAGGTTATTTTATTTTATTAGCATCACATAAAATCAAATAAGAACCAAATCATGCTTGAATTGAAAAATGCAATGCTCAACACATGCTAGTACGTGCTACTTGTGCAACTACATGGGGTTTTACTACATGTCACTCACCAAACATGGGATGTTTTGGAAAAAAAGTTGTTGGTTGGGATTTTTGGTGTTTGAAATTTTTAGGGTTGTTACACAGCATATGCAAGCAAAGATGCTAAACCTCCCTAGAGAAGGAGGAGCCAAGCAGGATATGGTCAATAGTTTTCGACTCTTGGTCGCAAATGATGCATAGGTTGGAGACCTGCAAACCATGCCGCCATCGACGTTTGACAATCCAACATCGACCATGCATGACAAGCCAGAAAAAAAAAACCCACCCTCTGGTGGCGTTGGCGTTTTCTAGATGTGCTTTTGCCCTGAGCGGCTGTGACGCCCCAAGAACATAGCGCCGTAGGCGAAACCGCTGAGTAGCTGTCAAGCCCTAGGACAAACTGTCTGGTTGTTGGGAGACTAGGAGAGCACTACGTTCTCAAGCTGATCACAAATCAGCTCCACCTCATCACAATCTGCATCGTCATGGGGCCCGTGATATGTGGAACCCAATCGTTGTTGGCCAGGGCGTCAGCCACCAGCACCTTCTTCCTCCGCGTGTTTACGGTTGCATCCGGCAAACTGATCACCATGGCGATTGTGAAAAGCCTCACCTACAGCAGGTCACGGTGAATAGGATACATGGAGGTGCTGGCGGTGTCTCCCTCCGTCTCCAAAAGTCGCAATGTTTGATTTGATTTGTAAAAAAAATATGTGTAACATTTATATCTCTAAATAAATTTGTTAAAAAACTAGATTCAAATCGATCCGCCTTCGTCAGGTACTCTTTGTTTTCTTTAATTTGTTTTTTTTCATTCCTCAGTCAAATCGGCATGCACTGTCGGTCTTCACACTTTAGTGCAAGCAACGTTAACGCAACGCTAGCTATGATGGGCTGGTAATAATAGATTCTTATATGGAAAAAGTCCGTTCCCTCCCCCAACTATTCAAACTTTTTCTCCCTCAAAAAAAACCGGACAAATCACCTCCCTCAACTTTTCAAACCATGCATTTTACCTCCCTCGAGCGGTTTTGAAGGCGGTTTTGCTACAGTAACCGCGGGTTGCTACAGTGCCAGTGCCTTTGTCTTTTCTTTTTTTTTAATTCCGGTTGAATCTTTGAAAAATCATAGTAAATCATAGAAAAATCATAATATAAAAAATCTAGTTTTGTTGGACTCCACATGAGTAGATCTACACACCGAATATATAATATGATATGCTTTAGTACAAAGTTTTTTGCTACGAAGGTTTTGTCTTTTTCTTTTTTATTTATTTGGCCGAATCTTTGAAAAATCATAGTAAATCACAGAAAAAAATCATAAAATAGAAAAAATCAATTTTGTTAGACTTTACATGAGTAGATCTACACTGTAGCAAACCCATACTTACTGTAGCAAACCCGTGTTTATCTGTAGCAAACCGCCTTCAAAACCGCCGAGAGAGGTAAAATGCATGGTTTGAAAAGTTGAGGGAGGTGATATGTCCGGTTTTGAAGTTGAGGGAGGAAAAGTGAACTTGTGTGATAGTTGGGGAGGTAACGTGGACTTTTCCTTCTCTTATATTCGTAACTACAATGGGCTAAAGTTTTCATAACTTAGCTTGCTATAATGGGCTAACAAAGTTCGGATGAAATGTAAATCTTGACCCACGATCCACCCAGTCCTTTTGAGCTGAGGCCTTGAGGGGGTAATGGCGTGTCCTGCCGGCCCACAGCCGACAGGCGACGGCCCCGCGGTCACAGGGCAGGCCTCGCCCATCAAAAGCCCAAAGCTGTGTTGCCAAAATGTCATCAGGTACTCCAGCTGTGGCAGCCGCCTGATAAGGTACTGAGGTGAGTGAGACCGTGACGACGATACGGAACGGAAAGGCAAAAAACAAGACATTTCCTTGCGGCTAGCGCACACAGATTCATTCTCCCGCACTGCAAATATACAAGTGAAATGGAATGCAACTCGACGGACGGCGGCTAGTTTGGCTGAATTTCAGGCCATCCAGTCCTAGTCCTGAAGCCGCCATCATCGACGACGACATGGCCCGCAGTCTCAAAGCCATCCATATGTTCTACGTATCTATATACATCTGTATGGCAGTACATGTATGCAGTCGGAGATTTTCACTTGCCGTTCAGATCATTGCTGAATATATAGAACACTGACATCATGTTAGTTTCAGGTACTCAACGTACTTGACAGTTTCAGATATTTTAACTTACCAAGACCTGAGCGGGGACGATGTCCCCACCCGTATTTCTTTAAGAAGAAGATCTTCTCACCAGATCCCTGAAAACCCCCTCAACCCCCCCCCGCGCCTCGACATGGGAGCCCCACGCACCGTGAGAAGGGTCAGGCTTCACACCATGCTTTGGCACACAGGGACCGGCGAGGGGATTTTTGGAAATCATGCGTCCGGAGGACTCGAACCCATGACCGGTGGCCTCCCAACCGGGAGAGCTCACCAACTGAGCTATGCTCAGTTCCCCGATATTTTAACTTATATGACAAGTCTTGCCTCTGCAGTTCCTTACATTGAAACAGGACAGAAAGCAGAAGACGCTGCAGCTTACATGCTGTCACCTGCACACACCACCACTCTTGGCCGTGAGAACCAAACAGATTGACTGTCGGTGCTTGAATTTAAGACGAAGGCGATCATTTTGTGGTCCACAACAAGCATCGGCCTCCTGGAATGGCATCAATCATTTCTGCAGCTGGATGGTGTCGCGTGCAGGACGACGAGCTATCGTGTCACTAATCTCGACCTTGGAAATACAGGTTTAGTTGGCCAAATATCTCCTTCGCTTGGAAACCTGACATTTCTGAAACTCCTGTCCCTACTGACAAACAGATTCAGTAGACAAATCATCATCCCTTGGCCAGCTGTATCACCTCCAAACCCTCTACTTGAGTAACAACATGTTATATGGAGCAAAGGGGTGTGTTTGGTTTGTTGGCTAGGTTTAGCCTGGCTATCTCAACCCAACCAGGCTGGCTCTAACAAGCCAACATGTGATTGTTTGGTTGTCTGTACTATCTAGGCCTGGCTAGCCCTAAGATGTGTTTGGTTGCATGGTCTGTTTTGATACAGTCACCTCTTCTACGAATGGGTGAGTTTACCTCCTTGAGTCATTTCATCGAACACCCTTGCGAAATCCCCTCAACAAAAAGTCAAGAAACACAAACTTGGCTGCTATCAAACAGGACTCGACACTGAAATTCAATCCAGAAATTTACCAACAATTCCAATTCAAAGAAATTACTACCTATACATCACTAGCTCATGGGTCCCTTCAACAAAACAAAAATAACAAATTCAGCAACAGTCATTGCTGTGAATTCAGGAAATCATTCTTTCTCGCTGTTGTACACTTGACAGCTTTGAGTTAACATATCAGTAACATATCTAACACCGTTTTGAGTAATATGCAGTGGGCATCCAATATGTTTCAGAGTTCAGTCTTTCAGCTAACTTTCAGACATTCAGATCGGGCATACATTACAGAGGCAGTGAACATTCAGACCAAAGGCATTCAGAGCACCATCGAGGCCTTTGTTGGCATCACATGGAAATTTCTCTTGTACCTATTCAATTACATTTCGTGGCATTGTTCTCAGCCAAGCAGCTGCTACTCTACGCTACCAAAAAAACAAAGAGGGAGCTCCTGTCCTTTCCAAGCAGTCAAGAACAATATTTCAGAAATCCCTGTCGACTAAAAGTGATTCTAATTATGCAATTTATTGATGATCGATCGAATCACTAGTACTACTTGACTAGATTCTGCGTCCCATCGAGAACGACGATTGGGCTGCGAACGGAGTGCTTGCCGGAGACCCACCGGAGGCTTCGTTCAGCCGTGCCGCCGTTGGGGGCGGCGCCAACTCCACTGAACCTCACGGCGCCACGGCTGAACTCCAGCCTCGGTGGCACCACCTGGACAGCGACGCTCGGCGGTGCCACGACCTCAGCGAGCTCGGCAAAGATGGATCCTCCATCGCGACAAAATCCTAGGGTTGAGCTCTGCAGCAGCGAGTCCAGCCGACGAGGTACACCGTGTCGGCGGCCACGAACACCCAGCTCATGGCTTCCAGCGCGGAACCGCGTCCACACGCAAGGCACACCATCCGCGAGCACAACGCGAAGATGATCGCCAGCGCCGTCTTGGACTGGCCTGGTAATCCTCCGTCGTCCTGCCCAAAACCACGCCCGCTCCGCCGCCCTGCAGCGTCGCAGTTCGCTAGATCTGCGAGGACCACTGGCTCTCTGACGCTACGACGGAGATCCAGCCTCTAGATCCGTGGGCGCGGTGTGTGTGTAGGTGACGGCGTGGAGAGGGGGGTGGGTAGGAGTGTTGGAGCGGAGGGAGGACCGGGAGGTCGTGGAGGCGGAGGTGAGGCGAGAGCGAGAGCCAAAAGGTGAGACGAACCGAGCACATGCGCTGGCCCAAGCCAGGCTCCGCGAGAACGACCACCGCAGTCGTTTCCAGCAATCCTGGCTAAGGCAATACGGTTGCATAGCTGGAGCCTAGCTAAGGAGCCATGATTGGCAACCAAACAGGCTTTTCTTGGCCCAACCGAGCCACTCACACCTTCTATGGAGTCTTGAGTTTGAAATCAAAATGCCTCTAAGTTTATACCTTCGCCTTGAGCTCACTTTGATCACCTCGATCACAATTCCACGCCAAGTGAGCACTTGATCATCTTTTGGATCACCTTAATCTATTCACCATGACCACTATGCTTCACCCTTGGCTTGACCAATCTCCAATCTAAATCAACCACTTAGCATAGAGAGATTAGTCCTAGGATATCATCAATTAGCCAAAACCAAACTAGAGATCTTCACCTAGCGGCATGAGCCCATCGCCCACAGGCAGGATGAGAACTGCAGCAGGCCCGGTGGCCGCCAGGTCATGTGCTCGAGAGAAGGGAGCCGTCGCATCGTCGGGAGGCGAGGCCACAAGGTGGCACCGCCACAAAGAAGAACCCCGGGTAAGAGGAGCCGCACGACGCCGCGCGCCGGGGCGGGAAGTCGCTAGCGTCGCACCTGCACATAGGAGAGGAGCGGCCTTCGACCTAGGAGAGGAGGCGGGCGTGCGGCCGGCTGCTTGCGAGATCGACGGTGGCGACCTTGGGAGGACGGCTCACGGTCGGCGTCGGAGGAATCCAACCCGGACAAAGGCGGCGACCTCCTCGGCGGAGTCCGCTTTCGCTTCTCCGCGGCCGGCGTGACGGACGACGCCGGCGCCGCGGCCTCATGGCTCCGTGTATGTGGTCTAGACCGAACGCGAAATTCTTCTTATGAGAGCCCTGGGGCTCGAAGCGCCCCGCGCCTCCACATCACCGGCCGGCCGAGCCTCCACGCCGCCTCAAGGCCGGCATCGGCGTCGGCCTTCACGGCGTTATGCGGGCGGGGCTGGATCGAAGCTGCAGTCCGACGCTGCGTCGCGCATCTGGTCGTCCACGGCGCCGTCCCCGCATCGCATGCAAAGCGCGGTCAGCGAGCCCGTCATCACGGGGGGGGGCGGGGCGAGGGGCATGCGCGGCCAGTCGCCGACACTCGGCATGTGTCGCCGTCGTCCGGTGGTTGGCTGCACGTGGGGGCCCGGCCGCAGCCCGGCGCGCCGCGTTCTCGCCCTCGCCAAGCGCTTCGGCCCGACCCATGCCGCCGCCGCTGCTGCTGTCGCGGCGCCAAGCTTCGTCGCCGCCCGGGCCTTTGGCCGAGCAGTCCCATATGGGCCACGCCATAGTCCTTTCATTGCTTCTTCTCTTCTCCATGTAAAAAGGCGACGCCCGGTCACAAGGGCACCCATGGGGCGGCGGCAGATAGCGAGCGCCCACCCCTACGAAGCAAGCGGGGCGTCCACCGTGCCCGCGGAGCGTTGCGAGGCCGGCGCGTCGGTCGGATCTTGACGCCCCCGCACGGTGGTGTGGCGGCGTGGGTGGGCCCTAGGGTCGTCGCGGGCTGCGGCTCGGACCTCGGCCGACGTGGCGAGGTTCTCCGGTGTGTGCTTCACCGACTCCGCATCCCGGTTTCTTCTATCTCATCCTTTCCCTCTCCTCTCCTCCCTCTCTCTCGGTGACGTTCAAAATGGTTTTCTTCGTGGATGCCGGGGCGACCCCGCGCGGCGTTGCGAATAGGCCACGACGGGTGCGAGCATACACCTTTGTGAGTCCGAGGCTAGAAAAGGGAGCTTGACCATTTTCTAAATATGGACTCTGGCTGCGGTAAGAGGATGTTTGCACATCTACGTTAGATGGCCAATTGGCCATTCCACTTATGTGTTAATTTCAACAAATCTTTTCACCCTTTTTTGCTTTGCTAACTATGATCTGCTTTCGACCATTTCCTAAATTGGCTTATTGCACAACTAATTTTAAATTGTTGTTGTAGGAATACCTGTGTGCATGGACATGATCTGTAGGTGAGTTGATCTTTGTTGTTACCTTGTGTATTGTTACAAAGCATATTCTAATTTTTGAAAGGAATTGCTTTTGCTGTCATCTCCAATGCTTTGCTTCACCTGCCTTAGGTTACCATACCCTTGTCAATATATAAAATGTTCATTTAGCTTGTCACTCAATATCATTACGCTTAATCATTGATACTCTATCTATAATTTGAACACAAAACTATGATCTGCCACATGGAGTTTTTCAAGACTGGCTTCTACCAATTCACAACTAAAAGTGTGTTAAACAATTTTGAAATTGTTTCCAAATGTTTCAATATCTTGTCAAATGTCTTTCCACAATTTAACATGTGGCACTTTGTTGATAGGATCTCTTGACACTCAATGAGTTCAATATATATGTAATAATTGTCTCCCTGGCTGGTCGGTGTACCGATGAATGATGCATATGGATTATGGAAGGGCCTTTATACATATTTTTTAGATTTAACAAAATATATGTCAAATAGATTTAGATTATAGGTATACTTATTCTGCTCCCATGTTCATCCGCTGCTTGCATGCTTCACTCCAATATGATGTTTGATTACATCTACGCCTAGCGTGCACTCAACGTTTCTTCAGTTTAGTTTACAACAATTTAATAATACCTATGCCTCTTTTAGCATTTCATTTTTTGTCATCCTTTCATCAATAATTTTACCACTTTCGCAGCTTACTAACAGGGTCACTTTAATGATCATTGGGTTGGCACTATTTTGTATTAATCAACTCGGTGGTCACGACTTACTAACAGGACCTCCTATTTGCCTTTCCTGTAGGTCCAAAGAGAGGCAGTGTCACGGCCAGCAGCTGCATCACCCTATGCTTCTATTCTTTGCTGATAAACACAAATGACGATAAGGATTCCCGGGAAAAAGGCATGAAGAACTCCTTAGTTTAGTCAGCATTGCCATTAGGCCTGTATATATTCTGTGTGCATCTTGGTGCATTGATGTTGCCTGGCACCGCATTTGGCCGGATGATCCTGCAAGTTAGTCATACAGACTCTCTACTGATATTATGTGTGCCGGAAAAAATATGGCCCATTCAATGATTATGACAGACTCGAATGTACCGCGGCTTTGTGCATGATGTATTCTCGCATGGTTGTATGTTTCCTTGTCTCCCCTCGACCTCTTTATGCGTACATATCGATCACCGGTTCCCGTCCCGGAACGTAGCCTTTGCGTGGTCAATTTTGTTCATTTAATTATCTGTTTCCTATCCTGCCTCAACATCTATTTGAGCACCGAGCTGTATTGTCTCAGTGAAAATTTTGAAATATTTGAGGTAACCTCGGTATTCCAGCTTTTCTTCAGTGGGCGTGTTGCCATATTTATATCGTTGGCCTGAGTGTGAATAGATATCCTTCTTTGATAGTATGTGCAATTCGTATTAAATTATTATACTCATTACACGGCCATGACTTCGCGCGCATGGGCGCCAAAAATCACTAGTATTCTACAAGGAAGCAAGACTGGTTGGTCATGAGGGTGAAGTCAAGTCTTTCTACACGGTTTGACCAATGGCTGCAATCTTTAGAAATGATCTAAGCCTCGGATTTAGTTTTATTTTCTTTCTATCTTAGGCTCTCCTCTACTCCTTTTTTTTTTTTTTCACTAGATAACCTTGTAATTTTTAACTTTTGGCTTTTTTCAATAAATTTTCTGTAGGGGCCTTTGTCCCTCAAGTTATGCTAAAAGAAAAAAAAAAACTATAGATTTATTATTTCATATGGCTATGATTTTATTATTTGATTGATCTCTTTTAAATATACTTGACGGGTACATGAGTGGGTAAATATTTCACCCGTACCTTACACGAACCGTTGCCGTACCTTACATTCTGTTCTGAGTCCACTCTCGAGTCTCGACGGCGGCTAATTCTGTGTCCACTTGCACTAGCAATCGAAGCCGGAGGTCGCATTCATCTGTTCTATCTCTATCTACACAAGAAAGCAAGCGCAGTGATCCACCGTGGAAATCGCTGATTCCACAAACCAGTCAACCACTTTTTTTTTGACAGTCAAATCAACCAAAATTTGGCTCTATCTACACAAGAAAGCAAGCGTAGTGGCCCACCGTGGAAATCGCTGATTCCACAAACCAGTCAACCATTTTTTTTTTTTTTTTGACAGTCAAGTCAACCAAATTTGGCTCATCGACATTTGTTTTTCGCCCTATAACCATCATCCTCTGGTACGCAGTCGCAGGGTGAGCATACTCAGCCAGTTGCCCTCATCAGTGTTTGTCCTGTGGGCCGTTGTAGCGGTGCCTTCCTCCATCACCGGCGATCTCCTCGGCCGTCGACGATCAGGCATGCACCTCGATTTCTGTAACCAGTTGTTCCCTTTTTCCTGCACACTCTCTTTCTCTCTTTCTTCTTTTTACAATATATGGTCAGCTCGATCGTCATCCAGAAGAGCTGCAAGGCTTTTGCTCGAAGCACAGGTTCTTACGTCTGATCGTTATCCTGCAGTTGGGATTTTCACTAGAAGATTAGATCACTGCACAACCAAAGAACAAAAGACACACAGGGGAAGTCCACTGCACCCTGGGGAAGAGAAAAGGGCACCATGTTAAGTTCAGGTACTCCATACACGGCATAATACATTATTTGCAGAACTTTCTACTTTAGTAGTAATATATGTAAAGATTTTCTCGGTTAGTATTTTCATTGCGATACTTCTGCAGTTCTTTCCTTGAACCAGAACAGAAAGATGAAGATGCAGGAGTTCCTCACTTCTTCTGAATATCTCTAAATCCATTCCACGCTTATATATCACCATGAAGGCTGCTGCAACTGGACGCCTTCTGCTCTTGCTCATAGCTTGCAGCGTGCACGCTGTGAGTGTAACCTGCATCACCACTCCTGTTCCTGGGAAGTGGAGCCAAACAGATGGACTGTCGCTGCTTGAATTCAAGAAGGCAATCAGTTTGGATCCACAGCAAGCATTAGCCTCTTGGAATGACAGCACCCACTTCTGCAGCTGGGAAGGTGTCGCCTGCAGGACGAGGAGCCGTCGTGTCACTAATCTTGACCTTGGAAATAAAGGTTTAGTTGGCCAAATATCTCCTTCCCTTGGAAACCTGACATTCCTGAAACACCTGTCCCTACTGACAAACAGATTCAGTGGTCAAATCCCAGCATCCCTTGGCCAGTTGCATCACCTCCAAACTCTCTACTTGAGTAATAACACGTTACATGGAGTTATACCAACTTTCCAAAACTGCTCTCGTCTGCAGAAACTATGGCTCAATGGCAACAATCTCGTTGGAGGATTTCCAGATCTTCCTCTTGGACTTAAAGAGCTGGACCTTGGATCTAACAGTCTTTCTGGAACTATTCCTTCTTCTCTTGCCAATATCACAGCACTAGAAAAGCTTCACTTGAGTTTCAATAACATTACCGGAAACATCCCAGATGAGTTTGCAAAGTTTCGGGAGCTACAGACTCTGCGCGCTGCTACCAATCATTTGTCAGGCAGTTTTGCACAAGCCATCATGAATCTTTCAACCCTCGTTTCCTTTGCTATTACAACGAATCATTTTAGTGGCGTAGTGCCGCCTGGCCTTGGTACATTTCTTCCGAACCTCAAATCGGTTTTTATAGGCGACAACCTTTTTCATGGCCACATCCCTTCCTCATTGGCCAATGCATCGGTTCTGGCAAAAATTTGTATGTCAATGAATAATTTCACAGGGGTGGTGCCCAGTTCCTTTGGCAAACTTCACAATCTCCACATACTTACTCTTGATACGAATAAACTTAAAGTGCGTAACAGTCAAGACTGGGGGTTTCTTCACACCTTAGGCAACTGTACTAAGCTACAAACGTTGACGTTAAGTTACAATCAGCTAGAAGGCCACATACCAACTTCAATAGGTAACCTTTCTGTTGGACTGAACACATTATTACTGGGGAATAATCAACTATCAGGAGGTTTTCCTTCTGGAATCGCAAATCTTCATAGCCTAACCGAGTTAGACATATCTACAAACCAATTTACAGGTGTGGTTCCAGAATGGCTTGGAACGATAAACAGTTTACAGGAGATACATTTAGAAAATAACAACTTCACAGGGTTTATTCCATCAACCCTTTCGAACTTGTCTCAGATGTTATATCTCAATCTTCGATCCAACAAATTTGAAGGGCACTTACCTGCAAACATCAGTCATCTTCAGAATCTTCTAGAGTGTAGCCTTTCAAACAATCTTCTTCATGGTGGTATTCCCAAAGAGATGTTCAGAATTCCAACAATCTATTATATTGATTTATCTGTAAACCACCTGGATGGGCAACTTCCTTATGTAGTAGGCGATGCCAAGGCACTCATATATTTGAATCTTTCATCAAACATGTTGTCTCGAGACATTCCAACGACTATAGGTAATTGTGAAAGCTTGGAATATATTGGGCTGCAACATAATAGTTTCAGTGGAAGCATCCCCATTACACTAGGCAAC
Organism: Hyparrhenia diplandra; assembly: GCA_015847255.1. NCBI lineage: Eukaryota > Viridiplantae > Streptophyta > Magnoliopsida > Poales > Poaceae > Hyparrhenia > Hyparrhenia diplandra. The sequence goes on along the minus strand of JADLZK010005034.1, from coordinate 426,896 downwards.
ATAAGTAACCTACAAATTCTAGACTTGTCCCACAATAACTTGAGCGGGTCAATACCAATGTCCCTCGGCAACCTCCGATCCCTTGAGCAACTAGATCTGTCATTCAACAACATCAGTGGTGAGGTCCCAATGAAAGGGATATTCAGTAACAAAACTGCTGTGCAGATTGATGGAAATACAGGGCTCTGTGGTGGACCATTGGAATTACACCTACTCGCATGCCATGTCATGCCCATTATTTCAAGTAAGCAGAGGCGACATTCCATTGTACAAAAAGTGGTGATCCCCTTATTCAGCATTTTCTTAGTCGCTATAGTCATAACTCTAATGCTTGTCTGGAGAAGAAAGCAGAAGAGAAACCTGTCCTCTTTGCCCTCATTCGGTACCAAATTTCCCAAAGTTTCTTACAACGATCTCGTCAGAGCAACATCTGGGTTCTCAACATCCAATTTGATTGGCAAAGGAACATATTCTTCCGTTTATAAAGGCGAACTCTTTCAAGGTACAACCTTTGTTGCTATCAAAGTTTTTCGTCTAGAGACAAGGGGAGCACAAAAGAGCTTCATTGCAGAATGCCACGCTCTACAAAAGGTGCGGCATAGAAATCTAGTTCCTATAATCACTGCATGCTCCAGTATTGATTCTAGTGGAGATGATTTCAAAGCCTTAGTCTATGAGTTCATGGCACAAGGTGACCTGCATGAGCTACTGTACTCAACCAGATGTGATGGGAACACTTCAACTCAAATCCACATCACTATTGCTCAAAGGTTAAGTATTGCAGTTGATGTAGCAGATGCATTGGAGTACCTCCATCATGGAAACCAAGGAACTATCATCCATTGTGATCTAAAGCCTAGCAACATCCTTTTGGATGACAATATGACAGCACATGTTGGAGACTTTGGTCTTGCAAGGTTCAAATTTGAATTAGCCGCTTCATCATCCACTCACTCGGTATCGACTTCAGCCGCTATTATGGGAACAATAGGGTATATTGCTCCAGGTACTACATGTTCTTTTCATACTGCATAATTGTTTCATGTATGTTTACCTTGGAATAAGCAATTCTTTTGTGCAATCTGCAGAGTGTGCTGTGGGTGGAGCAGCGTCTAGTGCTGCGGATGTTTATAGCTTTGGGATTGTTCTATTTGAAATAATTTTGCAGAGGAGGCCAACTGACGATATGTTCAATGGTGGGATGAACATTAGAAAATTTGTTGAGATGAACTTTCCTGACATGATACCACATATTATTGATCCTCAGCTACTAGAAGAGCAACAAGGTTTATGTCAAGAAACTTCATTTGCCATGAAAGAGAAAAACATAGAGTGTTTGCTTTCAATTCTGAACATTGGGCTTCTCTGCACTAAGCCATTCCCAAATGAGCGCATCAACATGCAGGAAGTGGCTGCACGGTTGCACAAAATTAAGAAGGGGTATCCAAGAGAAAACTAAGGTAATACAAGCTATGTCTTCTATACTTTGATATGGTATATACTTTAAAAATTGCTTTAGATGAACCTCACTCTATTTTCCCCTCCTCCAGGTTGTCAGTTTTACCCTAGCTGCTACTGCTGTCATAATAAAGCTTGTCTCCTTGCACAATAACCACAGTTTAAGAAGGAAAAAAAAACGTGTATCTGCCTTCATGTTCCGTTTGATTCATTCGCACTTCCCATCTTCACTAGCATGCAAGTTCTTGAATTTTCTCATGTTTGCTTTCAGAAAATAACGTATTTGTTGTACTGTTGCCAGTTGTGATTATGACATTTGGTGAATTTTCTCTTGTTTGCTTTCTGAAAAAGAAGGGATTTGTTGTACTGTTGCCATAGCAATACCAGTTATGTTCTGACATTTGGCATGTTAGAATTGAAACCGTCATTTGATAGATCTTCTACCCATGGACTTTAAAGTTTCATGAATACATCACCACCTTAATGTGAACTGGCTATCTGAAAAGTTCACTCCATAATTTCTGTGGCTTCAGTTCAATTATTATTCTGCAGCAAGCTGATACAATAAACAGCAAGGTAACATAGGGCAGATTCACTATGGGCCTGTTTGATTGCTAGGACCTAGGTGGCCCCGGTGGACTGCCATGTTTGGTTGCCAAACATTCATGGTGGCCTGGCTGAGGGTGGTGTTTGTTTTCCTACAATGGATGTTACATTCTCCCAACTAACTCTAACTGCCCTTTTGGGAAGCTATTTGTATATGCCTGGCTGCCTGTGTGCACACCCCACCCATTATTTCATTCAGTAGACATCACATTGTGAACCACCCAAGAGAACCACCTCTCCCATTCACTAACTCACTAGCCAAACAATAATATGAACAACATAATGATAGCCACCACTAAGATAATAATAACCACCAGTGCCACTGCTTGTACTGGACCGAAGTTGGCTTGATCTCATGTATGATGTTAGTGAAGCCCACAATTCTTGTGAAATCAAAGCAATGAAAGAATCACTAGTACCCAAATCATTTTTGCGTGACGGGCGAATTTTATTTTGCGTGGCGGGCATTTGGGCCCGTCACCAATGAAAGATCACGGTTAATCACGCGATTAACCGTGGCGGGCTACGCGCCCGCCACGCTTAATGTTCATCCCGTGGCGGGCGAAGTTACAATGCCCGTCACGGTAAAGATTTTCAAAAAAAAAAAAGAAAAAGAAACCTAGACAGGCCCGCCGAGCCCATCTACAGCCCGCCGAGCCCATCTAGGGTTCCAGCCGCCGGCGCCCGGCCGGCCGATCCATCGCCGGATCCGGCTGATCCAACGCCGGATCCGCCGCTAGAAGGAGCGCCGCCCGGATCCGCCGGAACCGCCGACAGGAGAGCGCCGCAGCCGGATCCCATCGATCCAGCTGAACCCGCCCGGAGGAGGAGCGCCGCCGCGGATCCGCTCGAGCTCGCGACTCCAGCGACCCGGGTTGCCACGCAGCCGCCCGAGGCGCCGTCGTGTCTCGCCGCCTCGCCCGCGGATCCGCCGCGCCAGAGGTAGCCGAGGACGCACCGCCGCCGATGGGCCTCCCTCGCCCGCGGATCCGCCACGCCGAGGGAGCCCGCCCGCCCGGATCCGCCGCCGCACGGCGTGCACGGTGAGGGAAGAGAGGGAGGTGCAGATGGACCGAGGACGCCGCGCCGCCGATGGGCCCGCCCCGCGGCGCCGCCGGATCCACGACGCCGAGGAGCCCGCGGCCACCGGATCCGGGCACGGCGCACGGGGGAGGGAAGAGAGGGAGGTGCGGATGGAGGACGCCATGGCTGGCTGGTGGTGTTTGGGGAGGGAGCTGGGTGGCGGTTGTGCGGGGAGGAGCCGAGTGAAAGAGACCGAGGAGGATTGAGTGAAACAAACCCTAACACCTGCTATTTATACGAAGACGGCAAAGATCGGGCCCATCTGGGCCTATTGGGCCTGCTCTTGTGCGTGGCGGGCCTTTTTAAGATGCCGCCACGGAAAGATTTTTTGCGTGGCGGGCACCTTAACGCGCCCGCCACGCCAAAATAGCATATTTTGCGTGGCGGGCGTGTTAAGGTGCCCGTCACGCAAAAAATCTTTCCCGTGGCGGGCAAAAACACGCCCGCCACGTAAAAAGCAGGGGCGTGGCGGGTATTTTCCGTGACGGGCAAAAAGTGCCCGCCACGGAAAAGATTGTGCCAATGCTCGCAAAATCAAATCAGTACTAGTGAATCTCTTCTTCCTGTTGGTGATCTTGAATAAGAGGAATGACATTTGTGGCCAGGTAACCATTACTTTGTATGTTTTCTCAACTACACGACTTTAATAAAAAGAAGTTAATTGCATCACCTATTGCAATTTGGTAATCAATTTTGTAACGGCTGACTATTTATAACAGAGTATGTCAGATTCATTTGGTTTTAAGCAGAAATAAACATAAACACTAAGAGCCCCTTCAGAGGGTGAGTCTGCTTGTACTACTCCATAATCTATCCACAAGTCTAGCCATACCAGTAAGTATATATACCTTACCTAAAAGCCACAATAACAATGTAGCAAGAAAAAAACACAAATCACAGCCATGGAGATTATGAACACAAGGAGTTTTGCAAAACCCAAACACCTTAGAAAGAGGTAGGAATTTGTGAAATGAACCACACTCCTTCGTAGACGTCAGGGGCGCTATACTGTCATTCAACCAACAACACAACTACTAGACACACAAATCGCTTGTGCCGAGACAGCCGAAATGCAGGAGATTATCAGCACAACCAACCTCGCCAGATGCACAGAACTCCCGCTCTCCGCTCCTGAGCCAACCCAAGCTGGAAATCAAGCCGAGCCTCATCACGCGGATCCTACCAATCAGACCCCGTCTCAGTGGCATCTGCAGCCCATGTGAGAGAGGGGGCAGCCGGGCAGGGGACAGGAGAGGGAGGAGGAGGAGGTGGAATAGAACTAGAAGGGATAGAGCGAGGAAGAGGCGCAATGACGGTGCCGGAAAAGCCAATCAATGCCGAGCCCAGGAGAAACGAAAGGAAATTGCATTTCCCCAGGGCTTGGCCCAGACCTGGTTTAATTACCGTGCAAGATCGGCATGCGGGCTGGGCCCAGATAAAAGAAGAGGCCTAGTTGCACCAATGGGGCCTGGCAGGACATCTGGTCCAGGCAATGAGACAGCCCAACTAGGTTTTATATAGTCACAAATGCATACATGGTAATACAACATTCCAAATGACATTTTACTTGCTGCACCACCACTGAATATGTGATGATGAAAAATAGTAGTAACAACCTCATGTTTCACCAAATTAGTGTAAACTGTAAATTGCGAAAAAATTAATGAACAATCAGATTCGGTAGTATTTGTTTTGCCTTTGCTAGTTAGTTGACCGGAGAGGAGCCTTCCTCGGCCAGCCGTGTTGTGTGCGTATGAATTGTACACCCAAGATGGTTTCTGCCTTGACCATGATTCAAATCACCATGTTCTTTTGATTTCGTCTCGATCTGATACATGGTAGGCCTGATATGATTTGAGGCTTGATTTGATGAGTAACGGTGATGACTGCACCTGGATGCATGGATCGACGACGCTCCTCTCCATGCCACCGGTAGTTCAGCGACTCCGCACCACGATGGCTGGTGGCATCCCTGCGCTCGACGACGCTTCTCCACTCTGGACTCTCGAATCTCGATCCCCTCTCGACGCTCCTCGATGAACTGGTGATGGTTTGTGCCTTTGTCCCGACGACGGTTCCACGGCTCCGTGCCGCGCTGTGTGGCGGTCCCGCTACCACGCACCTCGATGATTGTTGTGCGCTCCAAAGTCACAATCGATCCTCGCCCTTGTTTTTTTTTGTTAATTTATGGTGTTTGTTATTCTTGATTTTAATCTATTATATTTCTATTTGGATTTCGACTTAACCAGTCGAGGATTTAAGGGAGGACAGGACATGGTTGTTTTTCATTCTCGGTTTCTATCTATTCTATTTCTATTTGGATTCGACTTAATTGGTCGGGAGGACAGGACATGGCATAGGAGCCTGCCCACCAAATCTAAAAGGCAGAAAATCTAAGTGGCAGATAGAGTCCTGCGCGCATACGGGAGGCGGGGTGAGACCATGGAGCATTCGGGAGGAAGGGGAGGAAGAAAAAAAAAAAAAAGGTGAAAGAAAAAGATGGTGAAAAAAAGTGGCGAAATTAATTCCGTGCTTTATTAGTAGGTATAGATTAGTTATTGTGTATGTTTTATGACATCTTATATTTTGTTGAAGGTGTACTCCCTCCGTACCTGTAAATAAAATTGTTTTGGACAAGATTTGAGTTAAACATGAGCATATAAAGCATGAACAACTTTTAAATCGTTGAGTTTGGAAATAGGAAAACCATATGAATAGATTTTTTCTTGAAAAGCACTTTAATAAAAATATACATATACCAATTTTTAATAAATATTTTTATAGAAATAAGAAGTCAAAGTTATGCTCTAGAGATCGTGTCGCTGTTCAAAATGACTTTCTTTACTGGTATGGAGGGAGTACATGACTAGTTAAAACTTGGTGGTCATGATGTATGCTGACTGTGTTTACCTAGCTATGATGGGGCTATAGCTAGAATATTAATAACTACAATGGGCTATATTTAGCATAACCTGGGCTATATTTAGCATAACCTTGCCTTATATAAATTTTTTTGTGTAAATCGGTTCAAATTTAAGTTAATCTTCAAGAGCCTTTATATTAATAATGCAAGCCGCAACAAAAGATATGATATTTTGCATTATTTTTTGAATAAGACCAACAATCAAACTTAGAGTGAAAAAGTCAAACGTCTTCTAGTTTGAAATGGATGCCGTGTTGGGAATCAGGTTCTGGCCTGGCGGATGGAAGCCGCAAGCCTTCCATGCATAGGGAGAAAGCAAGCGTCCAGAAGGTCAGCAAGCTACCTCTGTCAGTGTCAGCTCCACCAGTACACACATGCGTGGTGGTGGTGGCTGGCCGCTTCGGCGATCAGGCAAGCACCGATCGATTGCCCCCTTCTTCTTTCTGATGTACCATATCGTCGTTTCATGAAATATTTCTCCCTTATTATTTACTTACCATATCTTCAGTTCCATCGCCATCCTTTATATGCAGCATCAACTTTATGCACAACAAGCGCAAGGTTTCTGAAGTTGAAGCAAACGTTCTTATCGTACTACATACCTGACATTTATCCTGCAGTTCAAACAACTTGCGGTTCAGATAACTACTGACCAGAAGAACACGAGGGTAGAAAAAAAGAGAGATTATGTTAGTTTTCAGATATTTTCATAATCTCCCACAAGCAGAAAAAGATGTTTTGCCTGATCTCCTGTACACAACATGTTCATGCTTACTTCTCACAAAGCCAAGACTCAACAGCTCCCTGTCAAGCTTAAAATTCCAGGCCCTTGGTGCCTGCTTCAGCTCATACAGTGCCTTTTTCAACTTCAACATTTTGTCACCCTTGCCGACTACAAAACGGGGGGTTGCTGAACAAAGACAGTTTCAGTCAGATCTCCATTTAGAAAAGCGGACTTGACGTCCATATGGTGTACCTGCTATCCACCTTGAGGAGCCAATGCCAACAAAACCCTCACAGTCTCAATTCTAGCCACAGGTGCAAAAACCTCATCGAAATCAACACCTTCCTGCTGAGCATAGCCTTTGGCCACTAAACGAGCCTTGTGCTTAATGATTTTTCCCTCTGGGTTCTTCTTTACCTTGAAAACCCACTTAAGGCCAATTGCCTTCTGTTTTGGTGGGAGCTCTGAAACTTCCCACGTTCTATTTTGCTCAATGGCCTGCATTTCTTCCTGCATAGCCTGCCTCCAGCACTCTTCCTTCATTGCCTCCTCCACCGTCCTCGGTTCTTCTGCTGCCACTAGACACAAGCCACTATACTCTATGTCATGGATCTCTGTGGTTTCCAGCAGGTTTGGAATGGTCCTATATCACCTTGGACCTCCATATGAATCAACAGATGCATCTGACGGTGGGGTTGCCCACTGAATTTGTGTTGCCGGCTGTGTTGGTCCTTGAATAGTGCCAATCAGGGTATGGGGTGGTGTGCTAGGACTTCCCCCATCGTCTTCAAGTGGAATTGAACTGGATCCGGCAGCAGGCGACATCGGAGCAGTGCCACCAGAAGAAGAATCAGCACCCTGAGTCGAGTCACTATCCGTTGTCGGATGATGAACAATACCAATTTCAGGCCACTGAACACTGAAGAAACCGGGCGCTGCTGTAAGGTCCTAGATGGCTAGAGGGGGGGGGGGGTGAATAGCCTAATAAAAAATTCTTTAAAGACACTAGAGCAAAGATATTAATAAAACAAATGGCGAAATGCGGTTTGCTCTAGCTCTAAATGTTAGGCAAGCCACCTATTGCAATTCTAGTGATTATTATTTTTAAGGCACACAATTGCTATGTCACTACACTATCTAGTGAGCAATCCTAGATAAAGCCTTATGCTAGCAAGAACACCTACACAAGCAAAAGCTAGCTCTCTACTCAAAGTAAACTAGGAAAGTAAATACAAGAGAGGAAAGCTTGATATACCGACGTGTAGAGGCAATGACCCAATCACCGACGAGGAATGAGAATAACAATAATATGATGAAGATGCCAATCACCAAATAAATGATTCCAACAATATATATATCAATCAATCCAAGTTCACCGGGAGACAAGAGATGACACAATTGATTTATCCCCGAGGTTCACTTGCTTGCCGGCAAGCTAATCCCCGTTGTGTCGACCAACACTTGGATGGTTCTTGGACTAGGCGGTGCACTCGCTAGTTGGCCCCTCGGGCTCTCCAAGACACCACTCACAAGAGAGGTAACTCAATGACACGAGCAATCCACTAAAGTAGCAATTTGGTGTCCCACCGGGGAAGCTCAAGAACCCCTCACAATATCACCTTGATTGGGGGCGGATACAATCACCAAATCCCCTCACCAATCAATCCAACTCCAACCGTCTAGGTGACGGCAATCACCAAGAGTAAAGAGATGACCACAATTGCAATAACCACCTAGTACCATGAAATGAATCACAAATGCAATGCACACTAGGGTTACCCTCAAATCCTCTCAAGAACTCAAATCCACCAACGAAGTGGAGAGGAGAGGGAAGCAATCTTCTTGGAGCCCTCAAATCGATCTCAAGCACAAGCTCTCTCACTTGATTTCAGCCCAAATCAGTAGATCGAGAGAGAGAGGAGGAGAGGAGCTCTTTTTCTCTGTTCTAGGGTTTGAGAGAGGGGAGAACAGCTCACTGTAAGATTTCGAAATTTGCAAGAGGGGGGAGCAGAGAGGAGAGACCGACACCTTTATACTCAGCTGGCACCTTGCTCTCCAACGGCTAGAACCAGTCTCCCACGCTCCCCTCGCCTGAGCCCCAACGGGTGGCAGAGCCTCGCACTTTCTGGAGTCGTTCGGGCGGCGGCAGCAGCACGCTCTCTTTCTTTCAGTTCGTAGGAACGAACAACGGCGGCGATTTTCTTCAGGTCGAACCGGACCACCTGGAGCATCCCTCGATGGATAAAATCGGACCAGCGCAGCTGCCCATCAAAACGGACGAGTGGGCCGGCCCACCAAACAACAGCTAGCAAGCACCGGCGGCAGTTCAAAAACGGACAAGCAGGCCGGCGCAGCTTCTCTCCTTTTTTTTTTTTTTGATTTCCTTGCATGGCAAATGTGTCGACGGCGGCAGTCCAGCACAAGCACGTCACCTTCCAATTTGAATAAAGCTCTCGGCCAAGCAAGCAAGAAAGCTGAGCAACTCCATTACGTGTACGTGCATGTGTAATACATATACATGTATATATTTGAAGACAAATGCACGTCACATATGTATTGCTCTTCTTTTTTTCTTTCTTCAAGTTTCTCAATAAACTTTGATCCAAATAAATATACCATCTCATCCAAATTATGTCAAACCTCATGAGCATAAATAGATGGTATATTTCTCAAGTTTTTTCAAGGAATTTCTCATCGAGCCACCGTGTCACTAACCCAAATGCACATGCAATTTGAAATTTGGATTTAGTGGCACTAGGTGAGTAAAGCGATTATGATTTTCTCCTCTTTATAGTACGGTTATCAAACCTAAATCACTCACATCCGCTAGATGTCTTGAGTGTAAAATAAAATAGCCCTATCAAATATACCTTTGCCTTGAGCCCATTTTATTTTCCTTTTTCCAAGTCCAAGCACTTGATCAACTTTTGGATCATCACCGTGCATCCACCATGACCACCATGCTTCACAACTTGGCTAGAACCATCTCAAGCTAGATACACACTTAAGCATAGAGATTAGTCCTAGGTTGTCATTAATTACTCAAAACCAATCTAGAGATCTTCAGCCGCTGCTGCTTCACCACTTGTATTGCTGGGCTTCTCCCCCCAATTCCACGCCTTCTTTTCATCGAAGATCACATCCCTTGACAACATCAACTTATCACTCACTGGATCATACACACGATAGCCCTTCATCCCTGGTTCATATCCGAGAAAGACGCCTGGGATTGACCCGTCAGACAGCTTGGTCACCCCTGGCCCATTACGTTTTGCATAGGCCAGGCACCCAAAAGTGCGCATATGCTTCACACTCGGCTTCTTACCATACCAGGCTTCATATGGAGTCTTTTGATTCAGGCTCTTTGTTGGTGATCAGTTCAGAATGTACACTGCCGTCCTCACTGCCTCCCCCCAAAACCTACCTGGCACTTGCATGGTCTTGAGCAGACAACGAGCCATCTCGACTACAGTTTGATTGCGTCGCTCGACGACTCCATTTTGTTGAGGTGTGTAGGGCGTAGTCTTGTAGTGCTTGATCCCCCTCCCCTGACAGAATAAGATCACAACTGCTGAATTGAACTCGATCGCCACCACGATCAGACCTGAACCCCTTTAATCGACGACCGGACTCCACCTCACCGCCACCAAGACCTTCTTTAGACATTCAAACGCCTCGGCCTTGGATGCCAACAGTTCCAGCCACATATATCGACTGAAATCATCAACTACGAGCAAGAAGTATGACTTGCCACCCGGAGTGGATGGCGTGATCTGACCACATAGGTCTGTATGCACCAAATCGAGCCCGGCCATTGCTCTGAATGCCGAAGCCTGAGGGAATGGTGCCCGGTGTTGCTTCCCAAGAGCACACCCATCACACACTTGCTCCAGTTGTTTCACCTGAGGTATCCCTTCCACCATCGCCTTGGCACCTAACTCATACAATGATCGAAAATTCAGGTGCCCATACCCGGCATGCCACAACCAGGATGCTTCTTCCATCTTGCTCAACAAACAAATCGGTGCAGTTGAGGTTCAGCTTCAGTGTATACAAACGATTCTTCCTCTCTGCCCGAATCCCCACGCCACGTGGCTTGCCTGCTGCCCATGTGTGCTCAAACACCTCTAGGATCCTGTTGGGGGGAGGCCGAAACTTGCCCACCCCCCTGTCGGCCCAGGAAAGAGCAAAGAAACCGGGGCAGAAATGGCCTAAAGAGTTGGGATTCGCCCCCGAGGGCCGAAAGTTCTGGATTCGGGCCTGACCTCACCTTGGGTCCGGCCGTTGGAGCACCAAGGGCTTCGTGAGTCAAGGACGAAGGCTTGACATTCGTCATGACGGACCGGGCGTGCCACTCCCCACCGTGTCGCATCCGGGAGCACTGGCGGGTGGACGAAAGCTGTAGCATTCGGCGTGGGAAGCCGAATGCTGGGGCTTTCGTCTCGAGAGGTCACGTGAAGATTGAGCAAGGGACGAAGGTATCGATTCGGCTAATGATGATGAAAGCTCGTACTTTCTTCGCCGGCGCGTGGATCCTCGCGTGGATCCCCGGCTTCCAGCCTAACGAGGTTGAAAGCAGTCACTTTCGCTCGTCTAACCGGAAGAGTTCCTTGTCGAATGTCACTCGATGTGTTTTGCGGTACTGTGATCTGACGCCGAAGGTCCCACGAAGGGTTGGTGGGATCACGGGGCCGAAAGTACAATGCTACCCCCCGACACCAAGGTGGAACGCTGGAGGTCCGAGTTGGTAGAAGGGTAAAATAGGAATTGTAAGAGTCTACGGACTATAAATAGACCCCGTGGGTCGTTGTAAAAAAGACACAGAGAGAATTAATAGAAGAGTACTCCAGTCTTTTGAACACCTTCATGTATCCATTTCAGCCTAGTAGAGTGATTCGTCCTACCAAGGGGTAGCCCGCCGGGGCTACACCAACATTGGCGCCCACCGTGGTTGTGCAGCAACCCATGGCTCCGGGCCGAGGAAGACCAAAGGCGGCGCTGGCAAAGACCGGCCGGATCTCCTCCGACGGATCCCCCCCGCGGATCCTCCGGCCGAGGCCGTTACTCCAAAGAGGTCGGGCCGGGCGAAACAAAAGATGCGGCCACCGGTCCTGGGGCAATAACTGGTCAAGGCCCCTCTGGAGCAGGAGTTTCCGGGTTCCGTAAGATGGAGAAGATTCAGAAGAAGAGCAGCCACTCGAGCACGAAGCAAATGCTAATGAGCAAGAATAGCGCTCCGACTAATCCAAGAATTGAGCCTCAGCAGCCGAACTCGAGAGTTGAGGGCCCGTAAGGATGCAATGATGAAAGGAGAGGCAGCCAAGCGAAGAGAAGATTCAGCTCGAGAACAGCTGAAGCTTGCCAAAATCGAGAAAGAGAATTTGCTCCGAGAAATAGCTCAGATGGAGAAAAACGCAGCACCATCCCAGGGAGGGGCAAGAACCAGTTTCATCTCGGATGGGGAGGTTGACCCCGTCTCGCCGCTCTCATCTGAATTACAGTTAAGCCCATGGCCGATAGGGTACAAACCCGCATCGGCGCCATTTAATGGAAAGTCGGATCCAAGGAAGTTCATCGCAAGTTATGAAGCTGCAGCACATTCGGCAGAGGGGATTCGGTTACTCGGGCGAAATCTTCATCATGGCGGTAGAAGACGCCGCACATGAATGGTACATCGCCCTTCGTCCGCTTTCAATAAGAATTTGGAAGCAACCGAGAGAGCGCTTGATCATCACCTTTGAGGGTTTCCGGGCCTTGAAAAAGAGAACCGAGGGGATTTCCTAAAGCTAAAGCAAGAGGAGGGAGAGTCATTGACACAGTATCTCGAAAAGATAGTGCAGCTTCGCGCTCAAACGCCGAATGTCTCGGATGAAGTAGTGATAGCAGCGGCAATCGAGGGCATGGCCATTGGACAAGGCTTGCCAGGTTCCTAGACGAGGAGGAACCCAAAACCTTGACGGAGTTATACGACCAGATCAAAAAATTTGCCAAGTCCGAAGAAGGTCCGAAAAGAAGAAAGGCAGCAAGGAAGGACGAAAAGCAACAATCGCCCCATGCAAATGCCAACAATAGCCAAAGGGGTGGCAAGAACCCTCGCCCGGTCAACAATGTGCAAGATGATTCGGCTCAAATGGCCGAACCCAGTCAAGAGCCAGCTTTGGGGATGCCTCAAACTCAAAAACAAATCAGTCCAACCGAGGTGACCGGCTCAAGGGGCGAGAGGGCGCGAAGAGGCCGGACGGACCAAGAGTACCGTATTGTTTCGTCTGCGGCGAAAACATGGGTCACTTCAGTAGAGACTACAAGTATGGGCAGATGGCCAAGGAACAAAAATCAAAGGACGAAAGTTCACAAGGTAGCCAAGCACCAAAGCATGTGTTCAACATGAGAGAAACAAACGAGACGTTCAAATTAATGCATATTTCGCTATCAGAACACATAGTTGCCACCCCCGCCGCCAATAGTGCAGCACACTTCCATGCTTCCAGCTCACCACCATCAGTACTCCCGGAACTACCTGAGTTAAATCAAAGAACCATCCACCTCAGGGCCTGAGAGAGAGATCATAATTGGCTCCGAACTCCAGCCTGACGAGGCAGCTCAGTTGTCCGCATTCCTTGACTCCAACTCAGATGTGTTTGCTTGGTCAGCTGAGGATCTAAAAGGGGTAAGCCGAAACCTGGCTCAACACAACCTGAGCGTAGCAGAGACAGAGAAACCTAAGAAGCAGAAGTTGAGGAAGCTATCCGAGGAAAGAAGCGCCGCAGCAGCAGCCGAAGTCTAGAGACTTTCGGACGCAGGAGTAATCAGGCCAGTCCAATACCCCGAATGGTTGGCAAACGTGGTCATGGTCCAGAAGAAGACATTCGACCCTAACATCAAGAAATGGCGAATGTGCGTAGACTTCACTGATCTAAACAAGGCATGCCCGAAAAGACCCATATCCTCTCCCCAGAATAGACACCCTGATCGACTTAGCCTCAGGTTGTGAGAGAATGAGTCTACTCGACTGTTTTTCCGGATACCATCAGATACATCTGAACCCGGAAGACGAGGAGAAGACAAAAGCTTCATCACTCCAGGGGGGGACTTATTGTTTCAAGCGAATGCCCGAAGGATTGAGGAACGCCGGATCCACCTTCTCAAGAATGTCGGATGAAGTGTTTAGAGAGCAGAAGAAGAAGAAGAATCTGGTAACATACGTGGATGATATAGTAGTAATCAGCAGTTCGAAAGAGTCGCATATCAGCGACCTAAAGGAAACTTTCGCGAATCTAAGGCGAAGCGGGCTCAAGCTAAACCCGGAAAAATGCATTTTTGGCATCACAAAAGGCAAGATGTTGGGATGTCTAGTGTCAGCCAGAGGCATAGAAGCCAACCCAGACAAGATCGCGGCAATCATAGATATGAAGCCCCCAGACAGCCGAAAGAAAGTCCAACGGCTCACAGGACGACTAGCAGCTCTTAGCAGGTTCATCTCAAGGTCAGCCGAAAAAGGCTTACCTTTCTTCAAAGTGCTAAAGGATAGCACAGATTTCGAATGGGGACCTGAGTAGCAAAAAGCTTTTCAAGACCTAAAAGATTACCTTACCAATATGACAACAATGTCGAAACCATCCCCAAAGGCAGTGCTATTGCTATACTTAGCAGCGTCACCAGTTGCGGTAAGCGCTGTCCTGGTCGAAGAGAAAGAGCAAGACAACAAGCTCAAACAATTTCCTATCTATTATGTGTCCGAAGCACTTTCAGCAGCAAAGCTAAATTATTCAGAGCTAGAGAAGATAGCATACACAGTCCTGATGGCAAGCCGAAAGCTGAGACATTACTTTCAGGCACACAAGATTCGGGTTGTCTCCTCTCAGCCTTTAGAAGCACTGTTCAGGAACAGTGAAGCCGTAGGCAGAGTGGGCAAATGGGCCGCCGAACTAAATGAATTCGTGATTGACTATGAGCATAGGTCAGCCATAAAATCTCAGGCAATAGCAGACTTCATAGCAAACTGGACTTCGACAGCCGAAGGCAATCCAATGGTTTTCGATGAACCAACGTGGACTGCATTCTGTGACGGAGCCTGGTGCGATAAGGGCGCTGGGATTTCGGCTATACTAACGCCTCAGCAGGGGCCGTCCATCAGATACGCAGCCAGGCTGCAATTCACAAGCACCAACAACACAGCCGAATATGAAGCGGTGCTGCTCGCACTCCGAAAGCTAAGAGTGATGGGAGTCAAAAGATGTGTCATTCGTACAGATTCACAAGTAGTAAGCGGACATTGCGAGAAAGAGTACACAGCCAGAGAGCCAGTCCTAGTCAGATATTTACAAGCAGTAAGAGCAATGGAGAAGCATTTCTCGGGGTTCTCAATAAAGTACATACCACACAGCGAAAACAGGGAAGCTGATGAGCTGGCAAAGGCAGCCGCGCTCGGGGTTTCGACCCCTCCGGATGTATTCTTCCAACAACTTTCGGCCAAGGCAATCAAAGAAGAAGAAGAGGTACCAAGGGCAATTCATGTCATCGCAAGTCATGATTGGAGGAGCCCAATATTCGCATTCTTGACAGGAACATATGAGCCTGACTCCAAGCATGATCAGCAGCGAATGGAGTCACGAACCAAGCACTACTCCATCATAAGGGGTGAGCTGTACAAGGACGGCATCGTAGCTCCAAAGCTCAAATGCATCAGTGCCGAAGAGGGACGAAAGCTCCTGGACGAAATTCATGGAGGAATGTGCGGAGCCCACAGGGGACCTCACGAAATTGCCCATAGAGCAATGAGACAAGGTTTCTATTGGCCATCAGCAGCCGTAGACGCAAAGCAACTGGTCAAGACATGCGAAAGCTGTCAGATGTTCGCCAAGAAGCAAAATGCACCTTCGAACCCAACCAGGTCGATAGTGCCCACTTGGCCTCTTCAACGTTGGTGGGTAGACATAGTAGGACCATTACCAACAGCCCCGGGCAATGTGAGATTCGCAGCAGTGGCACTCGAATATTTCACCAAGTGGATAGAAGCAAGACCTCTAGCCGTAATTACTTCAAAGAACTTTGATCGCCAGATGGCAACAGATAGTCTGCCGCTTCGGGGTCCCATCTTACATAACAGTGGACAATGGCAAGCAATTTGACTCAACCGAGTTCAGGAACTTCTGCGAAGAACTTTCGATCAAGGTGACTTTCGCATCGCCTCTATCACCCACAAAAGCAACGGGTCATTCGAAAAGGCCAATGGTCTAATCTTTTTCAGCCATCTCCAAGTCCCTATGGGATGCAAACAAAGGGAAGTGGCCAGCCCGAAATGACCGTCGCGGTTTGGGGTCATAATATCTCCAGGTCCCGAGCAACAGGATTCACTCTGTTTCGTTTACTCTATGGGGAAGAAGCCATAACGCCGGGAAGAGCCGAAGCTCGGCTCATTTCGCATACACAAATAGCCGATGTAACCGAAATACAAAGGTTCGTAGATGCCGACACATCTGAATTCGGAAGTTGCGGCGGCGAAAAACCTCGACAACTACCGAAGGAGACGCAAAGCTGGTGCGACAAGAAAGTGCTGCGCAAGAACATCTACCCAAGCGACCTCGTCTTGATTCGGCACGCGGACAAGCAAGGCAAGCTACAATCCCAATGGTACGGGCCTTTCGTCGTCGCTAGCATGGTCAAGTCCGGGTGTTTTTCGGCTCAAGACAGAAGAAGGTGACGAAACCACCCACACGTGGAACGCGGACAATCTCCGCAGGTTCTACGCGTGACAAATGCTCCCTGAGACAGGAGTTGTAATCTTCTTTTCCTTTATTATGGTTTGTAATAAGTAAGGTATGAAACTACGAAAGGTTGCGCTCTTTTTCCTCACGGGGAAGCCCTTTCGAGGGTGTGAGGTTTTTTAACGAGGCAACCTGGAAACATTCGGTCGTCAACCCCCTATAAAGGTTTCTTTTCCCCAAACATAGCGTAAAGACGAAAGAAAAGCCGAAAACAAGAAGTGACTAAGTCACACTTGATATATTCGGTGTACATCATGCCCGAAAAGGGTATATGCTGAAGAGATCAGCAAACCAAGGCATAAAAGCCGAAAGACTAAGGTCAGAAAGGACCGAAAGTCTGGAGGAAGTCCAAAAGTGACAACTTCCAAAAATCACAGCTGAGGCTAATAAGCCCGGATCATCCGAAATTGACCAGAGAGTCAAAAACGGAGCATGAGCGGAGAAACCCACAAAAATGTAGCTTGGCAATAAAGCACTGACAAAGCATTAAAAGAAAGCACTAGGGCAAACAACCATTAAAGTGCGGAAAGAACTAAAGTAGGTGCATCCATTTAATGAAGGGTGTGTCAAAGCGCGCGTCCCATGGCTATGTCCTCGGGCAATCAAGACAATAAAGGCTCGGGATCCGATAAGGACAACCAAAGCCACTATAAAAACAGGACCCAAGGGCCACTCATCCCTCGAGAAAGCGCCATAAGCTATAGAGGTAACATCTTCAGGTAGCCACCAAAAACAATGCAAGAGGATCACAGCCCAAAAGAGTGGGAGCTCATTGGGATTGAGAGGAATCGGGGAGAAAGTAGGCAGATTCGGCCATTCAGGAGGAAGGGTTGAATCTTGAGCGGCTCGGCAGCTTGCCCACAAGTTACTACCAGGGAAAGAGCTTGTCAAAAGACAATTCTACCACGTAGAAACCCTAAGGTCAAGCCCCGAAAGAGTTACATACGAAGCACATCAACCAACTCAGGCACATCAATGATTACTCAAGGTGGCCGACAATATCCGGGTTTCAAATAAAGATCAGTCAACCCGCCAGCATCGGAAATTGGAAGCGCCGAATGCTCGTGAAACCTGGGACAACATTCTCCATTGCACGAGTTCATCCGCATCGGCATGACGGGCGCAATACCGAAGCTGCTCGAGTGTAAAAGAAGGTCGCAAGATAAAATACGAAACATGGCATGTTCGGTTAAGCCTAACCACGTAACAATGTCAAGCGCCAGTCCGGTCCCAAACGCCCGAGCTCGAATGCTTACTCCCGCCTCATCTACTAGCTAGCTACGAACCCAGGGAAAAGTTGCGGCCCCAAGATGGCCGAATGCGCAAGAAGGCAACATTCGGCCACGAGGTAGGCCAGACCACTCAAAAAATTCAAAGACCATGGGCAATACCGAAGTGTAAAAGATCTAAGTCGAAAAGACAGCGTTGCATTCGGCACATTGCATGACTTTCGTTTCCTCGCAAAAGGGGAGGGGGTTTCTTAACAGGAAAATAAATTTGCGAGATAACGAAATAATCCAAACCGAAAGCGCATTATAAACTAAAAAGGTATGGACTAGAAACACATGAAATAGCGTTTTCATGTTCAATTCAACGTAAGATCCTTAACAAAGACAATATCGGTACCTAGGAGCCGGAAGTGACGACGGTTTCGTCTTCTACCTCTAATTTCAGCTCCAAAAAAAATACCACGAACTAAGTTCCTTTGCCTAGCGTAAGGAACGAAAGTGCTCCAGAAATCAATCATTCGCTGCCCATTGTTAGTGATCTTCCGGCGACGCGACACAAAAAGTCACCCATTTGGCCAGAAACTTCTCCCGAAACCTAAGCCAAGAAGCCCCGCTCACGCCGAATCCATCGCGCTTGATTTTCACAGGAACATCATCCATAAAATTAGAGGTCCCCTGCCCGGGATCCTGCCAAACAGTTAACAAGAGTTTAAACATGTATCATTACAACATTCGGGCCTTTCGGCCCAAACAAAAGCATCTCAAACATCGGCTACCCTATCGCCCTCGGCATTCTCGCCTCTCAGAGCCGGAGGCGTGCCCCGCCCCGGTCGAAGGGCTCCCCGGATTCGTCTCGAGAGCACTTGCCGTCCCCATTCAGCCCGAAAAGGCGTTCACCTTGGCCCGAATCTCCGCTTCTCCCGATCATTCCGACAAGCGGATAAAATTTTTTCGCATTAGTAACGTGAAGTCTTTAAATGACGAAACTAAGCCAAAAGTGAAACAAGCGAGTAAATAAACGAACCGACTTACGTTAGCCCGAGATTCGGCGGCACGGAACAAGGCAAGGTCCTTTCCACCGGCCTGCCGAAGCCGTCATAAAATTTCCCCTGCGACATCAAGGACCGAGGCGCGGGTGTCCGCCAAGATTCCGACGGATCCTCTTCGGTTCAACGGCCCCGATGTGCTCGCATTCCAGCTCATGCAAAGCATGGCCGAAAGCGCGCAGAGTCTCGAGAGAGGCGTAGCCCCTCCCGGTCTCCACGCGGGCACCTAGCCCCTTCAGCTCCTGCACTAGCCAAGGCAAGGTCTGGCCGTATCCGAGGCCCGGTGGCGGCACGGCCTCATCACCGAAAGAGGCCAGCAGGGATTGAAGGGCCGACACCCCAACCTTGACTTCACGTTCAGTGGTAAGGGTAACCGATTGATTGCGCTTCCGCTCAAGATCCAGTTCCTCCTCTAAGTCTTGGACCTTCCGCTCTAAGTCCGCAGCCTTTTTTCTCCGCCGTCTCGCTCGGGATTTGGCCTTGAGCTTTTGAGAGTTGGCGGTCTTCAAGTCTTTGCCCAGTCTTTCGGCCTTGGCCTTCTCGGCTTCGAGGGCCTTACGGCCCTGGCCGTGAAACTGTTTCTCCAAGGTCCCGGAGATAAGCATCGACCGCAAAAAGGTAAAGAAAAATGAAATCATAAGTAGAATGAAACATGCCCCGAAAACCAAAAGCTCAAGAAAGAAAGCATACCCCAAAGTGGCGTAGAAATTGAGAGCATCAAAAAGCCGGCTATGCGGCTCCGTCTTCAACAACTCCTTCTCGGTTTGAGGGGCTGTAAAGGAGCTGGAGCAATCGGTGCCAAACTTAACCCCCTTCTCCGTAGGGAGGAGAGGCAAGCTACGCGGATCCACGCACGCCACCACCCGGGCATCCGCATATACTCCTAGAGAACGAGCAAGTTTATAAGTCTTCTCCCTCCGGGGCTCATCTCTTCAGCGAAGCTAAACCCCGAGTACACACAAAGTTTCCCGAAATCAGCCGAGTCACTTCCAAGCGAAAGGAAGCCGTGGCCGAATAGACACTCCTTAAAACTCCGGAAGTCTTGATGAATTCCGATAGAACCGAGACTTACCATGGGCAGCCTTGGGAGTCGAGGTCGACGAGGGGGGCACCGAAACCGGGGCTTCCTTGCTCGATTTACTTTTTTTACGAAGTGGGAGAGCTGCCGCGGCATTCATAGCAGCGGCGGCCGAAGGCTCCCGTGACCGCTTGATCTTGCCAAACGAAGGGCCCCGGGAAGCCGAATCATCGGCCTCCTTCGAGGTCTCGCGGGGATCCTTCACGGGCTTCCCAGCCATGTCCTCTGAATCACTGGAGATTACCTGTGCAAGAACGATACAATACAACCTACTTTAACCAAAAACAAAACAAAATAACGTGCGAAAGCAAAGACACAAAAGGAGAAAGCCACCGAAAGCACAAGGATTCCCGAAAGAAGATAGGACGAAGTACCAAGCTAGAAGTAACAACGCCAAACGCACGAGTCCGGCCGAATGTAACCTTTCGGCTACGGCGACCCGGAACTTGGAACTTTAGCCAAGAGGCGACCTACCTCAACATCCACTTGTCTCTTTTGGCTTCTTATAATCGACAGCCCTTTTGTCTTTTTATTCGCTCAAGAGGAGCCGAATCCTACATAACCGACTTCCCACGATAGCTGGCCTTTCGCTCAGCCCTTTCGGCCTTCGCCTCAGCCGGGGTCAGCCGATGAGAATAAGTGATTCCCATCGCATTGAAAACATGATTCACTCGAACATTATCCCCAACAATATCCAAATAGCCGGCATATTCAAGGTCG
The DNA here is from genome assembly GCA_015847255.1 of Hyparrhenia diplandra. Taxonomy (NCBI): domain Eukaryota; kingdom Viridiplantae; phylum Streptophyta; class Magnoliopsida; order Poales; family Poaceae; genus Hyparrhenia; species Hyparrhenia diplandra. The sequence continues at coordinate 406,265 of JADLZK010005034.1, read as the reverse complement.
AGATAGCACCGAGGATAGCATCCGTCTCATCGCTGACGAAATCCAAGAAAGTCTTCTCGAATGAAACCGCAACGACCGCTGAGCCACCACCTTCGTGCCATCATAACTGAAATCCGGAGGGTCAATGGCAAATTGCACCCCAAAGACTCGAGGCCGGACCTCCATAGCAATCCATTCTTCACGTCAAGTCGCGTAGTTTGACGTGCAAGGGTGGCAAGAAAGGCCAAGGTTGCCTCAACATCCCCTTCAACGTTCTCAAAAACCGCGTGCGTGGCACCTCCCTCTCATGGGTACCATTCGGCCGGGTCGACAACCGTGCATCGGTAGGCCACTACTCGTGGCATGGCTCTCGTCGGCGCTCACATGGGCGTAAAACCAAAACTCATCCATTTCGACCACTTATTGCGAGCGCCGGGTCGGTCGAATGTTGCCTTTCGGAATGAAAGTATAAGCACCAAACTGCACGATGCAATGTTCATTCGTCCTTTCATCCTTAATCCTCTTGGGCTTCTTGTGACAAGCATAAAATTGGACGAATGTATCCACACACAGGGGGGCTCCCATCATTTTCATAGCCCACACGAACGCCCCCAATCGAGTAAAGGCATTCGGAGTAAGATGGTGCAAAAGAATCTGAAGCGATCAAGAACGCCACCAATAAAAGCATCCTCACAAGGTAGCCAAAACCCGGCCTTGAAATAATCCTTGAAAACAAGCGCCTCACGGTTTTAGGCTCCGGATACCTTTCCCCGCAGACGAGCACGGCACAACAACCGAGTCCGACGGTCCATGAACCCCTTTGCGCACATAATCATCCGGAACATCCTTCGTGACTCGGGACCTTCCGGCCCAGTACACCTCACGACGAGCCGAAGGTCCCGGATGCTCCCCAGACCCTTCGGCAATAGAAAAGCTGCCATCTTCTGACCCCTCAAGCGCACCAAACGAAACCTCATCATCACCTCATACTGGAAGATCCCCCCCAACGGGAGACCCTTCGATATCCACAACCTCATCTAAATCATCAGCGACAACTGGCGCGACGAAGCTGTCAGACTCGGTCGATTCGTCGCTGGAGCTAGAATATAGATGGGGGTTAACACTCTGGAGTGGATGCTGTTCAACGGCACCACCGGTTGTCGAATCTGAACCTGACGAACTGCTAGATGATCCTGAACCCTTCGATGAAGAGCCGGACCCCGAAATAATTGGATCCGACATATCTACCCAATCAACGAAACCTAGAAGTACAGAAAGAAACCGACAAATGCCGAAAATAAAAAAACAGGCGCCCAACGCAATCAAAAGAAAGGGAAAGCAAGAAACAACTCTAACCTCCGAGGACGAAAGACGCGCGCCGAATCTCTCCTGGCACCGAAACTAGAGACGATCCGAAAGCCGGAAGCTTGAGAGCTAGGAGGCAAGGATCTTAGGAGGCAGAATGAGCCGGGGGGTCGACGCCGCCGCTGCTGCAACCCTTTATATAGGATGAAACGGCCGAATCGAAAAGCCGTCTCATCTGTCGCTTCAGAGCATGCAACCCAAGACAGCGCGGACAGCACACTCCCATCATTTAATTTAAACTATTCGAAATTCCGTGATTGAAACAAAATAGCAGCAATAAAAAAAAAAAATAATAAATCGGACGCATTCGGCGAGGGGGGGTTTCTTAACGGACCGACCGATCGCGCTGAGGGCAAGACGAAAGCTCTCACCCCTCGGCCTCGAGGGGCTACCGTTGGGGGAGGCCGAAACTTGCCCACCCCCGCCCGGCCCAGAAAGAGCAAAGAAACCGGGGCAGAAATGGCCTAAAGAGCTGGGATTCGGCCCCGAGGGCCGAAAGTTCTTGGATTCGGGCCCCGACCTCACCTTGGGTCCGGGGCTGTTGGAGCACCAAGGGCTTCGTGAGTCAAGGACGAAGGCTTGGACATTCGGTCATGACGGACCGGCGTGCCACTCCCCACCATGTCGCATCCGGGGGGAGCACCAGCAGGTGGATGAAAGCCGTAGCATTCGGGCGTGGGAAGCCGATTGCTGGGGCTTTCGTCTCGAGAGGCCGTCTGCGAAGATCGAGCAAGGGACGAAGGTATCAGCATTTGGCTAATGATGACGAAAGCTCGTGATTTGCCGGGCGCGTGGATCTGCTTGCGGATCCCCTGGCTTCCGCTAACGAGGTTGAAAGCAATCACTTTCGCTTTCGTCGACCGAAAGAGTTCCTTGTCGAATGTCACTCGATGTGTTTTTTTTGTGTACTCGTGATCCGACGCCGGAAGGTCCCGCGAAGGGGGTTGGTGGGATCGCGGGGCTGGAAAGTACAATGCTACGCCTGGACACCAAGGTGGAACGCTGGAGGTCCAGAGTTGGTAGAAGGGTAAAATAGGAATTGTAAGAGTCTACGGACTATAAATAGACCCCAGGGGTCGTTGTAAAAAGACACAGAGTGAATTAATAGAAGAGTACTCCAGTCTTTTGAACACCTTCGTGTATCCATTTCAGCTAGTAGAGTGATTCGTCCTACCAAGGGGTAGCTTTTTGCCGGGGGCTACACCAACGGATCCCATGATCTATCTCAACTCGACAACCGGCCTCCTCTAGCTGAGCAAGACTGATAATATTGCATCTTAGCGAAGGAATAAAATATACCTTGGTGAGAACCCGATGTTTCTCATTCTTCCCAGCAATGGTCACAGCACCAATGCCCTTGATCTCCACCATCGAGCCATCTCCAAAGCGAACAGCACCACGCACCAACTCATCAAGATTGGTCAGTGCCTCCCGACACCCCGTCATGTGATTCGTGGCTCCAGTATCGAGTATCCACGCACCATCCTTGTACGCCGCCAAGGATACACGTTCCTAATTCAGGAACACGTGCTGCTCATCTGCTGCCGGCACCTTCACCGTCGTGCAGACCTGCGCCACCAGGAGCGCTCCCGCTTCGACATCTCCAGCTGCATGATGGGCAGCTTCCTGCCGTTCTTGCTTCTTCTTTGATTTGCACTCTTTTGTAAAGTGCCCATAGAGATTGCACTTGTAGCACTTGCCTTTCCATCGTGAGGTGCCCATCGACGTGAGCTTTCCACTGGAGTCACGTGCATCACCGCCGCCCCGTGCCCCAGCCTGCTCCTTCTTGACATAGTGCTGTCCACCACCCTTGGTGCCAGACACCGAGGATGACTCTTGCATCCTACTCTTGTTTCGGGCCATCCACTCATCTTCTGTTAACAGAAGCTTGCCCGTCTTCTCCACCACCTGATCCACCAAGGGCTCGAACCTCTCCTCTACGGCACGCAAGTGCCTAACGAGCTCCTCAATGGACAGCTTGCTCACATCTTTTGTGATCTTAATGGCCACGTCAATCTAGCCATATCGTGGTGGGACGACTCGTAGGAATTTCTTCACCATCCTTGTATCGGTGATGTTGTCCTCGCCAAGACCCCTCAGATCTGTTACCAGCTTCGTTATGCACATGGCAAACTCATCTATTGCTTCCCCTGGCTTGAACGTGAGAGATTCAAACTCAGCCAAAAGTTTCTGAGCATTCACCTCCTTCACCCGATCTGCACCGAGTCTCATGGTCTTGATAGCTTCCCAAGGCTCCTTCACGGTCTTCTTGTTCAGGAGCATCGAATGCATCTCCTGTGGAGCGCCACGCAGCATAGCCCCAAGAGCCAGCCAATCACGCCGCCGTTCCACCTTCGCTGGATCTACCTCGACTGCATCCCAGAGGTACATCCCCTCCAGTTTGCATTGCACATGGGACGCCCACTCTTGATAATTCATTCGGGTGAGCATTGGCCAAACAAGATTGCCCGCTGCCTGATTGAACGCCCGATCCATGGACTCCTTCTCCGGCTGTGTGCCCATCTCGACGATATCTTGGTTCACAACGCCTCCTTCTCCAAGATGGTGATCTAGGTCACCCGACGTGCTCTACACCTCCTCCTCACCGGCGAACACCACTGCCTCCGGCCAACCGCGGCTCTGATACCACGTGTTGGAACGAACACCCGAGGAACGACGCCGGAACGCCGCTCGCCGTGATGTGATCACCACGCCCTGCAACGCAGCCACCACAAACTAGGAAGGTAGATGAGACACACACACACGAGAAGTGTTAGGGTTTATGCCACCACAACATCGTGACGTTTTCGGTCCTTTATTCATGTATTTATAGACTCTTACATGCATGACCTGATCTTGGGCACAAACGCCCGCGATCCACTGTGCCACAACGCGCGTCGTGCGCGCACCGTTTCACCGCGGCACGCACCGCATGCGCAACTCGCGCGTGGCGCGATCCTAACGACCGACCGGATGGTGTCATGATCCAGCACGCCACCGATCATGCTCCTCCCCAATCTTAACAACCTATGACTCCAAATCCAAACGAACCAAAAGATTACATTTGACCGTGCACTAGTTTAGCTATCAACCTTCAGACCTTGCTCGCTGAACTGGTGTCCCTGTGATAGCAACACCAAGCCAGGTCACAAAGTTATCTTTGCACTGCAAAATGTTCTCTCTTCAGATCACGGATCCAACCTCCTCATCATCTTAGAGTAGAACAAGGCAGGGCTGCCAACAACCTCCTCATCATCTTAGAGTAGAACAAGGCAGGGCTGCCACTTCACGGCTGTGGGCAGTGCAAGTTCAGTGGTACGACCACCTACGGCGGGCAGGGCTCCACGTTGGGAGAGCACACCATGGCGTGGCAGTGCACATGCCCGTGGTGGCATTGGCCGAGCATGAAAATCACTGTTAGGAATCGATTTTGATTCTGTCTGAGAGTCATCAAAAGCGAAGGAGCAGCGAATTGAGCGGTTAGGTTCCTTGCGGTTTTGCTTGACAGTGAAGCAAACAGTCACCCTGATGATGCGTGAAAAGAAGCACAAAAAACTGAAAACCTTGTTGCTGGGGCAGATGCCTGGGACTAGAATAATAAAGGGGAAAAAACCGGCCGGGAAGTTCATTGCCAGACACCCAGAAGGTTACCCCCTCGTTTAATATATAATACAGAGTACAGATTTATTAGCTCGGTTTTAGCGCTGTTTTTTAGCATTGATCGATCCTGTCACTTGCAGTTGGGTATGTGACATATACAGACGAGCTTGACTTTACCCGTTGTGACAAAGCACATTCCATCGTCGTAGTTCTTCAGCAAACACTCTCTCTTGCATGCTGCCTTGTCCTCCTTGGACAAGGGAGAACAAGATATCATATTTCCTATCAGGGTCCAGCAAAAGAGACTCGAAGGATTTGCCTCGCAATCTTCGAAATCTTTTCCCGATCGAGGAGATGGGTGACACATGCAGCAGGCCGAGACAAGATCACATAATCAATATTTAGTAACACATAAAAATGATTGCAAAATAAATTTAGATAATAAATTAAATTAACAAGATGTGGTTGTATCTTTGCTAGATTACTTGATGCAAACACTAGTATAAGAAGAATGCAGCACATCGCCTGCTGCTTCGTGGCTGCCATCTCTAGACCAGCTTATATTAATCTGTGTTGGGTAACTAGTATTGTGTGCTATGGGTCTAGACCAAGGGGTCATCATTTTATAATGGGGGACAAGCAATGTACTCAGTTCTTAAGAATGAGACTTGGTCTCTAGCTTATTAGAGATATAGATGGAAAAATAGATTCTTCTATCTCTGTCTGTCTCTATCTCTATCTTTTATCTTTATCTCTATTAAAGATTAGAGATATACAATAAGACTTTGTTTAGTAGCTAAAAACATGTTCACATGCTTTATTTAAAAAGTTAATATTATACAATGTATGTGTTGTGTCAATTGTCGTATACGGCATCTCGGCGCCTCTGCTATTTATGAGAGACATAGCCGCGTCATGGTGTGTGTAGAGATGGTTTATTGTTAGAATCCGTTGCTGCCAGAGATACTCCAGGACTATGTTAGGAACTAGCAGGTGATGTTATTTGGTTTGGACACTGTAAACACAAACACAAAGGGAAATGAACAACAGTGCTAATGGTAAAAGATATGATGGATTAATCTTTGATTTTGTTTGCTTCAACACTGTAAACACAAATAATGTACAGCTGCTAACGGCCATGGCCCATGGTACAACTGAACAAGAGTTCGCTGGACACTGCAGCGTTCACCTTGATTTCGATGGGAAAGTCGCCTACCTAGCTCATTTCTCAACAACTGGACACTGTGACGAATAGTGGTATCAACTTTGAATGGGTTGGTATCCAATTACATGGCCACAAATTATGGACCAAGCTGAACCACTGCAAAATTCTGAAGCGATCTTTTCAGAGAACTGACATTTTATTTTGTTTTTCATGAATTCATATACATGATAGTTTCCAAAAAAAAAGGTCGCATTAAGGTGGTGACAGATTCAGGAAACTTTGAACTCCGTGGGTCGTTCATGCAATGGTTTTAATTCTACAATTGGTATTGCTATGGCTACAGTACCACAAATCCCTTCTTTTTCAGAGATCAAACATGAGAAAATTCAAGACCTTTGTGAACTTGAATACTCTATTTTGTAATAGAATTAAATATCCACTCTGAAGATTACATGCTACTGTGCTGTGTGTAGTGAATATGGGGAGTGCTTGAATCGAACGAAACTTGAAGAAAAATACACGTTTGTTTGAACTGAGGTTATGGTACAGAGCAATAGGCTTCTAATGTGTCAGCAGTAGCCACTAGGGTAAAATATATACATCATGCAAAATGGAAATAAAAACAATAAGGTACAGCTACTCAAATATAAAACAAAATTTGGAGTATCATATCAAAGTTTAACGGAGGTTGCTAGTGTTACCCTAGTTTTCACTATGATATGCCTTCTTGATTCCTTGCAACCTTGCAGTGACTTCCTGCATGCAGATGCGCTCATTCGGGCACGACTTAGTGCAGAGAAGCCCAATGTTTAAGACTGAAAGCAAACACTCCATGTTTTTATCCTTCGTGGCCAATGAAGTTTCTGGAGATAAATGTTGTTGCTCTTCTAGTAGTTGAGATTCTATTATATGTTGTATCCTGTCTGGAAAGTTTATCTCAACAAAGTGTGTAATGTTCATCTCACCATTGAACATATTATCAGTTGGCATCCTTCGCAAAAATATTTCAAATAGAACAATCCCGAAGCTGTAAACATCCCCTGCACTAGAAACTGCTGCACATGTAGCACACTCTGCATATTGCACAAAAGAGTTGTTTACTCCAATGATAAACGTACATGAAAACATTACGCTGCTTGAAACTTGGATTACCTGGAGGAATATAACCTATTGTTCCCATAATAGGGTCTGAAGCCGACATTAAATAAGTGGACGGCGATGCTGCAGAGTCAAACTTGAACCTTGCAAGACCAAAGTCTCCAACATGTGCTGTCATATTGTCATCCAAAAGAATGTTGCTAGGCTTCAGATCACAATGGACGATAGTTCCTTGATTGCCATTGTGGAGGTACTCCAATGCATCTGCGACATCCACTGCAATACTTAACCTTTGAGCCATTGTGATGGGGTTTCGAGTTGATGTGTTCCCATCGCATCGAGTTGCGTACAGTAGGTCATGCAAGTCACCTTGTGTCATGAACTCATAGACTAAGGCTTTGAAATCATTTCCATTGGAATCAATACTAGAGCATGCAGTGAGTATAGGAACTAGATTTCGATGCCGCACCTTCCGTAGAGTGTTACATTCTGCAATGAAGCTCTTTTTTGCCCCCCATGTATCTAGGTGAAAAACTTTGACAGCAACCATGGTTCTGTCTTGGAAGAGTTCTCCTTTATACACGGAAGAATACCTGCCTTTGCCAATCAAATTCGATGATGAGAACCCACATGTTGCTTCGGCGAGATCGTGGTAAGAAACTTTGGGGAAACTTGCTACCCAATGACGGCAAAGTTAACATATTTCTCTTTCGATTTCCTCTCCAAACCACCATTCCAGTTATGACTATAACAAGTGACAAAATGCTGCATAAAGGTATCACCACTTTTTGTACAATGAAATGAAATGCCTCTGCTTACTTGAGTTAGAAGGCATGACATGGCATGCGAGAAGGTGTAGCTCCAATGGCCCACCACAAATCCCTGGATTTCCATTAATCCTCACAGCAGTCATATTAGTAAATATCCCTTTTGATGGGACCTCACCACTGATGTTGTTGAATGACAAATCTAGTAGCTCAAGGTACTGGAGGTTGCTGAGAGATAATGGTATCGACCCAGTCAAATTATTGTGAGACAAGTCCAGAATTTCTAGACCCCTTACATTGCCTAGTGAAATGGGGATGCTTCCTCCGAAACTATTCTGCTGCAGCCCAATGTATTCCAACTTTTCACAATTACCTATAGTGGTCGGAATGTCTCCAGATAGCATATTTAATGAAAGATTCAAATATTCGAGTGCCTTGGCATTGCCTATTTCATAAGGAAGTTGCCCTTGCAGGTGGTTTGCAGATAAATCAATATGAAGGATTGCTGGAATTCCAAACATCTCTTTGGGAATACCACCATGAAGAAGGTTATTTGAGAAGTTACATACTTGAAGATTTTGAAGATATACTATGCTTGAAGGCAAATGCCCTTTCAGTTTGTTGGATTGAAGTGCGAGATATGATAACCGAGACAAGTTTCACTACTACAGAAACTTTTCGTAAGAGCGCCCCCGTTTGCATTAGGAACGAGGCGCCCTATCTATGAGCGGCCCGGGAGCAGGTTACGAGCCGCCCCTACTGAAGGCACGTGAGGGGCGGCTCGTGTTATGAACCGCCCTTTTATTCTTGGGGGGCGCTGGATATCCAACCGCCCCTCGCTGTAATAAATGAGGGGCGGCTCAATCAAAACCGCCCCTATAGTGGTCTCGTACATAAGGCCGAACCAGCCACCTTCTTCCTCCTCGGGTCACCCACTCAAACTCGAAAAAAAAAAAAAAAAAGAGGCCTTGGGCTCCTCCCAAAATTACTCTACTAAGGGGGAGGTTTTCAACTCAAATCCTTTGGTGGGGAGGCTCAAAAAGGTAAGAAAATGCTAATCCTACCGCTTAATTCGATTTTTAATGGTTAATTGTGGAGTAATTTAAATTTAGCTTTCCTCTCACTTTCTAAGGTGCTTGAGCTTTATTTGGAGCAAAGTAGAGCTTAGGATTGGAAGTGGTAGTGGAGATTAGTAAGAGTATTGAATTTGACCCATTTTTAGTGGCTCTTACATGGATTTTAGTGGAGTAATGAAAATAGGTAGGGTTTCATGTGTTCATGGTTGATGAACATGTGTTTTTTTTAATTCTTAGTTTAAATTTCTAACAAGTTTTTCTCTGTCATATGATGTGCAAATGCGGTAATTTTTTTTTCTAAAATTTTCTAAAATGATAAGCTTTTAGTGTGTGCTACAACTTTGATATTAATGTATTTATTAATTTTAACCATTTAGGGTTTGCCATGCATATGTACTCATATATATGACTAACTACACATTTGATGTTTTTTTTTTTTGTTGTATTAAAGGATGGAGTACAGGAATGGCCGGGATGTATGGCACGTTCAGGTGGAAGGACCGTTTTCGTGACGAGGTGGATAAATTTATTGAAGCCGCTGAGAATCATGCAAAGACAATGAAAGAGGATATCATACTATGTCCGTGCCGTGATTGCAAGAACGAGATAGCATATAGAGATGTGAAGATCATTAGACAACATTTGATTACACGAGGATTTGTTGCAGATTACACAATCTGGACTCATCACGGTGAAAATTATGTTGGTGAAGATGTCGACTTCGAAAATCTAGGAGATGACCCCGAAACCCTAGAGCGCTTCTCTCAGTGTGTAGATAAGCTTCAAAATTCCCAACACCCCGAGCATGATAGTCAACTGGCGATGATGATGGTTGGCATGGTATGGACACAAATGTCGATGATGGTGCGGGGGGAAGGTGATGTTGCTTGATGATGTCGTAGCACGTGAAGGGGATGAAGATGACGGTGATTATTTGGATGACATGCTTAATGCCTTTGGACCGGAAATATTGCGAGCAGCGTGAAAGGTATAGAGAACCTAGAGAGAGTGAGAGCAGCATCGAAGGAAACCGTGTATGGTGTTGAAAAAGGTTGTCCGACACACTTTGGGCGCTACTACGTTTTGTGCTTGAGTTGTTGATCTTGAAGGCTAAAAATACGGTTGGTCGGACTGTAGTTTCAATGATCTGTTGCGTCTCTTGTCATGGTTGCTTTGCCACAACCAAACTCGATTACCGATGAATACCTACCAAGCAAAAAAAAGGTTATAAGTCCATTGACAATGAGTGTTGAAAAGATCCATGCATGCCCAAACCATTGTATCCTTTTTCGTGGTGACACATTCAAGGGGCGGATAAATGTCCTAGGTGCGGCGCTAGTCGGTACAAGAACAACAATCTATACAACGGGGAAGAGACCTCCATTGGAAACAAGAGGAAGAAGGGTGGGAAAAAGCCGGTACAGGATTCTAATCTCGAAAAGGACACTCCGTTAGGAATTGATCTGAAGCAGAGAAGAGTTCCTGCCTTGGTAATGTGGTACCCGCCGGTGGACCAGACCGCTTGAGGCAAATCTTCCTAAACCCCAAAGAAGCCAAATTGATGGCGTGGTGGCAAGGCGAGCGCAAGATAGATGATGATAAGATTGCACACCCGGCCGATGGTACTTTCGATGGCAAAACTTTGATAATAATCACCAAGACTTAGCTAAAGAACCGAGGAATGTACGGTTTGGGTTAAGCACCAATGGAGTGAATCCCTTCAATGAGAGGATGATCGACCATAGCACTTGGCCAGTGTTCTTGACAATGTACAACATCCCAACGTGGTTGTGCCAGCTGCGAAAGTACCTTTTCCTTACTGTTCTCATCTCAGGTCCGAAACAACCAGGCATTGACATTGACGTGTTTATTGAGCCAGTGTTGGAAGAATTCTATAAACTATACAAGGAAGGGGTGATGATGTATGATGCGTTCCGAAAGGAGGACTTCTTATGTCGAGCCATAATCATTGTTTCTATCAACGACTATCCCGCAATGTTTGCTTTGTCTGGACAGATCAAAGGGAAGACTGGATGCGTGGTCTGCTTGGATGGTACTATATGGGTGTATCTAAATGCATCCAAAAAGGTGGTTTACTTGGGCAATCGACGCCACTTGAAGAAAAATCACAAGTATCGAAGCGTGAAATACAAACACTGGTTCAACAACACTGTAGAGACTGAAGACCCTCCAGAGAGACGTCAGTATGGACAACATGTGTACAGGATGGTCAAAAACTTGCACATTGTCTACGGAAAGAAGAATCTAGATGGGACGATCAGAGATCGAAGTACACCTCCTATCGAAGGCGTACCTTTCAAGAAACAATCCATCTTCTTTCAGTATCTCGAATATTGGCCAGAGTTCGAGGTTCCCCATGCAATTGATTCTATGCACGTGAAGAAGAATGTCTTTCAAAGCACCATGGGTCTCTTGATGGACCCGAATAATTCGAAGGATGGTCTAAATTCACGAAAAGACATGGTGCAGCTAGATGTGAAGCCCGAGCTTCACCCTGTACTTCAGAAGAATGGAAAATACATCCTGCCCGCGGCTAGCTTCAATTTGACCCTAGAAGAGAGAAGGGCTATATGTGCTTACCTAAAGGCGATCAAAGTTCCGACAGGGTTTTCAGCGAACATCAAGAAGCTAGTGTCCATGAAGGACCTGTCAATAACACACTGCAAGGCTCATGATTGTCATGTAATCTTGACGGTGTTCCTACCTATTGTGATCGGGGTTATAAAGCCGAATTCTTGAAAATGGCCATCACTCGCATGTGCTACTTCTTTTCGAAGATATCCCGAAGTCGATTGACGGGAAAGAGCTTGCTGAACTACATGATTTCGCGGTGGAGACCCAAAACCAGCTAGAGATATGTATGCCTCCCGCTTATTTCGATATAATGCCACATCTCATGCTTCACATGGTTCATCGAGATAGAGGCACTTGGGCCTTGCTACTTGCATGAAATGTGGTGCATTGAGCGATGCATGTCGATTCTAACTTCGATTCGTGCATAATCGAGCATATCCGAGAGGGCTCCATGATTGAGGGTTACAATCTTGAAGAAGTCGCCGAGTCTTTGTCAAGAGTGGCTAAAAGTACAGAGAGGGATTGGTAAACGCGATTCACGTCATACAGGTAGGATAGCCGGGGAAGGCATCGGCGGGAGGAAAGTATTCGTTGACCAAGAATACAAACAAGTGAGTCGGGCGCATTACGATTGTGTGTAAGAGTTCAACGATTATGCGGCCGTGCGTTGATTACCACTTGGCTCTCATTCAGGGAGCGGAGGAATGGCCGCTCGGATGACTGGGTCAATAAACGGCCACGGGGAACAATTAACTTCATGGTTGAAGGACCAAAACATACCGTCACGGGAAACCGGGGGATGATATTACCAAGCATAGGTTAGCATTAGGTTCGAATAGAAGCTATCAACGACAAAAACCGAGCGATCACATACTTTGGCATCATTGAAGAAATATGGGAAATTGACTATGGAATGGAAGTGCAGGTGCCCGTGTTCAAATGTCATTGGATGAAACAACACGAACCTGAACGAGATCGGGTTGAAAGTCGTTGACCTCGGTGATTTAGGCCACCAACATGACCCATGGGTCGCCGCCTGAGATGTAGCACAAGTTTTCTATTTACCCTACCCGATCGATCCAAACAAGCCAAAGAGGACGAAAATCAAGCATGTCGTTGTCCCCGTAAACAACGCGTTATCGGAGTTGATGGCATCGAGGATGTTGGCGTTGACGAGCACAATGGTTATCTTTGAAATACTGATTATTCACAGACTTTTCAAACAAGATCCAGGCTGTTGAGAAGAAGTTACCCAAAGACATATTGCCATGGGAGCGAAAAGGAGTCAAGGGGAAAGAGGTCACGGGGAGTTAGCTAGTTGTTAAATGTGTGTGTTTTAAAAATATATCGATGTATGAGTGAGACTACCTTTATGTATGTGTGAGACTACCTTTATGTATGTGTGAGACTACCTTTTTTTATGTGTGGTTGAGACTACCTTTATTCATATAAGAGTCAACCTTTTTCTGAGGCGTCTACATGGCGTGTGTGGAGGCCCCGCAAAGTTTGAGAAATTTACAGAATTGTTTGGTACTTTTCTCTAATTATTTGAATTACCGCGCGAATTCTCCCGGTAAATGTATGTTGAACTACGACCACCCCCGAAAAGACCGAAATGGTGCCAAACTTTGTCGATAGGTCCCTTGTGCCCTAGGAGGCACGACTTGTGGAGGACGGTCTTGGGATAATTTTGTTTTCAAAGTGTAAATCACCATATTTGGTCGCCCGCGTCACGTAGAAAAATACAATAAATCAAAAAATGGCTAAAAAACCTAGGATTTTGCGTGGGGGGCCATATTTTGGGTGTAAGTATCCACAAAAAAAAATTTGAGCAAGTTTGGAGTTAGGCGGAGCGCACGTCCTTCCACAATGGGTATACTCAACCTTTAACGAAGCCTATCCTAACACTTAGGTTTCTCATGGTTGTGTGAGCGGTTAAGCTTGCAGTGTGCTATCGGCCTCAAACTTTTTCTCGAAGTGTCTACATGGTGTGTGTGGAGGCCCCGCAAAGTTTGAGAAATTTCTGTAATTGTTTGGTACTTTTCTCTAATTATTTGAATTACCGCGCGAATTCTCGAAGAATGTATGTTGAACTACGACCACCCCCGAAAAGACCGAAACGGTGCCAAACTTTGCCGATAGGTCCCTTGTGCCCTAGGAGGCACAACTTGTGGAGGACGGTGCGGGATAATTTTGTTTTTCAAAGTGTAAATCACCATATATGGTCGCTCGCGTCACGTAGAAAAATACAGATAAATCAAAAAATGGCTAAAAAACCTAGGATTTTTGCGTGGGGCCATATTTTGGGTGTAAGTATCCACAAAAAATTTTGAGGAAGTTTCGAAGTTAGGCGGAGCAAACGTCCTTCACAAAGTGAAAAACTGAAATATTCATTGAAAAATTTTGAAATTCAAAACCAAATATGTCAAAATTTGTCAAATCCATGTTTTTTTTGTAAGATAAGAAATTTTCTATTTATGTTTTATTTATTTATAACAATATTTTTATTTTTTATTTGTCGATAATATGCCTTATATATAATTTTTAAAAATTATATAATGTGCTATAAGGGCGGTTCTTGATCCAGCCGCCCCTACTTTTGAAACCCACTATAGGGGCGGTTGGATCGAGAGCCGCCCTTACCGAGGCCTCAAGTATATATACTGCTGGCCGCGAAAATGACTAAGTGCGGCGCGAATTCACCAAATTTACGCCCGTCGGCTGCTGAAATTTTTAAGCCGCCGCCTCGCGCCGTCTTCCCGTCGCCGCCGACCACATCCGTCCTTCTGTGCGCCCGGTGTGCCGCTGCCATCCTCGCCCCTCCTCCCTCCCTCCCCCTGCGCCCTCGCGCGCCGCCGGGTCGAAAACCCTAACCGCCCGTGCTGCCGGCCGGCCGCCTCCTCGGCGCGCTGGTGACTCCCTGCCTCCCCCTCCTCCCTCCTCTCCCTCCGCCCTCCTCCCGCTCCTCCCCTACCCCCGTCTTCCCCACAGGCCCGAGGCCGCGCCGCCGGGTCCAGCCCATTTGCTCCCCTTCGGCCGCCCGGATCTCGCGGCCGGTGACCTTGCTGGTGGCGCCTCCCTCCTATCTCCCTTCCCCCCCCCTCCTCCCCTCCGCCCTCCTTCCCCTCCTCCCCCTGCCCCGTCTTCCCCACCGGCCGGGGCCGCCTTGTAGGATCTCTGCGGCCGGTGACCTTTGCCGGTGGTGCCTCCCTCCTATCTCCCTCCCCCTCCTCCATCCTCCCCCTGCGCCCCGTCTTCCACCACCGTTGGGGGCCGCCGCCGCCGATCGAGCAGCTGCTCCTTCGGCCGCCGAATCTTTCGGGTGACCGTCACCGGTGTGCTGCTTGGCAATGACCTATTCTTCCGGTGGTGCCTCGCGCTGGTGGTGCTCGCGCCGTGACCGCCGCTGGTGGTGCTGTGCCGGTGAATTCCTCTGCTTCCGTGGTGCCGGTGCCCGGCTGCGCTTCTTTAGTCGTTTGTCTTATTCGCCGGTGGTCTTCTTAGTGTTCTTGTTGACCGGTCGCAGGTGGCGGTCTTAGGTCGAGTTCCGGCCGGTGAGGTGGTGGTGGTCTTTGGTGGAGCCTTGGTGGTGCCCCTAACTGCGGGCCGGAGCCGCCGCTTTCCGCGCTTGTGCGCCGGACCCGCTTCTTGAGTGGGCGAGCTACCGCTTTGCTAGTGGTGGTGCCGAGGACTTCTTCTTCTTTGTTGTTGCTGCGCCGCTACCTCTGAGGTTAGAGAGCCGCTTGCTGCTTCGATTGCTCGCTGGTACATCACAGATACAAATTTGAGCTGCTGCTGCTGCTGTGCTGAATTGCTGCCATTTTGTGGACTAATGTGAGGGATTAAGTGCTGCCTATGATGCATTTTTTTAACTGAGCACATGCCACTGCCTATGATTTAGGATGCCTATGATTTTGAATTGAGCACATGCCACCATCTCTGAGGTTTGCTTGCTGTGGTGAATTGCTGCCTATGATGCATTTTTTTGAACTGAGCATGCCACTGCCTATGATTTAGGATTTTGGATCGATTTTGAGCTATTGCCACTACCTATGATGCATATTACTCTAATTTGTACCTGTGATGCCAAATATTAGCTTTGTATATGTATATGTGCCCTTCTACTTGTAGCAGACCCCATACATATTACTCTAAACTTCCTCAAATTTTTTTTCCTATGTTCATCCTGTTTTTTTTTAACAATTAGTGAGCAGTTGCTGTTTCTATGCTTTGCTGCTGCCTGATACTATGATTTTTTTTTAAAAAAAAAAACTGTAACTTGGAAGCTTATGATCATCTCATTAATTTGTTTATCTGTGGAGGCACTAACTGTTGCTGTGGTGAATTGCTGCTGCCTATGATATGTGTCTGTGCCCTTTTACTTGTAGCAGACCCTTAAATAATTAGTGAGCAGCTGCTGGTGGCTATGCCTATGTTAATCCTGTTATTAGGTATCTCATACTAAAACATGAGTTTGATTAACATTTCCTGTTACTACTATTTTGGAAACTGTTTTTCTTTAATCTCTCTGTTTATTTGAGCAATACTAAGTGGCATATGAAGGAAAGAATTTTTTGTACACTTGTAAAACTTTGTGATGAGGTTGTGGCATATGCAATGATGATCTTTTATATACTTTGTAAAACTGATTGCTAAGGCAGTGGCATAGGCAATGATGCAAACCCTTTTAAGCCGAGGCAGGCGACTATGATGATTGTAAGGCCCTATATAATTGTGACATTCTAAACTTGGATGGCTTCTAGAAGCAACCGTTTAGAATTAATGAAATAACAAAGGGGCAAATCTGAGTCAACTTTGTACACAACTACTCTAATTGTCTTCAAACTACTATATTTGGCATTATATTGTGCTCATGTTTTTGTATGGTCAATGTCATTATATTGTGCTCATGTATGGTGCCATGGCAGCACCTATGATGCTACAGCCACTACCTATGCTTCTCCTCTCTCCCACTCTTCTCCCACCTTCTATCTTGGCCTCCTCTATCTTTGCCATCATCATGGCGGCAGCTATCTTTACTACAGCCAGCTAAGCGAGAAACTCTCTCTCTCTCTCTCCCTCTAGCCTCCTCTACCTTCTCTTCCCTCCCACTCTTCTCTCACCTTCTCTCTAGGCCTTCTCTCTCACAGCCTAATGAGCTCTCTCTCTCTCTCTCTCTCTCTAGCCCCCCCACTCTTCTCTCACCTTCTCTCTTGGCCTCCTCTCTTGGAGGCCATCATCATGGCAGCAGCTTAGCGCTAAAGCTCTCTCTCTCTCTCTCTCCCTCCCTCTAGCCTCCTCTACCTTCTCTTCCCTCCCACTCTTCTCTCAACTTCTCTCTTTGCCTCCTCTCTATGCTTGCCTTCATGTTTTGCAGCCCGGTAAAGGTAAGCCGACGGTCTTGGCGAAAAATTTCGGCAACCCGGCGTAATTTGGGTTTTTATATGCTCACCATACTTCTATGTGCTCCTTTGTTTTTATATGAGAACCCTTTTTATGTTTGACCTCCTCTCCTCCTTTGGCCGATGATGAAATTGTCACATTCCATAAAAATATAACCTGATGATCATGAACTTGTGAGGAACTGGCCATCATTGCTAGCCGCCCCTACATTACCTTCATTACCTTTTACGTTCGATGCCCTTATGCTCCAAGTTCATGATCAAATGATGATTGACATCTTTTACGAGGCCTCTAATTTTTCTACTAGTTTTTTGCTCGATGACACAAAAGGTTAAACTGAGGCTACATGAGAGTGAACCCGCTAATTTGAGAGCAAACCACTACTGTCATTTTATTCCTTCATGAAACTAGGACCCTACCGGCATATTTAACGCAAAAAATCTTTTTTTTTTTTTTGTACTAGACTAAATCGAGAAAATGTCCCCATAAGAGGCGGTGCACCCCGTAGCCTTGAGCACGGGGAAGCCATTGAAGAGGGACAGCCTCGTGGGCATGACGGCCCGGCGAGTTCCACGCCGCGCTTAGACAAGAGTAAAGCCGAGATGAAAGATTCAATTGATCCGTTCGCGGATGAAGAAGAGGGAAGAGAAGGAGAGGATGATGACAGCTTTCGATGAAGATGATGACGGGGAGGGTTCTGAGGAGGGATATGTAAGTCCCGAGGATCCTTTCCCCACGTGAACCCAGGCATAGGCCCACTGAGGATGACCTGGACAAAGACTTTGACCCGCGGGACGAGGAGAACGAGGTAGGGACACAAAGCCTTAGTAATTAATTTTTGCTAATGCTTTTATCATATCACTACCATTAACACTTTGGCCTCCCGTGTACATAGGGCCATGATGAATCTCCTCCAAAACGACGACGTCGGCGTCCGCGACGTTTCGTTGAAGGCACTGGAGAGCAACAAATAGAAGAGCCACGTGCCACAGAGGTTCACAATACCAACTCTGCTCCCGAACCCCAGGACACGACCACAACCTCGGCGTCAAAGAGGATACGAGGAGGGATAAGAAAACCAAACCAGTATCCTGACAAGGAGGTCTATGTGATAACGGAGGTCGGTCCGGGAGGGGACATCCGTAAGCCGGAGAAGATGAGGGCAAGATTCCGTAATTCGATGGGCGCCCTTGTTAGAGATCAGTTGAACCCAGCTATCACATCATGGCCAGAAATACCGGACGAGACAAAGAGAGGCCTATGGAAGAAGCTGTTAGTCAATTTCAAGTTTCCATCTGGTACCGAGGCGGCCGTGAAACGTCATGCCTTTAGGACAATGGGGGAGATATTCCGACGTTGGAGGTGTGAGCTCAACACCAAATATATCCAACAGGGCACGACGCCGTTTCACAAGTATGGGAACATAACTCAGAGTCAATGGGACGAGCTAGTGGCTCAAAAGACTACGGCGGAAGCATTGGCCCTCAGTGCCCGTAACAGCGAGCTAGCGAAGAAGAACATTCACCCTACCCATTTAGGTCCTGGTGGATACTTTGCAGCAGAAAAGACTTTCCGGAAGAGGGACGAAGAGGCGGAAGCAGCTGGGATTCCTATGCAGAATTTGGGCATACGGTCAAGGAATTGGATACATGCCAGGAGCACGACATCGTCCGGTTCTTCCCTTAAGTTTGACAAATCGGCCACTCAAGAGGTAGTATCCAAGATGTTGGAATACGGTCAAGGAAAGGAGAAGGGCTCATTCAAACCTTCCAGAGAGAAGGACGAGCTGACACTTGCCTTGGGAAACGCCGAGCACCCTGGGCGCACCAGGGGCATAGGGAAAAGAACAACCTGGAGACATGGCTTTGAAGAGGACCAGCACACATACAAGAAGCATGGTAGAGACCGAGCTTCGGAGCTTGAAAGCACAGTCATGGCCATGGTAGCGAAGGCGCTCGAGGAAAGAGGCCTGGCTGCGAACCCGCCGGCCCAACTTGCAGTTGTCGGGAGCCCTCCGGAAGTTCCTAGCAGCCAAGGTTCCACTGCAGGCACAACCGCCGTGGATCGCATACGGGAACCAACTAGTTGCCAATGTGTGGTTCTCGTCGGAAGGGCTCAAGTTGTCAATGTTGTCGCAACGGGTGTGGCACATCCTCCTGGGGGCAGGTGGCACGGTAGGCCTATCCCGCCAGACTACACTAGGGTCGAGATACATAGCGTGGAGCCCCGTTACATGGATTATGACCTTGACCACCCGACTCCTGAGGGGGTGTCCAAACTCGGGGAATGCATTCGACAGTTCATCCTCTGGCACAAACGAGACATCGTATTAACCGGTTGTTCGCCTCCCCCACCCAATGTTCAACGGCTAGAAGGAGTTCTCGAGGAGGGGGAGATACTTTCACCAACACGTGACGAAGAAATGCCTGAGATGCCACACTCCCCTCCTCGTGACCAACAAATGCCTGAGATGCCACACTCCCTCCTACGAGAGCGTGCCTCCGAAAGAAACAGAGGTGCCTCCGAAAGAAACTCCCGTTGAAACGGAGGTGCCTTCGAAAAGAAACAGAGGTGCCTCCGAAAAGAAACTCATGGTAAAGGGAAGCAAAAATTCTAGACATGCAGCTTCCGCCAGGGCCTTTCGTCTTGAACAAGTTATGGCATTAGAGGAATTTTGGTCGGAGTTGGCGCTTTTAGGGAAAAGTATCCAATCCATTGCAGGCCCGTCTTTTTACCGATGAAGGACGTAGGGGTGGTGTCCAGGTGGTTCGCCCATGACCAGTTCAAGCCACAGAACCAAGTCAAAGAAGTGGTAGGACAGACTTCTGACCCTTCAGTCACCAATCACTTTCCGGCCAAAAAGTATCCTGATGTTGGAAGAATCAAATGGTCAAGGAAATGCCCGAAAAATTATGAAAGAGGCAAGATATTCCTACCAAACAATGTCATTCAGAAGATGCCACGTGGAATGAAAAAGTTTCATGATTGGTACTTGTTGGTATCTGAGAGGACAGACATCACCGAGATAACACTCCACTACCCCGATAACCTTCTCGGTGGACCTGGTGGTGAGATTGCCTTCACTTTCGACGACATGCAAACATTGTATCACCTCGGTGAAATGGACATTAATCTAGTTCACATCTACTGCGTGTAAGTCCTTTTCTCTCTTAATATGGTATGATTTCGATATTTTGATAACGTTGTAACTAACCTAATCGATCTCGTTTAGTATGCAAGCGCACCTTGCAAAACAGGTTCCAAGTCTGAAAAATGCATACATGGATCCTCGACAAATAGCACAAACACGCTTTGCATTTGCTAGGAACTGGAAACTGGATGGCAAATACTTAGCGGGTGCATCGACCGTGGAGGAGAAAGAGAAAATCCGGCAGAAGGCAATGAAGGACGCGGCCATTGACATGGCGGCATACTTAGCCGTGTCTTTCAAAAATTTCGAACACAATCATACTATATGGCTACCATACCACTTCGGGTAAGTTCAATCTGTATATAATGGTTGGTTAATACATATTATACGCAAATGTGCTTATCATTTTCCTCTGATTGAATTTATGCAGTAACCACTGGATCGCTATATGCGTCGATCTTGGGCTCAGCGTCGCGTGGGTTTTGGATTCACTGCACACTCCGCCCGCACATTATTCCGACTTCATAGCGATTCTCAAATCGTATAAATAACGACAATCCTCTTATATGATTCAATATAACCTTCTAACTTTTTTTTGTCACATACTAACATGTTGTATTTGTGAATATCAATTTCAATAGGGCATACCGTTGGTATGTTAAAAAGTTGAATGGGAGACATCTTCCCAGAATGAAGGGTGAGAGTAAAAGCGTCAAAAATGAAAACTTGTGTAAGTATGACCTACCTTAGTACTTGCATAATCTCAAATGCAATTGCTAACAATTTTATATACACAGTGTGCCAAGCAACCGCCTGGAAGTGTTCACTGTGGATATTACGTATGTATGGCGATGAGTAACAGCCTCTCGTACCTGAGACACCCGGATTTGGTATATATGCTCATTCCTCTCTCTCTCTTATGTATATGCTCACTATGTGTTTTTATATATAGGCTAACTTTTTATTAACCCCTAATTGTGTAGGCGAGACGCCCGGTGTAGGGACAAAGGGAACCCTTACCGAGATGATGATCTCTTGGAACTCGTGGCTAGTCTTTGTGACTTCATATTAGATCATGCTATACATCCAAAAGGTTACTACCTTGATCGTACTTCCATGTTGCAGACGAATCCACTACTTCAACATTTTCGTGAGTGGGAAAGGCTAGCAATAGGGAGGTGAACTAAGAGATGAGATTGAACTTGTAACTTATGTGAATAAACCATGTTTATTGTAAGATTGAGTAATGGAGATGATACTTTGTGAGTTATGTGAATTGTAAATGTTTATTGAATATAATATATGTATATATATTGTGAGATTTGTGAATTTTAGATGTTTATTAAATATAATATGTACATGTATTGTGAGAATTGTAAATTATAGATGTTTATAGAGGCGGGAATGTATATTTCAGTTTTGAATTTTTTTTGGCGCCAAATCCAGTTTAGGGGCGGTTTTAGATTAAACCGCCCTACAAAGATTTCATTTTAGGGGCGGTTTTAGAATAAACCGCCCCTAAAGCATTCTTCACTTGGGGCGGTTTTATATTGAGCCGCCCCTAATGAAAGCTACTGTAGGGGCGGTTGGACTTATTAGCCGCCCCTACAAATGACCATAGGGGCGGCTCGGGGAACCGCCCCCTACAGTGTTGTCACTTGTAGGAAGCGGGGAGTTAGGGGCGGTTTTAAAACCGCCCCTACTTGAAACAAAACGAACGCCCCTATAGAAGATAAGTGTAGTAGTGTTTGAAAGGGATGATGGAATGAACCCTGTGAAGTTGTTGTTATGTAAACTCAACCGTTGTAAACTGTTTAGAGCCCCAAGCCATTCTGGAACTTTGCCTGTAAATTGATTCCCTTCTAGTTCGAACCAGATCAGGTTGTGAAGGTTCGCGATGCCAGAAGGAAAACCACCTGATAATTGATTATACCCCAATAGTAATATCTGCAGTTTAACAGAAAGGTTACCTATTGAAGTTGGTACGTGACCTTCTAGATGATTGGAATATAATGACAATATCTGTAGATTAGTACAGTTGCCTAAGCTGTACAGAAACTCCCAATCTTGACTGTTACGAGCTTTAAGTTTATTTAACTCAAGATTCAGAAGGTAGAGATTGTGAAGTTTACCAATGGAACTAGGGACCACCCCAGTGAAACTGTTGTTTGATATATCGATAATGTGGAGATCCGATGCATTTAGCAACGTGGAAGGGATGTGGCCATGGAAAAAGTTGTAATCTATTGCCAGTTTTTGGAGGTTGGGAAGAGAGCTACCGAGGCCAGGTGGCACCTTGCCGCTTAAATGATTCCCTGCAATACTAAAGGTAATGAGGGTTGAAAGATTCAGGATGGCTTGTGGAAAACTGCCTACCAAATGGTTGGCACTAGCACGCAGACTCCGTAGCTCCGGAAACTTTGCAAACTCGTGTGGGAAGTTTCCTTCAATGCTATTGTAATTGAAGCCCAATGCCTTAAGCGTTGTGATATTAGCAAGAGAAGAAGGGATGGTCCCTGAAAGATTGTTAGATCCCAGCTCCAGCTGCTTAAGTCCAAGAGGCAAACCCGGAAACCCACCAAGGAGATTGTTCCCATCGAGCCATAATTTCTCCAAATTAGAGCAGTTTTGAAAAGTTGGTATAACTCCATGTAACGTGTTGTTACTCAAGTAGAGGGTTTGGAGGTGATGCAAGTGGCCAAGGGATGCTGGGATTTGTCCACTGAATCTGTTTGTTGCTAGGGACAGGTGTTTCAGGAATGTCAGGTTTCCTAGTGAAGGAGATATTTGGCCGACTAAACCTCTATTTCCAAGGTCAAGATTAGTGACACGATTTCTCGTCGTCCCACAGCTGACACCATCCCAGTTGCATAGATGAGTGCTGTCATTCCAAGAAGCCAATGCTTGCTGTGGATCCAAACTGACTGAGTTCTTGAATTCAATCAGTGATAGTCGATCTGTTTGGTTCTCAGGAGTGGTGTTGATGCTGCTGCAGGTGACAGCAAGCAAGCTGCAAACCATGAGCACCAGCAGAAAAAACAGTCCAGTTGCAGCAGCCTTCATGGTGATAATAATAAGATAAGCAAGCAGGGTGAAAAGTTCACAAGTGCGGAATTCCAGCGACTTCGAATTTCTGGCAGTACTACTGAAAATATATAACAGAAGATATTATTCGCAACCTTTCAGCATTAAAATTATCCACAGAATCTTTACTGGACAAATCACTCTGCCCTTACAGTTCAAAGCCTTCTGTACCTACCTATTGCATGCAAGGAGTTGAAGATGAGCACCAATTCCAACCAAAGTACTAATAACCACGATCGAAACTTAAAAAAGAATTCTAAAATTGAAATTTCAGAAAATAACAAAGTACTTGTGCCTGTACGTGTGTAAAACAATTTGCATGTGGCGTACCTGAATATAAAATAATGTCTTTTTCTCGATTATTAGGGAACCAGGGAAAATATCTTATGGTCTTCTGTTCAGCAGTTATCGGAACTGTCGGTGAAAATCCAACTGCATGATGACGATCACTCATATCCTGTCATACAGTGTTTACAAAAATCAAAACCTTGCCGCATACTTGCAATGATACAAAGATCAGAAGAAAAACAAAGGCCCTGCTGACCAACAAATTAGAAAAAAGAAGGGGCTGGACACCTGGTTACAGAAATCGACATATGCTTGGATCGATACCCAGCAGTCAGAGGGGCATCTATCACCGGCGAGGAAGAAGTCACCAGTCGAGCTAAATGGCAGCTACAGCTATGTGCTATCCCTTGACTGGTTTGTGGTCTGCAGACTGAGTTCTTGTATCTGTGGGGGTACCATTTTTTCCCCTTCCACCATGCTTTCTTGTAGAGACTAGATATAATCGATGGGTGCTTCTATTATTTGTTTTTTTGAAGGTTGGTGCTAGTTTCTATTATACGCAGGCCACATCAGCAAATCTTGGCCATGTTTGCTTAGGCTACAAGCCGCCTACACTTGCTGCAGCTTATAGCAGAAGCTTGCTACACTACCAAACGTGCCGGCCCACTGACTGATATCACCCCAGCATGACAATGATGGATTATCCAATGTTTAGGGGGGTGTAGTTGGTGACAAAATTTGGGTTCAGCTACTGTAGAACTTTTCGTTTGTATTTGGTAATTATTATCCTAACATAGACTAACTAGGCTCAAAAGATTCATTTCGGACTTTTCAGCCAAACTGTGTAATTAGTTATTTTGTTTACCTAAATACTTTTTGCATGCGTTAAGAAATTCGATGTGACGGAGAACTGTAGCACTTTTTGGGTTCCTGCATGGGAACTAAACTAGGCCTAGTTTTGGTGAGGGGAGGGGTCACATCAACAAAACAAAGACGCCATCTAGTGGCATTTTCTTCGTACATTCGTAGGTGTGCGTTGTAACCAGCACCGGTCCTGAGTTTTTCTTTTACCTAGAATGAAACTAAATTTTTGGGCCCCTTTTTATAAACAAGATAACGATGAGAACTACCACTACTAACCAAAAAGATTTTAGGTGACGGGCAGAAATTATTTTAGATGGCGGGCACAGGCGCCTGTCACCCGCACAAGGTCACGGTTAATCCGCGAGCAACCGTGGCGGGCGTTGTTGCCCGTCGCGGTAAATAAAAAAAAAAAAAACCCAAACCCGAGCCCATCTGGGCCCGGATCTGGGCTGCGCCGCCGGTGCCGCCGCCGTTCCCATCGACGATCCGCGCCGCCGTCACCTCCCCAAGCCGCTCTCGCCGTCAATCCGTGCCGTCAAGGTCGAAGCCTGCGGATCCGCACCGTCGAGGTCAGAGCCCGCCGGATCCAGCGTCGTCGAGGTCGCCGCCCACGGATCAGCCGTCGGGGTCGGAGCCCGCCGGATCCGCGCTGTCGAGGTTGGAGCTCGCCCACCACCGTGTCGTCGTCGATCCGGAGAAGTTGGAGTACCACCGCGTCCGCATCACCGCCACAGCCCCACACCCCGCCGTGGCCCGCCACACGCCACCACGCGTTTTCCGGCTCCACGCCGTGCGTCCCTGCGCGTCGTCTTCTCCGCGCGCCGCCATGGGATCCGCCGTCGCCCACCTCTATCCATCGTCGCCATGCCTCGATCCGCCGTGGAGCCTTGTTGGGGAGCAGGCCCTAAGCGCGGCAAAGGAGGTGTTCGCGACCTCGAAGAACGCTCGCGAGCCGGTGCGACAAAACCACCGTTTCCATTCTCTGATTTCTGCGGGAGGGGTACGATCGGCGACCTTCGCCAACAGGGCTGGCGGAGGTGTCGAGCCATGCTTTGCTCCGCTTGCTCACGTGACCGGATTCTCCCCAAGCATGCAGGAATAGTCGAGGAAGACACCTCCGCAGGCTTTCTTCCGGAGGGGATAGCGGAGGATACTGGCCGTCGCGAACCCCAAGAGAAGCCCGGCGGGACTCGCGAAGACCGTCGCGTGGATCAAGGGGACGAAAGGCGGCAGGCTATGTACAAGTACGATACGGGTTGATGTTGTTTGTAGAACCAAAGGAATATGCCCGGAATCTAAAGGGGCAAGCATGTAATCTTACATCACATGGTATTGTAAAACTATAAATAGGGAGGAGTCCTCCCCTAAGAGGGAGGTTGGTGAATTCCATTTATGGAGCGTTGTTGCAATTAATCCCACAAAAAAACACTTGATCCTCCCCAAAACCCCTTCAGGGCTCCGCCTGAGCGGTGGTGTCAAACCGTGTTGGGAACCCCAAGCTCAACATTGGCGCCCACCGTGGTGCCCGGACAGAAAAACCATGGCACCACAAAAGAGAAAGAGAACCACCACGGGTGCCAGGGCACCACCAAAAAGTAGCCGACCCAGGCGAAGCACGAGGAGCTCCTACGCAACGGCGGAGGAGGACCCTCCGCTTGAGAATGAGCAGGCGGGAGAGGAGACGAATGGCGAAGATGGAGAAACAGCTGAACCTGGGGGCGATGCACCCACACAGACTCAGGAGCTGCGCCAGTTGCAAGCATCTTTGCGTAGGCTCCAACAGGAAAGAGACAGAGCGGCTGCGGCTTACGCGGAAGTCCTCAAATCACAGCAGGCCTCTGCACAAGCAGCCGAGATAAGGCAGCAGATGGCGCTCTTGCAAGCAGAAATTGAAAGCATGCAGTTTGCCACTCAGCCTCCGCCAACTCAGCCGCCGTTAATTATCCCCTCCATCCCCATACCAAGCTACATCCCCACAAACATTGACCAAGAAGCTTCACCCAACCCACTGATTGTCCAGGACCCCCCACAGGACCGGAGAGCTTTTGATCCAAAGTCCCCGCTGTCGGAGGGGATACAGCGGACACCATGGCCAACCAGATACAAGCCCACCCAGCTCCCAAAGTTTAATGGAAAAACAGACCCACAACAGTTCATAATGAGCTATGAGGCAGCGGAAGCTTCGGCCGGGGGCAACGACGCAGTGTTGGCGAAGGCCTTCATAATCGCAGCGGAAGGAGATGCCCTGGCATGGTACTCCATGCTCAAGCCCAGCACGATATATTCATGGGAAAACCTCCGTGACAAGATACTAGAGAATTTCAAAGGACTGGTCGTGCAATCACTCACCTCCACGGATCTGTTCCAATGCAAGCAAGGTTACAATGAACCACTAAAGGATTACCGCAAAGGTTCCTGCAAATCAAGGCGAAGGCCCCATACGTCCCCTCGCCAAGTGGCAATAGACGCAGCCATCGAGGGGCTTCGCCCTAGGACCATTCGCGGAGAGTTAGCGCGGAAGAAGCCGAAAACAATGCAGGAGCTCTGTGAGCAATTCGAGATCTGGATCCGATCAGACGAAGACTATCGGAAAAGACTCGAAGAACAAAACATCGAAAAGCAGCTGACAAAAGGTAACAAGAAGAACCAGCAAGCGGAGCAGCAGCAACCCAAGCAAGTTCAGGGTCAACAGGTTCTGACGATGAGTCGACAAATGGAGCCCACCCAAAGAACGAAACAATCAGGGGAGCCAGCCACGGACAACCAAAAAAGTCAGTATCAAGGAAAAAGGTCCCCAGAAAAATTGGAACAGAGGGCCAAGGAAATAGTTTTGCGCAATACATGGCGAAGAGAAAGGCCATTACACAAAAGACTGCCCAATCATCAAACAAGAAAGAGATAAGGTGCTCAAAAACCAAGCAGACCCAACCCCTGCGAGTCAACCTCCGCAGCCGGCGAGAGAAATTAACAACGCCTACACTTACACACGCACCGAGCCTCCGCCAGCTCAGAATCACCACCAGCAGTACTGCCCAATTTATCCCTCCCTAACATCAAACCAGGTGCACCCATCGACTCTGGCAAATGCCTACTACCCCAGCTTTCTTCCAGCATGGAGGCCTTCGCCACCTCCGCCTCTACCCCAAAACTACTCCTCGGAGTCGAGCATGTCATACTCCACTCCGAGGCAACATTTGACCTACGTCGAGGCAGGGCAACCTCAACACACAATAAGACAACCTGTCAATCAGATATCAACCCAAAACTTGCCACCACCTCCGCAAGGACCCCCGCCCATCGCCCCCATGAAAAATGAGCCAAACTCAGAAAACCAATACAACCCCCATGCCCCTCTACCGTCCATAGGAACCATAATGCCGATTGCGGGGGGCTCATCAATAGAGTATGAAACCAAGAAACAGAAGAGAGACCACCTCCGCTTGGTAAACAATGTAGCGGTTCAACCCTCGGTCAGGTTTGGAGAATGGTCGAAGACCCCCATAACTTTTTCAGAAGCAGACCTCAAACTGGAAAGTTACCCACATGTTGATGCAATGGTGATAGAAACCAACATAGCAACATGGGAAATGAAGAGAGTACTGGTAGACACGGGAAGCTCCGCGGACATAATCTTCGCCAACGCGTTCGATAAGATGAATTTCAATAGAAATCAGCTATAGCCATCAGACTCACCACTCATAGGGTTCGGAGGAAGACAGGTACAGGCATTGGGCAAGATAGTCTTGCCAGTGTCCTTCGCGGACGAAAAAAGTGCAAGAACGGAGTACATAACCTTCGACATCGTCGATGTCTACTCCCCATACAACGCAATCTTCGGCAGAGGATTCACAAACAAGTTCAATGCTGCAATACACATGAGCTACTTGTGCATGAAAATCCCAGCACTCCATGGGATCATAACAACATATGGGAGCCAGAAAGAAGCAAGAAATATAGAAAAGGCTATATACCGTGCCCACAGGAATGTTAACTCCGTGGAAGGAAAACAAAGAAAGGTCTAGAGCCACCGGACATGAAAAAGAGCAAACAAGTGCCAAAGGCCGTGGAAAAAATCAAGAAGATAAGAATAGATGATGACCCAGACCATTATATATCAATCAGCGCAGATCTAAACTCAGAAGAAGAAAAAGAGTTGGCAGAGCTCCTCAGCAAAAACAAAGAAATCTTCGCTTGGTCAGCAGCAGACCTCCGCGGAGTAGACAGAGACACAATCGAACACGTCCTAGACATCAATCCAAAAATGAAACCAAAGAAACAAATGACGAGAGAAAAATGTCGAAGACAGGATATTAGCAGCTCAAGCGAAGGTGCAAAGACTACTTGATGCCAGAGTAATCAGAGAAGTCAAATACACCGACTGGCTAGCAAACGTTGTTCTGGTCCCAAAAAAGACCTCCGGCAAAATGAGAATGTGCATAGATTTCACAGATCTCAACAAGGCAACCAGGAAAGACAATTATCCCCTGCCAAGAATAGACACCTCCGTGGACAAAGCAGCAGGATGTCGAAGATTTTCATTGCTGGATTGCTACTCGGGATATCATCAAATATGGTTGAAAAAAGAAGACGAAGAAAAAACCAGTTTTACAACACCATTCGGAACATATTGCTTTGTCAGAATGCCAGAAGGCTTGAAAAATGCAGGAGCAACATTCGCCAGAATGACAAGCAAAGTTTTAACTGGGCAACTACGCAAGAACATGATTGCGTATGTTGACGATCTCATAGTCATGAGCAAAAAAGAGCAGGACCACATCTCCGATTTGCAAGAAACCTTTGTGAACCTGAAGAAGTCGGGCCTCAGGTTGAACCCCGATAAGTGTGTGTTTGGAGTCACCAAAGCGAAGGTCCTAGGATACATAGTCAGCTCTGAAGGCGTCAAAGCGAACCCAGAAAAGACAAAGGCAATTAGAGACATGGCGGAGCCCAAAACAAAAAAAGAAGTACAAAAGCTAACAGGAAGAATAGCGGCCCTCAACAGATTCATTTCCAAGTCAGCAGAAAAAAGTCTCCCATTCTTCCAAGCTCTGAGGGGAACAGGAAACATCAAATGGGGAAAGGAGCAGGCGGAGGCCTTCAGAAATCTCAAGGAATACCTACAAGAACAGCTAACAGTAACCGTACCAGACGAAGAAAAACCTATACTCCTGTACATCGCAGCATCAGATCACGCCGTGAGCGCAGTGGCAGTACAAGAGAAAAACGAAAATGACCGCATTATACAACTCCCAATATATTATGTATCGGAGGCACTCACAGGAGCGAAGGTCAACTACACAGAAATAGAGAAAATAGCATATGCTCTCGTGATAGCATCCAGGAAACTAAAGCACTACTTCCACTCGTACAAAATGATAGTGCCCACCTCACAACCGCTCGCGGAGGTCCTAAGAAACAAAGAAACATCAGCAAGAATTAGCAAATGGGCAGCGGAGCTATCACAATTCGAACTGACATTTGTCCACAGGACAGCCATAAAATCACAGGTGTTAGCGGATTTTGTAGCAGAATGGACACCGCACAGTAAACAAGAGCAAACCGATCAGTCGGAGCTATGGACAGTTTACACTGATGGAGCATGGGGCAGAAACGGTGCAGGAGCCTCCGCTGTGATAATGTCGCCACAGGGAATCACATCATACTTCGCTATCCGGTTGGAATGCGCTCAAACAAACAATACAGCAGAATACGAAGGGCTCATATTAGGGCTCACAAAGGCGAAGGCCTAAGGTGCCAAATTAGTAGAAGTCGAATGCAGACTCAATGCTAGTAGCAAAGCCAAGTAGAAAAAGAATGCATGGCAAGAGAGCCAGAGCTCGTAAATTACCTAGCAGTGGTCAGGGCAATGGAACGAAGATTCCAAGGATTCACAGTAAAATTCATACCAAGAGAGCAAAACAACGAAGCAGACGCCCTAGCAAAGGCAGCAGCAAACAACCTCCGCATGCCAGAAAACACAATCTACAACGTGGTGCACAAGCCAGCGACGAAACAATGAAAAACAAGATTCGAGACCGTCATGTTGGTAGAAGGCGAAGACTGGAGACAGGTAATACTCGACAACCTCAACAACATGAGTTACCCAGAAAACGAAGCGGAGGCCACTAGAACAGAAGCCAGAGCAAGAAGCTACTCGCTCATTGATGGCCAACTCTTCAAGAAAGGGTTGGTTCAGCCAATGCTCAAGTGCATTTCACAAAGCGAAGGTATAGAATTACTCAAGGAAATACACGCAGGCATCTGCGGGTCTCACATTGGACCGAGGGCACTATCCGCGAAGGCCATCCGCCAAGGATTCTACTGGCCCACACACATAAAAGATGCACAACAAATCGTCAAGTCATGCGAAGCATGCCAAAACTTCGCGCCACACCAGAAAAACCCCTCAGCAGAAACACAACTGATACCTCCGACCTGGCCATTACAGAGATGGGGAATTGACATCGTCGGTCCCCTACCGACAGCACAAGGAGGAAACAAGTTCGCAGTTGTTGCAGTTGAATACTTTACCAGATGGATAGAGGCAAAACCACTGGCAAGAATCACCTCCGATTCCATAATCAAGTTCTACTGGCAGAACATAATATGTAGATTCGGGGTACCAAGAATGGTAACGGTAGACAATGGCAAGCAATTTGACTCAGACAAGTTCAGAGATTTCTGCTCCCAAATGGGCACAAAGATAGCCTTCGCGTCAGTCTATCACCCACAATCAAACGGGGCAGTGGAAAGAGCAAACGGAATAATATTCTCCGCGATCTCAAAAACTCTATTCAACCTTCGCAAGGGCAAATGGGCAGACGAACTACCTAGAGTTATCTGGTCCCACAACACAACATCTTCGCGTGCCACCGGGTATACCCCATTCAAGCTAATGTACGGAGAAGAAGCAATGCTCCCAGAGGAGCTGAAACATGAAAGCCTCCGCGTCATGAAGCACAAGATAGCAGAGGACGAGGATTACGCAAAGGAAACACTAGAACAAACAAGGCTAGAAGCTGTGGAAAACATTCAGAAGTACCAGGCGGAGACCAAAAAATGGAGAGACAAAGCAAAGTCGCAAAAAAGTACATCCATGATGGAGATCTCGTACTCAAAAGAAAGCCAAACGCCTCAACGGTGGGGAAGTTGCAAGCAAAGTGGGACGGTCCATTCATCGCAAAAGCAACAACAAGACAAGGGGCCTTCCGTCTCCTGGATGGCGAAGGCAACACCTCCGACCACACTTGGAATGTGGACAACCTACGCAAGTACTATGTGTAAGGCCGTACCCCGCAAAATATAAGCGGAGGTCAGCCACTACTTTACTTTCACGCAAGTAGCATTAGATTTATCACACCAGTCCAAAAAGTCTCGCACTCTTTTCCTCACAGGGGAACTCCTAGCGGAGGTGAGGTTTTTAATGAGGCAAGACTAATGTAAAATCCTCTGAAATATAAAGAGGAAATTTCCCCAACATACAAAGATCATGTCGAAAGTGACTAGCAACGCAGTCACGTAATTCGACGAAGGTAACAAAAACACCTGAGAGGACATCTTTAAGGACAGAACGCGGAGGTTCTACCCTAAACATGACCTCTAGGGACCAACGAAACGGTCCATAAAACCCTCAAAAAAGTCCTACCCAAAGCGTAGGCATCGAGGTGGCACAACGGCACTGTGTCAAAACTAAAAAGCTGAAAAAAGACACATCCACCTCGGGCATCAAGCATCACCTCCGCCAAAGAAAGGAATAAAGGAGGTCACTTGTAAAGTTTTTTTTACATCTAGAAAAACTTTTGCTATATTATTACATACAAAAATTATACAAGTGCTTGACATTGTGCTGTCAAAGTTACAAACATCTTCAAAGAAAATGGTACAGCGGTAGCGGAGGAACAAGAAGAAAAACAAGATACTCCATACAAGCATGCTAGGCAACAAACACATGCCGCGAGCAGGCAAAAAGCTCCGCTCGTGTACACGCCCTGTTTCGCGCGAGCATTACACCATCGTGTAGAAGATGGTACAGTGGTAGTACAGACACAGCAAGACAGAGGACGTGATCACAACCACCGTGTAGGGCAACAGCTTCACTCCGCGCACAAAAAGAAGCCTCCGCCAGCGTCGACGCATCCTCTCGTACAAACTGCAGACCGCCATAGGAGACCTTCATCTTAGTAGACCTCCGCAAGCAGGAACCAAGACAGACCTAAAGATGCTCTAGCGGAGGCCTAACCCGCAGGGTAAGTTTTGCAAAACCACCAAAGCTCATTGGCAAGAATTAATAGTTCTGTGCCTGTCTTAGTCTGAGCTTCCAGCCAACGAATAAGAGGACAACTAAACTGGAGTCCTAGACCGCTGTTTACGAACCCTCACACGGTCTCACTTTTTAACTCATCCGTCCACTGCTAAACGGACCCATAGTACCAAACACAGCGGGGGGGAAGAAAACGATTGGGTTATATACTAACCCAACCCACCTAACACACCTATCAAAGGACAACTTCAATAAGTCGACTTAATGACTAAGGCACTATAAAACCAAACCCCGTCCCCCCACTACGACCCATACATTACACTCATTACCATAGAGTACCACCCGATCAACAAGAGCTAGGAGTACGACATGAGTGCGGATGTAAACCTCCGCCAACTCACACACAAAAAAAAAAAAAAAAAAAGAGAAGAAGAAACCGTGTAAGAAATCGTAAACACTCGGGCTTTTGGGCAACAGCAGGGGGGAGACCGCGTAAGAATTCGTAAATATCCCCCGAGTCGGAAGTTCCCGCAAAGCAACCAAATGCCGTATCGCCTTGCCAAGACCCGTGAGGAGGAAAAACAAGAAGTGCTTTCCACACGTGTAGCGGAGGTTTCCAAACAAAGTATTCATTACCCCACGCGAACATCTCGCAGCGGAAGGGGACGAATTGGCGCAGCAAAGAAATGATTAGCCTACGCTGTCAAATCCACAAGTACAAGAGCGAATAGAACAACTGTGTATCACGTAACTAAAACAAGCTCTGTAAAGATCCCACAACCTCCACTTTATTAATAAAAAAATGACTATTTACATCATGTTACAAGAGCAAAAAATAAAGCCTACAAAACTTCAAAGGAGGCCCCTCCCAAACTACGGAGTTAGTAAACGCCATTCGCTCATCGCCTAAGTCAAAAAAAACGCCTTCCCACATGTCATCCACACTAGGGTTGGCGAAGGTGTCCCTCCAAAAACGCCATAGATCCCCCGTCAACGTAAACACCATTGCGATAAAAGCAAAGTGGATAAACATCCCGCATGTGCACCTCTTCGAGAACTGCGCGGAAATCATTGGTTTGAACAAAACATTAAGCTTTCAGTCAAGTAATACACTAAAAACTTTCTACAAGCGGAGACTCTTATCCGCACAAAAGGCCAAAAGCCACGTAAAATAGAAAACCTAAAAATTCTTCTACACCTCCGCATCTTCATTTGCATGCGATTCTCCATCGCGGACCGGGGAGCGGGTGGCGGAGCATCATTCTGTTGAACCCCCTCCACGACCTCGTTCGCGAGCGAGAGCCTCCGCCGGTCTTCCACCCTAAGCAAGAAACTCAGTCAAATGCCGGCAAACAAAGGAAACTACCGAGAATAAGACATAACCTTAAGCGCCAAGACTCACCTGAAAAGGGAGCGAGCAAGAGACGCGGCCTCCGCCCGCCCGTGGACCGCCTGCATTTCTTCATGAACGAGCCCACGAACTTCGCGCCTCACAACTGTTGACGGTAGAAACACCCTGTTTTTACATAGTCAAACCGTCAACAAAGTACTCTTTTTGGAAGCTAGCATACATATAAACAATGATTTCTTATGCAAATAACCTAGTTCCACATGTAGATGTCATTCTTTGTATACAGATGTGAAACTAGAGGAAATCTGGCTAAAATGACACATTTGGTCACCATCCAGTCGACACCCCAAGTATGGCCATTGGACAATTTGACATCACCATCATGATCTCCATGTCCTATGAAGCTTCCACACAAGATTTGAAGTCATTTGGCCACAAGACCTACATCGGCCGATGCATGACCATTTCATCCTGACATGTGGGACACCTCCTAGAAGAGCTGGAATAGGCCAAGGCCCAATGGACCCACATCGGCCGACCAATGACCATTGGCCCAAACTCTTCCAATGTGTCCTGCCACGTCACCAATCCATGGGAAACCAAGAGAAGGCACCTGATTGGTCCATCAAAAGGCGTCCCTTAGATCGTGTGGGTACAAAACAGATGTCACGGCAGGTTCTGGAGTCAAGACGCAGAAACCGACAGTGGGGCCAACATCTCCAGCACCAGGGGATGGCCCACAGGTCATGGACCATGGTCGGCCGACCATGGCCCATTTGGCCAAGGACGTCCTCCCACGCCCATCACATTGTCCACATGCTGAAATTACCTCACACGTTGATCTTAAGGCGGTTGCATGGCGGTTTGATCCAACGGAGGGCAATAGAGGTCACGCGGATCGATGGCGTGGCCGGAGTAGCCCCTACTCCACCTTGGGGCTATAAATACCCCCACCCCTTCACTTCCAAGACATGACCACAAGGAGAACTCCACTCCAATGTAGTAGGCGAAGCCCTGCTCCTTTAGTGTAGTAGTAGAGTGAGAGAGGGAAGTCTTCTGGAGGAAGCCCCGGGTCTGTCGGGAATCTCCTCCGAGGTGTACCTCTGCGGGTGTACTTCTTCTAGTGAGTAATACATCTGAGTTCTTTTATACTTTGCATATCTGGTTTAGTATAGTAGCTATTCACTCGTTCTTCATTGGTACATTGCTTTGTTTTAGTAGAGTGTTCTAGCCTAGCTAAGTACAGGGTTAGAATAGTAAGAGTTAGCGTAGATGTGGTGTCTAGGCTATACCTTACCAGTGTATGCCGCTTGCTGCACGGATGGACTGTGATAGCCAGTAAGGTAGTGACAGCCCTTCTGGTCTCTGTATAGATCACCACGTGTTTAGGCAAGTTCTTAAAAGGTAAGGCTCCAGTAAAATAGTAGTTTGGTAGTGGTGACTTTATTCACCAGATTATCACCTACTGCCTCCAAGTGTCCGAGGGCTGATAAAGCCACGTTTAGCTACCTAGCCTATCTAGATATCATAGCTATAGAAAACCTCTCAACTCAACTACCAAATACACACCTTGTGTCATCATAGGACGAGTCTTGATTCTTTGTTAGTTCACTTCACGTTCCTCGTGGAAATCGATACCTGGAATACTCCTGGTGAAAAGCTACACTGACAGCCGTGCGCTTGCGGTTTACCATTGCCATACTTAGGTGTATCAGTCCTTTAGTGGTAACACTAAAGAACTGTCAACAAGCTTTTCTGGCGCCGTTGCCGGGGAACGGTAGTTTGTCTTAACATTGAATTGGGTCGTCCGAGTTATCTTTTATTTTTACCTTTCTTTTTTTTTTTTCCACAATGAACCAAACACCCATATCCCATTTCGCGCTCCAAAGGGCTTTGTTTGGAGCCTCCACCATCATCACAACCCATCCATACATCTAGCTATGAGCTTCGCCCGGGCTTCATAGCCATGGTTCAGAAAAACCTTTCTCCGGGGACAAAGATGAGAACCCCTATGCTCATTTGCGTGAGTTTGAGCAATTGTGTCCATGTCTTCACATTGAGGGCATGACACGAGATACCCTTCGTTGGAAGCTCTTTCCGTTCTCTTTAACGGGAAAAGCTAAACAATGGTATGCTCGCTATGTAGAGAGTATAGGAGGAGAATGGGAAAAGCTTCAAACCAAATTTTGTCTTACCTTCTTCCCTATCTCCCGTGTTGTCCATCTTCGAATAGAGGTCCTATCCTTTAAAATGTAAGGAAAAGGAATATCCGGGCATAGCCTTTGGGCCCGTATCACCGATTCAACATCATATGGCCCCTCGACCTTGGTATTTCTAAACCGGCATTATTGCAACATTTCTATTGCGGCCTTACCAAGGAATCAGCCCAAAACCTTGACATAGCTTCCGGGGAGCTTTCTTGCGTCTCCTCATTGTTAGTGAAGGGAAGGAAGTTCTCTCTAGGATCTTTGAGAACACCCTTACACTAACATCTACGATGAAGCTTTAGAGGAAAACCCAATCCCCAAGCAAAAGGAGATCTCAATGGCACAAACACCACCATTCCTATCCAAAAGTCCTGCCATCAATCCCGAACCACAAATACCTAGATTGCGAAGGAAGAAGAAATTCAACCTTCAAACATCCTTACAAATTCGAAGAGGATCTATTTCCCGATTTTGCTGATTATGGGAACACCTTGAATCACCATTTCCAAAAGGGACCTTCAAAGAGACACCATTCTAAATCCCTAAATGAAGGATCTCGTCAAAAGCATCCCAAATCATCATCATCTTACCTCTCAAAACCTCAAGTGGGGGCATAAGTCTCTGCTGAAGAAATGTCGAAAGTGAGCCCATAGAAGGAGAATCAAAACATCAAGAAGAATCTAGCCTCTTCCCTTCTATGCCCACAACCGATATATTCTCAAGACCCAATTCTAAACCAATCTATCGCCCGAGCACCCCATTGTACTTTCCCTTATGAGTCTTATGATCGCCCGATCAATGACTCTAGGAATGCAAAGGATGAGCTCAAGTCAATCTCTTCTATCCCCGTGACTCATCCAAGTCTCTGAGGAGGACTCGAGATAGTCATGAAGAAGAAATTGCTCATCCTCTTATAAAGCTCAGTCCGAGACCCCTCTATCCAAGAGAAGTCTTGGGCGGTGAGATGACCATGGAATGTCATAGGCATGGAATGACAGAACCAAAGTGTTTACCTATGGAAATTCATGAGACATCAACTTTAGAGCTTGAAAACAAAGAAATCAAGGATGATCATGGAAGCTATTTTCTACCCTTCTTTCAAAATTCATGCTTCTTTGATAAATATTCCAAATATATCCTCCACTTTACCACCACCAACCATAAGAGCT
Organism: Hyparrhenia diplandra; assembly: GCA_015847255.1. Lineage (NCBI taxonomy): Eukaryota > Viridiplantae > Streptophyta > Magnoliopsida > Poales > Poaceae > Hyparrhenia > Hyparrhenia diplandra. Next base: position 368,843 of record JADLZK010005034.1, on the reverse strand, counting down.
ACAACCCACTATTGTTCCTTGTCCATAAAATATTTGAAATCATGGTTGTAGATGCTTATGTTTATCATAAGCATTCCAAATCTCATAGTAGTTTGGCGTGACGTAAAGATTGGTGTTGGAGGGAAACGCTATCACCAATATGAGATTTTTAGAGGTTTCCCAAAGACAAGCTTATGTCTTAAAACAAGCACTTCCTAAAGACAACTCGAGATTTCATCACACTAATAAAAGTTGTCAAATGACTCAGTAAAGAAATCTTTGAGACATAATTGTGAAAGTTTCCTTCGGGTATTTTTTGTCACTAACCCTTTCAGGTTTACACAAAAATAATGAAGGATAGAACTACAAGGTAAATCAATCTAAACACCGGCAAAGCATGTTAGATGGAGGACTCCATCACCTACACTTGGTATTGCTTTGCATCAAACGCTACAAAAATCCAAGTGTGGGGGATGGAAGTCTCTAAAGAACTCATGACATGCTTCATGTGTTGTTTAGTTGTTTCTACTTTGCTTTTTGCATAATGTCTTGCTCACTTTGCTTAGTCATAAATAAAAAAAAAATGTATCATTAGTTCACCATTAATGTCTCATCTTAATTATGCAAATGAATCTTGTTAGACCTTTTTCTGTTCTAAACATGTTTGGTTTGAGAGTAATGTATACAAGGCTCTCATAGGTTATTTAAATTAAGCATGGTGCTTAGGTTAAATGCCCTTCCTTAATCAAACAAGACATGGTGTCAAGTTTGATTATTTGAACTAAAAAGATGTTTTGCATAGAATTAGGATGCAAAATTTGATTCATGTTCTTAGCGTAAGTTAAAGAGAATGTTTGGTGAACAATAAATGATTGATACTCCAACAAGGGAAAGTTGATCTCTACTAAATACTAAAACCTATATTTATAGCATGGAATATCACCCTTAGCTAGATAACACCATTACCCCAACTTTGCTTCCTTTGGGTATGTGTTGTCCGCTAATCTCTTTTAGGAAAGAATATGGACACGCCATGGCAAGATGATTAAAGGGTTCAACTCCAAAGACAAGACGATCCTCACATCCAACCCAAGACCCAAGCTATTAGGACATTGAAGATGCTAGAACATCAAGATGGCCATCCCTCATCATCAACAAGTATGATGACAACTTCTTTGAGGTAAGTGGCTAGCAAATTAATTTCTTGTTCATATGCATAGCCAAAAAGATGACATGACAAAGTACCCTTTCAATAATGATTTAACTAAAACTGAAACCACATGTCCTATTTTTTGTGGTTTGCATATGAAATTTGACTAGCTCTTCTAGATCTACATAGTTGAAGTATCTACCATGCAAAATTTGAGCATGTTTGGCCATCAAAGGTGCATCGGCCGATGCACTAAAAGTGGCCAATAGGGCCCAACTTTGGTGAATATGTAGAGGAGAGCGTAGAGATGAGTGTGACGGAGTCTGTTTTCCCAAATCCAAAAAATATGAGGGTCGGCCGACCTAGGAAGTGAGCCTTCCGAGCTCACGGGCACTTGAGGCATTTTGGGAGAGTTCAAGGATGACATCCCACTAAACGGTTCAGACCCGTTGGGTCGAACCCACATCGGCCCGACTCATCCATTCTAGTCATTTGGCTCGGGGCGAGTGAGATGAGTATAGGAAGTCATAGTGATCATGCTTAGACCATTAGGATGGGTCAGGACACAACTTGGCACATCGGCCGACCCCCCTACTAGAGCCTTTTGGCTCGAGGGGGCAGTGAGTATGTTCTAGACACACTATAGAACACGCCCTAGACCATTGGTTCGACTTCGTGTTTTGGTGCATGAGCCAACCCTTTGTGCACTTCACACCAAATTGGTCACCTAATGTTCAGAGGCCTCCCTATCATTGATGGAGGAGCGTCCGAGCTCGAGTCAAACCGGGGAGTCGTTGGCACACCTCTCTCCTTAAGCCTTTCTACCCTCACTTCTCTCTTCACCATCGGCCATACCCACCACCACATTTGGCCCCATCAATGATCTGGGTAAGGAACCCAAGGGTCCATCCATAAACCCATAGCGCCCAACATACATCAAAATGACATCATGATCATGGACGTCATTGATGTGACTCCACTAGCCATAACCCCTACTAGAGACCAACCTAGGCATCGATGTGGCGGTCGACGTGACCTTAGGTTGGCCAATGCGGTCCACGATGCCAAAACACACATGTGGCATGCCTTGAGCCCGTCTCCCACATAGGGAGGTGCCTGAGTTACGTCCATCGTATGAAATCTCTAAAAAAATGAACATTTGAGTTCTGCTAGTGTTTTTCCACTAGCAGAACACCTGCACTTGATGTTTTCTTTGCTGATGTGTCTCAGGCCGTGCAAAAGCCAGTGTGGGGGTGATCGGCCAACCACCCAACAGAAGGATATCAACGTTTGGACCCTGCCACGTTGATCACCTTCGCATCAAGAACACACTGTGAAAATTTGAGCCTGAATGGCCATAAGAGGCACATCGGCCGACCACCCAATGTAAGGATCACAATGTTTGGACCCTGCCACGTTGATCACCTTCGCATCAAGAACACACTGTGAAAATTTGAGCCTGAACGGCCACAAAAGGTTGGTCGGCCGACCAATCAATTTTCAAGAATTGGAAAACCGCCAGTGCAGGATTGATCTATCAGATGAGAGGAAGAGCACCACGGTGGCCGATTTGTCAGTAGCTCCAAAAGTGGCATCGGCCGATGCCACCTTGGACCCCCGGCCCACCTTGCCAAGATCCAGACACTTCCCCACTGGTTTGCAATTCTCATCCCCTCATTTTTTCTATTCATTTTAGATTATATCTATTCGTTTTATCCCTTTTTTTAATTTATAAATATAAAACTAGAAGAAGCACCTGAAAATAAAACTTTGAAGAAGTAACATTTTCATGACATCTTGAAGATAAAATCTGTCATAAAGTTTATTTCTTGTGCAAACTTATGTTTGTGGGAAAAATACATTATTAGGGAAAAGTCATATTGACTAAGATGTTGTGACTTGTGATATAGTTCGAGCTTATGCATCAACCTCTTTTTTACTCAAGGTACTTGGAGATTTGTTTTGATAAAAACATAAAACCATAGTGTCACACACTCCTCAATGATGAAAATACCAACCAAGGCCATATGCATTACTCATACATGTTCAGCGCCCCATATACGCTACTTGCGGTTGTATTGAGTTTTGGCAAATCTAGTGACCCTTGTTGAGGATTATATCATGCTCCCAAGATCAAGATCACGTACACTCCACATCTATATGCTACTTCTACACTAGAAGTACGCACTACATCCCTTTTCCCCGCCACCATCAAAATGCTCTATGCTTTAAGTTGTGATCTCTCTAGATATATAGATGATCAAAAGAGACATGAGCTATGCAAAAGTATAAAAAAAGAGAGAAATAATGGACACAAGTCCGGGGTGAGTAGAACCCACCTCTCCAAAAAAAGTTGGACACATGAAGGTCCAAAAAAAAAAAAAAAAAAAGTTGGACACATGAAGGTCCAAATATATATATATGATACCCATGTCTCAAAACAATAAGATAGAGAGAGATCATATCCAATAGAGGAGCAAAAGTTATCCATAATTCACACACACATGCACATTCTTGATCTAAGGGCATGATACTTTTCTCCCTAGGATCCTAGTTTTGACTTTTACAATATATGCAATGCAAGTATGCAATCATGTTTATCCCTACCTCAGCTCCACATAGACCTTTGTAGTAGGATGAAACAAAAAGGCACTTTCATGTTATGCCTTGGTGAGGATCTATACACTATTGAGTGACTTGAGAGTACCCAATCGAGGAGTATAAGTGATCTATGTGAATTTTCTTTTTTCAAACTTATATCGAAAAACTCCAAGTACTAAGATGTGAATGTGGAAGATGACTAGCTTTGAACTGTTCCACTTCCCAACTTCTCAAGGATATATGATAGACACAACCACATATCCCACTCACATAAGAAATGCCGAGAAATAATCTTTATGGTAATCCAAAATCCCAGAATGTTATGTCTACGATTACTTCAACCTCTTTCCTTTGCTTGAGGACAAGCAAAGATGTAAGTGTGGGGGATCTTGTTGACGGTAGAAACACCCCGTTTTTACATAGTCAAACCGTCAACAAAGTACTCTTTTTGGAAGCTAGCATACATATAAACAATGATTTCTTATGCAAAAAACCTAGTTCCACATGTAGATGTCATTCTTTGTATACGGATGTGAAACTAGAGGAAATCTGGCTAAAATGACACATTTGGTCACCATCCAGTCGACACCCCAAGTATGGCCATTGGACAATTTGACATCACCATCATGATCTCCATGTCCTATGAAGCTTCCACACAAGATTTGAAGTCATTTGGCCACAAGACCTACATCGGCGATGCATGACCATTTCATCGACATGTGGGACACCTCCTAGAAGAGCCGAATAGGCCAAGGCCCAATGGACCCACATCGGCCGACCAATGACCATTGGCCCAAACTCTTCCAATGTGTCCCGCCACGTCACCAATCCATGGGAAACCAAGAGAAGGCACCTGATTGGCCCGTCAAAGGCGTCCCCTTGGATCGTGTGGGTACAAAACAGATGTCACAAAGAGGTTCTGGAGTCAAGACGCAGAAACCGACAGTGGGGCCAACATCTCCGGTACCGGGGATGGCCCACAGGTCATGGACCATGGTCGGCCGACCATGGCCCATTTGGCCAAGGACGTCCTCCCACGCCCATCACATTGTCCACATGCTGAAATTACCTCACACGTTGATCTTAAGGCGGTTGCATGGCGGTTTGATCCAACGGAGGGCAATAGAGGTCACGCGGATCGATGACGGGCGCCAGAGTAGCCCCTACTCCACCTTGGGGCTATAAATACCCCCCCCCCCTTCACTTCCAAGACATGACCACAAGGAGAACTCCACTCCAATGTAGTAGGCGAAGCCCCTGCTCCTTTAGTGTAGTAGTAGAGTGAGAGAGGGAAGTCTTCTGGAGGAAGCCCCGGTGCAATTTGGGAATCTCCTCCGAGGTGTACCTCTGCTGGTGTACTTCTTCTAGTGAGTAATACATCCGAGTTCTTTTATACTTTGCATATCCGGTTTAGTATAGTAGCTATTCACTCGTTCTTCATTGGTACATTGCTTTGCTTTAGTAGAGTGTTCTAGCCTAGCTAAGTACAGGGTTAGAATAGTAAGAGTTAGCGTAGACGTGGTGTCTAGGCTATACCTTACCGTGTATGCCGCTTGTCGCACGGATGGACTGTGATAGCCGGTAGGTAGTGACAGCCCTTCCGGTCTCTCGTATAGATCACCACGTGTTTAGGCAAGTTCTTAAAAGGTAAGGCTCGAAAGAAAATAGTAGTTTGGTAGTGGTGACTTTATTCACCGTGATTATCACCCACGCCTCCAAGTGTCCGAGGGTCGATAAAGCCACGTTTAGCTACCTAGCCTATCTAGATATCATAGCTATAGAAAACCTCTCAACTCAACTACCAAATACACACCTTGTGTCATCATAGGACGAGTCTTGATTCTTTGTTAGTTCACTTCACGTTCCTCATGGAAATCGATACCGGAATACTCCCCGGTGAAAAGCTACACCGACAGGTGTGCTTGCGGTTTTCTTGTTGCCATACTTAGGTGTATCGGTCCTTTAGTGGTAACACTAAAGAACTGTCAACAACAACCAAACTCCGCCAGGTTTGACGGATGATGAGTGTCCTTCACCCGGACCCGAGCCACATCACCATGCCCCTCCTTGCAAAGGATGCGGGTGATGTTCGCCGCCGTGGCCCGAGCACCAAAGTCGATACCCCCGCAATACCTCGGGAAGTTTGGCAACATTCCTCGCCAGCCCGATAGAACACCGGCGCCCCGCCGCCGGAGAAAGGGCATCACCACCGCACCGACGGAGGTCACGGCCTCCGCTGGACGAATGAGCGACAAGGACGCATAGATGCTGTCCAATTGCTTCTGCCGCTCCGCAGACGGGCCCGCGACGAGGTTAGGCTAGCATTAGCTTCTTCAAGCTTAGCCTCCATCTCGTGCGGCGCTTTCTCCGCGACCTCATAGCGATAGTAGCGCATCGTGCACCTCCTTAGCAGCTGTAGCTTCATTTTGGCGAAGGTCTCGTTCCTGGGAGACTAGTTTCTCCAGGGATGCCTTCTCCTCCGACCAGGCGGAGACCTTCGCCTTCAACTCCACTTCGAATTTTGTCCCACGCCACAAGTTCTTGATGAACCCTAGCGCGAACACACTCCAAACTAGTAGTCATCTGCGAAAAGCCAGAACAAAAATATTAAAACCACATTAACGAAAGCAAGACAAAAAAATGGGGGAAGAAAGCATCTCCGCACCGAAAGGCTCTGGTCAATAGCCTTCCCGAAGACCTCGTAGACATCACCCTCTGAAAAGTATTTGAATATGGTATCTAATCAAAATATTAGACAAAATCACAAAACTAGTACTATGAAAGGAAGCGAGTGAAACAAGAAACACCACTCACTCAAGTCACCCTCAACAGCAATCTGAGGTGAACCTAGGCCAAGATTAGCAGCAGCTCCGCCTTCATCTGAATCAAAAAGGAATTAAACAAATAACAACACACCAAAACAAGAAGCAAAATAACAAACAAAACATACCCCCAATTCCGGCTTGAGCGGAGGCCGCCCAAAGGCGCCAAAAACCTCCAATACCTCCGCCGCTTTTGCAGCCTTCGCAGCGGAGCTCTCCTCTTCAACACCTTTGCCCTTGGAGGCATCATGAATGGCGCGAGCTCCCTGCATCCGGGGTAAGTCGCTCACACCAACCGGCGGCACGAAAGAGTCGTCGGAGCTAGAAAACGGCCGCTACCTCTTCAACCACCACCCTGCTGTGAAGCGCCTGATCAGCCTGGCTCCCCAAGCTCTCCCTACTGCGCGAGCCGGCGGAGCTGTCACTAGATGTTGGAAAATCGCCCATGGGGTCGGGCATGGCCTTCGACACCTCCGACATGGCCTCGCCGAAGAAAGCCCGGCGACACTCCTGGCGTGGGGATACCGACCCAATTCTCGGGCGAAGGAAACTCCTCCGCCACCAATCAAAGGAAGGGCGCGCCCGAAGACCAATGGCCGGATCCCCCATCTTCTCCGGCCTCTTTGCGGTGCTTCCGGAGCCTCGGCCCTCCTCCGTCTTGGGATCCTTCACCAACTTATGGGCCAGCATCTTCTTCTTTTGGCCTCTTCCTTGGCCATCGCAGAAAAAGCCGGTCTGCGAGGCGAGCGGAGGCGCTGCCCTCCACCTTCTTCTTCTTGGACTTCCCCGTGTTAACGAAGAGCCTCTCTGCCGCCAGCCAGCGCCGCCGCCGAATCCTTCCCTTCACCGCCTTCGCTAGCTTGGCGGCTTCTTCATCCTCACGCCTTTTTAACATCGGCAATCAATTTGCCGGGAACCTTGTGGTTACCGTACTCCACCTTCATCTCCTCAAACACGCGATTCAGGCGGGGCATGGTCCCCGCCCGAGTCTTCCGTGCGAGAAATTCTTTCATTGAGATGGCGCCCGGCAACTCCCGGGCCTCCATCTCCACCCGCATTACAAAGGCATCGGCACTAACACCCTCCGGAGACGGCACCGAGCCGGGAAAGGGAACCATCTCCGTCCCCAAAAACAGGAAGATTAACCCGTTCTATTACCAACGGGTCCTTGTGACGCCGCAGGGGAGAATACTTGGCGGCGCACATCTCCTCCACCAAGTCGCGCCCTCCGCATAACGCACGACGTGAGCGTGAACGCCTTAACGACACTTTTCCCTCCTTTCGGCCCGCTCTTCATTTGATCGGTAGGGGACGATGTCCACGGAACCATCCTAGACGCGAAGGGGTACGGACACCTCCTCCCCGTCAACCATCTTGCTCGTCCTCGCAGACTTGGCGTAGAACCAATAATCCATCCACCCGGGTTCCCACTTGTTCTTCTCCGGGCATATGAGATCTCCGCTTTCTCCTCCCCCGATAACGACGAGGGCCAAGGTGCAAAGCATCCAAATTGAAGCCTCTTCTCGCTCCCATCGGGCATCTTTCGAGTCTTCGGTTGCTTGTGAAGCTCGAAGAAGCGGACGAAGGTGTTCGTATCCACCTCTCCACCATAAGACTCCACCGCCCATGCAAACTTCGACAATGCGAGAAATGCATGGGGAATGAGCCGATGAATCTGCACCTCGAAGGACTCCAATACCGTGCGAAGAACGAGCAAAAGGGCAGGTGGAGCCCACAGTGAAGAAATCCCTAAAGACAACGCCCCACCGATGCCGCGGTTCCGTAGCTCTAGCACGCCTTCGCCTTGAGGGAGCTTCACTTCACAGCCCGCTCCGATGTATCCCTTCGCGGAGGTCATCAAGCACGCTTGAGTCATCTTTGACGAGCCGAGCCAGAGATAGCGTCGCCTCCTCGCGAGCCATGAGGTCACCAACGGAGGCTTCGACGCCGATAGGGTCTCCCTCCGCATCTTGTGCGCGGGCGGCGTCTAGCATACAATCCTCAAAGAGGCGAAGGTATTGGCTAGCGATACACGGCAAGAGCTCCGCGTATGGCCCGTAGAGCTCACGGTGGGGAAGCGACCCCCCACGCTAGGCGGCTTGGGACACGAGCGCATGCAACTAAGTGAGCCGTAAGAGCTAGCGAGGCAGCCAAAAAGCAGCCAAGCAAGGAGGCAAGAGCGCGCATGAAGGCTAGAGAGGAAAAATGCGAAAAGCGATGGTCTTGAAGCCTTCACCTGGGGAGGCCCTTTTATAGTAATAGCCCCGACCCTTCGCATCCCAAAATGAACAAATTGCGACCAACGGCGTAAAACGGTCACCTCAAAGATTGGGGCGCGAGCCGATTTGTCCGTTGCGATCACGGTGATTCAAATTCTGCAACGCGAAGGTCTCACGGAATTGTCCTGGGGGAGGACCCTCAACACCTCCGCTATATCGCAAACCGTTGAGAGCGAAGGCACGCCCCCGCTTAGACCATTCGCCTCCCAAGGGGGAACTGTTGGGGAGCAGGCCCTAGCGCGATAGGCGGAGGTGTTCGCGACCTCGGAAGAACGCTCGCAGAGCCCCGTACCGACAAAACCACCGTTTCATTCTCTCGATTTCCGCAGGAGGGTACGATCGCGCATCTTCGCCAACAGGGGCTGGCGGAGGTGTCGGGCCACGCTGCCCGCTTGCTCACATGACCGGATTCTCCCAAGCATGCAGAATAGCGAGGAAGACACCTCCGCAGCCTTTCTTCCGTAGGGATAGCGGAGGATACCGGCCGTCGCGAACCCCGTAGAAGCCCGGGACTCGCGAAGACCGGGCCGCGTGGATCAAGGGGACGAAAAGGCGGCAGGCTATGTACAAGTACGATACGGGTTGATGTTGTTTGTAGAACCAAAGGAATATGCCCTAATCTAAAGGGGCAAGCATGTAATCTTACATCACATGGTATTGTAAAACTATAAATAGGGAGGAGTCCTCCCCTAAGAGGGAGGTTGGTGAATTCCATTTATGGAGCGTTGTTGCAATTAATCCCACAAAAAAACACTCGATCCTCCCCAAAACCCCTTCAGGGCTCCGCCTGAGCGGTGGTGTCAAACTCGTGTTGGGAACCCCAAGCTCAACAGAGCCTCTCGACGCCGAGGCGTCTTGTCCGCCATGGAGGCCCCGCCGTGGAGAATCGCCATCTCGGAGCTCGAGGCGCCGTGGAAGGGAGGGAAGAGGAGGAGGGGTTGGGCGGCGCCGGGATCGATGCGAATGAGGAGGGCGGGGGGCGGGATGCGAAACCCCTAAGTGTGACAGGAGAGAAGGGGGGACTGCTGAGAAGCCTTAGTGTGAGTATATGTACGTGGCCCGATAGGAATCAGATTTGGGCTTTGTTGTGGGCCACATATAGTTTGCGTGACGGGCCTTTGTAAGCTGCCCGCCTCCGGAAATAGAAGCATTTTGCGTGAACAAATTTGTGCAAAACAAATTTGCATGTGGTGTACCTGAATCTAAAATAATGTCTTTTTCTTTCTCGATTATTACGGGAACCGGGGAACACATCTTATGGTATTCTGTTCAGCGGTTATCAGAACTTTGGGTGAAAATCCAACTGCATGATGACGATCACTCATATCCTGCCATTCAGAGTTTACAAAAATCACAACGTTGCCGCATTCTTATAATGATACAAAGATCAGAAGAAAACAAAGGTCCCGCTGACCAACAAACCGGAGAAAGAAGGGGCCGCACACCTGGTTACAGAAATCGATATATGCTTGGATCGATACCCAGCAGTCAGAGGGGCATCTATCACCGGCTAGCTAGGAAGAAGTCGCCAGTCGAGCTAAATGGCAGCTACAGCTATGAACTATCCCTTGACTGGTTTGTGGTCTGCAGACTGAGTTCTTATATCTGTGGGGGTACCATTTTTCCTCCTTCCATGATGCTTTCTTGTAGAGACTAGAGATAATCGATGGGTGCTTCTATTATTTGTTTTTTGAAGGTTGGCGCTAGCTTCTATTATACGCAGGCCACATCACCAAACCTTGGCCATGTTTGCTTAGGCTACAAGCCGCCTACACTTGCTGCAGCTTATAGCAGAAGCTTGCTACACTACCAAACGTGCCGGCCCACTGAGACTGATATCACCCCAGCATGACAAGGATGGATTATCCATTTTTAGGGGTGTTTAGTTGGAGAAAAAATTTGGGTTCACATCCTGTAGCACTATTCGTTTGTATTTGATAATTATTATCTCACCATGGACTAACTAGGTTCAAAAGATTCGTCTCGCACTTTTCAGCCAAACTGTGCAATTAGTTATTTTGTTTACCTAAATGTTTCATGCATGCGTTAAGAGTTTCGATGTGACGGAGAACTATAGCACTTTTTGGATTCCCGCATGGGAACTAAACAAGGCCAGTTTTGGTGAGGGGAGGGGTCACATCAACAAAACAAAGACACCATATTGTGGCATTTTCTTCGTACATTTGTACGTTTGAGTTTGTAACCAGCGCCAGTCCTGAGTTTTTTTTACCTAACACAATTAGAACAATCCTCTACGACTTCTGTAACCGCTCAGGTCAGACACCTAACCTCCAAAAATCCTCTATCTATTTTAGTAAAAATGTGCCTTTTAGTGTTAGGAGTGACATTAGGGCCATCTTCCCGGTCCAAGACCTACAGCCTAACACAATGCACCTGGGGCATCCAATGATTTTCACCCATAGAGACAAAAACAAAGCCTATGACTTCATTTATGGTAAGTTTATGTCAAAGTTTAGCACTATTAAGGCCAACAAACTTAACCATGCGGGTAGGCTTCAATGCATTAAATCTGTCCTGTCCTCTATCCCTATTTATTACATGTCCACAGTTCTCTTCTCCAAAGCTTTCATTGAACGTATCAACACTATTATTCAAAGATTTTGGTGGGCATGAATCCAGGAAGAACACGACACTTCTCCAATCCCTTACAGGTCTTTGGATGACATGTGCAAACCTAGAGAGCAGGGAGGTTTAGGTATAAGAGATATGGCTAAAATCAACCAAAGCCTCATCATCCACTAGGCTTGGACTGTGGCCACCTTGAAAAATCCTTTCCTATCCTCTATTCTAAAAAGCAAAATACTATCCACATAACTCATTTTCGACTGCACCTAACAATACTCCGAAATCCATATATTGGTCCTCGGTTTTGCAGGTCAAGCATCATCTACACTCAAATGCGGTCTACGAAATTCATTCTGGGGACTTGTCAATTTGGTCTACTCCTTGGACGGCGGTGTGGGAGGATATCCACAGCCATCTTAACCTTCCGGTAACCACTACACACTTACCCTCCACTGTAGCCGACCTTTGGATTCTGGGAACCCGTACTTGGAACCACGATCTCCTAGCCCGAAACTTTCTCCCCACAGGTTGTACAAGCAATCGAAGGCACTCCAACTGTCCCTTCAGACCATAATGATATGCTTAGATGGACTCCAGCCACTAATGGTATTTGTACCACCAAGTCTATTTACACCTACCTTGCCTCACAAGACAGCAACCCTCTACCTCCTAGTGTGGCTCCAGAAGCATTTCCCATGATGCCAACATCATTTTACAAAAATTATGGAAATCTAAGACCATCCCTCCACTCCTCAAAACCTTTGCCTGGAGACTTATAAGAAGAGCCTTAGCAACCGGAGAGAGAGCGGGTAGATACTCTACCCACATTGATCAGCATTGCACTTATTGTGGAGCCATAGAAGATGATAACCATCTATTCTTTCAATGTGAACTTCCAACCCAGGTTTGGGCTTTAGCTAATCCTGCCATTCACACACAAAGCATCACACATTCAGAATGGAGTTCAACTCACTTTACCTATTTTGCTTACTACTAATCCTTCTGACACCGCTCTGTTTAATTTCCTTTTTATGCTTTGGTACATTTGGAAAGCTAGGAATGACAACAGATTTCAAGGTAGAACTTGAAGTTCCTTTCAGGTACACAAGGCGGTGGAAGCTCATATGCACACTTACCTACAAGCAAATTGAGAACCAGGAGGTTGATCTGCTACAATCACAGGCCGGCCCTAATGCAATGCACCAAGGACAAGGGGAACTAGACGATGGCCATCCAACTGTGGTGCAACAGACTATGCAACCGCCGATGGAACTACGATAAGGTATGAACTCTGTTATTTCAGGTCAGCAGCTTACCCACCGGCTGCCATCCAATGCTGTGAACCACCAACACTAGGTGTCTTCAAGCATAGCTCAGCCACCCAACAGCGAGTTGCACCCAGGAACATCGAATCAGCCTGTCATGGTTCAGAATCCAAGTGACTCACAAACATTGAACATTGCCAACGACAGGTATATCCTTCAAACTCCTTCTTTACAGGGACTCAAGTGTTACACGGACGCCGTCCACTCCACCCGCACCAACAGTGATCACATCAAGAAAAGCAGGGCTGGGTATCTTCATCGTCGACACCTCCACTACTCCGCCCACTAAGCGTCTTCATCAAGGCCGGCATGCAGCAGGCCACCACTTTGGTAATCATGGCTGAGGCTACTGCTCGGGCCTTGGCCACTTTTTGTTTTATGCGGGCTTCACACGGAAGATGCAACCCTTCTAGCGGACAGCCAACTGCTAATTAACTTCATCAATGGATCCAACACGGACCACCCTCCAGATTGGACAATCAAGCCGTACACGGAGATTGTTGCCTCGGCTATTGCAGGAGGGTCCATCAAGGCGTACAGGATTCCAAGGCGCTGCAATCAGATGGCGGATTCACTTGCCAAGCAAGCCTACCTCACTTTACAGGGATCATGAACTAGATTTTAGTGGATTATGTGTTAATCCAACACATGAACATGGATGCCCTTTCCTTGTGGCACTCCAACATGTAACCGTTCATGGTATAACGGCTTTAACAGCTTCGTGCTGTTAACAATATGAATGCAATGTTTACTTGTCAAAAAAAAAAAAAAACATTTTTTGGGCCCCTTTTCATAAACAAGATAACGATGAGAACTACTCAGTGTAAGTATATATTCAGACATAAAAGAAATGCTACAAACAAGCAGATGCAAAAGCAATATTTAAATAAAATATTTTGTATACATATTAAATTAACTTAAAAGTGTCTTCTCAGATTCTTCGATGAGAAGTCATCGGGGGGTGATAGTGGCAATATCAATTTCATCCAACAATCGCTTCTCAATGCATAATGTTGCCAATCCGTTTAGCCTCTCTTGTGACATCATAGATCTAAAATAGTAATTTTTTTATTTTGAAAAGCTTCTTTCATCTCATACCACAGCCACCGGCATAGTAAGAGCAACTCATATGTGTCCTCACACAAAAAAATCGTGCTCCAGCAGCACCCCTACTTTTTACCCTATATTTGGTTGAGACCCCAAATTCTCTCTATCATTAGTTTCTCCCCACACTTGTTTCTTTTGTTCTTCTAAATATTCTGCACAAATAGGGTAAAAAAGTAGGGGACCTGACTGTAGGCTATGCTGTCACTACGTTTCTCCAGTAGGGAGCCTGGAATATGCATATCCTAAAATAATGATAGAGAGATAAAATTTCAAACTTTAAAGAAACACTTAAGACTCGAAGACACTTTATTCATTTATTTGACTCATTGACTCAATAATAAAATGACTCGAACATAAAGATGCTCAAATTTGAGCTTTATTTTATTCGTTCGCATCTATAGGATAACTAAGGCTATCATCTCACAAATCAGCTGCACAAATTCACTAAGGGTCTTGACTTGGGCGTTGAGCTTCTGAACTTGCTCATACACATTGTGAACTATCTCAGCCTGAGTAGTGCCCGTCTTTATTGCCATCTTATAAGAGTGTCGTTAACCACGGTGACTCTGTCGTCAACCATGGCTACAGTCTTCCTGCAGCGCTTTACCTGTTCTGATGGGCCTTCAGGAGCTGCCCTCTTCTTGGTGTCTTGAGGAAGAGCTAAGAAGGGGGGTGTGGGTGTTACATATTGGACCTTTCCTGGCGGAGCGTACGTTCCCTCTAGAGCTCGTTGTGGAAGTGTCGTCCCATATCTTGCGCTGGACACTGTCTCTGGTGCCCTCCTTGAAGCTTGAGTAGGCCTTGCTGCCGGCCTTGCTGCTTGTCTTGCTCCCTCCTGGATCTCAACGTTGCTTCTCCTCCTTGGCGGAATGTGAACAGGCTTATTGATCCAAGCTTGACGGACCATCTACCTAGCCATCTGAAGATATTCATTATTTAACTGGAAATGAGGGGCTTTGGCTAGTGTTCTTGGGACAAGGTTTGAGTCGTTCTGGTCAGCCATGAGTGGAAAACTTTGATTAAGAGGAACCCTCTCAAAAGATGAGTAGGCTCCAAAGGTGAGAATGAGAAGAACGAGATGGTTTGAGGTTGTTTAAATAGTCTGGATAATGGTCTGGTTTTCCTATAACTCACGATACGGTACAAAACCATTAGTCTAAATTTCTAGGATGATAAACATAGAAAGATATGAGAAAAAACACGACGCAAATGGCCATGTGGCCCCAAGTGTCAAGCTGCGCGGCCCCATACTGGGCCTCGTCGTGTCTCGACTTGTTCTACTATTTATTTACCCCATATTTGTCCCATAAATTCATATTAATGATTTTCATTCATTTCAACAAATATAGACATCATGTATCTCTGAAAAAAAAGCTGGTGCATTACATAGCCCAAAAGACATTCTACAATAGGCATAAGTACCATAAGGACATGTAAAGGTGATTTTACTTTGATCATTAGGATAGATGGGGATTTGATGATATCCGAATAGCCATCTAGGAAACAAAAAGAAAGAGTGGTTTGCTAATCTTTCTAATATCTCATCAATGAAAGGCAAGGGGAAATGATCCTTCTTAGCGGCCTTGTTGAGTTTTCTGTAATCAATACACTACCTCCAACCAAAGAATTGGTTCTTTGGTGAATTAACTCATTCTTATCATTTCTAACAACAGTCATACCTCTTTTCTTAGGTACAACTTGAACAGGGGCTTACCCACTCACAATGTGGCACGGGATAAATTATCCCGACATGCAAAAGTTTTAAAACTTCCTTCTTTACTACCTTTCTCATCGCATTATTTAGCCTATGTTGGTGCTCTCAAAGGTGTTATATTAGGATCTGTGGGGATGCGATGGATGCAAAGAAATGGACTGATCCCTTTAAGGCCTTGGAGTGAATAACCAAAAGCAGCTCGATGTCTTTCCAGGGATAGCTCGAAGGCGCAAAAGACTCTTCTAGAGGCAACTTATTACTTATAATGATAGAATATTCCTCATCATTATTTAGAAAAGCATTTCTTAGACCAAAAGGTAAAGATTTAAGCTCTATAGGATGTCCGGAAGTTTCTAGTAAGTCATCTAGGGGTGCAGGATCAATTGGATCCTCATTCTCTTCTTCGACGAACAACTAGGTATCTCATTCTAATTCTAATGGATCACCAATATACACCTCCATAACTTCTTCTAAAGGCTCTAACTGAGGAGAAGAATCAAACCTTTATTTTAAGGCATGGTCATAAGATATAGAAAAATTAAGGTCTCTCCTA
Source organism: Hyparrhenia diplandra (assembly GCA_015847255.1). Taxonomy (NCBI): domain Eukaryota; kingdom Viridiplantae; phylum Streptophyta; class Magnoliopsida; order Poales; family Poaceae; genus Hyparrhenia; species Hyparrhenia diplandra. The sequence goes on along the minus strand of JADLZK010005034.1, from coordinate 352,727 downwards.
AAGCTAAAGTCTAGTTTTCCAGTGTTCTCCTTCAAAGATAAACTTTCCAATAGGCTAACCTATTAAGATATCAAACTCTCTAATATAGAAAACAGAAAAACTCAATTGAATTTGTATTCCATTAACTATCAAAGGTGTAACATGTAAAATTACCAACCTTGCAACAACATGTCCAAAAAAAGTTTTTCAAGCGTTTGTTAGTAGGAGATAAGATTTTGTTGTCGACATAATTTTGCATAAAAAGAGCGATATGATATTGACTCCTACCACATGGTTATACAAAGCCATCAAAAGGATCCGTTAAACCGGCATCTAATGGGTATAGAAGGTGCGTCTAAACGAATAATATAAAGTGAAAGTTCTGAATCTTCTACCCACTCGTCATGATAGAGACTAATTCTTTCATAGTCTCTATTTTTCTTCTTGAAAAGCTCTATTGTTAGAGACTGCCCATAAGGTTTTCTTTCTAGTTGATACTTTGAAATGTTTCCAAAATTAGCAAAAAAGTTTTTCTTCAAAATCAAGCATAAAATTAGAAAGATGAGTGTCCTCCTTTTCTTCCTCGGAGTTAGTTCAGGGTCTAAAATAGCTATAGGTTGCGGTGTTTCTAGTAAAGGATCTACTGTTTCTTGCTCTTCTAACAACTTCTCTTTTTCTTCATGGAGGCATTGTAGGATTCTTAAAAGGATGGCTTTAGTATCTTTTGGGGTTTTGTGCTTGAACGATCCTCCTAAGGTCATGTTTAGATGAAACATAGTGTTTTGATTAAGGCCCATGGAAAAGTGTTGTAAAACCATAGGTTCGGACAAAGAAAGATTTGGTCCGAAATTTAAGATTGACTCAAGTCTCTCCCAAGCTTTATCAAAAGATTCATTTTCTAATTGTTTAAACTTTTAGGTTCTCAAGATGAAGTTTGACAACCCTGCGGACTGGGAAGAATTGTAAACAAAAATTAAAACATAAGTCTTTCCAATCCCCTTGACTATCCCATACACGATGGTTATACCAATATTTGGCTTCTCCTATCAAAGAGAAAGGAAAGAGCTTCCCACTTGAGGGTCTCATCGAATATACCCTCTAAGTGTAGGCTAGCACAAACTTGTTCAAACTCAAGCAAATGGGAATAGGGGTTTTCATATTCATCACCAAAGAAAAAAATTTCCTCAACTAATTTAATCAAATCAGGACGTAACTTATAAACCGAAGATAAATTAGGTTTATTAGACTCAGCTAGTTTAAGGTATTAGGCCAAAGGTGCTCCAAACTGATATAAATATTTTTGTTTCATTTTTTAAAATATAATAAAAGCAAGAAATAAAGACTGAGCAAAACTACTGTTCCCTGGCAACGACATCGAAAAAGGATTGTTGGTATAAATTATATGCACACAATAAAGATAAAGATATCTTCAAAGCGCAGATAGAAATACCATTGTAGCACTTCACCAAATGATGAACTCTCAGTTTTAAATATCGAACCCAAAGGAATATTAGGTGAATATAACTAGCATTTACCCAATCCACTTCACAATCACAAAGACACTTAAGAAACTAGCTAAACTAGGAGATAACTTCTGGCTTTCTAATTCTAACCTTGATAAATCTTGACTTATTTATCCTATCATGGACGCTAATCCTTAATAATGTAAGACTAAACTACTTTACTAAGAAATCGACAAAAATCCTATCGTCACCTATTGGTGGGAAGTAGACCACAGAGGATTCAATAAAGCTATAAAGTCATCTTTATGATACTACCATTGATTCCAAGCCAAAAGGGGCATTCACAAGTAAACGTAATCTAAGCACCACACTTAAATTAAGAATTACTCCTCTAATCTAGAGAAACCAAGATCGAGTACTCAAATAAGAGTTGCAAACTTGAAGAATAAAATAAACTAAAACTTACTTTAATTAGGAAGTCGAATATCAGTGTATAAGCAAGGGCGTAGCCACCCCTAGAACCTCGGCATTGTCCCAAAGACCTCGACAAAGAAAGCGAGATACACCCAATAACTCAAGAAGCTTGTCGGGTGTCATCGAAAACCCCGATTACACCTCATACCGGGATCAACAAAGGAGTAGCTACAACATTACAACATTTGTTACCAAAATATAGATCGAGTCTTGGAAGAATAATAACATTAATTTTATAAAATGTGAATAAGTTACATTTGAATAAACTTAACTTAATTGCGGAAGTAGAGTGTTGACACTTGTTATCATATAAATTTATTAATCAAATAAACATGAGAAAGGGGTATAAATCATAATAACAACCTAGAATAGGGTGTCACTAACATATTTCCACCAGTTTTGGTAAAGTTGTGAATTGCGGGGACTAAACAGAAAACACTGAATTCGCGAGCCGCATTTACTACGCCGACGTAATGCAATCCAACTCGGAGAAAGACTCTAGAAGGCTCCCATTAATCCCGACGTGATCAAGACTTAGCACCCAAGAAAACATCATCTAGAAGACTCCGGGAAGCCACGACGCCAAGGACCCGTAGTGGGCCCCACTTTGGGCCGGGCCGGCCCAAATATTAGGCGGTCGGCCTCCCCCTCCTCCACGTCGGCCACGATTCCGGAAAGCTTCGCCAACCGCCTCTAAGACGCAATCTAATCCGCTCGTTTAATGCCGGTTTGATCCGAGGGCGACGGTGGAGTACGAGATGTATCTAAGTCCAACACCCGCACCTCCTCCCGACTATATAAGCAGCCCCCGTGCCCCCTCAATTGTCATCATCTCATACATCAATTTCATATCTCATCGGATGGAGGCACGGCCTTTGAGAATTAGATTAGACGGCTACAATGTAATAGAATAGATCTAGTAGAGAGTTAGGGAGAGCGGAATTGCGCTCCGGTTCTGGAGAAGTCTTCAGCGTTCTGGTATATCTTTGTATCTCAACTCTATTAGACTTTATGCCATAATTAGATCTATCTTTTCTAGTACTTTTATGCCTTTCATGTTATTGATTAGAATATAGTTGTTATATAATTGCATGGGATCTTCGCCGTATTGAGTGCTCGGTTATTCATGATGATTAGAGTAGTAATTAATAGTGTGGACATGGTGTTTAGACTAGAGGTTACCTTAGATTGCACCCAGTCCCACGGATAGTTGTGGTAGCCTTAGGTGGTGACAGCCCTAACGGCCGACGTATTCCACCACGTTCGGATTGGTAGTGTAGGACCGTAGTCGGAGCTTCCTAGCCCCCTTCTCATCCCTTTCCGCGGCTAGTGTTCTGATGTCCCGAAGTGTTCTTTTATGATTGCTATACCTTTTCATGCCTTAGTTACTCAAGAACCAAAGTACTAGAGAAGTATTCAGGAACCTAGATCTCTCCCGTTGTCCTCTCGACCTAGCTATCTATTCTATATTATAATATTCTCCTGGTTAAGTGCTATTAATTATCATTTATATCATATACATTATTTACCCCCTCACTTTAGTTTAGTTGGTATATTAAGTTAGTAGATATATGATTTTGATTTATCATAGTCTTTACCCTTGCTTCCTCGTGGAAAATATAAATAACGATACTGGAATACTCCCGGGTAAAAAGCTACAATGGTATATATATTACGTAAACTTGCGAACCCTTTATATTCTTTTTGCACTTAATAAATACCAACATAGAGCAAAACTATAGAGGATAACCAGACCATGTCGAGCCCACCGACATAACCACAGTAGCGGACGAGTCGGCACACGCAACAAGGGTTAACAAACCCCGAGTACACAATGTACTCCGCAAGACTTACCCGACAAAAAGAGAAGACTCCAAGGATATCTTTGGCTTAAGCGAAGTAAGGTTAGAAAAGGGGAGTTTTGCGAAAAAAGCTTACTAATAGTGGATCCTTACTTTCAAAATTTTTAGCATCAATATTTATTGAAGCATAATAAATCAAGATTTGCACTGTTCTATCTCAATCACTTATATTAAACATCACATCTCATCTCCATCTCTAGTCCATGATCACCACTGTTCCATCATTAAAAAACTGCGAAGTATGGACGGAAGAATGGGTCTCCTTCTCCGAGAAGCGTGGCCGATCCGCGAATCGATTCAAAACCCAAATGGGGATCCATAACCACCACGACATATGTAGCACTTAAGCTTGCATATATCAACCATCTCTCGGTTCGTCCAAAACGGGAATGAGGCCTCGCCACCCGAGAATACTGATACACCTCCAACACGGGACTTTAACCCACCGAGGGTATCTTGTACTCCCGCCAACTCTCCACTCCCAAAGGCGGCGGTTGCCACTCCCGATTTGGCACACCCCCGAGATCGGAAGCTTACCGGGGCATGTGGCCGCTTAGTGTCGGCCGACCTAAGGTGACACCCTGTGTCTATCTGGGTGGCACCCGCCATCGTGCCCTTTGCCGAAAAGGCCTCGGGTGCAACATGCGTTCAACAGTCCCTGAACTTTCAATCCATACCGCGGACGGTCCTCAATCGACACAGACGCGACAAACACGACCGGCGAACTGTCGAAATTAACCTCGAGAGACACAACCCGTGTCCCGTCCGGTCTCGGGTTAAACATTGTTATGTCCACCAACAGGGTGGAGGAACAAAGGTAAACATCTATCTCGCGAATGATGGAACCATCATCCGACTTCTACCGAAGTCTAAGCATTACTAAGCATAAAAGATCGACCTACACATACTAGTGGGATAACATCTGGATTAACTGTAAGTCAAGGTAGTCATGCAGCAACGGTATCAACCAACTCCTACTAACTTAATGCACATTCCACTAGACTTAAGGTGAATAAAGAATTTGTAAAACAAAGAAGGGTTTATGCTCGGGGCTTGCCTGTGTTGCAGGGAAAGAGTTAGATTCCGTAGAAAGATTGTCGAAGTCAAACTTGACATCGACACCACTGGTGGATGGATCTTCTTCGAAGCTCGATCAACGTGAACCATATCAACACCTTCTCCAAAGCTTCATCAACACGATCCGACTCACTCTCGTATTCTCTACATGTAGATGATGATGCATGCTTTAGCATGATGGAATTCTAAACATGATGCTCGATGAATGCATGAAATGATAAACAACTTGAGTACAACTTTCTTTCACGATAAAGTTGCAACCCAACAAAACCAACTTGTTGAACTACTCTATAAGATATCATCACCATTGCCTAAGGAGTTCTCAAGGACCATTTGATGTGGTATGATCCAAGATTCACCAAACAACCTCAAATCACACAAAAACCTAAGTCATCATACTCCAAACACTTACCTTTTCCTAATAAAACAAATAAAGCATGAATAATAAATAAATAAACTTTCTCCAAATGACTCCAAAATTTTTATACAAGTAGATCATAACATAAAACAACACCAAATAAAATTTCATGAATTTTGGAAATATATTTTATTTTCTAAAAATCATGGAAGATGCATTTTTCAATTAAAGATGGTATTTTTAAAACATGCAAAACCTATTCAAAACTCAAGTTTCACAATTTTCATGGATACACATACTCATAGGAAAGCTCTACAAAAAGTTTCAGAATTTTGGAATCTATTTTCGAATTTCTATGAATTTTGCAAAATCGGGCACTATTTAAATTTGAAGAAAATCACGAAAACGACATTTTAAAAAGGTAACCGGTCATCGGGCGAAATCGCCAGGCTCGGCCCACGACCAGCGAGACTCGCCCAAGATGCCAGCAGGCGGCCCGGCATCCCCGGCAGCGCGACCACGCGGCGCGCGGTAGATTGGCCGGCGATTGCTCGCGCCCGGCGGCCCGGTCCGCGACCTGCGGCTTGCACCCACATGCTCCCCTTCACCTCGCGCTTTCGCTGGTCCCCTTTCCCCCCTTCCTCCGAGCATCGCGGCATGCACGCCGGCGACCATGGCGGTCGTGGCCGCCGGCGGACGGCGGTATGGCTCACGAGCTTTCTCGGCGGCGGCGGGCACCTCAACCTCTTCAACACCCCTAGGCGACCCTAACCCCTTACTTAATCGCACTCAAACCGACCCCTAGCTAGGGCGCTCACGCGTGGCGGGACCGGCAGCCAAGCGGGCTCGCCCGGCAGCGGCCGGCGTTCCGGCTATTCCGGTGTGGCTAACGGCAAAAGGATGGCATGGTTGGCACTAGAAGCTCACGCGACTACGATGCTCACGCGTTGGTTGGACTGGATATGGGGCGGGGCTGGTACAATGGTGGTGACGATGGCGGCGGCACAAACCGGTGGCAAGGTTCGCATTCCGCGCGGCTCTCTGCGAGGCAGACACAAAACGGTCGAGCCGACCATGACCAGGACATTGAGGTGATTCCAAAGCACTAGGCCGGTTGGCCATGAAGCTCACCAGAGCGGACTCACGGCGGCGAGGGCATCGCGGGCGGCGCGCTCAATCGGACTTGGAGAAGATGACGGTGCACGCGTGACTCGGGGCTATGAGGAGCCGATTATGGGTTCAATCGACGCGAAAAGATGAGACGTAGGCGGTGGCAAGACGGAGAGTGATGGTGGTGTGAGCGTGGCGAATTTGAGAGAGAGGAAAGGGGATGACCGGCGGGGATAAGCTCGAGTTCAAGGATAAGGGCCGCCGTCGGCCCACCTCTTGCCGGGGATAGGGATGGAGCGGCGCTAGGACACGCAGCGGACGGGCCGGGTTCGACACGCCGGCCGAGGGCGGTGTCTTGAAAGCACGCCTAGAAGGTCGGGCCGAAGGCCACGGCGACGAGGAGCCCGCCTCCTTGCTCTGCTTTCTCTTCCCCATTTTCTTTCTAATTTCCAAACCCTAACTCGAATTTATCAAATTACTCCCAAAATTTAAACGAAGTTGAAAATCTCCAAGAATGAAATTTGCTCGATTGTTCAAGATCGACACATTTCATAAAAGAAGAATATTCAAATTCGGCCTCAAAATTAGACTTTTTGAAAAGGGGTCAAAAAGGAAGAAATTTGAATTCAACATTACTTTTAAAATCATATAGAAACTTGAAAAACTTTGTACACCTCTTTTTGTACAACAAAACAAGATCTACAAACTAGCTTTAGAAAGTTTTGTCAAATTTGGCTTAGATAACGAAAAGGGGGTAAAAAGGGTTTGAAACTAGGGTTTTTCAAATCCAATTCAAAATAGAATTTGATCAAATTTCAAACCATCAATTCATAAATATAAAAACAATCATCCAATCACATACTTAGGATCAAAAACTGATCAACATAAAATCACTTTCGAACCCCCGAGCACAAACAACTTCTAATAAACTTATTTTACTTAATGCATAGAAGGTTATTCAAACATGCATGCTTTGAAATGCAATGATGACATGATCAAAATTTTAATTGTATATTAACATCTGGATGTTACAATAGCCTCATAGAATAAATCTCAGCCCTTGGATCAAACCGACTTGATGATCGGCAACCTAGATCTACTTGTTTGGTTGGTTGTAGGAAGGTCGAAGCGGGACACGTGGCTCCATGCGAGCCAGGCCGTGCGGCCCCACCTGTTAGGTCACGTGGCCCCACACCACGATAGGTGGGCCCTGACCTGTCCGAGCTGTCTTTGTCTTCGAAGTCCCCAAAATTTCTACTAATCCCTCTGTTTTGGTCCTTTTCTCTAGTTTTTCTATTTCTTATCTTTTCTACTCTTTTCTGGATTTTTCCGTCAAAACTGAGTGTGCACCAAAACTCATAGAAATCATTAGAAATAATAATATTTATGTAGCATTCATCCCATGATTGATAGCATATTTAATAGATAAAATTAGATGTTAACTACCATCAACAAGGACCTCTCGGTTGCTTCTCTCTGGGTGGCCCTGCTCTTAGTGCAGAGCACACTAACGAATGGAGTTCGTCTATTGGTTTGATTTGACCTCTCCCCTTCATAGGATTTGACCTCCCTTTATATTCCAAGGCAGGTTGAGCGTAAGGCAGTTCGAGGTTTGAGTCTATTGTCTACATGCACTAGTTTCTAGGAGGGTCCTGCTATGGTGTGGGTGGACCTCGATGTTGTTGTGGATTCAGATGGCTTCGGGCATGATCTGACTGCTATGTCCTGATGCTCTGACCATTAATGCTTGTCGGTTTAGACCAGTCTCCATAGGGTGAGGCTTTTCGAGGCTTCCATGGTGGTGAAGGCGCCAAGCTTGAGAGACTGATGCGTGGGCCTAGGAACCTCGAGCCCTTATAGCTGATGGAGGGATTGATTTGTCGCTTAGTGTCATGCATTGTAGGTGTGACCTTGTCAAAGGAGTGGGCGATGTGTGTCGTGCCCGTTAGTTAGGGCATCATAATAGAGCCCGCAAGCCTTGGGCACTCGAGGTGCTGTGTTCCACCTCGGCCCATGGCTCAAACGGAGAGAGAGGATAAGGATTTGACTAGGGCTACTACTGGTGGGGAGCCTAGGGCTTAGGAGAACCATTGAGTCCTGGATTTTGCTCAATTGTTGTCTGGAGGTCATGCACGAGCATACCCAATGTGTATAGGCCTCGTGCCCCGAGTGATCTAGGGGTATCTATCTAGAACTTATCATCCAGGTTAACATATCCCTTTGTTCTTGTATTGTCAACCACCATCATAAATAATTTCATGATATTTCTAGTCTAGATATCTACCTCTTGAAAAATGACTGGATAATGCAACAAAACTTGATTATCCTAATGGATTAATATTGTCAAAACAAATGAATGAACTTTCTGTTGCAGTAGTGCCATAAAAAAGAATGTTATGAATTTGTGTGTTATTGTGTCATCAAAAAACATTTTTTGGGATTACAAAGTACAACACTGACACGCAACATGCATGCACACTCACCCCTATAAATAGGCGTACGTCAATACTATCCCTATCTTGGGACCTTTGAAGGACTAAGCCAGTGGATATTGAAGTTCACGAGATCACCACATGCACCATTTAATTTTTGACCGAACCGGTCGGGGAGCCCCGACCTCTCTCTTTTTAATTAAATGAAAGAATGATTACAAGAAAAATTAAAAGTTACAAGGTCGGGGAGCCCCGACCTCTCTTTTTTAATTAAATGAAAGAATGATTACAAGAAAAATTAAAAGTTACAAGGCGACCAGGCCCAAAAAATAAGAACAAGCTATTGTACATAACTCTCTCTCCACTGGATCAGAAGACTCCTTTTGACCCCTTTGGCCTTGGTACAAACCAAGCCAAATTCTTGAATGAATATTCTTTTCAAGAGTTAACCTCAGGTCCCCCATTATAAAAAATGATGCTATTTCTTAATTTCCAAATGCTCCAGCAGGCACAAATGACTATTTCTCTGAATATGATCCCTTGGAAGTCACTTTTTGCTTTTTAAAAACATTTCAGTTGGGTTGAGAGATAGATCCCACTTTATGTTCAAAGTGTCCCAGCATTGAGTAGAGAGGGGGCAGGCAAAACACAGATGGAAATAAGATTCCTCATTGGACTGGCTGCAAAGCACACAATCAAAGCTGTCTAGGACCATATTCTTCCTCTTGAGAATATTTCGAGTATTCAATCTGTCTCTGACAAGAAGCCAAAAAAGAATTTTTGGTTGCGTAGGTTGCTGCTCTTCCAAATCCATTTAAAGAGGGGTGATGGATTTTCATTGTTTATCATCCTCTTGTAGGCTTTACTGCTGCTATATTGATTACTAGCCCATTTACATGCACCATTTAATGCATAGAGTCGAAAAAAATCCTGAAATAAATCCAGAAAAATGTGAGCACTAGTGCCAAGTTGGGGACTTGAAATTTGGTGGCAAGTTCCACCACAAGTTCAACATCAAATGTGGCAAGTCATAGATAACATGACACTATTAATTTAAGTCTACTCTATAGTGTTTAGGAAAAAAATTAATCTCAATGCCATTTGACGGTTGACAAATGATCTAGACACTAGACGTTTGAAAGTGTAAGGGTGCTGCCGGAGAGGGCAACTGGTGTGGAGACGGTGGCGCAAAAAGCAGGCAGCGCCGGCGTGGATGCATAGGGGCGCTGGAGCAGGTGCGGGGGGTGGAGAGGGAGTGTGGAAGCCTGAGAGTTGGAGAGCTTTAGGGTTTAGTCTTTTCGACTATTCCTTTCTTGATTACAATGATGACATGGTCCTTGTATTTATAGCCTCATACGAGACTTGGGCGCTAAGCAACCTCGAAGATCCTTATAGGATTTGGATTCTCCTTCTAGCAAAGAAAATTCAACCTTTTCCTAATCTAACAAGACTTCGATAAGGCAACTTGACGACATCAATGATGGCGGCGACAGTTCTAGAGGCGCAACCTAAGGGGGTGGCGGCTGTAGGGGGCTGCCCTAGGGTGCCCTCCCCCCTCTTGGACCGTTGCTTCATCACCGCGCTTATTACAAAAGGACATAAGGACAATTTTTCTTTGCATTAAGAAACTAATAATAAATAAAAAACTAAGAGCGTCTTCAAGAGATTAGCCAAATAGACTAGTCAAATTTAATGATTTAACCACTCTCTAAAATAGATTTGACAAAAAAAGTGCTCCAACAAACTCTATAAAGGATAGCTAGTGGGGTAAAATAGAGAGCAAATAAGGTGGGATGGAGAGCTAGCCATTTTGGATAGTCATATAGAGAGTCTGTTAGGAGCAATTTTATATCTTAGTAATAGCTAAATTTAACTTTTGACAATGGTAGAAGAGACATGGGTGAATTCAAAAGATTGCTCCTGTCAGAACTTGTAGTGGTTTGTACCAAGGCCAAGCCGGCAAGAAGTGCCCTCATTGCTTCCTTGAGAGAAAACCTTTTGTAATTTCCTTTTGTTTTTTTTTTATTTTGGGCATGGATGCCTTGTATTTATTTCTTTCTTTTAGTCCTCAGTTTGTAAAAACCCATTCTTTCATTTAATTGAAAAGAAAAAAAAAAATATAGGTAGGGAGCTCTCCTACTGATCCCTTAAAAAAATAGCTAAATTTAACTTTAGAAAATTATTTTGGCTAGTCTCTTGGAGATGCTCTAACAACTAATCAGAGAATTATCAAATGTATTTATAGCTAATAATTATGCCTTTGGTACATACTATACTATAGGTACCTTGGCCCGATTTTTGCCTGACCTGGTAGCAGGAGGCTTTTGCATCCATATTCCTCAATCCTCACCAAGTCACCGCTAATCCCAAAATTTGAGAGCAGCCCACCAACCCTTGAATTTCGGAAACTAAAAAGAAAAACACGAGTCGATGGGATCTAGGGACTTGGGTCGGCAGATTTTATTGTCGATCATCAGGCAACTGCCAACGCAAAAATAGATTGCGATCTGCTGGTCACGAAGACAAAAACTTGCTAAGACGACGGCGCCGCTATACCCATCCTAAAGCCATGGATTCCCATTCAACGCAACTACCGCCATGTTCATCGACCGCCACCGCCAATCCTCAGTTGATGCTGCTCGCGCCCTATGGCGGAGGTATTGAAGAGGACTGCAATATCACCGGCGACACCAAGACGATTGCGGCCGCCGCCACCTCCAACGGCCAACGCATCAGCGTCTCCCTCCGTCGTGAGCCGTACCCATCGATGTCACGCATCTGCCTCAGTTTTTTGCCTGGTACAGCCAATTATAGTCAGTCTGCCTATTCCACCGTCATCGCGGCGCCGCGGCGGCTCCGTTCTCGTGCATATTGTTTCGAATGAAGGCTACTTGAAACCCTGCATGTCCGACTACTTTGTTTACAGCAACATGGTCGCCGCCGACATGGCACAGCAACCGTCCTTGTATCTTCTCCCACGTCCTTACACTCCAAGAAACATACGGTGGAGGATGGGTAGAAGCACCACTGGCCTGTTGTGCCACAGCGAGGACGAGTTCGTGGTGGCGGAGCTTAAGATGGTGGGCGACGGGCTGGCAACAGCGGCAGCAAGCCCCATTGCTTTTGAGCTCCACCTGTTCCATTACGGCGGTGTGGTGTGTGGCGACGGCCGCGGATCATCGGTGACGATCACGGGGATATGCTTCTGGGCCCTTGGGAGCCTCTAGCCGTCGTGCCCCTAGGCGACGGGGTGCTGTGCTGGGTCGTCCAGCATTGATACCACGGGCACGGGCTCCGTGGTGTCATCTTCTCCAACGTGCTTTCGATGAGAGTCCTGTGCTGCATTACGTTCCGTACCCTGCAAAGGTGGTGAACTCTCGGTGGTACCTTTGCACCAACGCTTCGCTGGCGCGCTGAAGTTGGTCAGGCTCTCACCCGCTGCTGCTCCCCTTTGCGGCTGCTCTCAGCATGCTACTGCCGTCGATACCTGGACCCTAAACACGGATGACATGGCCTGGGTTTTGGAAACCCGAAACAAACATGGTCGACTCCACCGAGCTCTGGGCCCTAGATCCTAGATCGTTAGTGGCTCTGCGCGTCCACCGTTTACCCTGTTGTGAGAACGAGCGGCGGTAGCCATCATGTTGTTCCATTGAGCTCGCACCAACCGAACAAGGCGATGAGCAAGTGGTCAAAACCGTGAGGATGAGCAAGGCGATGAACAAGACGATACGCCCTCGACCGGCGTGGCGATGGGCCATTTCGGCGCCCTTGAGGTTTGCATTACTCGACTTACAATCGTCTTTACATGCCTAATAACGTTTGCATTACTGAAATGACGATGGATAAATGTTGTAGGCTCAGGTAGAAGAGGAAAGACGGCTACGTCGGGGAGCAAGCACAACCGCTAGCGGAGGAAAGGAGGCGCCGTGAGGAGGTGGAGCACACGCGGCGGCAATGGCGGCCAAGTTAGAGGAACTTACTAGGTTCCTTTCCATGACAGTGGTTTGACTCGCCACCTGGCCTCCTAGCTCGGTCGCTCCACAGTACATTTGAGACTCGGGCCGTTAAAAACTCCCGTGAGTATGATTGCAAAGAGTTCCGTTTTCGTTTTCATGTATCAAGCAATCATGCCTAACACTTGCAATCTGTCTCATCTTTGCGTAGCCTGCATCGACGGGTTCAAATCAGCCACCTCAAGGTGGTGAGCAAGCCTTCCCATCGGCCGCAGCTCGGGTACCAACCCTTCTCACCCTTCCCCGCCTCAAGAATGAACTTGTTGTTTGACTTGCGATATGATGAGACTAGTTAGACTTATGGACAATTTGATGCACGGATTGGACTTGATGTAGTGATGGATATGCACTTGCGGACTTGATCTAGTGATGCTACATGTGTAATATATGTGTTTCTATGCTATATCGATGTTAGTGGGCTACGCACACGTCTGTTGACATCTCTAACACGATCCACATCAAGGGCGGCGCTAGAAATGTATAAATGGTATCTATCTAATAAGTTAGCTTGGATGTGGAGTCAATCTCACATTCCAATAAAAAGTCAGATCGGAGAGTTAGTAAAGTTAGACGGAATTAGTTATGGTTTATGACTTCAAGAACATTATTGATGGTGGAGTTAATCTCACCACGATAGGCACAAAAGCTGTACCACACATTCTAGCATTGCCCTCTGAAACTAGTCTGTCACCCTAGCTCACAACGCTAAAGAAATGCGTGAACGGATATTCTTTATATAACACTTGAAACTCTTGCAATAATAATATAATTCTGGTATGCGCAAGCGCCGCGGATAGAATTACCCAAATTGTAGCACTTCACCAGGATTCTATCCAGGTATCGTATTTAAATTCTACCCGAAAAGGAGAGGGGTAGGCTATGAGTAGGTTGATGATTTAATATTGATTCACTTGCAATGGTGTAATGTAGAGTAAACCATATGCATCATACTAAACTCAAACTAGGTAAGTCACAAGATAAAGATAAATAATGATAAATAATAGTAATGATAATAATAATGATAACATTCCAAGTCAAAGACAATGGTATGCCACTAGTTGGTCTCATAACTGGCTAAATATCATGGTATAGGTAGACTAGGATGGAATATCCCTAAGTTACTCCTACTTACATGTCAATGCATACTACAATTAGTGCAATACATCTAGTCATCATTGTATGAAAGTATCATATCTACACATGGTGAATATTACTAAGGAAGATTAGGAACAAAACCAACCGACCATAGTAACAAAAGTTCAACTAGCCCTACATTCGGGGGTGGACTCCAAAGGACTCAATGGGAGTATCACATCCACGATCTACCACACTTCCCGAATATAGGGTGATGTCGCAGGCAAACGTTGTATAAACACCACGTTTACACATTGTCGACCACCCACATAGTAGCTCTCTACATGAGCTATACGACTCCATGCTTGAATATAAAGACAAACATACTAAACTAAATATATAATCATAATAAGCATGGAAACATATAAATAAGAATATAATCATTAAATAGAATAAAGTCATAGCAATTGTATTCTAATTAAATACTTACAATGATGAATACAAGAGAGAAGCCACGAGAAGCTCTTGCTTCCGCTACTTCTTGACGATCGAGAATTCAAGACAATACTTGACTTCCTCTAGAACTAGCCTAGATAGCTATTGCTTTCTGGTTTATGGTGGAACTAGGGCTTAGGGTCTTGACTTGGAGTTGGATGACTTGAATGAATGAGAATGAATTAGGGTTTCACCCGAGGGTCGGGGGTCTTGTTATATAGCCCCGAGGAGGATGCACGACAGCCCTTGGATCAAACCGACCTTGATGGATGGACTAGATTGCTCCTCATAGGCGGTGGTGAACCGACCCTAGACCGGGGGAGGCGACGGGGGCTCCACCCGGCCGCCGGCCGCCACTTGGGCCCGCCGCCGCCGCCGGCTCTCGCCGGTGGGCCCCATCCTCTTTCTCGTGCTCTTTGGTCTCTTCCGGAATGTTCTAGTGTATGTTCCACGTTGGGTTACGTCACGGATCGTCTTTATGTCGTAGGGCTTGCAAACTCTTGGGCATTTTCTTCTTAATCCCGAAAAATATATAAATCACCAAAACTAGTGGAATCATGTTAGTTAAGCCCCTATACTATGTTGATATTCATTTTAAGCCCTTATTTTCGTTTTAAAAACCTCTATATTTTATGCTATAAGGTATACCAACAAGCTCCCCCAAGCTTACCTCTTGCTAGTCCCTAGCAAGACCATATTGTTGGATCGGGGAGTTGCTTTGCAACACTTTCACACCTCAAAAGTACACATGCTTTCAAACAAAATTTCATCTCCGAAAAAGAATAAACTACTTCAACCTTCAACTTACCCATATTACCTTTAATCATGGAGCTTGTAGCTTTTTCTTGTGATCTTGGGCAACTGAAAGATAGAACAATCAAGTCAAGCACTAGGTCTCAAACTCTTTGTTCAACCATCATTCCAGAGTTTTTGCTAATTTTCGAAATAAAACTCAAAGTTCCTTCAGTATGACCCTTTCAAGTCTCTCATATGTGGTACTGGTGGATCCTCTCTACGGCAATAAGGTTGTTTTTCCTTTCTCTCATAATATGTGGTATTTTTGGACTAAGGCGGTAGGACACTATGCCTTCTCCTCTCTCACCCTATATCTAAAGCTTATATCCGGGTTCATAGGTGGGGAAAACTAAATTTACTTGCTAAGCATATATTGTAAGCTCAAACAATGAATCCAAAGTCACGAGTCACACCGATGCATGTGCATGATGGAATGAAGTGAATATGATGGTAGGTGTGGATGGAATGAATGTGATGAGAAAAAGTCTAATTCTTTTCTAGCTCTCTGAAAAATCATCTCTCTTTTCAAACTTGAAAACACTTGAGAGAACCTAGGTTGTATTTCTTTTTTTTTTCTTTTTTTTTGGAGAGGCGGGCATCTAAGTACCCATTGTTTTCATCGGACACTTGTCCATTTTTTTTTTAACTCTCCTTTATTCTTTTTCTTTTTTAGGGAGGTAGGCTCTACTCGCCCATAGGACACTTGTCCATTTTTCATCTCCCTCTCTTTCTTTTTTAAGACAACCCAAGTCTCTTTTTGCAATAACTTTTGGAGATAGATTAGAGTAATAGAGCTTTATAAGATTGTTGACTGGAATGGAATATTTTTTGGTTGCTCTTCTCCCAAGATAGGAGTGGAACATATTTGGTGAATATATAATGGAAATATATGGTGGATCGCACCTCCGGGATAGAAGCGGCATATATGAGTGGAGTCTAGTAGAATGAAATATGAGTGGTGGATGGATGGATGGGTGGAGTGTACATCAGCATGACAAGTTTCTAAGGGTCGACAAAGGTTGAACAAACTCAATGCAAAGCAAGGAGCCTATATATCAAAGGGTTTTCCTAATCTATGGTGCATGTATATATGGTCGTGGTAGGAGTTTCAACACTCGTCATACGGAACTTATCATGTATATATTTTTATAATTTTCAAAAGATAAATCTCCAAAATCTAGTGTCACTAGGAGTAAGAGAAATAGCAGCTCAAAACTTTCATATATCATATCCCGTCAATTTCCTAGACTCTAGAGCAAGCATATGCAATCCACAGATTCGAGTTTTTAGGGTAAACCTCAAGTCAAAGCAGTTTTACATTTAAGCTTCGAGAGAAATTAAGCTTGAAAGCTAGGTACTTGAAAGACATTACGATGGAGCAACTATTCATCATCTCCTCTATTATTTAATTGAGCAAAAGCATAAAAGGTGTACACTCTCTCTTGATCATTTATTTATTCTATAACAAAGACTCTTTAAAGATTATATAGACTCACTCTAAACAAACTAAAGCAAACTAAGCAAACCAAATATCTAGCTAATAATAATAGTAGTAGAGATACTTATCGGGATAACTGGGGTGCTCTCCCCAAGCTTGATTTGAATGTCGGGTTGATGATATTGGAGTTGAGGTAGATGGTGACAATGGTGTCGACTCATCGTGTTTCTTCTCCTTGAAATCGATAAACTCAAATAGACAACAAAGCTAGTGGAACTTGATTAAGTGTTAGAGTTTAGCCACATTGCTTCTGTCGCCTTGGGATTCTTTTTAGCGAGAAAAAGATATTTTTTGGATTTTTTTTTTATATGCAAGAAAAGTTGAAATGTATCTTTATTTTATTTTTATGCCACCACAAGAAATATCTCTGAGGGTGTTAAACCTTAGATTTACTCACATGGGGCTTTAAGTTTTTAAACATGCAAAGCACTAAATATTTTTATCATTTTCTAATGCAATTTGAAAAGGGAAACATGCTATGCAATTGATGAAAGTAAGTATGCAATGCTTTGGGAATTAAATATGGATAACTTACGAATTACCTTTCAAATAAGGTTAGGGATTAAAGTCCTCCGAACAAGACTTTCTTGTTTTGTTCATTACTCCCGGGTATATCAAGAGTCACAATTGGGGGTTCTCGATGATTTGATCGATATTTCTTTTCGATGGTGTACTTGGGAGTTACCACTTTCTCACTCCATTGTTCCTTGTTGTCCGGAGTGGTAGGTTCTTCTATTTCTTCTAAGGATGATTCAGGTGCAAGGGATTTTACCTTTTGTCTTTTAATTCTTCTATGGCTTCTTGTAGCAAGGCGAAAGCTTGTTGGTCTCTATTCCACCGTACTCATTGCGTGCTTCTTCATAATCTTCCCATGATTGTCCTAGTTCTTGAGAGAACTCATTTGCTTGAGACAAACTGTCTTTCGGTGAAAGTTGAGCAAGCTTTTTTCTTGATGTATGCTGAATCTTCCTTTACTTTCACATCCAATGCCTTCATGGCTCTTCTCCGTGTGCCTTGATATGATGCCCCATTATTGAATCTGCTTTGGTACCTTGGTGTGATTTTACTGATTCATGATCCATTTCCTCTCGTTGACGTCTTACGTCTTGACGACTGTTCTTCTTTGGATATTCATAAGTAGTATAATCTGTTGAAATACAAGCGTACCTTTTCTTTAGGAAATTGGAAGTGGATCTCCCCGTTCTCATGTAGACGATGGCGCATGTAGTGTTGAGGAATGGTCTCCCCAAAGACTATTGGTGGATCCTGTTCTTTCCCCATGTCCATGACTAAAAAGTCGGTTGGGACATAATGGTCATTTATCTTCTTGGTACATCTTTAGCAATTCCTTTCAGGGTACCGAAAAGACGGTCCGCCATCTACAATTTGTAAATATGTTGGGTGCAAAGGCATTTTACCAAATATCATTTCATCGTTACCTTTCCCATTAAGTTGATGTCGGGCCCGTATCACAATAAGTATTATAGAAATTCCATTGGTTAATAGAACAATGTATGGTAGGGACTCTGGATCATCTAACTTTTGTAGCATTGGGGATTTAAGTGAATGGTCATTTTAATGAGTGCACGATTAATCATCATTACCTTTGTAGTAGGTCGTGCCTTCTTATTTCTTTCTTGTTCTTCTTGGCCTTAATCGTCGGCTCTGCTTTGGCGTCTCATAGATGTATGGTGTTCTTGGTTGAGCGGGGAGAGGAAAGTTTCTTGTTCACGAAATAAAATGTTCTCTTTCTCCCCTGGACATCAAAACAAATCTTTTACCTTTGGGCGTAGAGGATTGCCTTGGTTGTGTTCAAGAAGGGTCGGCCCAATATGATTGGAGCCTTCTCATCTTCCCCCTGTTTCAATTCTTTGCAAAATCCATGAGGCACATATGCATTTCAAAACTAATGCAAACATCTCTAAGTATACCCATTGGGTAGCATAGTGACTCGGTGCGCAAGTTGCAAGCACATAGATGTATATAATAATGGCTTACCATGAATTTTCTCATAAATTACCTTAGGCATTAGGTTGGCGCCGAGCCAAAATCACAAAGTGCATTCTTGAATTCATGTGGTCCTATCTGGATGGTGATGATCGGTCTCCCTGGATCTCCTTTCTTAGGTGGTAGAGAGTCATCTAGCCAATCACTCCTGAGGTAGTCCGTGTGGAAGTGACCTGCATTATATATATCGACAAGATTTGCGGTTTCTACTTCCTTCGGTTGGCCCGGTATCTCACCTGGTAAGGTTAGTTCCATAGAATTTGCCAATCTAGCAAGCTGATCCTCTATCATTTTATTAAAGCTATGTTGAGTTTTAATTGCTGAAGAAAAACTATCCATTCTATTATTTATGGTTTCTAACATTTTATCATTGGAAGCTAATTTTCTAGCTAAATTTTCCATAGCTTTTCCTTGGGTTAAAACTAAATCTCTTAAAGAAGGTTGATTAAAATTAGTAAAGTTATTACCTTGATAATTACCTTGGAAGTTACCTTGGAAGCTTGGCCTCTGTTGGTTCCATCCAAGATTACGTGGAGGGCGGTAGTTGTTGTTGTTATTGATATAATGTACCTCCTCTTTATTTCTGGACAATTCTTGCCCATGTGGCCGGTGTTGCCACACTCTTCACAAGTCATGCGAGTCGAATTGCATGACAGTCCTTGATTCAGGTTCTCTATCCTCAAGTTTCTTCATTATAAGGTCCATTTTGGCAGACAACATGTCTACCTCTTTCAGCTGGTGCGTTCCACTTGTCCTCTTGCGGGTTGGACGATCTTCATTCCAACTGTGGTTGGAAGCCATCTTTTCCACAAGTTCTGTAGCTTTGGAGATTGTAAGTGAAAGGAAAGCACCTCCTGCTGCAGCATCCATTGTCTCACGGGTACTCGTAGTGAGCCCATGATAGAAAGTCTGCATGAGTAACCACTTCTCCATCCCGTGGTGTGGACATTCTGAGATGTATTCTTGAAAGCGCTCCCACGCTTCTGGGACAGACTCATCGTGTTGTTGTTGAAAATTTGAAATCTTTCCCCTCAAGGCATTGGTCTTGCCAATTGGGAAGAATTTTGCTAGGAAGGCAGTGGAGCAAAGTGCCCATAATGTATTCTTCTCTTTGTTGGCGTAGAACCCTTTGCCGCTTTCCCCAAAAGTGAGAATGGGAAAAGGCGAAGTAGGATTGCATCTTTTGGTATATCTTTGATGGTGAAAGTGCTGCAAATCTCCAGGAAGTGTTGGAGATGAGCACTAGCATCTTCGTGTGCCTTTCCGCAAAACTGGCTGGCTTGCACCATGTTAATAAGTCCAGGCTTGAGTTGAAGCTACGATCTCAATCTCAACTTCGGTCCAATGCGAACATTGGCGTAGTTGGTGCAGAAAACTTCATGGCGTCTTATCGACCATAGCCTCAAACACGGTGATAGGTCCTGCTGACTCGATCAATGTCCGAATCGGGGTGTTGATGCCCTTCTAAGTTTGGATCTTGCCCTTCGATTAATACTTACGGATCGTCTATATAATTATCCTGACGGTTACTCCAATTCATTCATTTACCCTCGCATAAGATCAAAACAAGTAGACAAACAAGGGTAAGCTTTGTTTGAGTAGTTGATAATGGGTCCTCGATACATTACGTGAAGCAAGTGATATCAATCTATCCATGTATGTGTGTTTAGGTTTGGCTAGCACCCTTCCTTCCCCGACAAGAATCCGCGCGAAATGCTTGTTGACATCTCTAACACGATCCACATCTAGGGCGGCGCTAGAAATGTATAAATGGTATCTATCTAATAAGTTAGCTTGGATGTGGAGTTAATCTCACATTACAATAAAAGTCGGTCGGAGAGTTAGTAAAGTTAGACGGAATTAGTTATCGTTTATGACTTAGCAACATTATCGATGGTGGAGTTAATCTCACCACGATAGGCACAAAAGTTGTACCACACATTCTAGCATTGCCTACGAAACTAGTCTGTCACCCTAGCTCACAACGCTAAAGAAATGCGTGAACAGGATATACTTTATATAACACTTGAAACTCTTGCAATAATAATATAATTCGGTATGCGCAAGCGCCACGGATAGAATTACCCAAATTGTAGCACTTCACCGTGATTCTATCCGGTATCGTATTTATATTCTACCGAAAAGGAGAGGGGGTAGGCTATGAGTAGGTTGATGATTTAATATTGATTCACTTGCGGTGGTGTAATGTAGAGTAAACCATATGCATCATACTAAACTCAAACTAGGTAAGTCACAAGATAAAGATAAATAATGATAAATAATAGTAATGATAATAATAATGATAACATTCCAAGTCAAAGACAATGGTATGCCACTAGTTGGTCTCATAACGGCTAAATATCATGGTATAGGTAGACTAGGATGGAATATCCCTAAGTTACTCCTACTTACATGTCAATGCATACTACAATTAGTGCAATACATCTAGTCATCATTGTATGAAAGTATCATATCTACACATGGTGAATATTACTAAGGAAGATTAGGAACAAAACCAACCTACCATAGTAACAAAGTTCAACTAGCCCTACATTCGGGGGGTGGACTCCAAAGGACTCAATGGGAGTATCACATCCACGATCTACCACACTTCCCAGAATATAGGGTGATGTCGCAGGCAAACGTTGTATAAACACCACGTTTACACATTGTCGACCACCCACATAGTAGCTCTCTACATGAGTGCTATACGACTCCATGCTTGAATATAAAGACAAACATACTAAACTAAATATATAATCATAATAAGCATGAAAACATATAAATAAGAATATAATCATTAAATAGAATAAAGTCATAGCAATTGTATTCTAATTAAATACTTACAATGATGAATACAAGAGAGAAGCCACGAGAAGCTCTTGCTTCCGCTACTTCTTGACGATCAGGAATTCAAGACAATACTTGACTTCCTCTAGAACTAGCCTAGATAGCTATTGCTCTGGTTATGGTGGAACTAGGGCTTAGGGTCTTGACTTGGAGTTGGATGACTTGAATGAATGAGAATGAATTAGGGTTTCACCCAGGGGTCAGGGGGTCTTGTTATATAGCCCCAGAGGATGCACGACAGCCCTTGGATCAAACCGACCTTGATGGATGGACTAGATTGCTCCTCATAGGCGGTGGTGAACCGACCTAGACTGGGAGGCTGACAGGGGGCTCCACCAGGGCGGCCGCCGGCTGCCACTAGGGCCGCCGCCGCCTGGCTCTACCAGGTGGGCCCCATCCTCTTTCTGGTGCTCTCTGGTCTCTTCTGGAATGTTCTAGTGTATGTTCCACGTTGGGTTACGTCCACGGATACGTCTTTATGTCGTAGGGCTTGCAAACTCTTGGGCATTTTCTGTTTAAATCCCTGAAAATATATAAATCACCAAAACTAGTGGAATCATGTTAGTTAAGCCCCTATACTATGTTGATATTCATTTTAAGCCCTTATTTTCGTTTTAAAAACCTCTATATTTTATGCTATAAGGTATACCAACAACGTCCACCTGGTTTACCCTGTTGCGAGTACGAACGGCGGTAGCCATCATGTTGTTCCAGAGGAGAGCTCTGCACCAACTGAGCCAGAGGATGAGCAAGTGGCTGAAAGGGCAGAAAACACAAGGGGATGTATGTATCAGAACAGTAGAGCAGAGGTCCGCGACGACTGAACAACTACTACTCAAGTACACTCAACAACTGAACGACATAAGAAGCATGTTCAGGAGAACTTAGTAGCATTTGTGGTGATCCTTTCAGTTAAAAATTGCTAAGCATTCTGTCCAATATCTGCCTGTAAGAACTTGGTAGTCAAAAAATTTTATTCGTATATGTTTTTTAACCAGCTTTATATATAAACTCTGTCCAGAATCTTCATTGGTGTACCGTTACAGCAACTGCATGGTGCTGAATTGACTGTCACAGTGTTTGGTTGAGAATGTTGAAACATGATTTGATTATGGATGGTAACAAATCCCTTTACGAGTTGTATGTTTCAGCCCTCTGGTAATCACGATTCACCGTCATCAGATACCGGCTTATACAAAGCTATTACTGCTCTCAGCAATCATCTATACCTACTAATAAAGAGAGAAAATTTCAGTCCCATCACTTTTTTCACTTTTTTTCTGCCACCGTTTTTCTGCCCGAAAATTTCCGCCGTCCACCTGCCCCTCCCTCCCCTCCCGAACTAGGAAACGAGACCTCATAGAACACCGGCCTTTTCCGTCCGCCTGCTAGCCAAACTTATCGTCAAAACGAGTCTAACAAGAGTATGAGGGCCCTCAGCTTGAAGCTCAAATCGATTGCATGCGTCGCGGGCTCCGTCAGCCGCTGCAGTAGCGAGCTCCGCCAGGCCGAGCACGCGCTTGGTTCCTCCTTGTGCGAAATCAGCACAGCGAGCAGCAGCGCCCGTCCGTCCGTGCCCTTTCGCTGCCCGCCATGGATAAGGAAAGGAGGACCGCCTCGCGGCCAGGATGCTCGGACGGTCCCCGAGACCGGGACCAAGGTGCGGAGCCTGTCCGCCTTCATCAACCACCTGGCCAAGCAGGAGACCATGCAGCAATGGCCTCTCCGCTTCACAAGGTGTTTTCGAAACCAATCCGCCGAGTACGTATTAGAGTTTTTTTTTTTCATAAAAACAGAGAAAGCTAATATTTTTAATGGAAAAATCCTTATAACTTTATACAAGAATTAAATGTTGCAAATTGGCCTGTTTCATGCACAATTTACCTATAGTGTCATGTCTTGAAAAGAGTGGGATGAAACCCGCAAGGCGAGACCGGAGGCCACCAGTGCCGCGTTATCAGCGATAAAATTTCTACGATCTTTTTTTATTCTGCCCAAATTCTTTTGTCCTCCATTAAATCTTGTCTAGCTCAATGGTGTGGAGTTTGACTCCAAGATGTATCGATACCTATAACAACACACGGGTAGTACTCTAGATAAAAATATATCTTTGATTTGATTCACCCGTTGCAACGCACGGGCATTATTTCCTAGTAGTATATAAAAGTATGAGGCCGCGCCGTCTCCGCGGCCTCTGAGAATGGCCACGATAGCTTGGTCTCTCAAACCCGTCTGATATAGTTTCTACGGTTCAGATTACTAGGTTCCTGCATTTCTGAAACCTTGCTGCCATACCATGCTCGATCCATCGCTATCATAAGAACTATGCTACTGCATTTCTGAAGCCTCGCTGCCATGCCATGCCAAAAATACTAGCATTGAAACTATGCAGCAGTAGCATGCATGTCTGGCCTGATATAGCAAAATACTATGCAATAGTGTCAGGCTTCTTGTCCTTGGAGGAGACCATTCATGCAACATTTTTGTACCTCTCTCCTTTCTAATTATTTCCGTTTCTGATATCTAATGAAAGTGAAGTATCACCGTGGCTTAATAGGAGTTTCTACGGTTCAGATTACTAGGTTCCTGCATTTCTGAAACCTTGCTGCCATACCATGCTCGATCCATCGCTATCATAAGAACTATGCTACTGCATTTCTGAAGCCTCGCTGCCATGCCATGCCAAAAATACTAGCATTGAAACTATGCAGCAGTAGCATGCATGTCTGGCCTGATATAGCAAAATACTATGCAATAGTGTCAGGCTTCTTGTCCTTGGAGGAGACCATTCATGCAACATTTTTGTACCTCTCTCCTTTCTAATTATTTCCGTTTCTGATATCTAATGAAAGTGAAGTATCACCGTGGCTTAATAGGACTGTCTACAATGTGTTGTTACAATGAGCATCGAGTGAAACTTTTCTTGACACATCCGGTGTATTTTAATTACCATTGGAAAATCACAATATTGATGCATCAATGAAATGAACATGGAGCAAAATATCATCGGTGTATGATATTTTTTTCTATAAATGATGCATTATAGCAAGAAAAAAACTGATCAAGCGTTCAATTATTATACTTGATATTTTCGAACATGATCATTTTTTATTTGCACTTCATGGAATGACACGGACTAATAATATTTGAACACATGGGTAACTCTTCTATTTTAATTGCATACATGTATATGTTGTCGCATTACAATTCATTGTTGCCTACACTCAACCGAGAACCATAGAAATAATCATTACCACAGTCCTATTAAGCCACGGTGATACTTCACTTTCATTACATAGTAGACAAATGGGATGTTGTGTTTGTCTGATGCATGCTCATGAATCGACACAAAGTGCCCTTTACTGCAATGCCAAGTCATGAATACGCATTGATCCATCACATTCATTAGGACTATGATACTATGCTCCAGCAGCATGCATGTCTGGCCTTATATAGCCAAATACTATGCAATGTTGCTTTTCCTTTTGTCTTCTTCTCTAAAGAGGCATGCATCAAATATATCATACAAGTGGCAGGCTTCCTGTCCTTGGAGGAGACCATTCATGCAACATTTTTATACCTCTCCCCTTTCTAATTATGGACGTTCCTGATATAATGATATTTCCCTTTCATCCAAAATACTTCCATGTCCTCAAAGATGTGTTGTTGCAATGAGCATCGAGTGAGCAATCTATTGTTCACTTGCAGAAACTTTTCTTGACACATCCGTGTATTTTAGCATTGAAAAAATCACAATATTGATGCATACCTCGTTCCTATTACTCACTATGAATTTTTGTCTTCTCAAGATTGGACTAAAGGGAGAATATGATTCGTAACTACCAGTTTCAAACATATGCATCAAATAGCCCCATGCATGCATGCATTGTATCAGCTGACAACTATTGTCTCCTTTGTTACTATTAATCACTCTCTCATGTATTACCATGTGTTTTAGAGAGAGTTTGATGGTGACATTTCATACACACATCCATTCTGATGCAACAGGTTCAACAATTAAAATGTCTACTCAGCAAATACTGTTAGATAATTAGGCATTCAGGTATAAATATAAATTAATCCAGAAAAATAGTAGAGTTTTTGTCTTCTCAGTTCTCACGTTATTGATGGATCGCTTTCATCAATAGTGATTGCACACTCATAGAATCCAGCAAGTACCATTGTAGCTTGCCCTTTTTGTCTTCTTTTGTTTGGAAAAGTATCCATACTGGCCCAACACATGCTCATGCCAAACTTGTCCACTATGCCTGACTATGCACATGTAAATTATATTTACCCTTCACGCCAAGCATCTATGCTAGCTAGCACAGCAACACAAGGCATGCCAACCTATTGTCCTTTCTGAGTAATTATGCATGTTCATGATATTGACTCTTGATGCTGCAATTTCGTGCTTTCTCGCAATATCAATGCATCACTACGATGGATATAGAGCATGTATTATATTCTTCACTCTATGATCTGTTTCTTAGTGTAAATGATGCATTGTAGCATGAAAAAATCTGATCAAACACTTTTGTCTAATAAGACTTGATTGAACCCTTGGCAACTTTCCTAATAATATTCATTGGAAAGCTTGATTAATCTAATCTAATACTCATGACATGTGGTCTTTGGTGTAGTGTCAAATACCATTATTGCTTGATTATAAATAAACTTTATACTCCCTCCATGTTCCTAAAGACAATCATTCTGAGGTTTCTGTTAAGTAAAACATTTTAAATTTCAACTATAAATAAATTCTTTTGGGTTGAGTTGGAAAAAAATTAAAGTGACATAAGTAGATTCATGTTGAAACGTAGTTTTATAAAAGTATATATTATAGCTATATTTATAGCAAAAAAAAAAAACACTGGAAGTTGTCTTTAGAGAGATCATGTCAATGTCCAAAACGACTTTCTTCATGAGTATCGAGGGAGTATAAATAAGCAAGCCTTCTAGGGTCCTTTTATTTATTTTCTATCTATGTTCATAGTCGAAACAAAGCTCAACTGATAGACATGCATGGCCCTCAATTTGAGGAACGTAAATTAAAAATTAATTTAAAAAATATTTGTTTTATTGTGAATATGAACTAGCAAAAGCTTCCTCCTACATTTAAACTAAACAAACATAATATATGATTATTATAACTGTAACAAACAAAAACCATAATAAATTTTCAGATAAGTATATAGAAATGATAAACAATTTTTTTGTTAGATATATATGCTTCTAATGACAGAATAGGAGGGGCAACTCTATTCTCATTAAAAAATAATCTTGAAGTGGGTCACCTGCAGCGGAGCGCGGGCAGCAGTGGCTAGTTATGATTAGATCACGATCATCTCCTGTTGACTCTGTGCCCTGCGGCTCCGCCTTAGCTGATGGTCTCTTGACGGTGCGCCCTGTGACATCTGTGCTGTGCCGAAGGGTAGCAAATCGATGTGGTCTAGAATCTCTAGGCTAGACCATTGACAGCGGTGGCTAGAACAGGTGCTGTCTAGAGATTGCTTCCAGATTTCCCCATTAACGTTACAGCAAGTGAAACAAACAAAAATATCTATTTTCTG
The DNA here is from genome assembly GCA_015847255.1 of Hyparrhenia diplandra. Taxonomy (NCBI): domain Eukaryota; kingdom Viridiplantae; phylum Streptophyta; class Magnoliopsida; order Poales; family Poaceae; genus Hyparrhenia; species Hyparrhenia diplandra. Next base: position 325,664 of record JADLZK010005034.1, on the reverse strand, counting down.
ATACTTTGTTAACGTTAGCACAGTATTTTTTTTTTTTGTTTACCATTCCTGATCTAAACACCATGTACATGTTATTAACAACGGGAAGCAATGACCATAATTAGATTATGTGCAAGTCATGTGCTGCATTAAAGGGAATTTTTCCATGTTCACAACTTGAAGGAATACTAATGCACAGCCCAGCTTGAAACTAATTAAGGCCCCGTTTCACAGGGCTTCTTCCTTGTTCTGGCTCTAACTCTTCCGAGGAGTCCTAGTGAATAGTCTTGTAAGAAAAGCTGTTTGGAGCCATATTGTAGTGGACACATCATAAGAAGCCCTTAGGTAGAAGCCATTCAAGACAAGGCCTAAATGGCAATAACGCCTTCTAGTTACCTGACGGTTCCCATGTTTTTGTGTATGCTCAAAATAGACGTGAAGGATATATTGTAATTAGACACATTAGACATGAATAATTAGAGCTCCAAGGGTTTGAAACTAAGAGCGTGTTTGGCAGAGCTCCAACTCTGCCAAACCAGCTCTGGAGTTGATGCTCCACCATAGAGCAGCTCCAGTGTGGAGCTGGACTCTCAATTTGGAGCTGAAGAGGTGTGTTTGGCAGAGATAACAACTCCAGCTCCAAAAACAACGAATTTGATTGAATTGCCCTCTTTTGCCTTTGTTTTTTTTTAAAAAAATTTGGACGTCCTGGACTGCTTTGTCATTTTTATTTTTGCAATTATCAAAGGAATAAGCCATGCATTTGATCAAACAAGAATTAATAAATAACTTTGATCACACATGCTGTGATTTGTGAAGAGCCACGAGCCACTGAATGTACTAGTCTGAGTTGTTGGCAGGTCCTCTTGGATCTCTGTTCTGCTGCAGGACGCAAGAGGAGGCAGCCCGGGCCTACGACCTTGCAGTAAGGAATTGCAGGGGCACACTGAAGATGGTCAACCAAGGGTGAAATCAGTCGCACTCAAAAATCAGGAAGGTAATTCTACTTACAATTCAAAATATTTTATAAATAAACCTTCCTTGAGAAGATCATATGTTAGAGCAAGTTAGAATTATTAAAATCCTAACTTATGATAACTTGCCTCTAACAAATGATTAAATGTCCTCCTTTAAAAAACTTTGAAAACAATCTAGCTCAAACTATTGCATCCTACATATGTTTTACAATGAGGTAATCACGAGGGATGGTAAGTCCACTCGTGATCTACCAAGTCCTAACCATGCGGGAAAGCCAAAAAGTAAGGGTACGACCCCATTCTCGGGCTTTGAGCTAGCTTGGGGAGGATAACAACAAGACAAGCTTGGGGGGAATCCCCTAACACGCTCAAAGGAGGCCACGAACCAAGATCAGGCCATGGCTGTACCAACTAGCAATGCTCTCGGCTGCATCATGAAAGGTAAGTCAGAAGCTAGCTTGGGGAAGACTCCCCACAGAGGTAAGCGCATATCTCCCTTATCATTTTCTTTTATTTATTTGCTCGCATTTCATTTTAAGCTTTACTATTAAAAAACTAAAAAGAAAAAGAATAATAATAATATTTATTCCACTCTTATATGTGATATAGGAATGCTAATGTTTTCTCTAAAGTTGAAATGAGGAATAGTTGCTCTGTTTATAGTTCAGTTTTAAGCCTAGTTTATAACTTTGAATTCCCCTATGTTTAGATTTGTTGGATAATTTTGCATCACCCTAGAAACTTAATGATTTGTGGAGTGCAAATATATGATCCTTCACTAAGTTATTGCCCGATATGATATGGTGCAAGTAGAATCTGCTATGACTTTGTTCTAAGAGAAGCTTATCATCCGGAGAACAAATTTTCAAAAATTCCTCAATGATCAAACCGCTAAAATTGTGATAACTTATGTCGAAACCTGTCATACACCTATGATCAATGATGCTAGGATATAGGGTATGGGCTATGTAAAAAAAAAAATGGACGCGTGTCCGCAAATAACTAAAACAATGGGTACTTCGATGCCCGCCTAAAAAAAAAAGATAAAGAGAAGAATAATGGACAAGTGTCCGAGGGGCGAGAAAGAGCCCACTTCTCCAAAAACAAAAAGAGGAAAAGCTAGCCCATACCTTCTCAAAGGCAAAAAGATCTAACTTATGCATCTTGATCAAAGGTTGTGACTTGTTCCTTCATATGGTTTACTTTTTGAAATGACTTGAAGAATAATAAAATTATGACAAAGAAATCTCCGGATGATTAGTTGATCAAAGAATGAATGACTAGTGTTTCTATTAAACCCATTCTATCTTGCAATGACCCAAGAGTTGGAAAAAATTATAAGACCCACATGACTTGAGTAAAAGGATGGTGCAAAAATGCCAACTTATTTAAACAAAGGAGGAACACTTAGTTATAAACATGATGCATTTTGAAATATATCGATTTTGAAGCAACTCCCCGATCAACAACCAAACACTTAGCTATTTGCTCGGGACGAGCAAAGGTTAAGCAGGGGATTTGTTGGCGGTCATTATCGAGTAATTAATACCGCCAACTTATATCCAATTCATGAGAAACAGTGCAAACTTATGTCACATATACCTTTACTTCTAACCTAGTTCCACTTGTATTCGAAGGAATATGATTTGCGGGAACAAACGTGGAAACAGGTGAAAGTGCGCCGAATAAAGGAGGAAAGCGCACGTCGAACTGCGCTTTGGACAAGGGGCATGCCACCGGGCCAAAACCGTGGCGAACCAGGCCAAAGCACCGTCGGGGGGCGCATCTCATAGTGGGCCACAAGCCCACTGCGAAAGGTGCGGCACAAAGGCGGGCCAAACTCAGGCGGCCGCCGCAGCGGCGCCCCGCCGCCGGCACCGCACCGTTCCGGCGCTTTTTGCCTTGACACTGCATCCGAAGGAGAAGAGGCGGTGCATGAAGGTGTTTTTCGGGATGGTGCCAAGAACTTCGCGCCAAAATTCCCTTGGAAGACATGGTTGCATGGCTTGGAGGCATTGCATGTGGAGGACTTTTGGTTTCACGCCAAAAAAAGACATGGTTGCATGGCTTGGAGGCATTGCATGCGGAGGACTTTTGGTTTTGCGCCAAAAAGACACGGTTGCATGGCTTAGAGGCGGTGGGAAGAGTCCTAAATTAGCCTATGCCGCTCCCTCCTCCCAACTATAAATACAAAGCCTTCCCTCTCTCAACACACAGAACACACAAGATCATTCTCCCTCCACTTGTTGCTTCTTCCCTTTATTAGTTAGTATTAGGAGTGTGGGTGTTGCGTTTCCTAAGCGCAAGTGCCAAAAGGCAAAACCACCGGGAACCACGGTTTGACTTCCCACAATGACTTCGCCGGAATTGTTACATTCCAGCTACCATCGCCACGGGATGTCGGGTGGCGATTCGTAGCATTTACGAGAACAAGTCCATAAGCGCCGGGAAATACCGTTGTAGCATTTCACCGGAGATATTCAGGGTATCGTTATTTATATTTTCCCAAAGGAAGGCATGGTGTAGGACTCTAGCGGGGGGCATGAACAAGACGACATGTCTATGCAGTTGACCAATACTCAATACGGGGGTAAGTAATGATATTTTAAGATAGTGTGACACACACTTGGGCCAACCTCAAGGATAAAAGGAAAATAAAGAATAAAGAATATTCCTAAGTGGAGCAGGCATTCTAAAATAGTTGTGCAAAGAATAAGTTAATAATCATGCAAACATAGATGACTAGAGTTTTAGGCTGAGAATGAGATGAACAGGGGAGACTCCGGGAGCCATACGGCCCAATAGAAGCATTTACTGAACTCCTACATTACACACGAACGTGGGGGGGATTTCAAGGGGCGGTCAAGGCTTGTCACGACCAAGCCGCCTACCCCCCTCAACCGTGGCATGCACTCATATTCGAAGGATACCTGGCATCCGGACACCACGCCCATACTAGGACACTACTCATGTCCCCATGGCCCCCACCCTACGGATGGTCGGAATAGGACACGAGCAAGCCCCGAAGGACACAACGACGCCACCTCGGCACAACTCTTACTCTTCTCAAATACATGGCATGAATGGTTAGGCCCTAAGTTCTATACGACTAACCACGACATAGGAACTATAGTCTAGTTCTTCTATCATGATCGGAGTCGAGAACAACATGTCAAGAATATAACATGTAAATACTCTAGCTCTATTGCACAAGCATATAAGAACAAGACTTGAGGATAAACCATAAATGTATTCATACCGAAAAAATTCCTTCTCCCAAGTACAAGCTCTCCAATGAAGCTTAGCCTTGCTCCAAATACTACTAAAGACTAAAAGAACTAAAGAAGTGGAGGAGTAGAGAGGAGAGGAGAAGAGGAGTAGAAAGTGAGGAGGCTCCAAATGGTGTGTGTTACAATGGTGGGAGATGGCCTCCTTTTTATAGGTAGAGGAGAGGGGCTCTTTGGAAAATGTCCCTCCCCATATGGAAGGAGCCAAAACCGACACAGGAACATGCTTCCTTACGTGCGCAAACCGACCAACTAAGGGCGGGAAACCCCGTTTGGAAGGTGCACGAACCGCCTCCCGAGGCTGGGCGAAACGCCTCGGGGAGGGTGCGGCTGCACCAGGTGGTCTTGTAGCACCCCCCAGGCTCGGCCTTGGCCCGGTCTTGGCGGGGGTGTCGTCTTTCGCCTTGAAAAGTTGTGGGCGGGGCTTTGCTTTCGGCCCAGATTTGGAGTTTTGGGTCGATTTGCTCTTGGGCTTGAGTTTTGCAATAATGCGCTTTCCCGTAGAAGGCGTACTTTGGTCGATTTTCCACTTGCTTTTATTATAAATCTGCAAAATAAAATACAAGATACTACAAGTGGAATTTATTAGTGATAAATGCATATGAGTATAAAAGGTTTAATTTTTACTCCCTTTATGGTAGTAAGTTGACGGGGAAAAATATGTCGTTGGTTCTGCAGTCAACAATGGGCAACATGTAGAAGATCAAGAGCATCTTGAAGATATTGGTATGATCAGTATAATTCTATTATGTTGGTTAATGCTATGTTCTTCATATTGTTCTTGTTCTTCATTTATCAATATAGCTATGAACTAGAGTATAGTTCTTATGACATGATCTTGCCATATGGAACTTTGTGCTTAACCTATCATATATACATGTTTAGACCAAGAGCTAAGTTGAGATGTTGAGTTCTACCTTGAATTGGTCTTAGTTGCTCTTGGATTATAGGTCACCGCCCGCCCTCGGGCGGGTGCTCTAGTAGAAGGACCCCGGGGGCGGGTAAGCCTTGACGTCACGCTAGAGTAGTGGCCATAAGCGTAGACATGGTGTCTAAGCTAGAGGTTACCTTCGGACCCGCTCCATATACGGACGGACGAGGTGGTAGGCGGCAGTGGTGACAGCCTGTCCGGCCCTTGTAATCCCCACGTCTCGTATTTGGGTAGATGCTATGCGGTATCGCTTTGGCGGACCAGTGCACTCCGATTGGTCGAAGTAAGAAAATAGCAACCATGACTATCTTCGCTTGGAATCTCTAACATTACAAAAGCATGTATGTATATCTACTATCTTAACATAGCTATTTAGGATATGCCTACTCCTTGTTAGATTTATTTATCTTTATCCTTGAGATTGATTCAAGTGTGTGTGTCAAGTTATCTTACCATTTAGTTTATCCCTATTATGGATTGTGGTCTATATTTGCATAGTCGTGTTATCCTGTCCATCTTCATATTAGAGACTTTTTACACCATGCCTTCCTGTGGAAATACGATACCCTGAATACTTCCGGTGAAAGCTACAACGGCATTTCCGCGCTTGCGGAACTCTTTCTTCGCTTATGTTAAGAAACGCCAACATGGTCAAGGAAGTCCAATGTGTCGATTCGATGAGGAACGAGGCGGAGGAGGCGAGGATGCCCGTTAGACACCGGGCGAGAGAACTGGCGGCTGGCGCTTGGAAATCACAAAGGGTCGCCGACCCGGAAGAGGAGTGGGAGCGAGATCGAATCTTAAGGAGAGGAAACGCGAGCAGTACATTGTGTCGATGGCAAAAAATGGGTGTGGGGATCGCCGCCCCCTTGACCTTATTTGCCGGAGGGAGCGGAGAGGGGCGAGGGCTTCCCACGAGTTGAGATGAACAAGTACAAACGGAGAGAGCCGAGATCGGCCTCCGACCGTCCCGACCCTCGCTGGAGTTGCCGAGGGTCGGAGCGTCTGGAGGTCAAGCGAGCTCTATGAGAGGCACAATTGCGGAGGAGTAACTCTTAATGTGATTAAATGGCCATCAATTCAGCCACCTACTGTTGACACATATTAACGTATACTTTTACTTGTCAACTGAATATGAAGAAGGACTAAAATATAATTAGATCACCTTATTAGGGCTTACACTGACAATTTCCATGAGTTTTGGTGAAGTTGTGATTTTCAGGGACTAAACAGGAAAACAGCTAGAGTTATGAAGACATACGACTCCAAGGCGTGTCCCAATCGTACTCGATCCAACTCCTACAAAAGAGCAACATAGAAGTACTTCAAATGAAGAATCAAAGTACAACATTGCGAAAGAGCTCGTCGAGATGATCGAAACGGATATATCATTTGCCATATTCGAGTCGAGAATCAAAAGATATCGATCGCGAGAGCGGGGTTCGGTAAAAGCGGGCATAACTCTCTCATCGGGACTCCGTTTGGCGCGAATTAATACAATTGGAAACGGCACGACGACACGCACGCACCCACAAAAGCTCAGCCCAGCTGGGGCCCATCTTGGGCCGACCGGCCTAATATTAAGGCCGGCCGGCCTCCCCTCCACGCCATCGGCGGCGCTTCCGGAAGCTTCCTCAACCGACTTTGACCGCGCGATCTAAACCACATGTTTAATGTCGGTTTGATCCGACGACGACGGGAAGAGTACGAGTTGTAATCCAAGTCCAAGGCGTGGCACCTCCTTCGAACTATATAAGCAGCCCCAAAGGCGCCCCAAAGAGAGATCATCTCCTCATTAGCTATCGGCAGAGAAAAAAATCTAGGGTTTCATATTAGAAGAGAGAGAGGTCCCTCTAGTTGTCTAGTTCATCTAGTTCTAGTTCTAGATCTAGTTCTTCTAGTTCATCTAGTTGTAAGATCAAGGAGAGAGGGCCGGAGAAAGCTGGAGATCCGGACACTGTCGGATCTTCATCAACATTGTACATCTACTGACAACTAGTTCGTCTTCGGCAATCTCCGGGTTCTTCATTTATTATTTCTATTTATTCTATTTAATTACTTTCAGTTCTTACTTTACTATATTTACTTTGGATCTCCGCTCGTATTGAGTGCTCTAGTTATCGTCTGCGTGGCTAGAGTAGTAATCGATAGTGTAGACGTGGTGTCTAGACTAGAGTTTACCCGAGTTTGCGCCCAATCCCGGTTAGTTGTGGTAGCCCGAGGGGTGGCAACCTGTCGGTCTTTGTAATCCACCACGTTGGGGTTGGTGATTCGTAGAGCTTTTGGCGGCCTTCCCCGATCACCCTTTCCCGTCTTTTTTTGAGGATCGGGGCCGGTACCGTTGCTCCGGCGTAAGTAAAGTAGAGTGAGCCTTTGATCATATAGATCTCATTAGAATACTTAGAAAACTTAATCCTCTCTTCCCACATCATTACCATTATTATCTTAGGACGTTCTAAACCTTTCTAGTACACTTCACGTTCCCGTGGAAAATCGATACTACGGAATACTCTCGGGTGAAAGCTACATCGGTATCCGTGCGCTTGCGGATTTCTCTCGTTCGCGTTAATTTATACCTACAAGCTTTAAAGGCGCCGTTCTTGCGGGAACGGTAGTCTGTGCTAGTTAGAACCACGATCGTCCTTTTACCCTTTTACCTTTTTTTCCTTCTACCTTTCTTTCCTTTTACCCCTACCTATACCACATGGATTTCACTCCTATCATTAAATTCTTTGCTCCAAAGGGCTTACATGTTGGAGCCTCCATCATCTTCACACCCTATTCTTCCCAGATGGCTATGAGCTTCGCCCTGCTCTTATAGCCATGGTTCGGGAGCAATCCTTCTCTGGGTTAGCACATGAAGATCCATACACCCACCTTAGAGATTTTGAGCAGTTGTGTTCTTGCCGGAATATTCTGGCATGACACAAGAGACCATTACATGGAAATTATTTCCGTTCTCCCTCGAGGGAAGAGCGAGAAAATGGTATGCTCACTCAGTAGGAAACGTAAATGGAGATTGGGATGAACTTCGAGACAAATTTTGTCTTGCCTTCTTTCCTCTTTATAAAATCGCTGACCTTAGAATAGAAGTTCTTACATTTAGACAAAAAGAGAAGGAGACTCTAGGAGCAGCACTGGCTAGATTCACAAGCCTTACCAATTCGGCCCAAACCTTTCCTTGCACCGACCATGTCCCGCTCTATCACTTTTATCGCGGTCTTAACAAGGAAGCCGCTCTCGCATCTCGACATCACTTCGGGAGGATCATTCTCACATAAACTAGTTAGTGAGGGAAAAGCCATTCTTGAGAAAATCCTTGACAACACTCCCTACACTAACATTTTTGATGAGTTACCCGAAGAAGAAGACGAGCCAAGCCCGAACAACAAGAGGAGACACACGCAACCAAATCTAAAATTCCTATAATATCTTCTAAAGATTTGGTTGCCATAGAATCTCCTACTATGAAAACACATCACACTCTAAACACTTTAGAGAGTGATGAATCCCATCCTTCCATCGAGGTAGATCTTTTTGAAAATTCTAGGAATGCCTCGAATTTATCATTTAGAATGCATCCACCTAAGAGACCTCCAAGTGAATATATTTCAAATTCTTTTGAGTCTCTTAGAAAATGTTCTCGTTCCTACAAAGGATATCGGGAGGAATTCTATGATGGCATGTCTAGTGATGCCATAGAAGGAGAGCCAAGCTACCTAGAAGACGATCTTATTTTCTCCCCTTCCATGCCTAGACAAGATTACATATTCGAACCCATTTTTCGAGACCCATCCTTAACCCCGATGAATCCTTGTACTCTCTTTCCCTTGAGACCCTTGAGGGTCCTAAAATTCATCAAGACAACCTAAATATAGGAGCCATCAAGACCACCAGGAAGACCAAGAAGAGCGACAACAATGGCTAGAGGATAATAAAGAGTTATATGCTACAGCCGTTGAATGGATGGACGAGACCTTAGATGAGATCGACCTGAGAGACACCACTCCAAGAGAAACTTTAGATATCTATGACAAATCAACCTTGGAGTTTGAGAAAAAGGATGACATCAATGAGCATGGGAGCTACTACATAGACACTTCATCTAGTTCATGCTCACATGAGAAACTTCCTGAACTACCTAGTCTCTCTAGTCTAACCACTCTCAAGACGCATACAACCCCTCGTGCTCTTGCCTCCTATAGATTTTTGAGAGGGTGATTGTAGATGCGTTCATCTATAATAAATATTCTAGATCTCGTGGTCATGAATCTTGATATAGGTGGTGTTGAAGGGAAGACCACTTCACTATCTTAAGTAGCTTTCAAAAGGTTTCCTAAGGACGAGCTTGTGTCCTAAAATAAGAATTCTTGAGATAGAGCATGAGTCCTTACTTTTCCTTGTGATATGAGTATATAAAAATACATGTGAAAATATTCCTTCGGGTATTTACGTCACTAATCATTATAGGATTGGAGCGAAAAGAATCTTTTGTCGGACTAACCCCCCCGTAGGAAATAAGACACTCTCAAATAAGCTTGGGGGAGGTCCTGAGATGAGCTCACACTGAGATGAAGCAAGACACAAGGACTTCTACAAGATGTTCCAGCGCCATCATGCTCCAAATATTAAAGATAACATCTTGAGGTAAGTCATAGAACATTCTCTTTATCATGGCTTACTCATAAAGTCAAACATGTTAGAGTTACAACTTTGCTTGATTCTATCTGATGATCTCAACATGTTTAGCTCTATAATTTGTTCTTCACACCACTCACTTGATCACTCATCATTCATGTTACAATTTTAAATGCTACTTTCATGCTTGGTGTCTGATCTTGTCACCTTTGTCATAGAACACATGATGTTACCATGTTTAGATGTGCCCAAGGATAGAATAAGATGAATAAAGTTTTGGTTCTATTGGTGTTTTCCCCACCAATAGAGCCCATGCACTGATCTCTACCTTGTCTATGCAAGCGGGACACACTTTGCGCAAAATGTGGAGGAGTCTGCCACTTCTCCAAAATTCCACAAGTGAATGTCCCGACCTACGACATGCACACTGAGCAAGGAACATGGGTGATGCCATCCTACTAGGAGATGCAACTGTCAAGATCAGATGAAGCACTCAAGGAGTGATCAAGGACCAAGAGGGGTTGACACCTCCACAATTGTCTACCTCACTCCAACATCGCTAAGAGACTAGGTGAATACCTAGCTTGGGGAGGGCATCCTCCATTTATCAAGCCCAAGAAGAACAAGACGCGGAGAGACGCTACCCGAAGAACTAAGCATGGGGAAAGAAAGAATCATCACCTACTAAAGAGGACAACAAGAGTACACCTTCGGAAGACCTACCGCTACCAGCGTCACCAACCGAACAAACACCATCGGCTACCTCATCTACGCCACTTTCCGAGATCATTGAAGACATCATACCGCACACGACATTCCGACGAGGCGTCGGGGATGACAAAGACGCCATTCGAAAAAACCCAAAAGAAGTGAGCACATGAAAGCTCACAACAAGTTCCTAGAATTTGTTCCTTCGGGAATGTGGAATTAATATTTGCGGGGAGAATATTTAAGGAAGACCCTAAGACGAACAAGCTCCAAGGAGGAATCAAAGGACTACTTCAAGATCCAAATTGGGAGAGAGCACCCCCGTTATCACGATAAGTATCACTATCCTATCCATTTTAATATTAGCTAGTTATATATGTTTGCTTTGCTAGATTTAATTGGTCATAATTAGAGTCTTAGTTTGTTAGAGTCTGAATAAATGCTTTGGAGTCTCGCTAGTTGGCTTTTCTCTTTAATGATCTTGTTGGCATATGCTTGGAAATGATGAATGGTTGCTCCGCCATAATTCCTCTTGAAGTGTTTACATTTCGGACTTAGATTCTCCTAAAGCTTTAAGCGCTTAATTTGCTCTAAACCCAACACACTGTGGGAAGCACGTGCTTAATCGAGTCTTAGCATTGAAGGATAGATTCATGAAAAGTTGAGCTGCTATTTATCATATTCCTAGAGATTCTTGATTCCTGGTTTTTCTCTTTTGAAAATCATAAAAATACTACATGATGAGTTCCTTAGTTATGACCCTTAAGAGTCTATCATTCACATCAAGATCATCCCACTCCACCAAATACGCTGCTTCTAACCCGGAAGTACGCATCCTCAAACTCCACTAGCCACTAGCCATGTTATGAAAAATAAGCTCTTGCAATTTTGGATATGTCTCTCTCAATGTTTTTATGTCAATTAGATGCTGGGCTACATTCAAAAAAAAAAAAAAAGAGAGAGAAAAAAAGAGAAAGAGAGAGGGAGAGCAAAGGACAAGTGTCATACTAGGCAAGAAGGGCCTACCTCCCTAATAATAAATTTTAGAGATGAATAATGGACACGTGTCCGAGGGTGAGTAGGGCCCACATCTCTAAGGAGAGAGAAAAATGGACATAAGTCTAGGGCAAAGCCCACCTCTCCAAGAATGGACAGCCCAGGTATTAGCAATTTTAGGAAGAGAGATATAGTCCAAGATGCTTGAGAAGAAAAATACCAGAAAAAGGCTAAAGGCTATTTACTACCTTTCATCATCATCCATTAGCCACTATCATCTCACCATATGTATTTTACCACGTGTGACTCCACTATATATACTATCGGCTTGAGAGGGTCATACATAGGATCTCTGAGTTTCTTTTGAAAAAAATATTGCAAAACCCGGGATGATAGTTGATTGAAGAGCTTGAGACATGGTACTTAACTTGATTGTTCTGTCTCTTAATTGCTTATGATTCGTGAAAAGGCTACGCCCCATGGTAAAAGGTATGAGAGAGTAATCTTATTGAGAGGAGAAATTATTTTTCGATAACCCAAAGTATTTGGGAGGAATGAAAGTGTAGTAGCAACTCCTGATCCTACTATAGCATATAGCTTTGCTAGGGACTAGCAAAGGGTAAGCAAGGAGCTTGTTGACACATATTAACGTATACTTTTACTTGTCAACTGAATATGAAGAAGGACTAAAATATAATTAGATCACCTTATTAGGGCTTACACTGACAATTTCCATGAGTTTTGGTGAAGTTGTGATTTTCAGGGACTAAACAGGAAAACAGCGAGAGTTATGAAGACATACGACTCCAAGACGTGTCCCAATCGTACTCCGATCCAACTCCTACAAAAGTGCAACATAGAAGTACTTCAAATGAAGAATCAAAAGTACAACATTGCGAAAGAGCTCGTCGAGATGATCGAAACGGATATATCATTTGCCATATTCGGAGTCCGTCGGAAGATATCGAGTCGCAGAGCGGGGTTCGGTAAAACGGGCATAACTCTCTCATCCGGACTCCGTTTGACGCAATTAATACAATTCGAAACGGCACGACGACACGCACGCACCCCACAAAAGCTCAGCCCAGCTGGGGCCCATCTTGGGCCGACCGGCCTAATATTAAGGCCGGCCGGCCTCCCCCCTCCACGTCATCGGCCGCGCTTCCAGAAGCTTCCTCAACCGACTTTGACACGCGATCTAAACCACATGTTTAATGTCGGTTTGATCCGACGACGACGGGAAGAGTACGAGTTGTAATCAAGTCCAAGGCGTGGCACCTCCTTCGAACTATATAAGCAGCCCCAAAGCGCCCCCAAGAGAGATCATCTCCTCATTAGCTATCGACAGAGAGAAAAATCTAGGGTTTCATATTAGAAGAGAGAGAGGTCCCTCTAGTTGTCTAGTTCATCTAGTTCTAGTTCTAGATCTAGTTCTTCTAGTTCATCTAGTTGTAAGATCAAGGAGAGAGGAGCGGAGAAAGGCTGGAGATCCGGACCTGTCGGATCTTCATCAACATTGTACATCTACAAAGAACTAGTTCGTCTTCAGCAATCTCCGTGGTTCTTCATTTATTATTTCTATTTATTCTATTTAATTACTTTCAGTTCTTACTTTACTATATTTACTTGGATCTCCGCTGCGTATTGAGTGCTCTAGTTATCGTGCGTGGCTAGAGTAGTGTCGATAGTGTAGACGTGGTGTCTAGACTAGAGTTTACCCGAGTTTGCGCCCAATCCACGGTTAGTTGTGGTAGCCCCGGGGGTGACAGCCCTGTCGGTCTTTGTAATCCACCACGTTCGGGTTGGTGATTCGTAGAGCTTTTTGGCGGCCTTCCCCGATCACCCTTTCCCAGTCTTTTTCGAGGATCGGGGGCGATGCACCGTTGCTCGACGTAAGTAAAGTAGAGTGAGCCTTTGATCATATAGATCTCATTAGAATACTTAGAAAACTTAATCCTCTCTTCCCACATCATTACCATTATTATCTTAGGACGTTCTAAACCTTTCTAGTACACTTCACGTTCCCCGTGGAAAATCGATACTCTGGAATACTCCCGGGTGAAAGCTACATCGGTATCCGTGGCGCTTGCGGATTTCTCTGTTCGCGTTAATTTATACCAACACCTACCGACCCCCTTTCACTATGCCCGTACCGGGGTTTTATAGGGAGTTAAGGGGTCGGAGGGGCCAGCTTACAATTCTGTACCTGGTAGGTGGGATCGTACACACCGACTAGTGGGCCCTCGCAGGGGCAAAAAGGTAACTGCCCTCGCAGGGGCAAAGTGGGAACTACACTTGGGCCTCACTTGCATCCCGCGTTGTAGGGTTTCCCTTTGCGCGCCGTTGATCCTTCTGGCCTGCGTGAAGGGGCTTCGTTCGCGCCTTCCACCTTTGCGTCCTCATCCGGTCCGTTCGTCGCATGGGGCTCTGCCTTGACTTGCACTTAGCCCCGAGGCGGGGCATCGCAGGCTTCACTTCTAAGGAGTGCGGCGGGCTCGAGGGAGGGCCCGGGGCTTAGGTCGTCCCTTCGAGCGCCCCCGGAGCCGGGGCTCCGCGGGCCGGGGACCAGCATGATCCGATAAGTTAGCCGTGAATAGTGTGTCTTGGCCTGCCGTAGCGAGGCCTGCGGGGCTGCCGGGGCTAGCGAGGGCGCCCTCCCCAACAGCAGCCCCTCGAAGGCCTGGTCCCCTGCGTGGAGGGCCAGGGGCAGCCAAAATACCCTATTGGAGGGTCCCGCGGAGGGGCGGCGGTCACGATGCACCCATGGGCCCTTGCCGGCGGCCCCCGTCGCTGCGTGGGCTTCGTGGAGGTGGGCCTCGACCTTTTAGGGTTTTTCTGCGTAGTTGAGATGGGGTCCTACTTCGTCCGATGTGCCTGCAGGATCGTCGGATTGTGTTCACTGATTTTGCAAGATGTGAATCGGAGGGCTCCGCGTGTTTTGTGGGATCCGAGCCGGGGTTTGCGGCACATCGGTGCGACCTGCCCCCCCCCCCTATAAATATGTACAGTAGGTTGGGGGAAGGGGCTCGTTCTCTTTTTTTTGCTCCCGAATTGCTGCTCCAGCGCTCTCTACATCGAAGGTTGGCTGCTTAGTAGCTGCGGAGGTCTTGCACTTGCATAGGTGCGGAGGTTACTCTTTTTTCTTTAGACGCATAGCGCGATGGCCCGGATTATGGAGACAGCTTCGAAGAAGCAAGTGGTTCCCTGCTTTGAGTTCCCGCGAGCCGGTTACACGAAGTAGTCGTTGAAGAAGCTTGCATCGAAGAACAAGTGGTTCTCGAGGAAGCTTGCTCGCTCGCTCTTCTCCGCTCGACACGCCATGCAGGTCGCTCCTGCTGCCCATGGATGTGCAGGTCGCCGCCGCCGCCACTCCCTCCCTCTGTCCCTCCCTCCGTGAATTGAATTTGAAGGGGAGGGCAAGGGTGTCTCCGGCGTGGTAGGTCTGGTTCTCCCTCCGTGCGACTACCCGGCTTCCAACTCCCTCACCCCGCCTAGCTCCCCCTTCCAAACACCTGACAACTCTCTTCCTCCACCCGCCATCCTTAGCCACCAGGAGAGCGGATCCGATGGCCCTTTATCCCCCATACCGGTGAGATACATGGTGCTTTAGCAAGATCCATAGAGGTGGCCGAGATTCTGCTACCCCGGTGGCCATGGTGCTTGCGCGTACCTCTCTCCCCCCTATGTTGCAAACATTTGTTTCAATATTTTCATTTACATGTTGCAAAAGTACATCGGGGAGATGTTGCATATGTAGTAAGTGTTTTAGATGTATGTTCCAAACGTTTTTCAACTTGTTTCATTTTTGTTTCCAGGCGTATGTTGCAACTATTTTCATCTAGATGTTGCATGGTATTTTTCCAAGTGTTTTGTACACATGTTTTGAGTGTTTCAGCTAGTTTCATGCGTATGTTGTAGGTGTTTCATCTTGATGTTTCAGAAGTTGATGTGGTGTCACTGCTAGTCTTTAAGATGCATGTTTCATATGTTTCATTTGTCTTTATTTGTATGATGGAAGTGTTACATCCAGATGTTTCAAAAATAGATCGAGTGTCTTCATTTTTCTTCTACCTCACCTTCGCCTTGGTATCTTTGGCCTCCCTTGCCACTGGCTAGGCATCCGCTGCCACTCCACCTCTTTTTGGATGTAGGCTTAGCCACGAGTAGAGGGGGTGCGAGCAGGGACTCCTCGGGTGCGGTGGGGGGAGCCACGGATGGGTCCGGCGGTGTAGGCCCCACATGGACGGGGTGTGCCGGTGCGCGTGGGCGGCGCGGATGGGTCTTGCTGGTGCGGGCATGCATGAACGGGCGCAGGATGCATACATGTGCGAGCCGGGAAACCGATTGCGGGCAGTGGCATCCGGATGCGGGCGTCTGCCGAAACGTCCGTGCACTATTTCTGTTGATTTTTTTAGAGAGAACTCCCTCCTTTTTTAGATAAAGGATAGAAACTATCCAGCTCCATCTACCCAAGGGTAGAATCAAGCCAAAAAATTACAACTGGAAAATTAAAAAGACGAAAACTACTACGAAAAAGTTACATCCCCAACAAGGAGTTCGAGTAGTCCTACGCGACAAACAGGCTTGCTCAGTGATGCCGACTCCAGAAAGTAACTAGAATAACATCATCACCGTCAAGACAAAGCCGCCAAAATACGTTTGTCAGACCTTCAAAAAGGTAAACGTTGCACACCGACCACCATTGAAGGCTCGATGTTTCCAAGGCAACATCACAACGACGTTGGTGCACACATAAGCCTGCCTACCAAAAGCCGAGCTGTTATGGTATTGAGTGCCACCACCACCTTGAGCTGCGCAACAGAGTCACACGTGGTAGGAAACCCAGCCTTTACGAACAACAACTTTGATTACACGCCAACTGCGCCACTGCCGCCGGCCTGGAGAAACCAGGCTAGGTTTTCACCCAATTATTGAACGCCCACGGGCAAAACAGCTATAGTGACGCCTTCAACAAGGTGTGTGCCACAGTCAGTAACACCGTCGCTGGCCCCGGCGTGTGCCAGGCAAGGTTTTCACCCAAACTGTTGTCCGTGAACTGACCACCGGGTGTTATAACCAGTCACCGACCAGTCAGACGCCGCAGTAGAGGTGGCCAGTCCAAGGACGAAGGCAGTGGACGACCATGATGACCCCTGCAGTCAAGGAAGGACCAGCCGCATCCGCGGAGGGAGCGCATGCGGGCCACCGGCCGGCCACCGGAACGGCACTGCCAGAGATCGCTCTAGCCCTACCTGCCAGATCCAGCCCCCAAGGGTGTGGATCCATCCGCCTACCGCCGTCCCGGCCACCGGATATCGCCGCCGCCGCTGTTTCTGTCGGAGAAGAAGGGAGTGGTGGAGAGGAAGGGGATGGCAGGAGAGGAGCGTCCAGCGCCGGGTTTTGGTAGCGGGGAGAAGGCGGATGACAGAGGGCGGCGGCGGTGGCCAGAGAGTAGCTGGAGGTGGAGGTGTTTTGATGCCGCCGCAGGGGCTCCCGAGTCGCCCCAGGAGACGCTCGGGAGGGTTATGCATGGGCGTGGTGGTAATGCTAATCTCGAGCTCCTTCAAGAACTCTCTCCTTTATTTTCAAGTACTTGTTAGTATATTATATAGCAGTGGAGATTTATCTGCAGTGCTTCTGTAGAACCAGGAGGCTCTTCAGTCCATATTCCTCAATCCAAAAAGAAAAGCAGCCCACCAAGGCACCAACCCAACAATTTTGGAAACAAATAAATAAATACACGAGGGGATGGGATATGGAGATTTTGGTCGACAGATTACATTATCGATCAGACGCTGCCAACGCCAAAATAGATTTCCTTCAATCGTCACAAAAGACAAGAACCCTACAGCGACGTCGGCGCCGCCCCCATCCCAATCCCATGCAATGGGTTCCTTCCTGTCGTCACAATCGCATGTACCTCCACCACCCTGTTCATCGGCCGCTGCTGCCGCCACGGCTTCTCCTCAGTGGATGCTGCTCGCACCCTACAGCGGCGGTTGTGGCGATGCCTGCAACATCACCGGCGACTCGAAGACGCTCGCGGCGGCAGTCACCTCCAGCGGTCACCGCATCAGCGTCTCCCTCCGGCGTGACCCGTTATCGGCGCTGTCACGCATCTGCCTCTGCTTTCTGCCCGGCACAGGCTGGCCCTGGGCATCTTCCACCGTCATCGCGGCGCACGGCGGTTATGTTCTCCTGCGGATTACTTCGAAAGAAAACTACAAACCCCACGCGTTCGACTGCTTTGTTTACAAATTTGAGGCTGCTGACCCTACACAGGCGCCGTCATTGTATCTGCTCCCGCTATGGCCAGATATATGTGCCACTGGCCTCCTGTGCTGTGGTGAGGCCGAGTTTGTGGTGGCGGAACTTAGAATTGTGGGGTCCAAGGCCGACGCGGCGGCGGCGGCAGGCCCTATTTCTTTCGAGCTGCGCCTGTTCCGTCACGGCAAATCGTCTGTCGTCAAGCAGCCGCCGTGTATCATCCATGGTAACGGTATCGGTATGTACCGGAAACAGCTCTGGGAGACCATAGCGGTTGTGCCCCTCGGCAACAGGATTCTGTGCTGGGTCGACAAGTACAGTGGTGTCATCATCTCCGACGTGCTCGAAGAAAGTCCGAAGCTGCGATATGTACCCTACCCTGCGGAAGCGGCGGTGATATACCGACGACGCTTGGTATGCACCAACGTTCGTGGAGCGTTGAAGTTGGTCAGCATCTCACCACACCGCTGCTCCCACTGCGGCTGCTCTGAGCATGCTACAGACATTGACATCTGGACTTTGAAGACCGATGACATGGCTTGGGTTTTGGAAACCGAAACGAACATGGTGGATTCCACAGAGCTCTGGATGATCCCAGACACACCGGGGTACGCGCGCACCCACCTGGTTTACCCTGTTCCGCCCATGAACGGTGCTAGCGACGTTGTTGCTAGCGTGAACGGCGGTGGTGATGTTGTTTCAGATGAGAGTGCTGCGCCACTGGAAGAAGAGGATCTGCACTTCAGACAGTCTGTGAGTACCCCCTCTGCCACCGCTTCCCTTAATGAGGGGTTAGAGGGCGGCAACGGAGAGACCTCAGCTTCCACCACTAAGCAGCAACAAGGTGGCGATGGACCAACTACAGTGAGCAGGTGGCCAAAGAGGCGCAGGCAGGCCAATTCGATGGTGACCGGTCCTGAGTGGATCTAGCTTAATGAGAAGTTGTATTTTGTTCCTAGGAGTATGTGATGTGTTAAACTTTATAAAGATTCCTTGATTATTATCTATTTTTGATATAAAGAGCTGGTCTATATGTTCCTTTTAGTTCTTCAACTTTTCACGGTTCATAATAGAGGGGCTCACGGTTCATAACAGAGGGGATCTTTGTAAATAAGACTTTGTAAAGGTTTTTTTTTCTTTTATTCCTCTAATAAAAACTGCGGCAAAGCTTTTGCCGTCCTTTCAAAAAAATAATAGAGTTCACATCGAGTGTCTATTCATCTGTGCTTTTGCTAACGGCTGTATGTAAACAAAAGCTTGAGGTGACAGCTGTTAGCATCCCCGCGTTGGCTTCACCATGCTCGTGCAGGCAGTCAAAGAATGTGTTCTTTGTGGACAAGGGCGAGTAGTACCAGCAGCAAGGTTCCCTGCAGTGTTCTGCTCTGTGAATTCCATCTTGTACTAACGCTCCATTGATTCCTTCACGACATTGAAATCAGAGTTCTCTGCAGTCTCCTTGATGATGGCCTCGATGTGGCGGGTCTGTTACTGCCAGAGCTTGTTCTGAATCTTGATCACATCTGTCACTATGTCGAGCATGAGGCTCAACTTGAAGATTTGGTCGGGTTTCCTGCCGGTGATCGCTTCATTGTGATTTGTCATGAAGCCGACGACGGGGAAGATGTCGTCAACCATGCGCTTCTTGTTGTCATTCCAGTGTTAGTGTGTGACCACTGTAGGATCTCAAGAAAACGTAGGCAAAAAATAACTTAAATAGACACAGAAGAAAAACTCTTTGAATTAGGATTCCTATTCAGGTTGCTCGCAAGCCATATTAAAGAGGATCGCATGGATTTATGTAGATTACTAGGATTCCTATCTATGTCAAACTAAGCAGGAAGCCATATCAAGTGTACTTAGATAATATGCCTTTGGTAGATACTCCGTACTACTACAGGGACCCTTGCATTGATACGTCAATATTGAAGACTATGACATATATTACTAAATCAACTTAAATTCAGTTACATCATTCGTTGTGCGACTCATAAGGTTTCTCATTATTTAAGCTCGCTCCTACACAGTCCACTCAGGACCGGTCACCATCGAATTGGCCATCCTACGCCTCTTGGGCCACCTGCCCACTGTAGCCGGTCCATTGTCGCCTTGATTCTGATCACCGGTGGAGGCTGAGGTTGCTTCGTTGCCTCCTTGTAGCCCATCCTGAAGGGAAGCTGTGGCTTGTTGCTTGTCACTGGTCGCTCCGTTGCCGCCCTGTACCCCATCATGAAGAGAAGCCGTAGCAGAGGAGGTACTGACAGACAGTCCCTTGTGCTCATCCTCTTCTTCCATTGTCGCAGAACTCTCTTCTGAAACACTGTCACTCTCGTCAGAAACATCGTCGCTCTCGTCAGAAACATCGTCGCTATCATCTGAAATATCATCACCCTCGTCTGAAACATCGTCGCTCTCCTCTGAAGCGTTGTCGCCACCACCGCTCATGCTGGCATCAACATGGCCACCGCCTTCTGTGCTTGCAACAGGGTAAACCAGGTGGACGCGCGCATACCCCGGTGTGTCTGGTAGCGCCCAGAGCTCGGTGGAGTCGACCATGTTTGTTTCGGTTTCCAAAACCCAAGCCATGTCATCCGTCTTCAGGGTCCAGATGTGGAAGGCAGTGTCATGCTGAGAGCAGCCGCACTGGGAGCAACGGTGGGGTGTCATGCTGACCAACTTCAGCGCACCTTGAATGTCAGTGCATACGTAGCGTTCGCGCCGGTGCGCCACCGACTGCGCAGGGTATGGCACATACCTCAGCTTGTTGGGACCCTCGTCGAGCACGTCGGAGAAGATGATGCCACTGTACCGGTCAACCCAGCATAACATCCCGTTGCCGAGGGGCACGACGGCTATGGTCTCCCATTGGGCCCAGAGCTCTTTCGTGTATGTACTTTTGCCAGTCCCCACGGATGATCCATGGCCGCTTGACACACCACTTGCCATGACGGAACAGGCAGAGCTCGAAAACAATGTCCCTTCTGCCCGCTGCCGCCGCTGCGATGTCGTCCTTGGAACCCACAATCGTAAGCTCGGCTACCACAAACTCGGCCTCGCCACGACACAAAGAGGCCAGTGGCACTTATATCCAGCCGCCGCGCTGGGCCTCGGAGCGGATACAAGGACGGCTGCCGTGCGGTGTCCGCGGCACCGGCGCCCACGTAGTTGTAAAGAAAGTAGTCGTACCGGTAGGGTGCCGCAATGTAGCTTTTCGAAGCAATCTGCACAAGAACTGAGCCGCCATGTGCCGCGATGACGGTGGAACCGGCCCATGTAAAATAGGCTGCGCTGGGCAGAAAGAGGCAGATGCTTGACAGCGCCGAGAACGGCTCACGACGGAGGGAGATGCTGATGCGGTGGCCGCTGGAGGTGGTGGCGGCCGCGATCGTCTTTGAGTCGCCGGGGATGTTGCAGGCCTTGCCTTGACCACCGCCATAGGGTGTGAGCAGCATCCATTGAGGAGAGCCGCCGGCGGCGGGGGTGGGTGATGAACGTGTTGGAGGTTGTTCCGATTGCGATTGCGATTGCGTCGACAGGAGGGAACCCATTGCGTGGGATGGGCGGCGCCGCCGTTTCTGCAAGTTTTTCGTCTTTGTGGCGAGCAGATGGCAATATTTTATTTTCTGTTGGCACCTGCCTGATGTCGACAATAAAATCTGTCGGCAAAAATATCCCGATGCCCTCGCTTTTTTTTTTTTCTAATTTCTATTTAGTTCAGAAATTGAAGGTTTGGCCGGATGCTTTCCTTTTTTGGACTCGGTGAATTGGTGTGCATTGGGGAAGATATCGAATATGGGCAAAAGCCTCTACCAAGTCAACCCTAAATCGGGCTTGGGCCATGTATTACTATATGGGACAAAATTTATGGTGCTTGGAATTTTTTTTGTATCGATTCATTTAACATATGTAAGATCTAATTAATACGGCAACGATAGCACCCGATGTTGGAACCCGGTGTGCGTTAGGACACCCAATAGGACATAGCCAGCCCAACAAATTTGATCGGCCCATCCAATCGTTCGCCCAAACCAGAGTCCAAAACTTGTGCCGAGCAGATTGCGACCCTATCCGGACACATCGCGTTGGCGGGCACGGCGCGCTTCCGCCATTGTTTAGCCGCCAAGACCGCAGCTTAGCACTCCTCCGGCCTCCCATCCCGTCGGTTTTTCCTTCGATTTGTCCATTCAGTTGCTACAAATCCAGCACCAAATCATGAGCTCGGAAAGCCTACAGAAAAATTGCATCTGTTGCGTCTTCACAAACAGGAGCAAGCCCCGACGGCAACATATACATGCAGTCCAGCTCCCAACCGGGGATGCAACGAAAAGGTAGGAGGAGAAGAGATGCAACACCCGATCTTCTTTTGAAACATTCAAATGCAACGGTTGCAACATGTAACATATGTCTGAACGTAGATGAAACACTTGAAACATGCGTCCGAAACACAAAAAGCGCCCTTGAAACACATTTGAAAACCATTTCAACATATGTCTCAAGGTAGACGAAACACTTGAAACATGTGTCCGAAACACTTCAAAAGCACCTTTGAAACACCTTTGAAAATCACTGCAACCATACACAACATCCGAAACATATATGTGTGAAACATAGACAAGATCCTAATAAACACAATTTAAAAATTTGAAACACGGATGAAACATACATACCAAACACTCACAACATACTATTGAAACATTCTTCTAACAAGAAATGCAACATGTGCAGCATCCCCAATCTCCTTTTGCAATATCCATATAATTAAACTACAACGTACCTTTGAAGCATCTGAGACAACTAAAACATACAATTCCAACATAGGGTTTAGAGAGAGCTTGGCGCAGCGGTACTGCCATGGCCGCCAGATTTGTTGACATTAGGAGCGGCTTCGATGGGCGAGGATGCCAGTGTGGACGACGCCCGGGTGAAGAAGGACATCAGGGGTGAGGAAAGAGTTGCTGGGTTGTGGGGAGGAGGCCGGGGTTCGTGCGGTAGCCGCAAATGGCATCCACGAGGGTAAGGCGCAAGTACCAACAGGGCACATGCCTTGGGCAGGTGTAGTGCACATGAGCAAAGCGTAGCCGCGATAGTTGGAGAGAGTACGAGGGCAGGGCGCACGGCTGGGGGGCGGCATCGGCGAGTGGCTCGAGCGGAGGTGGCGTCGGTGAGCACGGTTGGGGTAGTGGCAGGCCGTCCGAGCAGCTTGTGGAGGTGGCTAGCGGCTCGCGAAAAACGTGCCAGCGAGAAAGGGCTAGCGCGGAGAAGGCGCCAGCGAGCAGCGCTAGCACTACGAGAGGCAGGAGAAAGAGCGGTTGGAGCGATGAAAGAATGAGTGAACGAGGTTGGGCCACGTAAAGATAGGAAGTCATTGGAGCTACCTGGGCGAGTGGACTAGGATGAGCCATGTCCACTCTACGTGGTGAGCGGAGCTGGCCTGGGCTGAATAAATAATTACCGTAATTAATATGGTTTAGAAATTGAGGGAACATTACTCCCTCCGGGATGGTATTAGAAGTCGTTTAGGACAGCGACACGGTCTCCAAAATACAACTTTGACCTCTTATTATTATAAAATATTTATGGAGATGTGATATATGTATACTTTTATTAAGTATTTTTAAAGACAAATCTACTCATATAATATTTACATTTACAAACTCAACAACTTAAAAATTATTGATGATTTATATTCCCGATGTTTGACCCAAACCTTGTCTAAAACGACTTCTAATACCAAATCGGAGGGAGTATTAGGTTAGAAGAACTTAAGTTGTGGATCAGAATATAAAATTATTCTGAGTACTATGGTTAAGACGTCTGAAAAGCTAGATGCCTCGCTCTACTACGCTGGCGCTTGCGCCTAGACTAGTAATCAAAATCAACTATAGCACGCCGTACTACGCTCCACTCGGCCCCTAACCATTCCACGCTCTTGATCCCCTCTACTGCAGTGCACCAATGCCCGCCGTGCTCCCCAACTAGTAGCCACTAACGCCCATAGATCTAGCGGACCTCTCCCCATCCCCGTGATGTCCACGGAGTAGGAGCGAGATCCACTTGCCTCGTGAGATCCATGGAGGTGACATGACGATTTTGCGGGGGAGTAGGCAGCTCTCCCCCCACCATGGCATGCATGCCACCCTCCGTACCACCGGCCACACACCTTCTCTTACCCCCTGCGACCGAGCTCCCCACCATCGCCACCGAGCCAAGTCCGATTACTAGTGGCGTCGATGGGCTTGCAGTCGCATCGCCGCTCACCGTCGGTTTTGACTTCAACGGCTGGCAACAACCTGCCTAGCTTTTCCTCTCTATGTTGCAATTGATGTTTCAAGTGTTTACGTTGTTGCAAATTAAGTTATGTTCTAGTTGTTTTGATGGAGATGTTGTAAAGTAGATCGTCACATATTGCATATGTTGCAAGTGTTTAAGAAGCATGTTGCAAGCGTTTGATTGATGTTGCATAAGTTTTCACACATATGTTGTAACAATGTGTTTAAATGTTTCATCTTTTTTTAGTCCGATGTTGCGAGTAAGTTTTTCTAATGGTGCAAATATTGTTTGTAGATGTTGCGTATGTTACACACATATTGCAAGAGTATGTCCCAAATGTTTCATGGGTTTCAAATGTATATATATGTTGCATGTTTCATCATGTTATAAGTGCAAATCACTAGCATTGGTGAGGGTATCACTACCAGAAACTGGACATTTCGTGAGAGTGAAAAAGTCACGAAAAAAGGTTTTATCTCATTAAAATAATGCGTGAGAGTACATCGTCACGCATCACCTCTCACGGTATTAGACTCACGAAATACACATCTTCATGAGAGTTCACCGCCACGGATTATTTTCATGAGAGTTCTCCGTGACGGCCACTCTCATGAGAATAACATTGCCACCAGATTTGCATTAGTATTTTCATGGCGGTTTTTAGTTGTATTTCGTGAGAGTTCACCGTCATGAACTTATTTCATGAGAGGAAGGGTATTTCATGAGAGCTAACTGTCATGAACTTATTTCGTGAGAGGAAGGGTATTTTGTGAGAGCTCACCGTCATGAACTTATCTCGTAAGAGGAGGGTATTTCGTGAGAGTCACGAGTCATGCAATGAATTTCATGAGAGTTTCAAAATTCATAGGAAATATAGTATTTCATGAGAGTGACCCATCACAAAAAAAAATATGTTGTGATCTGAGTCAACCGTCATGAAAATTACCCAACAGGAGCATCTCAACCCAAATTCACACATGATCCAAATGCCAATCCAACACACATAAAATCAATTCCAATACATCCATATATGCCAACTGATTCCAGCTGCAATACATTCGAACTGCATCCAATTGTCCAACCATTACACTAAAAGGCTTACTAGCTCTTAGTCCTAGACATCCAACATAGTCCTAACCAGTTCCAACAAAAGTGTTCCAACACAAGTCCTAAACATGTTTCGTTTTACTCCCATCAATTGCATCAGTTGTGGGCTCTTTTGGATCCATACTTCATTAGAACATATGTGTTCAAAGCGCTAGCCCTCTTGGAGCCAAACATATATTCCTACATGACCACATATAATGAATAGAGTTAAAAAAATAGGCTGAGAACATGGCTGAGAAGCAATTTAAATTATGGCAATGGTTAAAGTTAACTTGAAACAAAACAGGTTCAAATTATCATGCTAATGCTGGCTAAAGCAAGCTGTGGACAGAGTAAATAACACATCTAAAATTGCGCTAGTCTATGTACTATGCTCATATATAGGATAACAGAAAAAGCCGAAAGATTTACCACATATGAACCATGGAAATGTCTACTGATAAAAACTGAAAATCACATGACTGAGCACAGGTTTACTGCAAATCACATCTAAAATCTGAATCTAATAAGAATCTATGGCTCATGTACTTTGACATAACTTTTGCTCATGTAATTGCTCAGTAGGAACATTTTTGTATATCGACTGATTCTGTGGCAGCATATAACAAGAGTCGTAATTTTGGTTCTATTTCCTTTTGAACTACAGGTACAATGTTTCTCAGTTCTAGGTCTATAATATTAGTATACATATGCATGGCTTGGAGTAGTTTGCAGGAATGTATTGGTAAAAGTAAAATTAGTACAGGCAGCAACATCTGAAGGTTTTGATCTAAGTAAACCTGCACAGATTGAGTTAGGTTTCGCTGTTTGAGCTCACCAGAGTGGGTGTCTGGACGCCGGGGGATGGGGCTCGCAGTGGATGTAGTCGCTAGAGGAGGAGGAGCTCCCTGGCCACCACCAGACTTCATTGCAGTATATGTGTTCAATGCGCTAGCCTTTTTGTAACGAGAGAAATCAGGACATGAATAACAACAAACTAAAGCTTATACAAGCAACTAAATTAGAAGCATTTGAATAAAATAATTACAGCATCTACTAGCTACAAGCAACTATAAACAACAGCCATGTCAGCCTGAAAGAAGGTGAATCAGGAATAAAGCAGAAAAAGGATTCATTCATAATGGTCGCAATATAGATCAGCGCCTCTTATAAACAGAAATCAAGATCAAACATTATAGTTTAAGTTATTAACAGGTAAAGGAAGATACTAGTGCTACCGTAGGGCCAAGCCGTGACCAATGATGCGTGGTTCAGATGTGATTTTGGGAAACAGGGGTTGGCGCATGCAGCGCACGAATCCGAGTTGGCAAGGTGGTGCAGCCTTGGGCGTGGCAAAGTGGTGCAGCCTTGGGCGTCGAGACGTCCCAGCGCTAGTGCTACCGTAAAAGTAATGGTGCTAGTGAATTGACTCGCTCCCAGTTGCAAGTTTTGTTACTCCACATGCTTGCCTTTTTCTTTTGCTGCTTCTGCTGGTGTTCTAATAGTAGACCAGCGGGAAAAGTGAAGTGTGAGAAAACCAGAAGATGAAATTGGGACGAGCAGACACAAGTACGGTGGCCGTGTAGGGTCAGTCAGGGGCAGCAGTGTGGCCGCGATCGCCTTCGAGTCTCCGGTGATATTGCAGCCCTCGGCTGTACCTCCGTCATAGGGTATGAGTAGCATGTGCACTGAGGATTGGCGGTGGCAGCGGGGGGCGGCAGATGAACAAGTTGTGACTTGTGATGAGCAGACTGGCAACCTATTTTACGTTGGCAACTGCCTCCCGATCCCGCTCGTGTTTTTCCATTTTTTGTTAGTTTCCAAATTTAAAGGATTGGTGGGCTGCTTTCTTTTTTTTTGGATCGAGGAGTATTTGGATGGAAAAGCCTAGTTTCCACCTGCCTGATCCCCCGAAGCCCGGTTGTCCATGGACCAAAATCGGTCCCTTGTCCACGTATATTATTATATGTGTGTGAGAAATTTTATGGTTTATTAGGGTCGAAGATGAATTTAGTACCAAGTTACCAAGATGAATTTAATTTGAGGTCAGCAAACGTGAAGACCACAAATAAAATACCGGAGTACCAGAACACGTCGGAAATATGTATATGCCACTGCGTTTATTCGTCGCTACGTATGTGGAAATTAAAATGTGCTCTCAAAAAACTAAAAGAGCTGAAACCGAGAGCAAGCAATGCAAGCGGCACACAGCGTTCCAGATGACACCGATCGAGGCGCGTGCGCTATTCGTCACATGGCTGTGATGGCAAGCTTCATGCCCTGAGCACAGTCGTTTCCCACGCCGGAGATGAAAAAGTACTTGGCGGGAATCCCCAGCTGCAGTATGTCGTGCCCGGAGGTCCACGTCGGCGCGTTGTTGTTGGGCACGCACGTCCTGTAGGCTTCCTCGTTCACGTCCATCACGTTGTGGAGGGCCGGTTCGTAGATGAACACTGGGAAGAATGATGATCCGCATCGTATGC
Source organism: Hyparrhenia diplandra (assembly GCA_015847255.1). Classification (NCBI taxonomy): domain Eukaryota; kingdom Viridiplantae; phylum Streptophyta; class Magnoliopsida; order Poales; family Poaceae; genus Hyparrhenia; species Hyparrhenia diplandra. The sequence continues at coordinate 298,045 of JADLZK010005034.1, read as the reverse complement.
ATCAGTCAATTTTAAGTGACGTACTGAGTGTGTCGATTTAAGTGACGCGTGCCAGCCGAGGGCAGCGTTGTAAGTGACGTACTAAGTGTGTCGCCGGCTGGAATGGGGCCGTTGATCTTGGCCCAGTCGGTGTAGTTCACGCCGAGTCCCCAGCCGTCGTTCTCCCCGACCACGTGGTTGTCAGGAAAGGCGGTCACCGGGGCAGAGCACCCACGACGATGGCCATGGAGGCGACGGCGATGAGCAGCGCCTTATGCAGAGCCATTACGCAGAGAGATCGAATGGGTGATCGAGTGCAGGCGCGCGTTTGGTCTTTATTCACTGGATGTCCGACGATGCCGCAAACGGCAAAAGGTGTATATATAGTAGTCACATGTTGGTGTGAGCACCGGGGATGCGATGACAGCGTTGCTGAGGGGTCAACAATTCATGCACCTGCTTGCGCCTGCTGGCGAATTGATAAGTGCTAGCTTGCCTTGGCACTACGAGAATGGTTGATTTCTGTACATAGCATAGTGCTTATCGACCTGCTCTGCCTAGTGCTTCTTCTGTCGTTATACGAAACGCCAAGCTTTATTCTTTGGGCTCTGCGCAACCACAGTTCGTATTATAGTGCATCATATCTGACACGTACGTTCACATAACACCAAAATTCATGACACATAGCTAGATTCAAATGTCATTAGTGGCATGGAATCGAAGATATAACTACATCATTTGTGTTGAGTTATGCCAAGTTTCTATGGACACAAATTAGTGTTTGCACCAACAAACGAGAGGGCCTTTGGACGCCCTAGAGGTTGCATATGACCTATAAAAATAGCAAGAACCGAAGCGTGATCGATCAAACCGATCTAGAGATCGATTAGACCGATGTAGAGCTCGTTCTCGACGAAAAAAGCTTGAACAATCTCTGGAAGGATCCGTCGGGCATTGATTTCATGGGAACATTCCCAAAATCTCATGACTGCGAGTACATCCTGGTTGCCGGCATTACCCTGCAGAGCTGCTAATGCCAAACACGCTCACAAGATGTTTCACGGTGATCTTCCCCGTTATGAAACACCACACATGGTGATAAGTGATGGAGGATCTCACTTTGTGGATATGACATTCAGAGCATTCTTGAGAGAGCTTGGCGCCAAACACAACATTGCTACCCCTTATCATCCACAAACATGCGGACAAGCCAAACATCAAACAAGCAAATAAAGAACATCCTGCAGAAGACGGTGACCGAAATGGGAAAAGGTTGGAAAAACAAGCTACCGATGCACTATGGCCATACATGACAGCACACAAAACCCCCATCGACATGTCACCCTATCAAGTGGTATACGACAAAACCTGCCATTTACCGGTAAAACTTGAATATCGAGCTCATTGGGCAATAGTGAAGTGGAACATGGACGCTAGACTAGCGGGAAGAAATGGAAAGAATCAAATATATGAACTAGAAGAATGATGGGTTTATCACAATGCCAAGATATACAAAGAAAGAACAAAAGATGGCACGATCAATGGATTAAAATAAAATAATTTACCGACAAAGTATTTCTCTTCAACTCAAAAGTGAAGCTATTCGGCGATGGATAATTGAGGAGCAAATGGAACGGACCATACACTGTCAACGACAATTCACCACATGGTGCAATCACAATTCAAAATGACGAAGGTAAAATTTCTCAGGTAATTGGTCAGTGCCTCAAACTTTTCTTTGAGCCTTCTCTTGATTTTAAACATGAGCATGATAGAATTGATTTAATATTACAATAAAAATACAATGAAAATTAGGAATAATAATTGAGCACATGCTAACATGCTGATTTACCAAAATGCCCTCACTAAATTCCATGCTGATTAGATCATATCTGAAAATATACATATTCTTTAAAAATCTTTTTTCTTTTTTCTACTATTAAAACCATTTCCAAACCGAGCAACCATTGCATTTCAAAATCTCATCATCAAAACAGCACCTGGCCGAGACGGGAGGTAGAGCTGGCGTGGGCGCGCCGACTAGCGCGTCCAACCCCAAGGCAACCGCCTTTGGCCCTCAATTTGGGTCATAGTGCTCTTTATTCGTGCTTATTGCTGTGATGAACGTTGCTCGAGGCAATACGCTCCAATTCAAATAGAGAGCCTTCCATTCCTATATAAACCCCCTCACCCTCTGTTCTTTTTCTCATCTCAAGCTCTTGGCTCTTCTTCTCCCCACACTCTCACTCACAACCAGCAACACCAGCTCTCAAGCCATGATAAGCCAACCTCTTGTGCCCTTTGATCATGAAAAAGCTTTGCGCAAGAGTACCTTGAGAGAGGAAATATCCCACAAAGACCACTTGCTATCCTACCACTTCCAAGTGAGCAAGTGCTACCAAGTAAGGCAAACGCATTGGGCAGCAAGTGTGCCACCGTCAATATTGCTGGACCAAGCAAAAATGCCACCTATTCAAGCAATCCTCGCTCACAACTCTCATCTTTCTGGCGCAACGCCAACCCAAGCTTTCCCTATACAGTGATAGGTGTAGACACACGCAATAGAGGAAGAAGGAAAGGCCTTATGGTCGAGAAGGTTCCTAGACCACAAGTAAGCGGCAATCTACTGATGAGGACCAATGGTCGAAAGCCTCTACAAAAGATCACCGAGCTCTCTAATTTCACCCATCTTCTCTTAGGAACGGTGGTGTTGGCATTTCAAAGTGACACCACCAAAGATAAAGTTAGAATCCATCCTCAGCGATGCCACCAGAAATGTGGCACTTTCCCCTCCGTCGTGGTGGACTAGTATGTCCATCACCAGCATCACAATAACGACCACCCTAGCTTCCACCACCCGTGTGACCCAGAGCGATCTTCACATAGTGGCCACCCTTCTTTCTACCTGAGGAGGACGAATCAGAAGTGACCATACGGCTTTTGTTCCCGGATGCCCACTCCTCGATTAGAATAAGATGTCCGGTCCTCCGCCGCCCATAGAGCCAACAAGTTCTTGAATCGTCAACTTCTTCAGATCTTGAAACAACTCAATCGAGACTGGTACTTGATTATACTTTGGTGGCACCACCCTGAGGCATTTTTTCACCACACGCGTATCATCAACACTTGATTCACCGATACCTTTTATATCGGTTGCAAGCTTTGTGATGTGCATTGCAAAGCTGGTCGATCGACTCCCCGTCTTAAACGAGACAGGCTTGAACTCTCGATAGCAGCTTATGTGCATTCACCTCATTCACCCTATCTGCACCCAAATGCATCGACTTGATTGCCTCCCATGCCTCTTTTGTGGACTTCTTGTTCAGCAACATCGAGTGCTTCTCCCAAGGCACACCACTTAGCATGGCTCCCAGAGCAAGCTGGTCATGCCGCCGCTCAACCTTATCGGATTCGATTGCATCCCACAGCTACATGGCTTCTAGGTTACATTGCACATATGAAGACCACTCCTGGTAATTGTGCGGGTCAGCACCAACCAGATGAGGATTCCCACGGCCTGATTCCATGCCTGCTCCCGAAGCTCTTCATTCTTATGTCGCCCATGGCGTCGGTTCTTGAGTACGCGCTTCCTCCTTGTTCGAACTTGTAGATTCAATCTACCCTGTTGCAACTCCTTCAGTAGTCCACCACTAGGGACTCCTCCTCCGACGAACCACGCTCGATAGTAGTTGTTGGAGCAATGCTCGACAACCACAAGAAACACGAACATCGGCTAGAACGATGGCAATCGCGTCAAGTTTTTATGGTTCTTCAAACGGCGCGACAAAGAAAAAAGATGTATATGGCACGCCAACAACTGCAGCTTTTCCAGTCTCTCTTCATGCTTATATACACACACGATAGCTAGGGTTTTACAACATGTCGGTGTTTTGGATCGGTGTCCTAACACCAACGAGTAATGTGCTGCGCGTCCCAGGATCCAAATGGTGGTGCGAGATGACACAAACATGTATCTTGGTTCAGGCCAACGTCGGCCCTAGTTCGGTTGAGGGGGTGAAACTGTGTATCCGCACCATGGTCTTTGCGGTGGGGGAATACAAGCAAGGTGGAGTCGATCGAGCTAGAATGCCAATATCGTGTGAAGTCATGGCTTAGATACAAGTTATTTGTGGATGATCACTATATGCTGGGTCGTGGGGTAGTTCCTGAGGGTGACAACCTTATTGAGTCTTTGATAATCCTCCCCCCGTATATAGTGAATGAAAGGACATGGTCGCGATGCAGGTTAGTTTATCCCATTATAAATCCTCCTTAGTTGATGTTCCTTATGCTATATAATTATGATTTGGCTGTGCTATAGATGAGAATATTTTACCTGCTATGCTTGGACTTAATGATTGGTTGATACTTAGATGTCTTTTATTCAATAGTAGTTATGATTGTCTTTTCTGCATTAGTTGAGTCTCTATATCTTCTATCTCCTGGAATACCATTATCTTAGTTGTCTTAGTTTATCTTTATCATTGTTATTATTATGAAATTATCTAGGTTGAGTTAGATCTTTGTTATATTCACCTCTTTTGTTCCCTTGGGTTCGATATTAAAACCGGAGTTTATCTTTTTGGTGAAGTGCTACGACGTATTTCTATCTCAAACTTGCGAATATCTTATCTTTATTGTGAGCAGTTAAAAATACAAACAAGTGCCCAAACTGATTCCCTTCCGAGTTCGAATTTTTATTCGAATTCGAACCCAAACCGAATTTGTCCAAAAATACGAAATCGATCGGGTCAAAAGTAGAAAACAACACGGTCGAACTCAGGATTTTTCCGTTCTATTTTCAACCTTAGTGCTGTCGTTAACAAAGTTGGATGTCTCGCTCTACTCACTGCTCGAATCGTCCTAACCATTCCATGCTCTGCTCTACCGCGTTGCACCAATCCCGGGCATGCTCCCCAACCGGTAGCCACCAATGCCCATCCGGCGGAGCTGTCACAAATCCCGGTGAGATCCACGGAGTAGGAGCGAGATCCACTTTCCTCCGGAGAGATCCATGGAGAGGTGGCATGATGGTTTTGCAGGGAGAACAACTCATGACGGAGGGAGAGCGATGATGTGATGGCCCCTAGAGATGACGGTGATCGTGATCGCCTTTGAGTCGCCGGTGATATTGCAGCCCTGGGCTGTATGTCCACCATAGGGGGCGAGTAGCATCCACTGAGCATTGGCGGTGGCAGCGGGGGCGGCAGATGAGCAGATTGACAATCTATTTTTGTGTTGGCAACTGCCCTCAACCCCGTCCACTCGCGTTTTTCTGTTTTTGTGTTTCGATCTAGGGGCTAGAGCTAGTTTGGTCTAGTTTGTGCTTGACTAGCCAAAAAGCTACCAAACAGGGCTAGAGCTAGTTTTTTTTTTTTTTTTTTTTTTTTTTTTTTTTTTGCAACTAGCCCAGCCCAAAAAACTATCCTCCCAAAGGGTTGATTATTTGGGCTAGTTTAGTTGGGTCCCACACAATTAGCAACAACTCCGTCTTATCTGGCCGCACGCGATCCCTTTCCGATACGCTCGTACGCGACTTCTCCTTTTTGTTCCAGTTCGCGCGATGGTGCCGCGGCCGTCGCCGGAACAAGAGGTGCGTTCCCCTCCCTGCTTCATCATGTTCTATGTCCCTCGCTAGGTCGCCCGCTGCTGCCTCGCTGCCCGCCCGGCCGCGGCTGGCTGGTGCTTGGGGGCTTGCGTCGCCCTCCGATGGCGCTAGACAGAGTGACAGACAGTAGAAGCGGCTAGCTTGCAGCTGCACAAATAAACAAACATCTTTCCATATTCTCTTAGCTTGACCGAAACTCCTGGTGCTTGGCCCTGTATTTTCTTAGATTTTTTCTGCCTCGTGATTGGTCTGGGATCGAATTCTAGCCGATCGTATTAAACATATAGGCCGTTGTCATGTTTCCTAAAAGGATTCCAGGGAGACGCCTTGCTTAGTCCAAGGGAATGATTGATTTGGACGCTTATATGCCGACACTAGTTGTACCTGATTATCTATAAATTAGCTTGATTGAGGACTTGTAAGTTCGTGTGAGACATGTAATTTGTATGGACAAACTAAATTTATTGTGATTTGTGATGCTTGATTTGTATACATAATTTAGTTGTGTAATTTCTGAGTGGAAGGAGGCCACACCAGAGCCTGCCACACCAAATCCGGATAGAGATATGGTTTAAATAGGTCAAATGATAAAATAACCATATTTATTGTTAAACTAGCCCTTGTATCCAAACACGTCTTCGGCTAGTGCTATTTCAGGGCAAAGTTTAGAAACTAGCTCCAGCTCTAGCTCAAGCTAGAGGAATCCAAACAGGTTCCACGTCTATATTTTTTTATATAAAATTTAGTTATCCCGTAGCAACGCATGCGGGTATTTAACTCAGTATATATATATATATGTGAGAAAGTTTTTGGTTTGGGGTCGAAAATGATATTAGTACCAAGTTACCAACATGAATTTAGTTTGAGGTCAGCAAACGTGAAGACCACAACTAAAATATCGCAGTACCAGAAGACGTCGGAAACATGTATATGCCACTGCGTTTATTCGTCGCTATATATGTATGTGGAAATTAAAATATGCTCTCCAAAAACTAAAGGGCTTCCAGAGCTGAAACCCAGGCGCGTGCGCTATCCATCATATGGCTGTGATGGCGACCTTCATGCCTTGAGTACAGTCGTTTCCCAAGCCTGAGATGAAAAAGTACTTGCCGGCAACCCCCAGCAGCAGTAAGTCGTGCCCGGAGTTCCACGTCTTCGCGTAGTTGTCGGGCACGCACGTGTTGTAGCTGTCCTCGTTCACCTGCATCACGTTGTGGATGGCCCGATCGTAGAAGAACACTGCGAAGAATGATGATCCACACCGTATGCATCAGTCAATTGGTAATGTAAGTGACGTACTGAGTGTGTCGATGTAAGTGACACATGACACAGCAGACGCAGCGTTGTTCGCGCTGTAAGTGACGTACTGAGGGTGTCGCCGGCTGGAATGGCGCCGTTGAACCTGGCCCAGATGTTGTAGTCCACGCCGAGTTTCCAGCCGTCGTTCTGCCCGACCACGTGGTTGTTGTCAGGAGAGGCGGTCACCGGGAGCAGAGCACCCACGACGACGGCCATGGAGGCGGCGGTGATGAGCAGCGCCTTATGCAGAGCCATTTCGCAGAGACAGCACAGCGCAGCTGACGTCTAACAGCCAGGTGAGTATGTGATCGAGTGCAGGCTCGCGTTTGGTGTTTATTCACTGGATGTCCGACGATATATAGAAGCCGTACAAGGTGTATATATAGTACTCACAGGACGAACAACAGAGACCCTTGCTTGCTGACGATCACAAGTTGGTGTACACGTTGGTGTGAGCACCGGGAATGCGATGACATGTCGGTCAACAATACATACGCCCTGCTGACGTTCACATAACACCAAAATGCTTGCCTTGGCACGACGAGAATGGTTGATTTCTGTACATAGCATAGTGCTTATCGATCGACTTGTTCTACCTAGTGCTTCTCTCGTTATAGGAAACGCCAAGCTTTGCGCTTTGGGCTCTGCCTCTGCGCAACCACCGTTCGTATTATAGTGCATCATATCTGACGCGTACGTTCACATAACACCAAAATTCATGGCGTCTCATAGCTAGATTCAAATATGTCATTACTGGCATGGAATCGAAGATATAACTAGATACATTCGTGTACAGTTATGACTAGTTTCTGTTGACACAAATTAGTGTTTGCACCAACACACGAGCGTGCCTTCGACGCTCTAGTGGTTGCACAGGACGTGCAAAAAACAGCAAGAACCGAAGCGTGATCGATCAAACCGACCTAGAGATCGATAAGACCGATGTAGAGCTCGTTCTCAGCCGAACAAGCTTCGAACAACCTCCGAATGATCCGTCAACAGAATGCACGCGAAGGATCTCTTAGGACCAGCAAGGCCGCTTAAGAACGCCCATAAATTCATCGAGAAGATGACCAAAGAGCAAATAAAGGGGTTGATAATAGCAAAATCAGGCCAAAAGTGAGATGCGTTGTGTTTTTGAGGATTCATAGTAGATGAGATCAAATCGGCCGCGAACCTCTCAATATATAGAGGGAGGGGGTGGGGTCTTATCCCCATAGAAAACAACTTAGATACGTTTCCAACTCCAACAATTATCGGAAGTCGATTTCCAGTCGAACCGGTCTAGCCGGATTGCAACCAGGCTAAGCCGAATTTCTCAGGCACAGGCGGCCTCGCCAGGCCGACTTAAGTGGCAGCTCCCGCTAAGCCGGGGCTGCGGTACAGGTCTGCTTAGCACCTTACCAAGCCGCATCCATGAGGTGAGCCGGCTAAGCCGGTTTGTAAACCGGCTAAGCCGACTTGATCAGCTCACTTTGGTTCGCCATATTCTTCATCACGATTTCTTGCCTGTTTGTGATGCCATTCGACCTCCAGCATGTCTGATATCCTTAACACGTTTAGTTTGCCAAAAAATACCCAGAAATTTTTGGGTGTCAACGGTTTCTTACAACATACTTCCTCTGTTTCGAATTTTAGGTCATTTTGGCTTTTGTAGACACATTTCTTTTGCTATGCACGTAGACATAGTGTATGACAAGGTGCATAGCAAAAGCAATGTATCTAGAAAGAGAACGTATCATGTTCACACCTGGACTTATATGCAACCATGCACACTTCTAATCTGGGTCATAGGATCTTGATCCAAGGGTTAGGTAATTTTACACTTGACTCTGCTCTAATCACAATTTTGCAAATCCCTCCTCCCACCTCCTAGTGGTTATCACCTGTCGTGCCCCTTAGATCTACATCATGTGGCCCAGATTAGAAGTGTGCATGGTTGCATATAAGTTCGGTGCACATGATACGTTCTCATCTAGAAAAGTTAAAATGAACTATAATTTGGAATGGAAGGAATATGTAACTAGCAAATGTGCTCGTGCATTGCAACTTAACTCAATAATCTTAGAATCAAACTCCATATCATCGTAGACCTAGGTTGTTCTTACTTAATATGACTATAATTCATAAACTATTTATTTATTTATTTATTTGAAAAGTGAAAAAGAGATGACAAATCATAAAAACAAAATGGCAATAGAGTTGCATTGAAAAGATGAAACATGCACCTCAGAGAAAGCCGGGACACTAAAAAGCAAAAATTGGATGGGAAGGGGAAACATGTTGGAGCCAAAACAGATGGAAAGCGAAGTAGACACCTAAAACAGTAGAATGAAAACTAAAGAAGAAAATTCGATAGAAACATGGACAAGACAAGCATTTCGCACCTGCTATTCGCCGATGACTCTCTAATTTTGATTCGAGCGAATGAAGGGGACTGCATGCACTTGCAGAGTATACTCCAACTATATGAAGAGTGTTCGGGGCAAGCCATCAATAACTACAAATCAGCTATACTCTTTAGCAAGAACACAACGCCAGACAACAAGAAAAAGGTGTGTGATCTTTACAAGTGACTAAGGTGACTATGAATGAGAGGTATCTTGGGTTGCCTGTACACGTGGAAAGTCCAAGGTGAACACCTTTGCCTATCTTAAGGACCGGATTTGGAAACGTATACAAGGGTGGAATGAAAATTTTGTCATGAGCGGGAAAGGAAATTTTGATAAAGGCAGTGGCACAGGCGATTCCTACTTTTGCTATGGGTTGTTTTGATCTAACAAAGACGATATGTGATCAGATAGGTGCAATGATATGCCGTTTTTGGTGGAACCATCAGCAGGGGAAGCATAAAAATACATTGGCTTAGCAAAGATCAAATGATGAAACCGAAGGAGGAGGGTGGACTCGGTTTCAGAGATATCCATTTATTCAATATGGCTATGCTTGCGAAGCAAAGTTGGCGCCTGCTGCAACAACACAATTCTCTTTGCGCCAAAGTGTTGAAAGCCAAATATTATGCCAATACATCAGTGCTCCATGCCCAGCCAAAATCAGGGATGTCATATACTTGGCGAAGCATTCTGGAAGGCCTAGAAACTGTCAAGAAAGGCATGACCTAGAGAGTGGGGGATGGGGTAGGCCTGAACATATGGTCAGACCCATGGATCCCGAGAGACTTTTCGAGAAGGCCGATCACACCTCGAGGCCGAAATATCCTTACAAATATGGCTGAGTTAGTTGACCCATACACAGGCCTGTGGGATGCATAGTTAGTAAGAGATTTATTTTGGAATGAGGACGCTGATCTGATCCTTGCTCTCCCAATCCATCAAGGAATAAATAATTCAGCTGCCTGGCACTTTGACCATCAAAGAAGAAGAACGATTAATGGCCAGCAGGGGGGAAGTAATACTAACACAAATGGGCTGTGGAAAGCTATTTGGAAGCTGGACTGTCCAAATAAACTGAAGCATTTCTATGGCGTTTCGCACACAATATCCATCCCTTATGCTGCAACCTTGTGCGTAGAGGGATGAAGATCAATACTTGATGTCCAGTGTGCAACTAACTAGGAGAAGATGGGGGGCATCTGTTTTTCAAATGCAAGACTGCTAAGCAGTTATGGAGACTGCTCGAGTTGGAGACTGAATGGACTGAACTGATGAATGTCCAAACTGCACAGGGTGTGGTAGAGGTTATTTTAAAAGCTAGGGAGCAGAAAAAGTTGCTGATGATTACTGCCCTCTGGTTTACATGGTCAGAGAGAAATATAATCAGGGAGGAAGGTAGAAGGCGTTGTCCACAGCTCATAGCTAGAGGTGTTGAATCATATGTTAAGGAGATGAAAATGTCTTTGCCCCCGGTCTCATACAGGAAGGAATCATTGATCAGTTCGTTGGAGCAGGCCACCGGCCGATACATTGAAACTTAATTGTGATGCCTCATTCCTACCTGAATCTAGAACGGGTTCCTGGGGGTGTTATTATCAGAGATTGTGATGGTGATCTGGTAAGTTCTGGAAGAGGCAGGATCAATCACTTGCTAAATCCATTCCAGGCCGAACTCATAGCCTGTTTGCAAGGGCTTCAATTGGCTGTGAACCTGGGAATCAGTCGGATCATTGTTGAGACTGATGCACAGGAAAGTGCTGAAGGCCATAAAGTCTAGCTCATGTGATGCCTCGGCTGCGGGTCATTTAGTTGATGAAATCAAGTCTTTATTGGCTTCGAACTTTGTTTTCTGATGGTGTGTTCCTTGTTAGAGAATGTAATAGAGCAGCTGATGAGTTAGCCGTACTGGGTTACGTGTGTAATGATGGTGAAGAGGTGATTCCAACTCTCTGCCTGAAAAAATGTAACTGTGATCATCGCGAATGATTTATTAGCTGATGAGTAATGAAAGTGTTGCCCAGTTTCCATAAAAACTTACTAAAATAGACACAAATAAAAACACTATTTGTATTGTGATTCAGATTTCTCGAAGCCATATTGTTAGAAATTTAGGTATTTTCTAACCCAATTTAATTTGGAAAAATAACGACATAAAATGTGATGACATATATGAAAATTAACATCATGATTCTGACATCAAACGTGGTCATGTCTATAACCAAAACATGATTAAAATAATTAAATCATGGCATATCTAACAAACTAGAAACATCATATATCTTGATATGATCAAAACATGATTAAGAGCATGTGAACAGGGCATATGAAACAAACGAGAGAGAGCACATATTATATAAAAATATAAGAACAAGAATAAGAGATGAGTTGCGGATATAGCCAAAGGATAGTCCCATGGCGAAGGCATGAGAGGCTCCACTCACACCAACACCGCCAGACATAGTGTGCAAATTGGTGTGTTGCTTCAAGTAGTGGATCACAATCGTTGCATGACAAGGTTCGTGACCGCAGACGCCACCTAGAAGAAGTTGTCGTGCGCCTTCGTGAAGAGGATGGAGCAGTCACGTAGTCGCTCCACAAAAACCCAATTGCCGCACCTACGAGCCGGATTCTCATGAGACAAGGGCTCGAATGCACTTGCTCTCCTCACTACCGAAACGGCACTTTGGTCGTGTGCCCGGCCAAAGCTGAGTGCCATATATCGGCACTCGGCTTAGAGCCTCTAAGCCGAGTGCCTAGGAATGGGCACACGGCCAAAATTAACACTCAGCTTAGACACGATAAGCCAAGTGCTAAAACCGAGACACTTTCGGCTTAGGCAAAACACTTGGTTTAGAGGCGAGATAAGCCGAAGTGCTAAAACCGGGACACTCGGCTTATAGACGAGATAAGCCGAAAGTGCCTAACGCCGACACTCGCCAACGGAAGTTTCACCCGTGCGCCACCGAACGCCGCCGGCCCCTCCGTCATTTCTATTTGGCACTCGGCTAAGAGTGTGACACCCTGCTTATTTTTATTTTGCCGAGTCCGGAAAAAACACTGCCTTAGAGAGTCTAAGCCGAAAGTGCCCCCAATGGCACTCTGGGCTAAGAATTTTTTTTTTTCCAAATGCCTTCAAACTTTTTCTCCTCAACACATATCACATTTCCTACCCCTAACAAAGTTTGCATTTTTCAATTTATTTACTATATATAACTAATTAATTGCATTTTGAACAATATTTTTCATCGGGTGAGATTTGGAAAAATTGAGTGTAAAATTGATATTCATGTTAGTCAACCTAATTTAAGGCCCGGAGATGGTAGGATTACGGTTTTCAATGATCTCAAGTTTCGAAACACGACACGGGCGTGTGGGTGAACGGTTTTTAAATTGTATAAAAAAGAAAACGGTTGAAAATCACGAAATTCGATGAGTTATCGTCATATTATATGTGGAAGCTGTGGAAGAAAATTGAGAAGGTTTAGAGCAAGTTGTGACGAACATCGCTTGAAAGCTAGAACATTTCCCTCGTAAGTTTCGAGTTAGTGAGAGTGATCTCCGTGTGTGTTGATATATAGGGATGGTCAAATTGTGAGTTGACTTTGAAACTTTTTCTATAGCCAATCGATATCAAATATAGTGGCAAGTTCAAATCACGCCGTGTAGATGTTCACCGCCGCTTGTCGTCCGAGGTGTCCCGCGCGCGGCTGCGTGGCGCCAGAACCGCTCATAATACTCATTCACGGTGCCCGCCTTCCCCGCCGATGCCCGCCCGCCCGGGGCCGGATTCCGCCCGTACCGGGCCAAAGCGCCGCTTGACCTCATCGGGCGAAGCTTGCCCAATCTGCCAATGGTTTCTCCCCGGGACAGCCTCATGTACCACTGTTGTGCTCCCCCCTGTGACATGATATGAGGCATACCAAACTTTCTCTCGTGGTCGGGCGCATCTTGCCCCGTGAAGAATTGCTCGTAGCGATTCACCCATGGGAGGATCTTCCTTGCCGTCGTACGCCGAAAGACAGCTTGTGTGTGCGGAGGCCCGGGAAGGTGTCTCGCCGGGGTGGGGGTGGCGGGCGGCCGCGCGCCCTAGCGCCGGCGCTCCTCCCGGCGCTGAGCTTCTGCCCAAGGTAGCTGTCATCATGTTCGCGGATCACCGGGCTTTGGACCCGATCGTCGAGGTGCTGCTTTACATCTGTCCTTGTCTTGATGAAGGTGCGGGCGGTTTCCTCCAATGGCGTTTTCATGGCGAGCTCGGCCTCCGCAGCTTTGTGCTTGACGCTCGATCGTTGCCTGATAAGACAGCTGACCTGATCAGCGAGCGTGTCGAGCCTCTTGGTGAAACCAAATAATAGGGTTCCCAAGTCCTTCAAAGATCTTCTTCGCCTCAGCCCCATGGTGGTGGGGTGGATCGGTGGTCTCCCCGATACCACCGTCACAAAACCGGATCGATTTGGCGTGACACGTGGCTTTATGCTCTTGGGGCGGCGAGCCGGGCGACCGCGGTGGAGGTGGCGTTGGCGGCGGGGAGGCCGCCGGGCCGCGCGCGGGCGGCCTAGGGCGCCGGGTGGCGGCGCAAGGCGGTGGTGGTGGCGGCGTGCGGCGACGGTGGCGACGGAGGGAGAGGGCGGTGCGCTGGGGAGAGAGGGAGGAGTTGGAATAAAATTTCTTTATTTTGCTTGTTACCCCGAAAGATTATAGACCCCTTACTTTTATAGCCCGGCTAGTGGGACTTGTATCGCAAGTAATCACTCTAAAAGGTTTTCCTTATAGATTGGAATACCTTTTTACAAGCATGTCCTATTTATTTTCCTAATAAGAGTCTTCCTTATAGATGGAATATCCCCTTGCACACCAAAAAACCTAAGATAATCCTATTGAATTTCCTTCTTTACTTCTGAATTAATTGCCGAAGAATCCGCGGAAGGGAGGCGGCGGCGGCGGCGGCGCTGGTGGTGTCCCTGGCCTCGTGGGCCCGTCCCCTTCTGACTGTCTCCCGGGTCATAACAAGAGTCCATAGCATAAATCGTCGGGCCCCTCCTCCTCTTGAAATCCAAAATCGTGGGCCTCTGTTCTCCTCCCTCTCCCGGACGCCTCCCGCACAGTCCCGGTGACCCGAGCCGCTTGCCCCCGTGGCCGTTGGTCCTCGCGCCGCCGCCTTTTGGGTTCGTGCTAGACTGCGCCCGCCATGCTTTTCCCACTCCCTCGCGGGCACGACTACGGGGGAATCATTGAGTCGCCGAGCCCCATGTTTCCGACTGGATTGCGGGTGGCGCCCTGCGGCTGCGCGTGAGCTTCGAGCGAGCCGGTGGTAGTGTTCTCGCCCACGCCACATCAATCGTCGCATTTCACACACCACCACCGTGTCCTGCTCCTTCCGGCCCCGACCGAGAAATACGCCACGCCCGGCTGCGTGTGCTCGGGGAGTTTAGGAGGTGACCGGGTGTTTTTTAGAAAGGACGGCAAAAGCTTTGCCGCGATTTCTATTAGACGAAAAAGAAAAAAGGCAAGAGTGCCAGCCCCAGTTTTTGACTCGCAAACCGGCCAGAAAACCATACAATTGTAGAGGGTACCCTACTCCCACTTGAACACCCGTACCAAATCAACTCAACTTGCGCCACAACTAGCGCCCACTCAACTCAACTTAGGGAGTGTTCCACTCCACCTACCACTTATTACAACCACTAAAGCAACTCGGACCCAACTAACACCAACTCGGATGGGAGAAAATAAACATGACGCTTCACTCGTGGATTGGGTCATCAACACAGCCTCCATCCACAAATGTAGTCGGATTGGGACATCGACACCAAACACACAACACAAATCAACGCCACCATCACCACTGGGAGGAGCCCGGCGGGACCGTCAAAACTTGCGCCGTCGCCGCATAACGCCGTCTTTGCAAGCCCAAGAAGCTACCCGAACTCCTCCACCACGGGACTAGCACCCCCATGCCGAACACCCACGATAGTCGATCCCCTAGCTCCAGCGTAGCATCACCGAACAATCCCGTCAAGGGCACCTTTGAAGACCACCGATCCCGCTACTTTGCGTGGGGGCCTCGCCTCACTCACCGCCTCACACTCCACTCAACTACCGCCCCAGGGACTCGGATATCCGAAAGCCGCACCGAGAGCACCACTTCCGCCCCAGCCAAAGACCGAGATCACCACCACCATGCGCGCCAACGCCAGCCACTAGCACCCATGGGCCCTCCGCACCTTGCCGCCAAACACATGGACGCTGCACACCTTCAATGTCGCGCACGACCAACCGACCAACCACACCGCCACCACCGACGAGTCTCGATGAGCGACGCCTCCATGGAGGGCGCGGCACCGATGGTGCCGCCGTCGCCGTCCAAAAACCGGACCGGGTTTTCACCCCAAGACTCCATGCATAAGGCCTGTGTTCCATAGTGGTGTCCCCCAACAGGAAGAACGACGCCCCAAGGGCGCCACCACCACTATAACCAACACGAATGTCGGTGAAGGCTTTCGCCCGAAACCATACCGCACCCTAACACATGCTCCTGACAAGCCGCAGCCGCACCCGCCGCCTCCGCAACCCTCCGCGATGAAATGGCTCCTGTATCCCCACCATGCCGCCACGGCACCGCGAGAACACACCAGCCCCGGGAGCACCGAAGCGCAAACCACCCAGCCCCGCCACCAAGGCGACGGAACAACACGCGAGGGGCGAGGAGGAGGGGAAGCACCACCATCTCACCTCAGCCCCGGGCCGACCGCACGCAGAGTCCGCCCGGCAACGAGTCCCGACCACCATGGCCAAGAGTTGCCCGCCAAGAGACGCCCACCATGCGGGGCCTCCCGCAGCAGAAACACCATGTCCTGCCCCATGCAGGCCAACGCCGCGCCGCCCGCCGCCGCCCCCGTGCGAGACTTCGCCCCTGTGTGCCGAGCCCGCATGTCAACGGCCAACTTCCCCCAAAGACGGGCGCGGCACCTCTGTACACCACAGCCGGCCAAAAGCCGCCAAGCCGTCATCTTCAAGCTCTTCCCGACGCCGCGAACACCCAAGGCCGCACCCGCCACAGGGATGCACTACTTCCACCACAAGAAGACCTCCGCCACCACCGCCGGGCCCAACCCCGCCACCGTCGCACCCCACCACCACCACCGATGTCGCGGAACGCCGATGCAGCCCCCCGTCTTGATCGGATCCCACCGAGGAGGCCGGATCTAGCCAACGAGGACCGGATCCGCCCCTCACCGCCGCCCGACGAGGCCGTCGTCGGAGAAGCCACCGGACCGCCAGCCCCCCCTCGCCACCCCCGCCGCGTGGATCAAGCCCAGGGCGCCGGATCTGGCCGCCAGGAGGACCGGGACAGGCGCCGGCGCGGTCCAATCGCGGAGCCCCGACGAGCGCCGCGCCGCCAAGCTCCGCCCGCCACGGCGCCCGCGCGCCCCCAGGGCGAGCCGCCGCCGCCGCGCCGTCGGGGTCGCGCTGGCCTCCCGGGCTGTGCCCTCGGGCGGCGGCGAGGGGAGGAGGCAGAGGCTGCCGGCGGGAGGCGGGGTCGGTCGCCGCCTCGTGCCGCCCGAGCGGGTGGGCGACGCGGGGCCGTGGAGCTGGTTTTTTTCTGTATTTTGCTACTATTTTTACACGTGGGAACGAGGTGACCGGGTGTGTTTGTGCTATTATTGGGATGTGATGGCGACTGCTCGATGCTTACTGCCCAAGTCCTTTGCCTTTTTGGTCGATGCTTACTGCAATGGTCGATGTTCTTTTTGAGCAAAACAGCCCAAGTCCTTTGCCTTTGGTCAATGCTTACTGCAATGGTCGATGTATGCTCGATGCTGAAAGTTTGCTCTGAGATATGCTAGAAATAACACTGGGTTTAGATTTTTTTTAAAAAACAAAAATCTAAGCCGAGTGCCTAGGCCTAGCACTCGGCTTAGACCTCCGTCAAAATGTCGCAACGTTATCTCCTTTTGATCCGGGTGCGCCGTTGACACTCGCCGTAGATTTAAAAACACTCGGCTTAGGATAAGCCGAGTGCCCGATATTTGACACGGCTTAGGCCTTCTATGCTGATAGCCTAAGCCGAGTGTTACACTCGGCTTAGCCTAAGCTGAGTGTTTTACAGCCTAAGCCAACCCTGAATCCGGTGCAACTACGTGCGTGCACAATCACAGGATGGAGGAAACCTTCTAGCAGCAGAAGATGTGGTTGTGCTTGTGACTGAGTTAGAATAACCATATACTGGATGTGTCCATTTATACCAGGCCATAATGCAAAAGAGAAGCCGAAGGAACTCACGTGAAGCACTCATGCACGATTTCTAAATGACCATTCATGCACATAACTCACAACAAATGAAGGAGCAGTCATACATATGACTCCCACGAGATGAAACATATAGCCACCAATTAAATAAGTTTAAATGGAGCTAATGAAAGAAGAGGAAATGACTTTCATCAAATCCACAACTTGATACACCCTACATGCTTCACACAAACGCACATGCTTGTCTGTCTGTCTGCCTCGCCATTATATCTATCTACTACTAAAAAGACCCAAAAGCAATCGTCTGCCCCGGCAGACTCATTCCTTTCGCGATGGAAGTTACCCGGCGACGCCGACACCACCCCTCCCGAAAAAAAAATTCCACCCCTGGCACCATGCTCTGATCCACCCGGCAACCTCCCCACGACGCCCCTCCCTCGGCCCCCCCTCCAGCCCTGAGCTCCCTCCAATCCCCTCGGGTCCTCGCGCACCTGGTCGCCGCGGCCGCGACGCCCTCCACCCCCCCCCCGCTGCCCCTCCCCCGGTGACCGTCCACCGTCTCACCCCCTGCTCCTTGGTCTCACCCGGTGGGCGTCCTCCAGCTCCGGCGTGGAAACCGCCGCCTCCACCCCCGCACCGACGCGAAGGCCGCCGCCGCAACGCCGACCCCAACTCACCCACAAGGAGTTGCGCCCAGGACCACCCTAGGCACGCCGGGTCGGATCTGCGCTGGCCGAGCCTCCTGCTTCTCCTCGCCACCTCCACAGCGATGAAGGCAACAGAGCTGCTTTGCGCCGCCGCTGCCGCACGCCAAGCGCTGGGGCCTTGGTCGGGTATGCCAGCCCCTTCTTCACTTCATGTGCAACATGGTTTTTCTTCTACATAGTGGGCCAAATTTGATAAGTGTTGCCTTGCAATATGGTTTTTAAGTGTATTACAGCATCGGTAATGAGACATCTACATAGTGGGCCAAATTAGTTGGAAGCTGTAATTATGAATGAGACATCTAGCATCGGTAATGACATGCCCTGTTTGCTTTGGTGCCTCAAAATGTTTGGAATGGAAAATTTCTTATGGGTTGGTTGAAAATGAATAACTCTGGTTCTCTGTTGCAGAATTCTTATAGGTTGGTTGTTGTGGTAACTTATTGTCTCTATCAAATTAATGAAACCCATCTGTTGTTTAACCTGTGCTTTCCAATAGTGTATTTTATATACTTGCTTTATTTCAGAACACTACCTGACTGCTTCTTGAGGGGAGGCAAAAACTGAAATTCTGTACATGCCCAAGCCTTTTGCAGAAAAGAGGTATTCTAAACACTACCATGTAGGCCATAGGTTTGCTACAAACAATTAGCTGCAGTTAGAAAAACAATGTAAATGGGTACTCATACAACATGTGAACATAACTGAAGCATAATGTACAGTTCAGTTCAGGAATACTCTGTCTGTTCTTAGGAAAAAAAGCTCTAGATAAGTTCAGTTTTTTTTAGCACATTAACTGGATTGTACTACATGCGCTGCTGGTACTCTTTTTGTTTATGATGTCACCAGGTGATTACCCCCACATGCTTGGGTGGCCCTTTTTTGCACGCAGTTTCCTGAATCATGCTGATATTGGCATTCAAATCCATGTTGAATTGATTTCAGAGGGGAGACTTTCAATCACCTTGCATGCAGACTGTGTGGCAGCACGCGAAAGCTAACATGACGATAGTGGTTGCTGGGAACATGTGTGATATGTCCCCCAGTCTTGCAGTGAGCTATGAGGAAGGTGAGCAATTTGCAAAAGAACATGGCCTTATCTTCATAGAGGCATCTGAAAAGTACCACGCAAAATGTAGTGGAGGTGATGCTTCATTCTTGGTGTATCTATGTGCAGTTAAAATATTTTTCCAATTTCCTCATGATGCAAGAACTTTTAAATGCAGGCATTTGTTAAGACTGCTGGAGCAATCTACAAGAAAAAATCTAGGATGGTGTTTTTGATGTGTCTAATAAGGTAACTTTTAATCTCAAACCACATTTTGCTCTGCTAAGTAAATGTAGGTGAGCCCCTTCGATATTACTTCAAGTGCCATCTACAGAACTTATGTACATTTATAACCAATGTATTACAGCCCAAAACCTTCGCTGTTTTAAAACCAGATACTCATGTACCTCTATGTTCCATTTTGTACATTACGGGTTGTCTTATGATGTGCATAAGGCATTGTTCCATGTCACATAGAAAGCTTATCCCCTTCTCGTTAGAACCTTTTTTCACTGAAAGGATGGAGCGAGGATAGCCAAACTTGGAAACTGGAAAGCACAATATCGAAATCTCATGAAACTTGCTGTTAAGTAAGACCTTAAGGCCTTGCACTCTTAATTTACATAATGAATGCCAGAGAAGTAACTTTTTTTTTTTACGAAATGTGATAACTGGATGAACTTGTTAGTGTTCAAGGATTAGCAGAGAAAGCATTTTTGGAAACTAGCAAATTCCTTTGATAGTGCAAATGCCATTCCCACCAGGAAACTTATCCTGCTCGCTGAAACATTTTGCTTGCTTAACATGTATCGTTTTAGGGGCCACATGAGTATGATCTCATACATCTTTTATCAAAATTGCAATCTTACAGAATCAAAGTCGGATATGTAGTCCCCGGACAATCTGGAGGTGCTGGTAGCTCATCTTCTCAATGTGGTGGAGGTTGGCTGGTGCTGCTAATCTGCTAACGCTGTTATGTACAAATGCATGAGTCGTGTCACCTACCAGCTGTGTTATCTTCATGTTGCTGAGCGAAAAATAGCTACTGCTCGAGGGTGCTTTTGTTATTTGACGCACCAATGAATTATATGCCTGAACAACTTCAAGAGATTCAGTTTATTTATGTCAGGGGTTTATACACTCGGTAAATCACTACATTATTCATTGTTTTCTATCATTGAGCCCTCAAAACTCTGAGTTTCTATTCAGAAACGTCAAGATATCTAGGTGGATGCATTTGGGTTTAGTGGAGCTGCAATAGTTTGAAAATTGCCGTCAGCTTCTAGAGAACATACTCTCTTCTATAGAAGAGAGAACTAAAGGGGTTAGTTTCCTATAGTCTAATCGGTTACCGGTCAGACTGATTTGAACGTTGTCCTGTGTTCTGAAACATGCCCTTGTAGATTTGGATTTGGAGTGATTAAAGAAATGCTCGTATTACCCTTGTTAGGGCATAATGGAATCATGGTTGATAATCATGAATGTTTAAGCCATTCTTTAATAGCATCACATAAGTATATCACCCTTGAAACATGATGTCCTCTCACATTGAGGTCCCAAGTTGCAACGCATGGGCATTTACCTAGTTTAGTTAAAAAAACAAGTATGGTATATTAAACTATTAACTTCCAAAACCGTTACTTACGTTTGTTGATTCCCCAATCCCATCCACTCGTGTTTTTCGGTTTTTATTAGTTTCCAAATTTAAAGGATTGGGTTGAGGACTATTTGGATGGAAAAGCCTCTTGCTTCTACCGAAGCCCTGTTGTTCATGGACCACAATCGGGCCCTAGGCCACGTATTATATGTGAGAAATTTTATAGTTTGGGCTTAAAAATGAATTTAGTACAAATATGAATTTAGTTTGAGGTCAGCAAACGTGAAGAATTCAACTAAAATATCAGAGTACAACACCACGTCGGATATGTGTTATATGTGCCACTACGTTTATTCATCGCTACGTATGTCGAAATTAAAATCTGCTCTCCAAAAATTAAAGGTCTACGTATGTGTTAAGAAGCTTTTATTACTTCAGGCGACGGCTATTGCACATATTTTATACTAAAATTGCAGGTTTAGTTGGTTGCAATTTTTGGAGACATAATCTGTAATTTTTGGTTTCAATAGTAAAACCAGTTAAACAAAACTACAAACCTTACAAAATTTTATATGTGTTGGTACAATGACAATTTAAAAGGACATTTGTTTTGCCCAGTGGCGCTTTTGGCGGGACATCGTTTTTCTCTTATATTTTTTCAGAACATCGCCGCTTGATGTAATTTGACCCGTAGACAACGAGAGAGAGAAACACCAACAAAAACAATCGCGATTTGTAAACCGTAACGCCAGACTATGAAATTTTAACAGCAAATAAGATATGATATTATCTACAAATCATCTAATACTCACTTCCATAGAAAACCTAATTAAGGACATGATATGGCGGACTTAATTATTCTTGATGTCATATCTTGTCCTTAATTAAGTTTTCTATGGAAGTGAGTATTAGATGATTTGTAGATAATTATCATATCTTGTTGCTATTAAAATTTTATAGCCATTGGCCTTACGGTTTACAAATGGCAGCTGTTTAGGTGGTGAGTTTCTCTCCCCTCGATGTTCACGGGCTAAATTAAATCAAACGACAGTGTATTCTGGCAAATATGGAGAAAGACAATGTCCGCTAGCCAAAGAGCACCACTTTGGGTGTCCTACGGACAAATGTCCCATTTAAAAATTAACCATTATTTTCTATATTTAGTGAAGGACAAAAATTTAATGTGTTACCATGACACAATGACAAATAACAAATTATAAAAATAACAATGTAGTAGTACAAAAAAATGTTGTCTGAAATCTTCTGAAATTTCAGGCACCTGAAATTTAGGAAAAGTGCGAAATTAAAATCTGCTCTCCAAAAGAACAATTGGCAGCACTGAAATTCTATATTTAGTCGAGATGACACCGAGGCGCTGCGGCGCCATCCATCTGATCACATTGGTCAGATGAAGGTGATGGCGAGCTTCACGCCGCGAGAACAGTGGTCTCCCATGCCGCATATGAAAAAGAACTTGCCGGGAACCTCAAACTGCAGTATGTCGTCCCCGGTGTTCCACATGTAAGCGCTGTTCTGCGGCACGATGCACCTGCTGTAGCTGTCCTCGTCCACCATCACCACGTTGTAGGAGGCCGGATCGTAGATGAACTCTGCCAAGAATGATGATCGGTACCGTACTGCAGACACAACCTTGTTCACATGCGTGGCGACATAGGTGACTTACCGAGTGTGTCGCCGACTGGAATGCCAGTGTTGACCCAGGCCCAGTTATCGTAGTTCACGCCGAGTTTCCAGCCGTCGGTCTCCCCGACCACGTGGTTCTCTGGCCAGGCGGTCGCCGCCGGTAGCAGAGCACCCACGACCATGGCCATGGAGGCGGCGGCGATGAACAGCGCCTTACGCAAAGCCATTTCGCAGAGGCAAGGGCAGCTAACGCCTAGCAGCTGGGTGAGTGATCTAGTGTAGGCGCTTTGATGTCCGACGATGCCGCAGAGTGTATATATATATATAGTATTCACAGATCGAACAACAGAGCCGTTTGCTGTACATGCGTTGACAGGCACAAAGCCTAGCTGCAAGATAGATATATCTGTGATATCATATATACACACATGCATCCAGATAAGATTCTTAGACCAATTCCAGCGCGTGCAAATCCCATATCTGCATAAGTTTCACCGTCCATGACACAGAGGGGGCGTCTGTTTGCCTTGGCAAGTTGGCACTATGAGTGCATAGCATAGTGCTTATCGAGTTGCTCTACATAGTGCATCTGTCGTTAGAATTATAGGAAACGCCAAGCTCTGCGCTTTGGGCTAACATTTGCGCAACCACAGTTCGTATTTTAGAACATGAAGAGCTCAAAATTTAGAGGTTGCATATGCATTGTTCTCGTAGTATTGTGTTGCCTATAAGCACATACATCCACCGTATAGAAATGGCCAATGGGGAACGGCCATGAGGGAAAAAACGCAGAGACCAGAGTGGTTGCTGGCTTGGTGCTTTTTTTTTTGGGAATGGGGAGTCAACGACGGCTTCTAGAGCTTGCCAGGGATTAACTGATTCTGAAATCCAATACGCCGTTCCAATTTCATCTGAAACCATTAACTCAAAAGTTGAAAATAAATTTTGTCGGAAAGCGATCATCTCCAGTAGACTACCTAAATTCACTAACTATCTCCAATCTATTTAGTGGACGTAAACGACATCAAATAGAATGCCAACTTAACCCAACAGATTTATTGGGCCAAGGGTGGCTACCCCTCTCCTCACTTTTCTCTCCCCGAAGCGCACAGGTGTCCTACATGTTGAAATTGCAGATGACTAACGACGAAGCGAACACGATCAAACACACAGGGGACACAAGATTTACGTGGAATGCCTTCTCAATGTGAGAGGGAAAAACCACGGGCGCCAGCCGACGAACACTTCACTATATCGAGAGTCTATTACTACGCCAATTGGCGGTTTACAAGAGATGGTGTGAGTAAAACCCTAGCGTGGGTATATGTATCACTCTGGCACTGCCTTCGGCTTTTACGGTCCTCCGCTCCTCTATGTCAGAAGTCGGACAGTCCATATACAATTTGATACATATTCAACAAACTCCACATTGAGACAAATTCTCGTGTAGTAGAATTCAACTTCATCCTGAACATTACAAAGAAAATACAACTGGCACCAAATAGCCTCTTCGACTAATCAATTAAACCAACTAAGCTTGAGCACAGCTCAAACTTAGCAATAGAAACCGGTGGGTGCTTATCTTACATACCTTCAGCTTACCTTCCTTGACCACATCACGTACATAATGATACTTGATGTCAATAAGCTTTGTCCTGTCATGGAACATCTGACTTTAGTTAGGTAAATCGCACTTTGACTGTCACAATACAAATTAACGCGAGAATCAGCTCCACACAGCTCAGCGCATAATCCTTTCAGCCAATTAATTCCCTTGCATGCCACAACAATAGCCATATATTCTATTTTAGTAGTAGACAAGGCCACAACAGACTACAAAGCAAAATTTTCCAGCTCACAGCATAACTGCCAATGGTGAACACATAACCTGTGAGTGACCTTTGCATGTCAACATCAGCAGCAAAATCTGAATCCACATAGCGAATAAGTCCCTTTTTAGTTGTGCCACACTTCAGACAAGAATATATAGTGCCTCAGAGGTATCTAAAAATCCACTAAACTGTCCTCTAATGTTCTTTTACCAAGATTAGTCATATATCTACTAACCAAACTCATAGCATAAGATAAATCCGATTTGAGAACAGACCATGGTGTACATCAAAACCAACAACACTAGAATAAGGAACTCTTGACATGTATTCAATATCCTAATCTGTACTAGCACACCGAGCAACCGATAATTTAAAGTGAGGTGAAATAGGAATATTGACAAAGTTTAGCATCATTCATGTTGAAATGTTGAAGAATTTTCTAAATATAATTCTGCCGATTAAGAAATAACACGCTAGATTTTCCGCTCTCTAGTAATTTCCATGCCTAGAATTTTCTTAGCAGCACCAAGATCCTTCATGTCAAATTCACTAGTCAACAATTTCCTTAATTTAGAAATTTCAACTTTACTCTTGGCAAGTAGTTAACATATCATCAACATAAATGAGCAAGTATATAGGTGATCCATTAACATGTTTAATGTAAACATGACTATCATATTTAGATCTCTTAAAACCGCGAGACAAAGATAAATGAATGAAACCTCTTATTCCACAAAATTTAAGGACTGCTTCAAAGCATACAAGGCTTTCTTCAACTTCCAAACAAAATTCTCGTTGTTTAACGCTATGAACCCAACAAAGTTGGTCCATGTAAGTATCCTCCCAAGCTTCCATGCAAAAATGCACTCTTCACATCTAACTCCTCAAGCTCAAGATAATGTGCAGAACAATACTAAAGAATGTACGAATGAAACTATGATGTACGAATGGAACTATGCTTTTATCACGTAAGAGAAAACATCAATATAATCAACACCAGAAATTTGATTGTATCCTTTCGCTACTAACCTTGCCTTATAATGTTGGAGACTTGCTTGAGATAAACTCTTCTTTTCTCTCGAAAATCCATTTACAATAGTCTATTTTCTTCTTCTTAGGCAATGGTACAACATCCCAAGTCAATTCTTGTCGAAAGGACTGTGATCTCCTCATGCATAGCAGAAATCCACTTCTCTTTATCACCAAAAAAATCAATAGCTTCAACATATGTGGCTGGCCCATGTGTATTCTTCACCTGCTCAACACAAGTCAAAGCATAATAGGTTAAATTACACTCTTCAATAAGACATGAACGAGGTCCACAATTCCTTTTGACCTCGCTACGAGCAATACGCAATTCCTACTCTAGCTGCAAAATAGGAGGTGAGTTTTGCTGAACACCATCATGAGCCCCATAATCATCAAAAGATTAATTTCCTCGACAAGATTAGGCTCCACGTGCACGCCCGACCGATCATCCAAAGGCTCCACCGCATTAATCGATATGTTGTTGTTCATCATTAGAACTATCTGAAACATTTGTGGATAAACTATCATTAAACATCATAGATTTATTGAAAACAATGCTCCCCGCCATGAAATTCATTTCTGCTTTCTAGATTTCACAATTTATATTCCTTGACTCCAGAACCATAACCAAGAAAAAAGACACTTAATAGCTCTAGGCTCTAATTTTCCATTATCAACATGCACATAAGCAAAGGCAACCAAATAATTTCAACCGTGAATAATCAATAGGTGTTCCGCACTTCATACCTCAATTGAGGTTTCTTATTGCCGAATAAAAGGTGACCTCGTTGTTCAAATAGCATGTGTTTTTGGTCGCCTCTACCCGTAAACGTTGCTCATGCCTCCGTTGGACATCATACAACACACCTTTGAGATGATGGTCCGTTCATGTGCTTAGCCACACCATTCTACCGTGGAGTATACGATATGGTGTGATGACGAACAATTATGCCTTCCTTCCTACAATAATCATTAAAGGCATCCAAACAAAAATTCTCCACCATTATCAAGACGGCAATTTCACCTTATTTTTAGTTTGCTTTTCAATCATGACTTTCCCATCTTTAAAGGCAACAAAGGTATGGTCTATATTTTTAGGAAAATGAGGCCAAACTTTTCTAGAGTAATCATCAATAATCGTAAGCATGTAATGAGAACCACCAAGTGAGGGCTTACGAGAAGGACCCCACAAGTCAAGATGAACATAATCAAGAATACCTTTGGTGGTATGAAGTAAGTTGTTGAATTTTACCCTCTTATGCTTCTTGAAAATACAATGCTCACAAAACTTCATGTAACTCCTCGGTGCAGCCCTTCAAAAAGTTTCTCTTCATCAATTCTACCATACCAAGCTGACTCATATGCCCCAAATGCTTATGCCAAAGGTTAGCCTTACTAGGTTTAGTATTAGAAACAGCAGCAGTAGTATCAATAGAACCATGTAAAGTGCTTCATATAAGGACATATAAATTTATGGAATTCATATCACCAATCAAACAAATGAGAGATCCTTTAGAGACCTTTTGAAACCCCATTGAAACCTGATTACTTAAATCCTTCTACATCAAGAGTACTGAGCGAGATGGATTCCTCTTCATCCCTCGGATGTACCTAACATTTTTTGGGGAGTGTCTCACGTGGGTTATCATCTCCCATATGCACCACACATCCATTCTACAATGGCCTAAAGGAACTAGACCAATCTCTCAAGTTAGTGCAGATATGAAATGAACATGCTGAATCAAGTATCCACTCATCGACTAGCAACACAACTAGGGAGGACAATCAAACAATTTGAATCAAAATTATTTGTAGTAGCAGAAAGAATAGAGGCATTACCATTACCAGTGTTTTTTCTCGCTTTTTATTCTCAGCCTTCCAAAAAGACTCCTCAATAAAATGAGTTTTCCCTTTGCAATAGTTACAAAATTTCTTCTATGGCGGGGCTTGACTTTGAGAAGCCCCTACCATCATGGCTCTTTTCACTATCTTTGTTGTCATTGGAGGGACTATGCTCAGTTCTGCCTCGCACATGCAACGCCTCACACTTGGAGTATGACGATCCGTCAGACTGCTCCATGCCTTTCATCTTCTCCCTGGATTGGAGTGTCTCATAAACCTCCGAAATGGTTAGTTCATCATGGCTTATAAGCAATGTGTCACGGAAATTTGCAAAGGAATTTGGCAGAGAACATAATAGTAGAAGACCTAAGTCCTCAATATCATACTTAACCTCCATCGACGTTAGGTCAGAAACAATCTCCTTGAACACAGATATATGGCTCAACACCGAACCACCCTCCTGCATCCTAAGTGTGAACAACTTCAACTTTATATGCATCTTACTAGTCAGCATACAGTTCGATTCTAGTTTTAACCAGACCCACAACACTTTTCCAGCAGCACTTCTTGCAAAATATCATTATGAAGATGTAACTAAAATAATGATACGCTTAAGATCCCCACGCCTCTTTGGGAGTCCAAGATGCCTTGTTCTTCTACCTAAAGCTTTCTAATGCCTCATCGGGCGCCAAGAAAAACTTCTACACAAGGATTGCCCGCATCTTGACTTGGCAAAGGTTGAACCTCATCTTGTAATCTAGCAAGTAGTAGATTGAACTTCATCGCTGCCATCAACCAACTAGCCTCGATAACACTTGTTAAAATCGCAAGTGAATAACGATGAAGGAACATGATCAAACACACATAGGGGACACAAGTTTTAGATGGAAAACCCACTCAATGTGAGAGGGAAAAACCACAGGCGCCAGGCGACGAACACTTCACTACAATGAGAGTTTGTTACAAAGTCAATTGGCGGCTTAAAATACTAATTCGCCTCGCCTGGTCATCGGCTTTTTAAAGGCTTCCGCATCGCCCGTTACAAATCGACCAGCCCATATAGAATTTGGAACGTATTCAACACGACGCCGCTGCCCGTGCCTGCCTCCGTTGCAACTCGACGGTCCTCGCTCAAAACTTGGCACGTGCGGTGGCCTACCCTACCACTAGTGGTGGTCCTCACCGCATGCAGCAGCCTGCCCTACCATACCCCCGGCGGTGGTCCTCACCGGCGCGCCATGGCACTCCACTGGCATAGGAGGCGACCACGCCGACATAGCTTCTCCCACCGGCAATAGGGTAAACCAGGTGATCCCACGCATACCTCGGTGTGTCTGGGATCAACTAGAGTTCGGTGGGATCCACCATGTTTGTTTCGGTTTCCAAAACCCAAGCCATGTCATCTGTGTTAAGGGTCTAGATGTCATTGTTAGTGGCATGCTCGTGAGCAACCGCAGTGGGGAAAAACCGGTGGGGTGTGATGTCGACTAACATCAACGCACCGCAACATCGGTGCATACAAAGCGCTGGTAC
The DNA here is from genome assembly GCA_015847255.1 of Hyparrhenia diplandra. Taxonomy (NCBI): domain Eukaryota; kingdom Viridiplantae; phylum Streptophyta; class Magnoliopsida; order Poales; family Poaceae; genus Hyparrhenia; species Hyparrhenia diplandra. The sequence goes on along the minus strand of JADLZK010005034.1, from coordinate 269,290 downwards.
ATCACCGCCTCGTAGGGTATGACACATATTGTAGCTTGTTGAACCTTCCCGAGCACATCGGAGAAGATGACCCAACATAGCATCCCGCTGCGTAGGGGCGCAACTCGCTATGGTCTCCCATTGGGCCTAGATCTCCTCCCCGCCGCGCACCATCGCCATAGGTGAACCACGGCCGCTGACACACCACTTGCCGCGACGAAATACGCCAAGCTCGAACGCCATGAGGCTTGTTTTCCTCCCGGGCGCTCGTCCCTGGATGGTTGGACCCCACAACCGTATGCTCCCCCACCGCGGAATTCCGCCTCACCACGCACACAGATGCCAGTGCACACACTACCGAAAACAGACGGTTGCCGATTGTCCGAGTGCCAAATATCGTGCACTCGCAAAGAAGCCGATACACCGCCTCAAAGACGACACGGTAAAGAACAAACACTCAGCATTTCAGAGCTTTGCCGAAAGTGCCTTGGTCCAGCTCTCAGGCAAAGGTCCTCTCTTCGCCGAGTGCCTAACGCAGCACTCAAAGAAACAAATGTCCACCGCTACCCGTCCAGCCAATTACCGCCGCCATTAACCGCCCGACGCTTTCCTTTCTTTTGCCGAAAGTGTCCGTGTTTGACACCGGCAAAGCCCCTAGGCACACGGAAATATTTCATTATGCCGAGTCATCCACGGTTGCACTCGGCAAAGAATTCTTTTTTCTCAATTGCCGCCTAACTTTTCCCCACCACACACATAACATATCCTACTCCCAGCAAAAGTTTGGTGTATTTTGAATCAGTTTGCTATATATCACTAATTAATTGCATTTCAACCAATTGTTCTAATTGGATCAAATTTGAACTACAAGTCATTCAAATATTTGGAAAATATGAGTATAAAATTGATATTCATGTTAGTCAACTCAATTTAAGGCCCTACATGTGATATAATTACGGTTATCAAACATCTCATTTCGCAAAACACGCACCCCAAGCGCAAGGGTGAATGGTTTTTTAATTGTATAAAAAGAAAACGAAGTCGGAAAAATCATGAAATTTGGCGAGTTCGCATCCTATCATATGTGGAGGCAGTGGTAAAAATTGAGAAGGTTTGAAATAAGTTGTCATGTACATTGCTTGAAAGTTGAAACATCTCCTAAGAAGTTTCAGAGTTGTTGAAAATGTGTTGGAGTTACAACGATGCTCGAATCGTGGTTTGGCTTTCAAAATTTTTCTATTGCCAAAAGAGCTCACCACAGCACTCGGCAAAGGATATAGTAAAATTAAATTTTAAAAATCTTTGCCGAGTCCTATTGGAACTAAACACTCAACGAATAAATAAGAAAATACAATAATTTTAATTTCTTTGCCGAAAAGCGGGCGGTAGGCACTCGGCAAAACACGCCATCACCGCCCACGCTGTCAGTCCCGTTTGGCACTCGGCTTAAACATTTGGCATTCGGTAACGCCGCCGAAAGTGCCTGAGATTTGGCACTCGCAAAGGCTCCCGTTGGCGAGAAAATGTGGGGCAAAGGAGGCAGATCCTGTAGTGTACTGAACTAGCGTAAAATGGCACTTCCATTGATGAATATCTATCCGGTAGCCCTGTGATGTGGTCATTTAACTCTGTATGCTGAGCGTTGCTCTTTGTCCAACTATTTACTAAAAAAGCAGCATGCCAAGACCACGTTAAATGAGATAGAATAAAACCTGCAGCACCTTGTCATTCAGAAAACACCTGTTTCAACTACCTGAAATTATTTGCAGAGGTACATTCAGTTTCACACAGCTGCTGGTAGCTGCCTCGTGTTTGGGGCCAGCCACACGACTACATTCAGTTAGCACACCAACGCATGCACTACACGACCAGACGTGTCTCAACAATCTTGTTTGTCATGTCAGCCGAGGTTAACGTACGACGCCGGCGGTTACAAACACGTCTTGTGCATGCGCAGCCGCCAGCTGCTGGTTACGTTGCAGATGGAAGAGTCGTTTGCTGCTACGAGTATATACGCAAGAACACGTCTTGTGCATGGCTGAAGCTGAACCAGCTAGGTGCCAGGAGCATGCATCGATCCGTTCCGTTGGGCCGTCTCTGCGACTGCGACGACACGTACCGTCAGCTTGCTCGGCGACACAATCAATCAGGAGCCTGCTCGTGCTTGATGAAAAACACAAAACCCAATTCAGCACCGATATGAGCTGCGAGCTGACAGCACTAGACATCATGGATCCATCCTCCTCTTAGTTTCTGAATCTTGGAGAAGTGTAAAATATTGAGTTGTTTGTTTGTGCGTTGATGATGCAGCAACACCGGATCTTACAGAGTCTAATGTGTTGAATTAGTGTAGAACAGCATTTGATTGATGAATATCCAGGACCTTTAGTAAGCTGAAATTGCAAAGAGTTCAGTTTCAGACTGTGACCCAACCCAACCACTGCTTCCGCTAGCTGCTCGGTTCAGTTTCAGACTGTGACCCAACTACACTGCTTCCGCCAGCACTGCACGCACCAAACGTGTCACGAGATCAATCTCATCTTTGTCAGCCCATCTTCACCGGCAGTTACAATAATGCAAGAGCACGCCTGGTGCATGCCCATCACCCACTCCCCACCTCAGGATCGGAGTTGTTTGGGCGTGGCGGATATAAATAGATGGACGGCACGCTACCCCTGGCAAACCCAACACGACGAGCTGCTGCCAAACCAAGCATAGGAGAAAGGGGATTGATTGAATTGATTGGTCGTCGTCGTCCGGCGCCGGTGCCAGCTCGTGCTCGCTTCGCTTATTCTTTCTCTCTTGCCGGCCGGCGCGCCCGCCGACATGGTACGTTCTCCGTCCGAATCTCCTCCTGTCTGCCTTGTCTTGGAAGGCAAACTACCGACGCCGTGTGCTTTCCCTCCCCATGCCTCTCCGTCGCCGGCAGCCGGTGGATCCTCCGGCCGTCGTGTTGGTCGGTCCAATAAATAAAGCTAAGATTCCCGGTCGGCTCGTCACTTGGCAACTTGTGTGTTGGTGTGGCCTTGAGTTTCCTCTCCTCAGTGAAATCACTCACCAGTCATCAGGAGTGAGGTTCTCCCTATCCCCATGTTGACTGTTCGACACGCCACATCTTGCTGGACATTGGGTTCTTGGCATGTTGTACCTGTACGTATACTTTTGCCTTGGTTTGGACACCCTCACTAAACCCTTAGTTTTCAACAACATTTGATTTCTCACTTGTGTTTTGGGGCGTGGCGTGCCTGTGTGACCCAACTGAGAAGAATTGTCCCCTGTCTTTATTTTTTCTCACGCTGTGTATAAACTTTCTCCTATCTTAAATGAAAAGCTCAAAACTTCTGGCATCTATCTCCTTTAAAAATAATATATCTCATGTTGTGTAGGTACCATCTTGAGAATTTACTCTTTCGGATTACAACTCAATTCTGTGTTAAAATGATGAATCATAGTAGGTGACTAACTAGTGGTGTTAATGTTTATTTCATTTAGTATATATTAATGGTTAAATAACAGATGTTAATGGTTACATAATCAGTATTTAGTTGTATGCAACTAGCAAAACCATTATATTTTGTTCATCATCCATCAACCTCCTCACATGTTTTTCTTTCCTGATTATAGATGCAGTCACGATGGGGTTGACAAGAATTAATGATGGTTGTGCCGATGACTGTGGACAAATATGTTCATCTATCATCATCTGACCCCTATGACTGCACGCTAGCACATCAACGCAATGGTATTCTTCGTCCCACAAACCTTCTTTTACTTCAGAGTGGCAAATTGGCAATGCCTTGATAGCTGTGACTGTGACTAGCTTGTAGATAGCCTAGGTCGTCCTAATTATAAGCATCACAAAGATTTGTATCCCAAAAATGCTCTTACCTCATTCACAAAAAAAAAATGCTCTTACCCTAAGAAACATTGTGTTTTCATTCCTTTGTGTGTTGGCCTTAGCAATCTGTCCTGTTTTCTTTCTTACTGAACTTCTCCTGCTGCTTAGCTTTCCAGACATGTAGGTCGTTAGTTTTTTTTAGATACACAATTTCAGTTCTTCAAAAAGAGCACAATTTATGCATGATATGTATCACTAGGATGGTCTGGTAGAGTGTGTACAGCAGCACATGATCAGTACGTACTGAAAACTACATTGCAGAATTTTTTAAGGATGATCTCTGAATTATATATCCTTTGTTAGTTAGTTGTAAAATCCAGAATTAGAGGAAGGGTGGTAGAATATATTTCAGCTTCTAGTACATCCTCATATGTGTAGTGTGCTCTATTTCAACCTTCATTTCCTCTTATATATAAGTTTGTTAAGACAAAATTTGTTTTTATATCATATTGTGCATGTTTTTTTGTGACGAACTCATATTGCACATGTTAAAAAAGGTACATCACACAAACACCATTTCTACATTCTGTACCCAGGATTAGTTTTCATGAAATTAAATCCCTAGACCTAGGGGTCCACTGTTTTTCTCTTTCAGAGTTTCTAGAACCCCTAAGTCATAATTTGATACTCTATGGTCGCTTCACCTGTAGTCACCAGCAGGTGCTATGCATGGGCACACTATCGTATTGGAGAACACTATATACTCCCTCCGACGATATTAGAAGTCGTTTTGACAAGGTTTGGGTCAAACATCGAATATAAATCATCAATAACTTTTTAAGTTGTTGAGTTTGTAAATGCATAAATTATATGAGTAGATTTGTCTTAAAAATACTTTGATAAAAGTATATATATATCACATCTCCATAAATATTTTTATAATAATAAGAGGTCAAAGTTGTGTTTTGGAGACCGTGTCGCTGTCCTAAACGACTTCTAATACCATCCCGAGGGAGTATATTTAGCGCTCATTTTGATCCGTTTTTCCTTCAAAAATTCGCTGGTGGTTTGGGAATTATATAGGGACTAGAACGGTGGCGCTGGCGTTGCCGCTACTTACACTGGATCAGGCCAGTGCGCCAGTGTAGAATTTGTGTTTGCTTGTCGAAGGATTGTAATAAGAGTGGTACTGTTCATGTTGTTATTAGTGGTTAATATTTTGTACAGTATTGCCATGGTAGCTTTTTATTTTTTTTAGTTCACTCTAATAAAGCAGGAAGTGTGATGAGATAGTGATATTAGTGAAGCAATATGTTCATTTTTTTAAAAAAAAGGCGCCATCTTTAATGACCCATGTTATTTTATTGGCCTGTGGTTAAAGAGTTAATAGAGTATTGAAGCTGAATAGAAAAAGCTTTAGGGTTTTAGATATTTTCTCGAGTAATTGAAATGCAGTTGATCTAAGATTGCCTATTTGATGAAATTTATGAAGATTTCTTATCACGACTTATAGCGAAGAATAAATATATGGCATGGCTGAGATAACGATTATTAGGACGAGGTAAATTTTGTTTCCAATATGTGACAACACAAACTAAATAGATTTAGTGTTCAGTTGAATTGAAAGCCTACAACTTGCTATCTTTATTTGAGTACTTACATCTATAAAACTCTTGATGAAAATTAGTAGGGATAATTTGTAATAAGCTTTGAGTGATAAAAATGTTTATGTCTGGGTCGTCCGAAGTCCAACCTGATGAACACCAAGGCATAGCTGCAATGGGCGCGTCATGATCCATAGGTGGAACACGCTCTCGTGCTGTGCTTCGCTTAGCCGAGGCGATGCCAACACACGGTCATGCTGGGAAGTGGTGTATTTATGTATTTTGGGTTTTATTTACAATGAGAAAAGGGAGTATATGACATAGTTGTAGTGTCATGGTGACGTCATGAAGCTATCAGGAACGCATAGCAAGCGTCGGTCGCTGGACCTGGACGAGCTCTTGGGCCGGCGATGGGCGGCGTGCTGCATGCACGTGCGTGCAGGGAGGTGGCGCAGGAGCTGAACGCGCGCTGGCTGGGCCTGGGACCCGAGGGCACCAGAGCTGCCGACGCCGAAGTATATGGTGGCGGCGCTTGGCCGGATTTGGGGTAGAGCTCAAGCTGTCACCGTTGTAGCGAGATGAGCGGCGGCGAGGGAGTTGCGGACAGGCTGCGGTAATCCGAGCGAGGGCCGCGCAGATGGCTGGCGGCAGCGGGTCCGCGGACAGGCCACGGCGTAGCGACGCGGGCCACGCAGACGGGCGGTGCGCGGGGGAGCAGGACAGGCTGCGGCACAGCGCCGTGGTCCTTCCTCGTGTGCCCGCTGAACCACCACGCCGCGGCCGCGACGCGCTGCGTGTCAAGGTCACCGGCGGGCCCCTTGGGCCCACCCGCCGCTGGGTCATACTCGCCGGTGCCGCCAAGTGCCGCCGCACCAGCGGCGGGCTCGCCGCTCAGCGCCTGCGCCGCGGCGTGTTGCCGTGCCGAGGGAGTGCTCACGGGCCGGGGTCAATAGCTGCGCCGCGAGATGCGCTTCGCCGCCGCCTTTGTGCCCGCTGCTAGTTGATGAGGGAGGTCGTGCGTGGTGGCGGTAGGCGGGGCAGAGGCCGCCGCAGCCAGCGTCGACGGCGGCTGAAGCTGTCGCGCTTTTTGAAGCCATGGAGACGCGTGCTGCGCCGACGGCTTCTGGAGGGCAGCCGATGATTTTGGAGAGCTGTCGCGAGGCAGCAGCGGATGGTGTAGATTTGATTTCTGGTAAGTGTAAGGACCTTCCGCAAAAATTTCGATACTCGCACGATCTGGATCGTTGACACATCAATCCGACGGGCGGAGAATTAAAGGTGACGTGGCCACGCTCTCCTGCTCGAGCTTGAGCCCTGGATTCGATAGTAAGAGATAGGTATGTAAAGCCAGTGAAAACCAATATGTGTTTTTTAATAGTTTAAAGTCGATTAATTATTATGTATGTGCACTAGCAAAACCAAATGATTTTGTTCTTCATCCTCATCATGTGTTTTTTTTTTACGTAGCCTGGGGGGAGGCCGCAAGGGATGCTGCTGCTGCCGGTGCCGCCAACAATGGGCCCACAGAGGACTCATGCTGCTATGGCTTCTGCCATTAGGGTAGCCGCCCCATGGCAGCAAGGTATCCCTACACGAGGGTCTTCATCCTCGCAACCTTCTTCACATGGGTTGTCCGCATAAGCAATGTTACGTTCTTCCGGCAAGAACAGCGCCACAACGGCTGTCAAGGCGACCGGCGCCGCCGCAAAGTTGGCCACGGAGGTCTTGCACCCGAACTCCTCATACGCGCACCGCTTCTTGGAGTCGCGCACAAACGCGTCCACCTCCACGCAAGGCGAGTAGAGGGGCGGCGCCGCGGCACACCTGCTCGTTGCTGTTGCAGCAAGTGCTGCATATGACGTGCCCATACTCGCACGTGCCCGTACGCCTAAGGAGTACCCTCCTAGAGCATGGATACTAGGAAATATTTCAGTATCCACGCCTGGGAATGCCAAGCATTTCTAATATCATGAATTACTAGTGCAAACGCATACCCTCGCGTGTGAGGGTAAGGAGACTATAGATATGCTGTAGATAGACAAAAAAAAATATGCTTGGCCATGATTTGAAAGTTAGATAAAAAGTGAGTCAATTATGTAGCAGGTAAGCAGAAAACTTAATAAAGGACTTCACCGTTTCAAGACAACAACTCAATGCCTGAGCGAATAACGGCATACGAGCAAGCTTGTAGATAACCAATGCAATGATTCTGTGAACATGCAAATGAGCGCGACAATTTTTTTTGAGGAAAATGAGCGCGACAATACTTGTTTCTATCTTCTATGTACCTGTCAATTGCTTATTCTGTAGCTGTACCTTTTTTGTTAGACTCCTAAAAAAGTATACGTTCTGTTTTTCGAAGTGTTAGAAGGGCCACATATATCCAGCGGCCGATAATTTTTTCCCAGATACGGCCCCGGAGCAGATACATGGACGGTGGCCGTGCAGGGTCAGGAGCAGCAGCACCGATCCCATCCACTCGCGTTTTTGTGACGAGCAGATTGACAATCTATTTTCGTTGGCAACTGGCTGAGCCCCCGATCCCATCCACTCGCGTTTTTCCGTTTTCATTAGTTTCCAAATTTAAAGGATTGGATTGAGGACTAATTGGATGGATAAGCCCTGTTGCCCTTGGACCACAATCGGGCACATGTGAGAAATTTTATGGTTTACGGTCAAATATGAATTTAGTACCACATGAATTCAGTTTGAGGCCGCAAACGTGAAAACCTCAACTGAAATATCAGAGTACCAGTCCCGTCTGATAGATGAATACGCCACTGCGTTTATTCGTCTGGAAATTAAAATATGCACTCAAAAAACTAAAGGGCCTGTAGAGCCGAGACCGAGCTAGAGCAAGCAATGCAAGCGGCACACAGGGCTTGAGACCACACTGACTCGCGTGCGCTATCCATATGATCACATCACTCAGAGAGCGGTGATGTAGAACTTCATGCCACGAGAGCAGTGGTCTCCCATGCTGCAGATGAAAAAGTACTTGCCGACATCCGCCAGCTGCAGCTTGTCGTCCCCGTCGTTCCACGTCCGCGCATTGTTAGGCACGGTGCAGCTGTTGTAGCCGTCCTCATCCACCTCCACCACGTTGTGCTCGGCCGGATCGTAGATGAACTCTGCCAAGAATGACGATCGGTGCCGAATGCATCAGTCAGTTGGTGAATCGCAAGCCCACATCATGCATTCACACAAGCGTGGCGACATAGGTGACATACCGAGAGTGTCGCCGACTGGAATGCCGTCGTTGACCCTGGCCCAGTTGTCGTAGTTCACGCCGAGCATCCAGCCGTCGGTCTCCCCGACCACGTGGTTGTCCGGCCAGGCGGTCACCGGGAGCAGAGCACACACGACGACGGCCATGGAGGCAGCGGCGATGAGCAGCGCCTTATGCAATGCCATTTCGCAGAGACAGCACAGTGCAGCTAACGCCTAACAGCCTGAGTGATCTAGCTAGTGCAGGCGCTTTGATCTTTGTTCTCTGGATGTCCCACGATGCGGCATATATATAGTGTTCACGGAACCAACAACAGATTGAAGGCTGTACGTGTTGGTGTGACCACCGGATGCGTTGACATCATTGCTGATGGGGCGTCTGTTTTGCCGTGTAATATTTGATCACAAATCAATTTTAGCGGTACGGTGATTCCTCCCATTCTTACCCGGTCAGCAATACATCTGCCTGTTTGGATTCCGCCGCGTGTGGACATCAGCGCTGATGTCAACAGCGCTGATGCATTCACATCTGCAGATTCAAATAAAATAGAAAAATAATTGAGTGCTAGCTTGCCTTGGCACTATGAGAATGGTTTGTTTTCAGTACATAGCATATATAGTGCTTATCGACTTGCACTGCATAGAGCATCTGTCGTTATAGAAAACGCCAAGCTTTGCGCTTTGTGCTAACATCTGCGCAACCTCAGCTCGTATTTTAGATTGAAGGCCGGCATGCAGCCTAGGCCGGAGTGGTTGCTGCCTTGCTGCTTTTTTTGGAATAGGGAGTCAATGACGGCCTATGGAGCTTGGCAGCACTAGTACAAATGTGCTTACCTATTACGATTTCCTAGTGACGTTTTGAAATTTTGCCATGAAACTATAGGTTTTAATGACGAATTTTGAAACTTTGTCACAAATCATGAATGGCAGGGCCAAGCCAGTAAACAATAATGATGAAAATCAATGGAATGTCGCAAAACAATGAGCTTGTTCGTCACGGTTGAATCATTCGACTTCGACGATGGGGAACTAATGACAAACGCAAATGGGCGTCACATAACAACAAAGTCATCGTCACAAAACAACAAAGCCCATGCTACAACACCGATCTGGTCCCACATGCAGCACGTGTAAGTGTGGGTCTAACCGTTGGTCCCACATGTAGGTGTACCATGACCACGCGTGGCATGTAATTCTAATCCTTCTAGGTTCCACACTCAGTCCCATCATCATGGTCCCACACAACAACATGGCATGCCAAGTCCACGTGGTGACATGGACCCAACCACTACGGTCCCATGATGTAGTGGTTCCACTGCCACATGGCACTCATATCGATGTGGGCCCTACCAGCTTGGTCCGACTAGACATAATCGGTGGGCCACCACGGGTAGGCCCAAATTCCTACGACCATGTGACATTCCACGTCAATGTGGGCCCTTACCACCGTGGTCCCACTAAACTGCACAAGTGGGCCACCATATGTGGGACCCGTGGGCCACGGACCCACACCGTAGTGGCCCCACGGCCACCTAGCATTCCACGTTGACCTTGGTCCCACGTAACAGAATCGGTGGCTCACCACGAGGTGGGACCCACCACCGTGGTCCTACAGAGGGTCTCCTAAGGCGGTGAGGATGTGACATCCCGACACAAGGCTTAATAAGATTAATATTTTACTCATACTAACAAGTTCTAACTTCTCTTTAGGAAGCCAAAATCTAAAGAGCTCTAAAGTTAAGCGTGTTTGGCTTGTAGAATTTTGGGGATGGTGGTGACCGACGGGGAAGTTCTTCCCAGATGCGTACGAGTGACCATGTTGGTCTATGAGGACAATTTTGATACTTAGAGAGCACATGTAAGTGGACCCGGGAGCTAGATGTTAGTGGGCCCAAGTGAGACATGATAGGAGGTGCCTTGTGGCGCCACCGCCATGGCGAAATCGGTGAAGTTTTGTGTTAGTCTTTGAAGATGTCCCGAAAAAGGAGCACTTTTGTCATGAAATTTCTTGGTTTTTCATGGTGCGTCAAATGTAACGCTCACTCTATGACGATCCCAAATTCGCCGTAAATTCGTCACAAAAGGTTGATAAATTTTGCATTTTCTATGACGAAAGCATTTTGTCATTGATGTAAACCTCTCCACTAACTGATCCGAATTCCCTTAGGGCCCGTTTGGATGTTAGTATTGAAGGCCGGAATTGGGAATTGGCATTGACTCCACCCCAAACAGAAATTGGCATTCGATATGTCTCTCTGATTCTAGATACAAAATTCATTTACAACTAAACAACAGAATTGGAATTTTGTTCATTTCCAATACTGCCCTAATTTGGTATTGGAGCCAATTCAATCACAGGGTCTCCAATATATACATCCAAACAGGCCCTTAGGCCATTCCTATTTCATCTCAAAACCAATAACTCATAAGTCAAAATTAAATTTTGTAGAGAAACAAACATTGTTCTCTTAGTTTTAAAGAGATAACTTATGTGGGGCTATGTTTGCAAGCATTGTAACTTTTAACTAATAAACCCAATGCACAAATCTAGTGGATCCGTGTCTAGCCTTCAGCGGTGTTTGTGCCTGCAGCGAACGCTCTACGTGAACCCCACCTTGCTTTAAGTTCTGGAGTCGACTCGACTGTGTTCTTACCTGTTACTCTCTCTTTGAAATGAAAACCCGCCCTATGGTTCAGATAATAAAAGGAAACAGACTGAACCGCACAAAAGAATATCTTAGGGACCAACAGACAGCTCAAAAGTACTAGGAGATGCAGCTCCAGAAAGGATAGGTTGAGACCTATTCATCATTGCCATGATTGGAAGAGGGCGCCTGCAACAGTGCGTCGTCAGACAGCCCAGGAGCTATCCCACAGTCAACACCCCAACCTTGAAGAATATCCAAAGGGATTGGACTAGCTTCACCTGTCTTTGGGTTAATCAGAAGAACTGGGCACGTCTTCCTCTTTTTAGATGGCTCACGATCAAGCCTTACCTCATGGAAACCATCCTTTTTACTGGTTGTCCTTGTGCTGCGTCTGACCATGCTATCAACCAAAGGAGACGCCGAGCTGCTTAGAGAAGCAGGTAAGGATAGGATATTGCCACTACGTCCTCCTCTCTTCTTCTGGCCTGCTGCGTTTGATGGGCTGGGCTTAATTTCCATTGGTGCATCACTCTCGTCTGAAACATCATCGCTCTCGTCTGAAACATTGTCGCCACCACTGCCCATGCTCGTGACAACGTGGCCACCGCTTTTCGTCCTCGCAACAGGGTAAACCCGGTGGACCCGTGCGTACCCCCGTGTGTCTGGTAGTGCCCAAAGCTCGGTGGAGTCGACCATGTTTGTTTCAGTTTCCAAAACCCAAGCCATGTCATCCGTCTTCAACGTCCAGATGTCAAAGGCAGTGTCATGCTCAGAGCAGCCACACTGGGAGCAGCGGCGAGGTGCGACGGTGACCAGCTTCACCTCACCACGAGAGTTGGTGCACAAGAAGCGTTGGTGCTTCAACGCCACCTCAGGGTACGGCACATACCGCAGCTCCGGACTCTGTGTTTGAAGGGACTAATCCAAGGTACTCCATTTTCTATCCTAGTTGACTCGGGGAGTTCTCACACGTTTCTCAGTTCAAGTGTGGCAGCAGCTCTATCAGGGGTTGTCAGTTTGGCAGTTCCATTGTCAGTTCAGGTTGCTAATGGGGAGGTGGTTCTCTGTGATTCCCATATCCCAAATGTTGTATGGTCCACACAGGGCTGCGAGTTCATCAACAACCTGAAGATTCTGCCCATGTCTGCATTCGATATGATTCTGGGGATTGACTGGCTTTCGAGTTTCAGTCCAATGTATGTTGATTGGGCAAGCTGATGGATTTCTATTCCATACAAGGGCTCTATGGCTGTGTTGTTGGGTGACCTGACTGAACTCCCAGTAGGCTCAGTGATTCAGCTGTCTCTTATTCAAGACACCAGTCAGTCTGATCAACAGGCATCTATTATTCCAGAAGTTTAGTCCTTGCTCTCTGAATATTCTGAGTTGTTTCAGTCACCTAAAGGCTTACCTCCTAGACGCGCCTGTGATCATAGTATTCCATTGATTCCTGGTGCCTCTCCTGACTTTGCTCGATCTTACAGATATGCTCCTGCCTTGAAGACTGAAATCGAGCGTCAAGTGCATGATATGTTGCAACAAGGCATTATTCAGCCCAGCTCGAGCCCATTTGCCTCCCTAGTACTTCTGGTTAAGAAGAAGGACAACAGTTGGCGCTTTTGTGTTGACTATCGTCAACTCAACGCCATTACTGAAAAGGGAAAGTTTCCTGTTCCTGTGATTGAAGAACTGCTAGATGAGTTGTCAGGTGCTCAGTACTTCTCTACATTGGACTTACAAGCCGGATTTCATCAGATTCGGATGCGAGAAGGTGAGGAATTCAAGACAGCTTTTCAAACACATTTCGGACAATTTGAGTTCCGGGTCATGTCTTTTGGCCTGACAGGCGCACCTGGAACTTTCCAACGGGCTATGAACGTGACCTTGGCACCCGGGCTACGCAAGTTCATTCTGGTGTTCTTCGACGACATATTGATATACAGTCGCACTCTAGATGAGCACATGGAACATCTTCGTCTGGTTTTTCAGCTCTTAGCCCGAGACAATTGGAAATTGAAGATGTCTAAATGCACCTTTGCTAAGACCGAGTTAGCCTACCTCGGGCATGTGATTAGTGCTAATGGCGTGGCCAATCGATCCAAAGAAAGCTACAGAGGCGTTGCGGATGGCGGTTCGGCAGATCGCTGAAAGAGTTGCGGTCCTTTCTCGGCTTGGCTGGCTACTATCGACGTTTCGTGCGCCATTTTGGGGTGATCTCCCATCCATTGACTAACTTACTGAAGAAGAGTGCCCTCTTCATCTGGACAGTTGAACACGATGCCGCTTTTAGTGCTCTAAAGTCTGCTCTCTGTCAGGCTCCGATTCTGTCTCTGCCTGATTTCTCCCGGCCTTTTGCAATCGAGACCGATGCTTTTGAGGCGGGCATCGGTGCCGTTCTCATGCGGGATGGCCATCCACTGGCATTCTGCAGCAAGGCTTTGGGACCCAAGTCCAAGGGATTGTCGACCTATGAGAAAGAATTCATGGCGATTTTGATGGCAGTTCAGATGTGGCGTTCTTATTTGCAGTTCCAGGAGTTCGTCATTTACACCGATCAGTGCAGTCTGACTCAAATTGGTGATCAACGCTTACATACTCATTGGCAGCAGCGGGTTTTTACCAAGCTACTGGGCTTCTGATCTGAGTGGTCTATCGTTCGGGAGCTTCTAATCGGGCCGACGGCGCCGTCCGCACATCCGGATCCTCCTGCTCGATGTGCGGTTGTCTCTGTGATGGTTCCTACCTGGGTCACTCCTGTCATTGAGAGTTACCATAAGGATGTTGCTGCTCAACAACCGCTCTCCAAATTATCCTTGGATCCCGCATCGCACCACACTACACTCTATTTCAGGGCGTGCTGCGTTACAAGGACCGCATCTGGGTGGGGGATGACTCTGCTTTGCGCCAGCGCTTGATTGCAGCGTTCCATCAGAGTGCTTGGGCAGGTCATTCGGGTGTTCTGGTGTCTTACCGCCGTTTGAAACAATGCTTTGCCTGGCCTGGTATGAAATCTGCGGTGCGCGACTTTGTACAGAGTTGCATCGTCTGTCGGCCAGTCCAAGGTCGACCGTGCTCGCTCACCTGGCTTGCTGCAGCCCCTGCCGGTGCTTGAATCTGCTTGGGAAGTTATTTCCATGGATTTCGTCGAGGGATTGCCTCCATCTGATTCCTATAATTGCATTCTAGTTGTGGTGGACCTATTGACGAAGTATGGGCACTTCATTCCACTTCGTCACCCCTACACTACTCTATCTGTTGCCCAGACTTTCTTCAGAACTGTTTATCGGCAACATGGCCTCCCAAAGATCGATCGATTATCTCGATCGTGACACCATCTTCACCAGTGATGTTTGGTCTGAGGTTTTCAAAATGGCTGATGTCACTTTATGCAAGACCACCGCTTATCATCCCGAGCCAGATGGACAAACGGAGCGCCTCAATCAGTGTCTGGAAACTTATTTGCGCTGCTATGTACATGCATGTCCCAAGAAGTGGTGTCAGTGGTTGCCTTCCGCGGAATTCTGGTACAACACCTCTACTCACTCTGCTATTGGTCGTTCACCATTTGATGCCCTGTTCGGGTATGCTCCCCGCCACCTGGCCGTCAATCCATCCCCGTGCGCTAATACGGCGGTGGTCTCTTGGGCTTCGATCGACGTATGATGGATGAACTACTCCAACAGCACCTCAATCGCAAAGAGGATGAAGAAGCGGGCGGACAAACATCGCTCTGAACGTTCCTTCAACGTTGGCGATATGGTTTTCCTCAAAATTCAGCCGTATGTTCAGACTTCCCTTGCTCCTCGGTCTCATCAGAAGCTGGCTTTTCGGTACTTTGGTCCTTACCGCGTCCCGAGCGCATTGGGTCTGTTGCTTACAAGCTGGAGCTGCCTGCCCATTCCGCTATTCACCCCGTCTTCCATGTTTCATTACTGAAGCGGGCTGTTGGCAACCATCGGTGACGCCGGTCCTTCCTACCGACTTCTCTTTTCATTTGGCTCCTGAACAGGTTCTTCAGACCCGGATGGTGTCTCCCGTGGTACCTACCAAGTCAAGCAAGTGCTCATCAAATGGAACAACCTTTGCCCCGCCATTTGGCGACACAGGAAGATTTTGAGGCCATCCGCCAAGAGTTTCCGCGATCGCCTGCTTGGGGTCAAGCGGTGTGCAAAGGAGGACGGGATGTTAGCAGCTCCAACCCAGGAATGGACCAGGACCGTGATCAAGCCCAACCCGAGGAGCGGCCCAAGTCGACAAGGCCCGTCAAGGCGAACCAGCGATACAAGGGAAACGATTGGGCCGTCTGAGTGTTTGCATACGCGAGCCGAGGCCATGCCTCTGTAATATATATATATTCCCATTGCGAGCACGAGAGAGTTATCGTTGATTTGAACCAAACATTTATCCTGTAATCTTCCTTCTGAATTCGAATGAAACCAGCTGTTCTTCGTCGTTCCTCAATTCTTCTCTCTAATTTCCCCTTTCCGATGAATTCCTCGAGCCGAGATCCTCACACCGCCTTATGGTGCGAGCAAAGATCCACCGAGGAGAATCGGTGGCGGCTGTTGACACTTGTTATCATATAAATTTATTAATCAAATAAACATGAGAAAGGGGTATAAATCATAATAACAACCTAGAATAAGGGGTCACTAACATATTTCCATCAGTTTTGGTAAAGTTGTGAATTGCGGGGACTAAACAGAAAACACCGCATTGCGTGAGCCGTACGACTACGCAACGTAATGAAATCCAACTCCGAGAGAAGACCCTAGAAGGCACTGGACTAATCCCGACGTGAACGAGACTTAACACCCAAGAAACCATCATCTAGAAGACTCCAGAAGACACGACGGATTACGGGCACCAGGGTGGGCCAGCCCACAGGCGATCGGCCCAATAATGGGGCCGATCGGCATCCCCCGCCACGTCAGCCCTGCCTCTGGAAGCTTCCTCAACCGACTTCAAGACTCAATCTAATCCACCCGTTTAATGTCGGTTTGATCCGAGGGTGTCGGTATGATCACGAGTTGTATCTAGGTCAACCCCTGGCACCTCCTCCTCCTATATAAGCGCACCCTAGACCCCCTTTCGGATCATCTAGTTCATAATCAAGTTCAAGCGCTTCAAGATCCAAGTCATCAATCCCACGCTCTAGAAACACCGCTTTAGGAAGAGTAGCAATCAAGATTAGATCTAGTAGGAAGGGAGAAATCCGCTCCCCGATCGTCGGAGGCCGGCTCAAGATCGGGCCTCGTTCTTGTAAGTTCTTCATTGTAAGTAGTCTTCAAGTTCCGCACACGTTCTTAATATGAATATCTTGATCATGTTTATATTCGAGATTATTTGTTCTAGTATTTACTTTGATTACATGTTTAGCATAGTTGAATTACTTTTATGTTCATGCATGGATTCGTATAGCGCTCATCCATCAATATTATGGGTGAGTGGTAGAGACGATGTAATCGTGGTGATTAGATCTTATTTACTGCGTTTGCACCCTATGTGCCGGGTCGTGTGGTAGATCGTGGTGGTGACAGCACCATTGAGTCCTTTGCAATCCATCCCCGTATGTAGGCCTAGCGGATGATATTATTCGGGTTGTTCTAAGTTTCGGCCTTAGTCTTCGCGGATTCTGTCCTCATGTGTGGATTTAATTAGTCTTTCTTCAATGATTGTTAGATGTATTGCACTAATCGGGTAGATCCTAACTTATAGTTTAGAGTTACATATTGGAGTTTCTAATGGTAGCTAACCTATGAATTGCTATCGTCCATTGTTTGACACTTTCCAAGATGCACACCGGATATGACTTGGTTGAATCTATTTATTAGAACTTTTATCATTATCTTTATTGTGAACTTTGATCCCTGTTTATGTAATTAATAGATTTAATACTTAAGCTTTGCATACGAGAGATGATTAAGATGTTTAGTACACACATGCATAGTTAATTCATGATAATAGACTTCTTTCCCTCGTGGTAGAATATAAATTCAATACCCGGTTCTTACTCCCGGTTAAAATGCTACAATGGTATATTCATATCTGTAAACTTATGATACCCATTATAATTGTTTATTTACTTATTGAGAAGTTTATCAAGGCATAGTACGAATATTTTATTCTTTGCATATTAGTAGTTTAACTATAGGGATGACAACCTTTTCGGATATGCTATGAACTGCAATGAATAATTTTCTTTTAGTTTTATCTCGAAGCAACATCTCGATATTCATTTTTGACGCCATTGCTAGTGATAGGTTTATATCTGTTTCTAGTTAGTGACGTTAGAAATACCAACAAGCATTTTTGGCGCCGTTGTTTTGGAAAGAAAGTCTTTAGCCCAAGAAAATACAAATATAAGAATAACTTGCATGCATCTCTCTCACGCATTGTAAAGTATTAAATTTATCACTAATTGCTTAAACAGGTTTACCCTTGTTATTATTCTTTCTATCTATTTCAGGGTAATGTATGAATAGGAATCTTCCTGAAAACTTCGTTTCCGATCCAGAAAAACTCTTGAAGCAGGCAAGATCCAAGTTGAAGTCTCGACCCAAGATCGCTGCCTCGGAAGACTCCTCCACTGTGCGAAGCTTAACACCCGTGTTCGAAGTCATGGCGAACAAGACCCTCCGCGAGTACTCTGCACCGACTACGGCCAACATCCGCCTTTGGGCCGACAAATCGAGGTGGGGAGACAAAGCTTTTGAGCTCAAGCCTGCACTCATCAACATGGTACAAGCTAGCCAATTCTGTGGAAAAGCCCATGAAGATGCCAATGCTCACCTACAAAACTTCCTAGAGATCTGTGGCACCTTCACCATCAAAGATGTCTCAAGTGATGCAATCCTACTTCGCCTCTGCTCCCATTCTCACTCTTGGGACGAGCGAAGCAAAGGGTTCTATGCCAACAAAGACAAACTCACTACTTGGACACTCTGCTCTCTTGCCTTCCTGGCAAAGTTCTTCCCTATAGGCAAAACCAACGCCTTTACGGGGAAAATCTCAAGTTTCCAAAGAAGAACACGACGAATCCGTTCCTGCAGGCGTGGGAACGCTTCCAAGACTACATCACCGAATGCCCACACCATGGAATGGAGAACTGGCTACTCATGCGGACCTTCTATCACGGGCTCAACAACAACACCCGTGAGACCATGGACGCCGCCGCCGGAGGTGCTTTCCCCCCCCCCTTACACCGAATCAAGCTACCGACCTTGTGGAGAAGATGGCATCAAACCAAGCTTGGAATGAGGACCGTCAACCCCGCAAGAGAGAGAGGGAATGCACCAGCTGAAAAGAGGTAGACATGCTTTGTCGCCAAAATGGACCTAATCATGAAGAAGCTTGAAGACAAAGCTCCCGAGAAGAAGGAAGTCATGCAACTCTTCGATTCCCGCATGACATGTGAAGAATGTGGCAACACCGGACACTTTCGGCAGCCACCGTCCCCGATGGAAGAGGACGTGAACTACATCATCATCAACAACAACAACAACAACCAAAGATCGTCCCCCGAATCAAGGATGGAATCAACAGAGACCCAACTACCAAGGTAACTACTCAGGTAACTATCAAGGTAATAACTCTTTTAATAATTTCCCACCTTTAAGAGAGTTAGTACAAAACCAAGGTAGACTCATGGATAATCTGTCTAAGAAGTTAGCTTCCAACGATAAAATGCTAGAAGCTATTAGTGCTAAAATGGAAAGCTTTTCTTCTGCAAATAAAGAACCAAAGATAGCTTTAATAAAATGATAGAATCTCGTTATCTCAGCTGGCTTTATCTGCTCCTATGCCTAACCCAAGTAAGATTCCGGGCCAGCCGAAAGAATTAGAATCTGCAAATCTTGTCGATGTCTATTATGCAGGTATTCAGACCAAGGGTGCACGAGAAGGACTGAACTGCACTGACTGGGTATGCCCGCCAAGAAGGGAGATCCGGGGAGACCAGTCATCATCACCATCGAGATCGGCGACCGCACCTACGATGCACTCTCGCGACTTTGGCTCAAGTGTCAACATCATGCCTAAGGTAAACCTTGAGCCCGAGTTCAGATTTATTATATACAACCATGTGTCTACAACTTGCGGATCGGTCGCTATGCTACCCCGAGGGGATCCCGAAGACGTTTGTCTTTACGTCGGTAAACTCTACGTGGCCACCGACTTCGTGGTCCCGGATACGGGCAAAGGTAAGGACGCCCCGATCATTCGGGACGCCCGCTCCTTGCGACCACCAAGGCCATCATCTACGCCGACACCGCGAAGATCGCTTCACCGTCAACAAACAGAGGGAGAGATTCAACTGCAAACACAAGACCCTAGCTCCCCTGTTCCATCGGTACCACTAACGCACCACAAGTACACGCACCATTTGCCGAGGAGAAAACAAGAAGAAGAAGCAAGAACAAGAAGAACCGTCAACCTCGACCACACGTGGAGCAAGTCTTGATGATCAATCAAGTTGCAACAGGACACAAGGCTCGGCACACTCCACCACCGCTAGAGAAGTTAGACGACCCTGGAGTTCCATCAATCCACTGCTCCATCAATCGGTGGAACTTCCAAAGAAGTTGTCCGTGACACGGATCGGGCATCAACTTAATGTCAAAGGTAACGTATCAATTGATATATGGTAATCTGCCTTTGTGCTCCACCTATGTAATGCTTTGCGATGGCGGATCAATCACACCGATTCCCGGAAGGTATTGCACCGAAACGCCCCCGTCAAGATCAAAGACTCATTATGTCCTCACCGACTTCTTAGTCATGGACATGGGAGAAGAACAAGATCCTCCTATAGTACTTGGAAGACCGTTCCTGAACACTACAAGAGCCATCATCTACATCAGGACGGGCGAGATCCACTTCCAGTTTCAAGGTAAAAAGATACGTTGTTTCTTCAATACTTACACTAACAATGAACAGCCACCAAGAAAGACCAAGGGCCAGAGGCGTCTCCCCGAGATTACAACGAAAGCTTGGACTCAAAGATGGAGAACATTAAGAGGATGGAGAAGGACATCAAAGAAAAGTACACTCAGCTCCTACCCATCTTGAACTCGCACCGCCACACCGTAAAGGTCTCCACCAAAGAAACAAATTTGGAAAAAGAGAGAAGCACACCCACCAAGAAGAACAACAAGAGTACGGAGACCCGACCGGTCGCGGCATCATCAACTGAACAATCGACTTCCACGGCTACTTCGTCTACACCGGCCATTGAAATCCTTGAAGGACCCCTACCGGGTACAACGTTCAAACGAGGGCCCATAGACGACTCCACGCCATGGGAGTAAGTGCTCTAAACTCTCCCGAGAGGTAACTTCGGTATTTATCTGCATATTTAATTTTCTCGCAAAGCATATCTCAATTAGCATATTTCCTTTAGTATAATTACTCTTTCTAAATCTGCATTTAAGAAAATCATAAAAATATGTTTGTTGCATTTGCATCAGTATCCTAAAGCCCCATGCAAGCACTCCTTGCTGTGGTGGCATAAAAATAAAAATACAAAAATATTGCACTCATATGTTTTTGCATTAGCATCCCTATTGCATAGAAAAATTTTCAAAAGATATGTGGGCACATGAAGGTCCACACTTTTTTTAAAAAAATCCAAAAAGAAGTGAGCACATGAAGGCTCACAATAACATCCTAGAATTTGTTCCTTCGGGTATGTGCGAAATTAATATTAACAGGGAGAACATTAAAGGAGACCCCTGAAAGAGGAGCAAGCTTCAAGGATGAACAAAGGACTACTTCAAGATCAAGCTTGGGGAGAGCACCCCCCGTTTACCACGATAAGTATTATTATCTTATGTCTTAAATATTAGCTAGATATATATTTGCTTAGAGTTAATGAGTCTTAAATAAAAGTCTTAGTGTTAAAGAGTCAAATAAATGCTAGATCTTTGCTAGATTGCTTTCTTCCTTTTAATTATGATCTTGATGATATATGCTAAGGAAATGATGAATAGTTGCTCCGCCTTAATCCCTCTTAAAAGTACTTACACTTTGGACTTAGATTCTCCCGAAACTTTAAATGCTTAATTTTGCTCTAAACCCAATACCTGTGGGAAGCACATGCTTAATCTGAGTCTTAGCATTAAAGGATAAAGGTACATGAAAAGTTGAGCTGCTGTTTATCATATTCCTAGAGATACCTGATTCCTGGTTTTTATCTTTGAAAATTATAAAATATTACATGATGAGTTCCTTAGCTATGACCCTTAAGAGTTTCGCATCAAGATCATCCCACTCCACTAAATACGCTGCTTCTAACCCGGAAGTACGCCTCCCCATATTCCATAAAGCCGCTAGCCATAAAAATATATATATATATATAATAAACTCTTGCAATTTTTGGATATGTCTCTCTCATTATTCATGCTAAAAAGAGGCTGGGCTACATTCGAAAAAAAAAAAAAAAAGAAAAAAAAAGAGAGAAGAGAAAAAGAAAAATAAATATTTAGAGAGAAAAAGTGAGACGAGAGAGGGAGAGTAATGGACAAAAGTCATACTAGGCGAGAAGGGCCTACCTCCCTAAATATATTTAGAGATGAATAATGGACACGTGTCCGAGGGTGAGTAGGGCCCACATCTCTAAGGAGAGAGAAAAATGGACACAAGTCCGGGGCAAAGCCCACCTCTCCAAGAATGGATAGCCCAGGTCTTAGCAATTTTTAGAAAGAGAGATGTAGTCCAAGATGCTTGAGAAGAAAAATACTAAAAGGCTAAAGGCTATCTACTACCTTTCATCCTCATCCACTTCACCACTATCATCCCACTATGTATGTTCCCCTACATGTGTAACTCCACTACATACCATCTACTTAAGAGGGTCATACATAGGAATCTCTGAGTTTCTTTTGAAAAATATTGCAAAACCCCAGGATGATAGTTGATCGAAGAACTTGAGACATGGTACTTAACTTGATTGTTTTATCTTGCTTATGATTCATGAAAAGGCTACGCCCCATGGTAAACAGGTATGAGAGAGCAATCTGGTTAAGAGGAGAATTTATTTCTGATAAAACACAAGATTTCGAGGTATGAAAACGTAGTAGCAACTCCCGATCCTACTATAGCATATAGCTTTGCTAGGGACTAGAAAAGGGTAAGCTTGGGGAGTTTGTTGACACTTGTTATCATATAAATTTATTAATCAAATAAACATGAGAAAGGGGTATAAATCATAATAACAACCTAGAATAAGGGGTCACTAACATATTTCCATCAGTTTTGGTAAAGTTGTGAATTGCGAGGGACTAAACAGAAAAACACCGTAATTCGTGAGCCGCACGACTACGCAACGTAATGAAATCCAACTCCGAGAGAAGACCCTAGAAGGCACCGGACTAATCCCGACGTGAACGAGACTTAACACCCAAGAAACCATCATCTAGAAGACTCCAGGAAGACACGACGGATTACGGGCACCGTGGTGGGCCAGCCCACGGGCCGATCGGCCCAATAATGGGGCCGATCGGCATCCCCCCGCCACGCCAGCCCCCGCCTCACGAAGCTTCCTCAACCGACTTCAAGACTCAATCTAATCCACCCGTTTAATGTCGGTTTGATCCGAGGGTGTCGGTATGATCACGAGTTGTATCTAGGTCAACCCCCGCACCTCCTCCTCCTGCTATATAAGCGGACCCCCTAGACCCCCTTTTCGGATCATCTAGTTCATAATCAAGTTCAAGCGCTTCAAGATCCAAGTCATCAATTCCACGCTCTAGAAACACCGCTTTAGGAAGAGTAGCAATCAAGATTAGATCTAGTAGGAAGGGAGAAATCCGCTCCTCGATCGTCGGAGGCTGGCTCAAGATCAGGCCTCGTTCTTGTAAGTTCTTCATTGTAAGTAGTCTTCAAGTTCCGCACACGTTCTTAATATGAATATCTTGATCATGTTTATATTCGAGATTATTTGTTCTAGTATTTACTTTGATTACATGTTTAGCATAGTTGAATTACTTTTATGTTCATGCATGGATTCGTATAGCGCTCATCCATCAATATTATGGGTGAGTGGTAGAGACGATGTAATCGTGGTGATTAGATCTTATTTACCTGCGTTTGCACCCTATGTGCCGGGTCGTGTGGTAGATCGTGGTGGTGACAAAGACCATTGAGTCCTTTGCTATCCATCCCCGTATGTAGGCCTAGCGGATGATATTATTCGGGTTGTTCTAAGTTTCGCCTTAGTCTTCGCGGATTCTGTCCTCATGTGTGGATTTAATTAGTCTTTCTTCAATGATTGTTAGATGTATTGCACTAATCGTAGATCCTAACTTATAGTTTAGAGTTACATATTGGAGTTTCTAATGGTAGCTAACCTATGAATTGCTATCGTCCATTGTTTGACACTTTCCAAGATGCACACCTGGATATGACTTGGTTGAATCTATTTATTAGAACTTTTATCATTATCTTTATTGTGAACTTTGATCCCTGTTTATGTAATTAATAGATTTAATACTTAAGCTTTGCATACGAGAGATGATTAAGATGTTTAGTACACACATGCATAGTTAATTCATGATAATAGACTTCTTTCCCTGTGGTAGAATATAAATTCAATACCTGGTTCTTACTCCTGGTTAAAATGCTACAATGGTATATTCATATCTGTGCGCTTGCGGATACCCAGTTATAATTGTTTATTTACTTATTGAGAAGTTTATCAAGGCATAGTACGAATATTTTATTCTTTGCATATTAGTAGTTTAACTATAGGGATGACAACCTTTTTCAGATATGCTATGAACTGCAATGAATAATTTTCTTTTAGTTTTATCTGAAGCAACATCTGATATTTATTTTTGACGTCATTGCTAGTGATAGGTTTATATCTGTTTCTAGTTAGTGACGTTAGAAATACCAACAGCGGGCGGGGCGGGTGATGAACATGCTGCTGGAGGTAGTTGCGATTGCGACGACAGGAAGGAACCCATTGCATGCGACGTCGTCGTTGCAGGTTGGTCTCTGTGACGAGCAGATGAGCAATCTATTTTTGCGTTGAAAACTCCCTAGTCGACAATAGGATCTGCTGACCAAAATCACTAGATCCCGTACCCTCGTGTGTTTTTCTTACTTGTTTCCAAAATTGAAGAATATATATGTTGCCCTGTTGATTCAGACGAAGAGCTGGAGTTCGACTTTCGTGAAGATTAGACGAAAATTAAGGTTCTGTCCCCACCCTTCCTGCCTGTGGATAATGTGTTAGCTTCCACTTATTTTGTCATTTTGGATGGTCTGCCATGGTTTCTAAGTGAAACCCGGTTTTAATAAAGAAATTTTCTATAATAATTGAGGAAAAATTCAATGGTTGACATCGCCGAGAGCAGCCGATCCGACGGCTACAAAGATAGGAGGCAACAGGAGGCAAAAACACGGAGGCAAAATTGCCTCCTGTTGTGTCTATGACGGTGGGCCATAAGAGCAAAATTGCCTTCCGTTGCCTCCCGTCAACGTGGGGATTAGCACTAGACTGTAATTGCATTCTTGTAATTCTTTTTTTTGACCGGGACAAAACGGTAACTTCATAACTTCATAAACGTGTCTATAGTTAGTTGGATTAAAGAAAAAGAAAATCAATAACTCGTTATTCGTTCTAGGGTTCGTCGATCCCGAGTCGGCGGCACCGGTGGTTCGTTGATCGCCGCCGCAGCTGATCCGCCCGGTCCTTCCCGTCGCCGGAGGGACCGGATCCGGCCGTGCAAAGACAGGGATTCGACAACGTGCCCTTCTTCTCCGCCGCGGGCGCCTCCATCTTGCGGCACGCGGCGCCGCGCCGCCGGGGCCGCAAGTGCGGCGGGTCGTGGCTTCGCCGCGCGTACTCGGGCGGCGGGAGGGCGCGGGCGAGGCCGCCACCGGCGCCGCGGCGCGAGGGCGCGGCACTGGTGCGGCCGGGACGCGGCGCCGGGTCCGGGCTTGGCCTCGCCCGGGCGCGTGCGCTCCGCCGGCCGCGGCTCCGCTGCCCCGACGGACGCCAAGCCCTGTCGCGATGCCTGCGTCGTTCGCGCGCGTGGCCCTCCAACCCCGCCACCGCCTCGCTCCTCGAGGCCGCCGTCGCGGCTTCTCTCCGGCGCACCCAGCGCTGCGACACCAAGTGCGGAAGGCCACGGCGGGGCGATTGGCCTGACCCGACCGTCTCCGCACCGAACAAGAGCTCGCCGACGCCAGCTCCTAGCGAGGCACCCTCCACCTGCGCCCCGTTCTTGACTGGTGTGTGCCGAATCCCCCCTCCCCACTTCAACCTCGACGCGTGGATGATTGGCTCAAACGATGAATTATTTTGCTGAATTTGTGCCGTGGAATCTGATAGAGCAGGTACATCTGAAAAACTATTGATGTCAGAGTAGACAAATGGTGGTGGAGTAGTGCCTTAGCATTTGGCAATGCCTTAGCACTAATTTCTTCAGAATTAGTGCTGTATTTGCTGTCGTTGGCCTTGTTATTCAGGTTGATGAATTCTTCCAGAGTAGTTATCCTGTGCATGAATCAGGAAATGTGTTGAGGGGGATCATGCTTAGTTATTTCGACGAAGATGGCGGAAGGAGATGGCAGTACTTACCCTGTCTTGCTGAAAAGGGAGGTATCATCCAGAAATAGGTAGAGATCACTGCACAGTATTGATCCAATCAGACAGCTTGTTTTCCTGTCAATGACTGCAAACCCCATTTTTTCCTTTGAGAGATATGGGGTGAACCAGTAAAATGATTAAGCACCTAGTTTTCTGTTAGTAATGGGGAACTACTACCATTGCAGTTTATGTTGTGTTATGTTCATGACATAAAATTTTCAAATGATTTAGAGAATGTGGTGATACACATCCTTCACAGCCATGAAGATGTCTCACATGTAATCATGGTGTAAGTGAGAGATGCTCATGGTTGTGATGGATGCATAGTTGCATATAGTTCAAATCCTTTAAAATCTTAATGACATGGTTGTACCCATATATTTAAATTAAAACAAAGGTTAAAATGGCAAAAAAAATTAATAAAGAGAAAGGAGAAAATAAACAAACAACCAAAAAATCTTGTAAAAACAACAAAAATAGGTCCCTTTTGGGGATGGAATCCAAGACATGAGGTTTATGCTACATGGGCCTTACCATTGCGCTACTTTCGTTTATTGTCAACGCTGTGACTTACTTATTCTTGTAAAGTAAAAATCAAGGGACCGGCAATCCTAATTTTTCGGGAGGAGGAAAATTACGGGAACCGTTTTCTCCTAAACTTACTCGCGATCGCGGCCCTCCTCCCGAAATTCTCTGCGCCGGCGGCGGTTTCCCTCCCCCGAAATTTTTGCCGTGACTAAGTTTCTCTGGCGAATTTTTTTGCCGTGACCAGGATCACGAAATTTTTGCCGCCCGCGCTTTCCACAAAATTAGAAGCCGCCACACGCCGGACTCTATATAGGATCACGTAGTTTTCAGCTGCTAATCGCCATCCGTGACTATAGGATCGTAGTTTCCTTCTTCTCCCATAGCTTTACGTCAGCCGTTTCTCCGGCGAACAAGAGACCTGCCCTAGCCCTAGCACCATGGACTCCGACCAAGAAACCACGCCCATCCAGGCAAGCGGGCATCAAAACGCCGCTGCTCCTCGCGCTGATTCACGGCGACGCGCCGGGCGGGCGCGCTCACGCCGAACGCGATGATCTCGGGCGATGGACTCGAAGGTGAGGCGAACGAACACGTCCTGCAGGTACATGGCGGCGCCCGACGCGGCAAGGGACGACGAGGTGCGGCACGAGGCTGTTGCGAGCATGCGCTTGTCTTTGCGGCGACTCGGGCGCTGAACCACGCGTCCGACAGCAACCCGTGCGCCTTGCACCTCTGGAACGCCCACGACTGGATCCGCGGGCGTCTGGAACGCCCACAACTCATGCCCATCTATGGCCTGCAACTTGTTACCGTCTACGACAACGGAACGGAAACTGTACTTGCAACGCCGAATACTCAAGAGGAAGAGGAAGATGATGAGCCCAGATAGCCCAAGCGAGACTGTTGGATCTAACAGTGCCTAGTTACATAATTGCATTTACTATTCGATTAATTTTCTATATAAACTCTATGTAATTTCATTTTTTCTTGCATTATCCATGAAGTAGAACGTCTTGAAAATCTTGTCTAGTTACATAATTGCGTGAACTATTTGATTCAGTTTCTTAGTTTAATTGAAGTTCGAATAGAGTGATTTCTTGTACTACTTTACCAAGTTGACGTTGTATTTGTGTACTACTGAATGAGTAGAGTACATGTACATGTTTGATTGTTTGGTAGCCGTAAACCTGCTGCCGCTTGGTTAGTCAATTGCAACATGAAACAAGTACTGAGAACCGAGCAACCGCCAAATTGCTCTAGCATTTCTGGATTCAGTAATACCAAACTGATGGAGAAAATGGGACTATGTAGTGCTGGACTCTGGGCAAAGGACAAGAATTTACATAGCATCTATGAAATTCCGAACTGTATTGCCGATCTCAAGAAATGAATATATAAAGATTAGAGAATAATAAGTAAGAAACAAAGAAGAGAATCACTGGCTCACACTGGCACTGGGATTGCATTACCCGTTCACAGTAATTTACACCATGTATTTATCATCTTATATTATGTATCCTATTGTTTGCAAATGTCTTGCTTCGATTGATCGAATTGAAGCCCTGAAACTCAGCTGTTTCTGAAGTTAGACTGAACAGAAACCTTGGCTCTGTCGCTCACGAAGGCAAGCAAACTTTGGAAAAGGAGACGGAAAAACTGGCAACAAATTCCGGTGTCTACACTTGGATGAAGGAGTGGCAGGGCACCCCCATGAGCTGCGCCAAGGTGGTTGACCTGAGCTTCCACTCCTTTACGGCCGGGTCCTCCAGGAGCAGCACCTTGTCCTTGTCCTGGACGCCCGCCATGTGCAGGTGCTCGCAGTCGTCCCTCTCCTTGCCCTTGTACAGCAGCCTCTGCTCCGTGGGCCACAGCCCGGTCACCAGCGACAGCATCACCTTCAGGTCGCCTGCATTGTCGTCAGCATAATTTTTAAAACACATCTTAAGACAAAAGAAATGGTAAATAACAGACAATATTGGCCATGTCTAATTTGGAATGCAGCAGAGGGACATGCATTGGGTATTGTCATTGATTAGCAAATCAAATTGCACAATTCAGTACTATTTCAGTACACCTGTTAACAACATGTATTTCCAATTACTAGTGCAAATCAAAAAGAGCCCTTGGCACTATGTTCGTCAGGCTGCAGCCTTCATTCTATAGTAAGCATATCAAGGAAGTACTGGAGTACACGAAAATTCTTGTACAATAGTCTTGTCCAGTACTGAAAGAACTATGAGAGCATATGCAGACTTTTGTAACACTGGCGATATGCACTCAATTTTTTTTCAATGATGGTATCATGGTATAAGCAGCTTGAAACACACATTAATCGTTTACACACCACATATCCATCTGAAATCCACTGTATTAAATCACACTTAATTGTTATGTTCCCATTCGGATCGAGTGGATCGTATGCATCTGCAGATTACCAAGGAAAGTATACTACTATCTCTAAATCGGAATCTGAAAAAAAATAAGGAGATTGCAGTAGCACATGTACAGTAAGGAAATCTGATAGAACCAGCGACCAAGAGGGTTGCAACTAGCCATAAAACAACATGACCTTGGTAGTTTTAAATAGGGGAACTAACATATTGGCAGCAAATGAAAGAACTGTACAGTCAGCTGTTTGAGCGGTCAGATTACCAAATTCAAAGTGCTTGAGTTCATGAACTCTGGACCATTTTATTTACCTTTGGCAAATCATATGTCTGGCACATCCTCAGGGAGCATTGTTTCCTACAAATGATGAACATTAGCCATGCCTCACAGACAGCGAGTTTTCAGCTTTCATAAACATTATAGCTAAGCAGATAGAAATAGCTAAGCATGTTTCAGACTACTACTCATTGGCAAAAGCTACCATTTACTGAAAAAAACTTAAGTAGCAGTGTCACTTGTACATGCATACAGCAACTATTTCACACATGTAGAAATGGTATGACATAATGTTCTTTAGATTAAGCAATGCACCCCAGTTCAGGAGTTCCCATGCTACAGACAAGAATGAATTCAGAGACCCTTTACAGCCAGAACACCTTATTTCAGTATCTAGCGCTACAAAAAACAATACTAATATTCACCAACTCTGATCCTCTGCATCTAAGCCATCAAGGTCACGAATCTCACTATCCCCGGAGATCACATCTCAATTCAAAGAACAGGAAATTGTAGTCACCATCACACAACGTACGTAACTAGGCAATTGACAGCTCTACTTGCCAGTAAGAGTGCAGAATTTAAAACAAAAGCAATCCGAGGTGTGTTTACCTTTTCCATGGCGTTGGAGCCGTTGGCAATCCCAGCAGCCTCGAGAGCCTTCTTGGCACTGACGATGCAGTAGTGGATGCAGTCGTCGAGGCGATGGTCGTTCTTCCCGTCGATGTATCCCTCGGAGGAGAAGCCCCGGATCTGGCCGGCGCGCCGGGCTAGGCGACGATTGACGGCGCAGGCGGGCCTGCGTCCGCGCTGCAACAAGATGCCGTGGCCGGCGGCGGGGGCACCGGCGCCCGACTGCGAGGGCGAGGGCTGGATGAGGAGGAGCGGCGGGGTTGAGGGCGAGCGCAATGTCGGCGCCGAGGGCGGGCCGGCGGCGGCGGCGGCGGCGAGGGAGGGCCAGCGACGGGGCAGCTTCACGATTTTGACGAAGAGGCGACTGGCGTGTCAATCGGGATCGTGGGGGCGGCTGCGGGTTAGGGAAGGGGTGCGGGTGTCTTTAGATTACCCAATGACTATGTTACCCTTCCACCACAAAAAAAATTTAGGGAGGCAAGGGGAGCAAAAATCAAGCACCATAGAAGGGCTCCCTTTAATAAAACCCTTGCAAGACTCAAATTACCTTCTAGTATTGTAACCAATTGTATGACTGTGACTCATTTTGTAATATCCATCAACTACCTATCGAGGGACTGATGCTGCGACATAATTGATCTCTAGGTCAATAAGGTCAACCCTCACCACAGGTTCCACCTTTTTGTTGCCAGTGTGTGCTACCTGCCGAGGGAACATGCCTGGTGGCTTCTCTTTGGCAATTTACTAAGATAATGATTAGATTACTAGAAGCCGATCAGTGCGTGGCAGACAAATACGAATTTCAGTTCCTATTATTCAGTAGCTACAAAGCTTTAATACAATAGTTCCACAACTTTAACAGATGACAAAAGAATGTAAACGGTAGCATTATGTTCGTGCAAACGATAACTGACTGTGACACATTGTTTTAAGATGGATCTACTGGCGCAGCATGGGCTAGATTGTCGGTCTTTCTTCTTCTTCTTCCATATAACTGAGAGAACAACATAGATGGAACCTTCTGACTGAAATACTTGAGCTGCTAGTTCACTTCTACTTCAACCTCAGTAGTGTCAGAAGCAGTAATGTTGAGGCGTGAGCTGCTAGTTCACTTCTACTTCAACCTCAGTAGTGTCAGAAGCAGTAATGTTGAGGCGGGCACATATTTCCTTGGTTGTCGGTCTAGCTTCTGGCTTTTCGTTAACACAGTCGAACGCTAAAACAAGGCATTTCTTCACAGCCTCGAGGTTGTCACAGACCCCCAAGTATGCATATTTCATCAGCTGTTGTGGATCGCTCGCATCGAACTTTTGGCGAATCTACATGCATAATTCAGAATTGAGGAAATGATCAATCATACTTATACCGGAGAAAGCTCACAAGGAGCTAACTACTTAATCAAAAATACTTATTAATGGACAATAACACAAATCATAAAATGTGTTGACAGTATATTTTTTGTTACGAATGTATATCTACAAATTCTAATTTTAAGGATAGCATGAATCTTGTTTAAAAAATAAACCTACTCATAATTTTTATGTTTCTAAACTACATTAACAGATATTGGTATTCGAAGCTGTGTTCAAAACAAAATGTTCGTGGTAAGGGAGTATAGCGCAATGATATATATAGAGACTGAGAACCACAGATACGCGGCTCACCTCATTGATATACGCGGTGCCACAGAGTTCAGTACCATCCGGTCCTTTACCCATAACTATCACCATGATAAGGATACCAAGGCTATATATGTCGCATTCACAGCCTACTCTTCCATCCTTCACAAACTCAGGTGCCATGTACCCTCTGCAGACAGCAATTATGCATATTAATAATACAAAAATCAATGTTACTTAAATCAAATAATACCAAGGCAATGTTACATTTAATCATTTTTAGCTAGGTTTTATGTGACATTTTGATTGTTTAGCTTTATACTGTGCATGATGTACCGGATGCCCTGCAAAAATATCAAGACAATTATTAATAATTTAAGTTAGATACTTGCCTTGAACCTATCACATTCATGGTCTGAGTATTATTTTTATTCTTATTCTCAAATACTCTTGATAGACCAAAATCTGCAATTTTCGGCTTCATTTCATCATCCAACAATATGTTGTCGGGCTTTATGTCCATGTGCCAAATGGTATTGTTGCAGGCACCATGTAGGTAGTGCAAGCCATCACAAACACCACGTATAATTTCAGCGAAGTTGACCAACTAAGTGGCGCTTGTCCTGTCCCAAAATTTTTGTACATGCATCATATAGGAAAACATCTTTACAATTAGTGAACCATCTATATAAATAAGTAAATGAATGAATCCTAAATAAGCTTATGCATGACCATATATATATGACTTGACATGAGCAATGCAACAGTAACAGTGTGCCACACAAGTCGACAACGCAACGCCATAAGCAAAATTTATACTTAATTCCAAATGTGTACATCATATTTTGAAATGCTATGCATACCATGAAACCTAATTTCCCCTATAGACGTGCATAATGTTGATTTATTGTTGTTCGAGTGTAACAAATTATAAGGAAGAAATGGGAAGAAACAGACGTACCATGAAGGTGCGTGTCAAGAGAACCATTACTCAACATTTCGTTGCAAACAAACAACTTCTTGCCTTTTAATACAAAACCCAACAAGTCGCAAAACATTTTTGTGACGTAGTTTAGCGAGCGTCTCTAGTTCACCCATAAGCTGTTTTGCAGCATCTTGATTGGTAACGCGCTTGATAGCTACGTCCTTCTCATTCCCATCTGCTAGTCGAAGCCTACCCTGGATTTATATAGCCATTTATAGTTGTACATTAGTTAAATAAATACTTCCTCTTCCTCGGATAGAAAACATGCATGTCTATATTTGGACATCTATAAGGTGTTCAATATGCACTTAGATTAATGGTATCTGTAAAAATTGATAATGTTAGATAGCAAGACTTACTCCATCTGTCCGAAAAAATATAATTTCTTGAGATTTTCAAACATATTAAGGAGTACAGGAAAGATCTAATTGCTATTGATTAATTTGTCCAACCCCTGATCTATTAGATATGGACTGAGGCTATTTACTTTCATCTTTCCACCAATAAAATCTTCTCTAGGAACTTAGAAATAGCTACATTTTGGAACAAACTTTTAGTCCTTGAAATAGCTATGTTCTAAAGACGCAGAGAGTACATGTTTTGAAACTATTATCCAATTCTTCAAAGCTACATGACATCATTTGGCCCACTATCATAACCATAACACTTGTAGAAGAGGATTGTTATCCAGATAGTATAAAAATTCCATCATGCTCCTATGCATTGGGAGCCTTGTACAGATTAGGCTTATTGATAGTTCCATTTGAATTTGGACGTTATTTATTTATGGAGTTACTAACTGAGATAGATTACCATGTTCTTTAATTCTTTTGAGACATAATGCCTTCCAAAATTTTATTAAATGGACCTGTTGAAACTACCATTGAGGCTTGAGAGTTTTATTTCATTCATTTGTGTCCAAACATGTGCATTGTAATTAAATGGTATGTCTAGCCCATGAAACAACAAAATGGAACTGTCCATTGGTAGACCATGTTTCATCTATCAACTCAAACTTAGTTAGATGATGTTGCACTCTTGGAAATGGCGAAATTGGAAATGGCCTAACAGTAAAATAAAAATGGGACCTGAAGCCAAACATTATCAAATTGTGAGCTCGAGGTTCAGTAGGTATCGAAAAAATAAGATGTTTTTTCTTATGGATAGGTAATTTAAGACACACGCTAGACTCCAAAAAGATCCAAACTATCTATATATACATACATACCTTGTAGACTTGCCCAAATCCGCCTTGTCCAAGTTTATTTTTTTCACTGAAATTCATAGTTCCGTTCTTTATTGCTCTATATGAAAACTCTGTCAGTCCAGTGAGCTTTTGGATCTTTGCTGTTTTCCGTTTTTGTTCATACTGTCTCATAAGCATGTACATCACAAGCATAAATAGTATTATTGAAATGGCAACAGCGATGCCAACAATTTCTCCACGGATAGATCCACCTGTACAAGGTTTTACCAAAACAGTACATAAATAATTCATTGAACATGCGTTCTAATATAAGTACTCCAATATTCCTTTAAAAAATATGTTTCAACTCAGAGACTATGATATGACTCCGGTAAAAAAAAAAAATCACAAACAGATGATGACCCATGACTCAGGGAAAGAGCATGTGCTTTGGTATATTTTGTTTTTGAAAAAAAAAAAACATATGGATTTTAAAGTGGACAATATTAGACATGGCAACTCAGTCCTATCACGACATAATATACCTGACTGAAGGTGGATTCAACAAACAATCAGATTGGAGATGCATTTTAGTGCTAGGTAGTAGGGCACATGCATGGTTAAATTAATATATATCACCACCACCACAGTAGGACCATTTTTGCAGTCATTTTATGGGTCTCCAACGTACCCTGTACGAACAAGCGCTACCGGTGACCATATCGGCTCATCTCGATCCCTGTCGGCATAAAATGCATACTCCCTCCATCCCCAATTGATTGTTGTTCTAGAGCTAGCCACGAAGATCTAGGTGAAAGCAAAAAGATGAAAAGAGCCCTATGAGTAGTACTCCCTCCGTCCTATTGAAAATGTCATTTTAGACTTTTTCGGACTTTCTTGTTTAACCGTTCGTCTTATTCAAAAAATTTATATAAATATTATTTATTTTGTTGTGACTTATTTTATTATTAAAGATACTTTGATGATGATGATTTATTTATTTTATTATTTGCTTAAAAATTTTGAATAAGACGAGCGGTTAAACACATAGTCCGGAAAGTCCGAAACGACGCTTTCAATAGGGCGGAGGGAGTACACACGGCAGAAATCTCTCCAGTGCTGTTCGGGTACCATACACGAGACCACAATGGCGTTGCTGCGAGGATACGGGGACCAGCAAATGTGGACAGGAGGAGGTGGGATGGGGTGACAGGATAAAGCTGCATAAAGCTGCAAGGCTAGTTCGTACCTAAACCGAGGTGGGATGGGGTGACAGGATAAAATTGTAGGGCTAGTTCATAGGTGTTGGTCAGCCTAAGCGCGTGTTTGGCAGGCTGGACGAGGGAGCTTGGCCCAGCAGCCAAGCTATGCCCAGCCAAAGCCAGGTAAAAGAGGGCCACCCTCTCATGTTTGGTTGGCTGGCCCAAGAGAGCCGTGCTGCATTGTGGCTGTGTTTGGGATCCACCCGAGGAGCCCAAGCAGCCCAAATCGCCCCAAAATCGCCCCTATTTGGCCCCCTCACGCCGCGCAAGGACCGAGCCCGAGAGAAACGCAGAAAGTGACATAGCAAAGGAGCCCGGCCCAACGTACTTTCAATCCGTGCAAAGACAGGGATCCAAAGCCGGGCTAGGGAAGCCAAACATGGGCTTGCGCTCCTTGTGGCACAAAAAAGGCCAACTGGCCACCCTACCAAACACCCTTGTTTTTCGAACCGGACCGGAGATCGAACCGGCGAGACCCTTGGTTCAATGGTTCATTGGTCCAACCGTTTAGAACCGGTTGAACCGCTGGTTCAATAGTTTTGGACTGTTTTTATTGAACCGCCACAAATACTTTTGAACCGGTGTATATACATATGTCTTAATTAAGAATTGACATTAAAGCAATGTATATATAATTAAATAAGAACACGATTGTAACCATTTCCTAGCTAATCTAGCTACAATTATAGGTAAAAAATATACAAAGATAATATATGGAGCACTTGTGAATTGGTTCCAAAAAGATTTAAATAGTAATTCAAATATTTACAGTTATTAAAATAATCTCAAATGTTAAAATAGAGTGTACCGTTGGGATTTTATGGTATTTATTTAATTAAGAGCTCATGTAAAAACTATCATTTTTAAAAAAATTTAAAACGTGATGTGCAAACTCAACAATAAATGAACAGGCTATACACGCACACGTCACATAGCCCACGGTCCCACACGTTCACAGGTGCAGCGGTAGTAGCAACCAGCCCACCAGCGGCAGCCATGCACACGCACATGGGCAGCATCATACAACAGTGCGCGCGCTACGAGAGCCAAGTCCCAGACCGGGACGGTCCACACAGAACCGGCCGGTTGACCGGTTCCGTTAAAAACCGGCGGGTTCAAATGCGCGGGCAATCTTTTAAGTGAACCAAACCAGTGGAGGCTCTGGTTCGGTCTTTTAGCGGTCCAACCTCCGGTCCGGTATGGTTCGAAAAACTAGGCAAAACACGCCCTGAGTGACACTTAT
The DNA here is from genome assembly GCA_015847255.1 of Hyparrhenia diplandra. Classification (NCBI taxonomy): domain Eukaryota; kingdom Viridiplantae; phylum Streptophyta; class Magnoliopsida; order Poales; family Poaceae; genus Hyparrhenia; species Hyparrhenia diplandra. The sequence continues at coordinate 233,277 of JADLZK010005034.1, read as the reverse complement.
CTAGGGACTTGGTTCCAACTTTAGAATGACGCTTAAATCGAGACAGAGAGAGTAGGTACGTAGAGGGGGCCGTCTGTGGCAGGATGCCAATGTGGGCTATGGTTTAGTAGGAGGGCCCACACTAATCAACTGTAAATGCCACATGCTGATCTTTTTTTTTTTTTTTTCCCCAGCAAGGGGGTGTTCTTTTTAGGCCACTAGGATTTGAATACTTGTTGGTGATGTCTCCCTTAGTTTGGCGATACAAAAAAACACTTTATAACTTGGTACATGTGGATTTGACATATCTAATAAAGTAATAAGCAAAGGGAAAAGTGCCTGAAATTAGTTACCTTTTGCTGATTGCCTTCTTCCTGATTCCGAAACCGAAAGGTTGCTGGGCACGTAAACTTGGAAGGGCGTCAGGTCGTACCTGATGTAGAAGTTAAATCCAGTGATCGCCACCCCTCCGACCATTGGACATCAGTCGCTAATTTCAGCGCAACTGATTTAATGTAGCGGGAGCATAATTCCCTCGGCAAGTCCTTGTTGCACTGCGCCAAACCGTACAGCTTGTGCGTGCTGTTGAACTCCCTGTTGCCCGACCCAATCATCATGGGCGAGATAACAGCTGCACCGGCCAGATCTGTCAGCAGATCCTGGCGGGTTTGCCGAAAGGCAGTGATATCAGGCACGCTGGCCGCGCCGTTCTGCGTGTAGAAGGCAATGCTACTGGAATCTTGGTCGTCTGCGGCGGCGAGAATGGGCATGTCCGAGTACCGGAGCACGCAGCCCTGGTATGCGACACTTGCGTTGGTGCTCGCCGGGCAGGCCTTCGGTGCCCCGGTGGAAGCCGCCTGGAGGCAGTTCTTGCACTGGTCCGGCCATGGTATGTGTATGTCGGCCTGGCACATGGCCATCCCGAACACCTTGTTCTCCGACCCCGTTGTGCCATTGAAGAACCCGCTGTTGTTGATGGCATTCGAGGGATCGCGTCGAGAAACTGGCGGAGGTTCAATTGGTAGGGGTCGCTGCTAGAGCTGACATTTCCGGAGCTGGAGCAATCCTTGTATTGTACCACATCTGTTCCAAATTTTAGGAGTGTCGTCAACATTATATTCATACTGGAAAGCATGCATGCATTTTCATATGATGTTCAAGTTCATTTCGTAGTCAGCTGGTGATGACATATCACGAAATAAACTGATGACCTAGCTATTTGGGATGTAGGGATTAGCTTTTTTGATTTATTCCTAGCTACACAAGTACCAAATGATATTTTGCGTGGATAAAACATTTTAATAATTGTTTCAGTGTGAACTATGGCTACCCTCTGTTTGTTAGGTGGTTTCTTCTGGTGGTCCTTACCACCCAGTTCCATGCATGTTTATACTCATCATGCATGCTAGCATCTTCATTCATTTAATCTATTTTAGTAGCAGTAGATGATGTGCCCATGGACAATGAGTCAAATCTATTAGAGGTGCTTATAGGGTTAGGATGTTCTTGCTTCAGTACGTTCATATAAGGTGACTGTACAAGGGTATTTCTGAGTGTCTTTCATTGAATAAGTTTTGGCAAAAAAAAAAAAAAAAAAAGTTTCACTAATCCATCCGTAGTTTTTTCGGAAGTCACTCAATTAATAATGACATTTCTATGTGTGAACCTGTCTATATTCCTATTTTCATACTGATAAGGAGGTCAAAGAAATAGGGAGACATACCAAAACTAAATAATCTTTCAGACATGCAAAGATGGCAGCTTATGGTAAGAGCCCTAGCTTACTTGGGAGATAGAAAAAACAATCCAAACTATAATTTGAAACTTCTGGATTTTGGTGTATATAATATATCACAGGATTTATAAATGTCTCTTGCTATGGTTTACGCTACACATTGTATATATCTAAGAGGAGTACTTGCCAATAAAGGAATATAAGGGGGAAAGTGAGTGATATTATAAGTATAGCAATGAACACTGATTGTTTACCTTTTGCTATTTCCGTAGGGCCACTGCTGTTGTCTGGTACGTAAACTTGGAAGGGCGTCAAGCTGTACCTGATGTAGAAGGCATACCCTGCGAAGGACAGCCCCTCCCACATTTGTGATCCATAGTCCTTATCACCGCCGACGAACCAAATGTAGTAGGAACATAATTTCTTTGGCAAGTCCCTATTGCACTGCGCCAGACCATAGAGGTTGTGCGTGCTGTTGAACGTGCGGTTGCCCGATGCAATCATCATGGGCGAGGTAACAACTTCGCTGCTCAAATCATTGAACAGATCCACCCGCGTCTGATTAAGGGCTGGGGCATCAAGAACCTGGATGGCGTGGTCTGGCGTATAGAACGTAATGTTGTTGAAGATGGAGTCAATGGCATCGGCACGAACGGGCGTGTCCCAGTACCGGAGCACGCAGCCCCGGTACGCGACACTTGCGTTGTTGCTCGACGGACAGGCCTTGGGCGCCTCGGCGGTGGCCGCTTGGAGACAGCTCTCGCAGTGGTCTGGCCACGGCATGTCGGCTTGGCACATGGCCATCCCGAACACCGCGTTCGTGGATCCCACCGAGCCGTTGAAGAATCCTCTGTTGTTGATGACATTTGACGGGAGCGTGGCGAGGAACTGGCGGAGGTTCATCTCGTAGATGCCTCCGCCGCTGCTGAAGTTTCCGGAGCTGGAGCAATCCTTGGATTGTAGCTCAAAGGCCGTGATGCTGTCGGCAGCGCCACTCCTCTGGAGAAATGCTAGCGGGATGAGAAGGAAGATGAGAGAGACTACAATGGATCCCGGCATGGCTACAGTTTTTGCTTATCGGACCGGCCGGAGGGCAAGGCAGCTCAGAGCTAACTGTGTTGAGTGTAGCTTGCATGAAGTATTCGCTGGTACTTTGGGACGAGAAGGCAAAGCATAAGTGAGCCCCTATTTAAAGAGTGGAGACCTTGGCATCTGCTGTGTGATGACTAACAAGCTCACATGGGATTGGCTTTGGACAATTCGACTACTGCACATGGGCTCACTTTCACTACGTAGAAAAGGATCACCTCTATCACCAACAGCCCTTACAGTGGGCGTCTCGGGACCATTACAGCAGACGCCCCTACAGATCCATTTGTAAGAGCGGTTTTTATTACGAGCCACCCCAACAAATGGCATCTATTTGTAGGGGCGGTTCAATATCTAGCCGCCCTTACAAATCCGATTTGTAGGGCCGCCTCTATTGAACCACCCCTACAAATAGATGCCGACAATTAAAATTATGCACTAAAATTAATTTTTTTAAATAATCTCAGATGGAAAAATGAAGTAAATAAACAATATAGATCTCAAAAAGTTATGAATCTTTGTTGTTGACAACTTTTTCATTTGAACTTATTTGATGCCTCAAAATGTGGGGTTTGAAATTCTAAAATTCAAAATTTAAAATTTCAAACGACCTAGCTTGGAAAAAAACTTCCTAAATGAAAATTATAGATCTCGAAAAGTTATGAAACTTTGTAGTTGACAACTTTTTGATTTGAAATGATCCTATCATGCGAAAAAACTATGTTCAAATCTCTCAAATTTGAAATTCAAATTTTTAAACGACCTCGCACCGAGAAACTCCCTAAATGAAAATTGTAGATCTCGAAAAGTTATGAAAGCTTGTAGTTGACAAATTTTTATTTGAATTCATTTAGGGACTCAAATAGTCAATTTTTCTCTCAGATTTGTATAATATGTGGGGAAACGAAATTGAGTATAGACACATGTGAGTGTGTGGTGCGGTGGTTGGACAGGCTCCCCACGCGAGTGTGAGGTTGCGTGTTCAATCCTGCTGGCTACGGCGAAGCACGTGATTTTCATGAGAAAAATTGCGCCGACTTGCGACTTCCGCGACGGAGAACATCGACTTCTACATCGCCGACTACGACAACGCCGCCACGCCATACTTGGTCGCCCAGCACTGGCCAAATTCATGGCGATGCCACACTATGCCTACATGGTACTCAACATGCTAGGCTCTTGCGGTGTCCGCCGCTACGAGCAAATCTCCGCATTGCCTATGAATGCGAAGAAGGGAATCACGACCTCGAGGTCGCCATCCAGCTCTCCATGAAGATGGACGCCCTCACTACTGAAGCCCGGTCAGAACCAGCCGAGCCTCGCCGAAATGCCTCAAAGACATGATGCCTTGGGCTTACGTCAAGTCCATGGACACAAAAGAGGTCAGCGTCGGCCTTCCTGACCCCGCTGAGACCGCCAGGATTGGGACCAAGCTCGACCCCCGCACTTGAAAGTGAGCTCGTCTCCTTCCTTCAAGAAAACGCCGACATATTCGCATGGCAGCCCTCCGACATGCGTAGGGTACCTCCGAATGTAGAAATCAAGTGCCTCTTATCTGGTCGGTTTCATTAAAGAAGTATATCACCCCGAATGGTCGGCAAACACAGTCCTCGTACACATAAAGAATGGAGAATGAAGGATGTACATTGACTACACAAATCTCAACAAACATTGCCCCAAAGATCCTTTCGGTCTTCTCACAAGACGACGGCGTGATCGAGTCCTATGTTTCCTCGACTACTATTCCGTTATCACCATTGCACGAAAAGAAGAATATCAAATCAAAACATCATTCATTACACCCTTCGTTATGTATCCGCTACACAACAATGTCCTTCGCCTCAAAAACGCCGAGCTACATATTAGCGCCGATATCCGTGGTGTGCCTCGGCGAGCAAATTCTGCACAACGCCACGGCCTACATCGACAATGTGGTTATCAAGTCCAAAATAGCTGGCGACCTGAAGAGACCTTTGAAAGGCTATAGGACTTCAGGTGGAAGCTGAACCCCAACAAGTGCATCTTCGGCGTCCCGTCAGGAATTCTCCTCGGCTACATCGTCAGCGCTAGCGGCATCGAGGCCAACCCTGAGAAAATTTCGGCTATTGCCAGAATGACAAAGCCGACCACCGTGTAAGGACATTCGTAAGCTCACAGGGGTGTATGGCGGCCCTAGGTCGCTTCATCTCCAGATCGGGAGAAAAAGGGCTCTCTTTCTTCCGGCTACTAAAGGCCGGCAATAAATTCGTCTAGACAACAAAAGCAGATGAGGCCTTCGAAGAGCTCAAGAGATATCTCACGACCCCGCCGATCCTCACGGCACAAAAGCTCGACGAGACGCTACTCCTCTACATCTCGGCCACCACCCGCCGTCGCCGACTATCATTGTCGTGGAACGGAGGAGCCCAGCACATCTACAAGGTCCAGTCCGGCATATTTCGCAAATGGTGTATTGCGGGCCAACGTGGCACACTTGGGGTGAGATTGAGGATTTCAAAAATTTTCATACGAGCACCTTACACCCTTCTAGCACGCCATCCGCGTAGAATCGAGCTATGATGACGCGTCATTCGAGCTCGGCCGGGTTGCCGCTAGTTTTTGCCCTCGACCTCGGGCAGATCGCTCGAGACTTCGTGGTACAGCTCGTCAACCTCCCTCGTAGCTCGGGCTTGATGCTACACCACTCATGACCTCTCGAGCAGCTCGAGGACATCAGAGGATGACTTCACCGAGCTCTTGTTCCTATGTACCGTCCACGCTGCTCAATTTTCCCTCAGATTTGTACAATATGTTGGGATCTGAAATGAAGTATAGACACATGTGAGTGTGTGATGCAGTGTTTGGGGAGGCTCCGCACGAGTGTGAGGTTACAGGTTTCATGCGAAAAAATCCAAAAGGGGGCCTCGCCTGAATAGAAAAAATGTTTTGCTATTTTTTTTGGCATTTTCAATTGCAAAATCTATAAATGATTTGTAGGGGCGGCTTAATCACCAGCCGCCCCTACAAATCGATTATTAGGGGCGGCTCCCAAAACAGCCACTGGAAACCATCAGGAGCCGCCACAAAATACCGTTTCTATAGTAGTGTTTGGTTTTGTACTCAATATTGGTTCATCCTGTTCTTGTAGTCTTCCTTCTTCATGTTCTTGTAGTCTTCCTTCTTCAAAGATGCTGTTGAAAACCTAAGGGCACCCGCAATAATATAAACTAGTTGCTCTCTCTAAGCTAACTTCTTCAATAATAGTAACTCTTAGCATTTAGCTCATACATGGGTAGCCCATGTGATACTCTAACCTGATCATGGAATGTGTGTATGGTCCTAGGTCTTGGTTAATAGCTATCTCTTCTCTCTCTTCTATTAAAATATAAAAAAAATGTTTAGAGCTAGTTGATAAGTTATCCATGTGGGTGCCCTAATATTCAGTAGGAGGATAACCTAACAGTAATCAGTGATTGGCAGTAATAAGAAAGCATGCTAGATGTCCTCCCATAAAAAAAAGTTATTCACGCTTATTGAGAAGTCAAACATTTTTAACTTTTACCAAATATATAAAAGAACATATAAATTAGTATCATTAGATATAGATCGTTGTTGAATATATTTTCATAATCTACTTGTTGCAAATACTTTTTACAAACTTAGTCAAACTTAGAAATATTTGACCTGCATGAGTCTCATAGTGACTCTTTTCATGGGACAAAAGCAGTAGTCCCATTGTGTACTAGCTAAAACACTAGATGATTTCAAATGATCTCAAACAAATGAACGCGTGCGTGGTTCATTTATATACTTGTATGTAAATGCGTTATTTCACGCCACGAGCCATATGTACCATACTCCCTCCGCTCCAAATTATAAGTCGCTTTAAACTTTTTTGTTAGCGAAATGGAAGTACCAAAATTATAAATGATCCCTAATAGTTAATTTAACATACTTCCTCAAAAACCAACCATATAACATACAAATGGGTAAAATGTCCTGCTCAGAGGGAGTAACCGATAGCGTCAACTACCGGAGAGTAAAATATTGCCAATGGTGACTTCGAGAATCTCCGTGATCTGCCGGGTGCTCAGTCCTTCGGAGGTGCTCATAGGGGTAGGGTTTGTGTACGTGTGTTCATAGGGGTGAGTGTGCGTGCGTGTTGTGAGCGTCTGCGTTGTACTGTGTAATTCTAAAAAAAGAAGTAGTGAAGACGTCTAGGTTTCTATAATCTATAGCTCAATTCAACAACTGCCAGATAATCTAAATTGGATATGTATTGGAAGATGCTCCTGAGCTGCTAACATGTCCAAGGCTGGCTTTAATTTGCATTCTTCTCTGGTGACGATTCGTGATGTGTTGTCCGTTTGGCTGTCACTGCTGTCGTTGTAACATTGATGATCTCTATCATCAGTATCAAGCCCTTGTCGCCGTAGCAGGCTGTTGATTCGTTTCCCCAACTAATTCAATTAGGAAAAGTGGCCTATGCTTGTTCTGTAACATGCAGTAGTTCTTATTTAAGTTTAATGTACAGACAACAGTGAATGCATACCTACTGACCGCAACAACATGCATGTGGCTGCACAAGTATCATTCTTTTTTTTTTTTTTTTTCTTTTTTTTTTTTTTTGCGTAGGATAAGGTTCTTAAATAAAGAATAATGCACTTTGGAACATAGATCTAGGTTCTCTAATAATGAAGAACTCGCGCCCTCAAAATATACAGACAAAACTATAAACCCCAGTTATAAGCAATGTGAAATAAGCAGCAATGTGAAATAAGCTTCTGCAGTTGCGGCTATCTTTCAATTCGGTGTTTCTGGACGTTGCAGCTGCTAAGCCCAACTGGATATTATAAGGGCAGTCCCTATAGTTGAAACTACGCGCGAAATCCAAGAGAAACACGTAAGCAAAAACCATCTATAGAAACTATCTCTCCCAACCCATAGTTTCTATAGCAGTATTAATACAAAAGATAAATTAAATGCAACACAAAACGAGAGTAGATCAACTATGGCAATCAATCATGTGGCCTCCAAAAGCAACATACACATATACTTCACATACACATATGTGCTGGACACGCATATACTCCAAGCAAAGTAACATACGCATATACATAGGGAACATATGCATTGGGAGCCCCGGAGTTTTCATAAATCAGGTAAGCCCGCATCTGGAAACTCCTCTCTCAAGCCATCTTGCATCAAGAACTCTAGAAAGAGTTTCTAATTAATTTCACCCTTCTCTTTCCTTGCATCGAACAGGCGAAAGCACGCAAGCAAGCTCGGGCGGCTGGGCGAAGCGCTCTCTTAGCCCCCAGGCGGACGCGGTGGGTTTGCTCGCAAAGGTCGGGCGAGGTCGCGCGGGCGTCGGCAAACGCTGCTACCGGGCGAGCTTCGGTGGCCGGTCGCGAAAGCGCAGGTGAGCGCCGGCGACCGGCGGACACGGCGGGTGTGCACACAAAGGGGCGAAGGCGTTGTCGCGCGGCAGCCTCGCGGCAACGAAGACGGGGCGGTCGATCGCGGAAGAGTCCACTAGAAACGACTCGCTTTCTTCCCAACAGGAATTGGTCGCGTCTCTACGCCGCTCGCTGAGAGGGTAGACGCCGTTCCTTCAAGTAGAAACCGCTTTCCTTCTTTTACATCTCTCTCTTCATTAATCTTGTTCCACATCAGCAAAAAAACTAAGCTATTAAGCTAATTAATAGGGATAGAAACCATCATAAATTCCCCATTGGGACTGTCCTAAGGGTGCCAACAGTAGTGCTAGCACATGCTCCTCTCATAGATTATCAACAAAGGTGAGAGAAAAAAACAAAGACTATTTTATGCATTCTTGTATTATTAGAACCACACGCTCCTCTCATAGATTCTTGAACTACATGAAACAGATCAGTTATTTGTTCATCTCTAGTGACTATTCTCTCCCCTATTTTTTTTCATGTCTATGTCATAATAGCCACCCAAATAGCCAGTTGTACGGGATACCTTAAGCATCTGCATGCCTCCACAGTTACGAAATACCTTGGGAGTTGTGAATTCAAATTTGGCCACTATTGAAAACTGGCATGCAGTCCAGTAAACTAGTACTGGCCACAGTAGGACCTGTTGTCAATGCAAGCGTTGGTACCAGATCCATGGCTTGAAAAAGTAGGAATCATTGGTACCGGTTGGTGCCTCCAACCAGTACCAATGATATTTTGCAACACCAACCGGTACCAATGAGCAGCCATGCATATAGGTCGTTCTTCCTCCCCTAGCCCAAGCCATGGCTCATTTGTCCATCATCCGTTGAGCTCAGATGGGGAGACGTGTTGTCCGATCCCCCCCCCCCCCCCCCCCCCAACCCCACACACACACACACCCACCACCCCCTAAAAAAGGAGAGATTTCACCATCCAAAGGTCTCTAAGAGGTTAGAATTTAGGCTTTTTAGAATGGGGAGATTTTAACACTACACATCCTTGATTCTTGATTTTGTTGTAGAGGTAGACGCCATATGTTTTAGAAAATATTGAATGTGTATAATTTGTTTCATGTAATGATTAATGTTAGATGATGCTTGAACTTATATATGCATGATGGGGGTGGTTTTTGCACCGAATGATGTAGTGCGGTGGAGTGGAATCTCGAACCCAAACTGACTTATGAGTTCGTCTTTGTAGTTTTCTTTAATATATCCACGGAATCCAACAAATACAGTTTCCTTACGAACGTATAGCCAATAAATGGATGATTGGTGATGACAGAAACATGCATGCACCTAAATAGATCTACATTCTTTTCTCCAATTAGAAACTCGCACACTGGAACCCAAAGATGTTGGATCGTTCTCCAATGAAAAATCTCACACTTTGTGCCCTGCAGGTATATATGTTAATTATAGAAGACCCCATTTTGTATGTTTTGGGTACGGTTTTCCAAAGCCTAATAGTACTCATTGTTTGCCGAATTACTTGGAATGATATATCAATAGCCCAACCTTGGACTCTAGTAAACTTAGTGTTGTCAGAGCGCCTTTCAATTTGAATCATAGAAAACTTCAAAGGGCGAGACTATTGAGAACTTAGATGCAGTGTGAAAGTGGCTTTTGAAGTTATCCAGATATCTAAGTTCTCAATGAGGAAGACCCAAGGAAGACCCCAGCACGCTTGTTGCGTTAGTCAATTCTTTCTCTCGGTGGGCCTCTGGCCTAGCTGGATATATAAGAGCGCATGTGCATGCCTCGAGAGTAGGAAATTTACGTGAGGACAGTCGAGACAAATGGTTACTTGGCAAGTCTCTTGGTACTTAATTTATACCCCAAGTGGCATGAGAATAATGCATCGAACAAAGAGCTTGACCAGATTCCTCCTTTGTTGCCACTAATACAGCATGAGGATGGGAATCTTTCGTCCAAGAATCAGCATGATCATAAGATTCCTCCTTTGTTGGCGATACCTAGGCTAACGATTTATATTTCGTAGGCATATGGTGCCTCGGCTGTAGCTTTTTGCTGTGCAAAGTCTTAGATTTATATATCAAACTCAGAAACAACGACCATAAAAAACATTAAACTAGATAAATGTTGAATTAGAGAAGGGGTCTATCCACCCCATATTTTTCCGACACTACTGGAGAAGAGGCCTTTGATACCGGTGCCAAAACCCCTTTGGTACTGGTACCCGCAATCCAGAGCCTTGTCTCGGCCTTTGGTACTGGTTATTTACCCGATTGTTAACGTACACTAATCAGTACCAAAGATATTCATATAAAAAATATTTTAAATCCTGACAAGCTTCCACATGCACACATGCACCGGTGTGGGGTCAACCCGTGGAGGACGTACAATTTAGGGGTGTTTGGCGGTGGCTCCTCGAGAGAGGTTTCACTAGAGAGCGAGCCGCTTTGGAGAAGCTCGAAATTGGGGCTCCTCCAAAACAGCTCCAGCTCCTTTTCTTTTTCTACTAAAAACGGCTTCAAACGGCTCCTCCTCCTGCATCGTTTGGCGGGGCTCCTCCGAAGGAGCCGGAGCCGATCCGTGAAGAAGCTCTCGCCAAACAGGCCCTTAGTACCTGTTGGTAACATCAGCAGTACCAAAACCTACCAAGGGTCCTCGTGGGCCTATACCATTTTTGTTTTCTTAATTCAAGTATATGAGACAGAAGTTCTTTGAGTACAAGTATATGAGACATAAGTTCTTTGAGTACAATTAATTGTCTATGATACTCATTATTCTTGATATTTGTAGTTAAATTTTGTGAGATTATCTTGTACTGCTATTGGAACTTATGGTCCGCAATATTGCCAGCTATCCGCAATCCGCTACCTCAACACCAATCCACTACCAATCGGCTATACGCTATTTATTACATGCTCACAGGATGATGAGCATGGTCATGCACACGACAGATCAACTTATTCTCCCGGATTGCTGCTGTGTGGACTGGTTGTGTGCTGGTCTAAAACTACCAGTAGGTATGAAAAAAGTTGTTTCTTCTCATAAGCCAATGTTGATGAATCACTCTATCCATCATATAGTGGTCATCGGCGCTGCTGTGTGGTACCCGGAGTATGTATTTGTGGCATGTAGCATCATTGTTAGTTTGATTGATCCAAAAAGAACATGCTCCGGATGACAGTTTTTATATCAACATATATCCAAAGAGAAGGTTATGTGAAGTCATGGTTACATCTGATTCCTTTTGATATAGACAATGTGATCCAGAAGAACAAATAGGTAGACTTTCCTCTTCCACTAGACATTTTACGGTGGTTCAAAATTGTGCTTCTTATCTAAATTTAGTATAACTTGCGCAAAGTGTTATGCACTACCATTGAAACCAACTCCTTTCATGGAGCAAAAGATTCCTTAGGAATTTGTTAGTACTGTGGAATGCTTTCCTCAAAAATGGTTAAACTGGATGAAGCTCATATTTGAATCAGAACTTCTTCTGTCCTTCTTAATGGGGTGCCAGGTAAAGTTTTTTCACTATAGGAGAGGCGTGAGACAGGGAGATCCACTATCTCCTCTTCTTTTTTGTTTTGGCAGCTGACCTCCTTCAGACAATTCTAAATTCAGCAAGTTTGGATCCCGGACTGCAGAAACATGGACATCTCAACTTGAGTTTCCATTATCACATGTCTAGATGTCCGTGTTTCTGCAGTCCGGGATCCAAACTTGCATGAAAATTTTTTTCAAATTTTTTACCACAGCGTAAACATATATCACGATGACTTCGTCAAATTTCATGATTTTTCTATTTCATTTGCATTTTATAGAATTTAAACACGATTCACCCACAAGTGAGTGGACATGTTTCACAAGACAAAGATGTTTGAATTTTGGGGCGTGGATCTAGATAAGGCCTCAAGGTACACTCACAAGCATGAATATTATTTTTCCAATCGCTTAGATCCATTATTCGAATGACTTTGCGAATAAATTGCAGTTCAAAATTTAGTTCTCGAAGAAATTCAAAATAAAACGTGAAAATTCATGAAATATACTTAAAAGTACGAAAAAATTTCCAAACTTAAACATGGAGCTCTATGTAACGTAGCAATGCTATAGAAAAATATGGAAGCCAAAATCGTGGGAATTATTTGCCGAGAGCCAGAAAGGCTCTCAAAAAGGATGTCTTTGCCGAGAGCACTGAATCCGCCTCGGCAAATCAACTTCTTCGCCGATGGTAGGCCTCGGGTGCTCGGCGAAGCAACCGACTCTTTTGCAGATTTTAGGACACGTGGCGTTCCGTGCACTCTCTGTGGCATGTTAAAAAAAAAAAGTTCGCCAAGAGCAACCATGCGGCGGGCTCTTGGCAAATGTTATATCTTTTCCGACGGGCAAATGGCCACCGTCGGGCGGCTAGTGGGATGGACGACGCCCTCCCTCCGTCCTATCTCTACCGAGAGGCAACGCGTGCTCTCTCGGCAAAGTATATCTTTGCCTAGGGTCCTTCTTTGCGAGGGACCAGCCCCCGGCAAAGCTAACCATTGCCTATATGCGTGCTTTGCCGAGGCCGCCGGCTCGCAAAGAGGTCTACGCCGAGGGGCCATGTTCAACGAGTAAGGCCGCCGGCGAAAGGAGATTTGCCGAGAGCCGGTTTCAACTGCTTCCTCGGCAAAACACCGCATTCCTCGGCGAAGCTCCAGCTTCCAGTAGTGACTCGGCCACGCTGGACCTGTTGTCAATGCAAGAGTTGGTACCAGATCCATGACTTGAAAAAGTGAGGAATCATTGGTACCGGTTGGTGCCCCAACCAGTACCAATGATATTTTGCAACACCAACCGTACCAATGAGCGGACATGCATATAGGTCGTTCTTCCTCCCCTAGCCCAAGCCATGGCTCATTTGTCCATCATCCGTTGACCTCAGATGGGGAGATGTGTTGTCCCCCCACACCCCCCCCCCCCCCACACACACACACCACCCTAAAAATGAGGAGAGATTTCACGATCCAAAGGTCTCTAAGAGGTTAGAATTTAGGCTTTTAGAATGGGGAGATTTTAACACTACACATCCTTGATTCTTGATTTTGTTGTAGAGGTAGACGCCATATGTTTTAGAAAATATTGAATGTGTATAATTTGTTTCATGGAATGATTAATTTTAGATGATGCTCAAATATATTTGGAGATTTTTTACTTGAGATCAAGGAGGAGTGTTTTATTGAGTGTAAAGAGATGGTGCTCGATTAATATATGTAGTGGCAGGTGCGGTGTGACGAAAATACACTTTTCTTCTGCCAAAAAAAACTTCCTTTCTAGAATGATATGATTCCTTTTCTAACTAGGTTGTTATGTCGGCCTCCGTAAAATTAAAAATGGGCAAACTCAGTTGAACTTATATATGCATGATGTGGGGTGGTTTTTGCACCGAATGATGTAGTGCGGTGGAGGGAATCTCGAACTCAAACTGACTTATGAGTTCGTCTTTGTAGTTTTTCTTTAATATATCCACGGAATCCAACAAATACAGTTTGCTTACGAACGTATAGCCAATAAATGGATGATTGGTGATGACAGAAACATACATGCACCTAAAAAGATGTTGGGTCGTTCTCCAATGAAAAATCTCACACTTTGTGCCCTACAGGTATATGTGTTAATTATAGAAGACCCCATTTTGTATGTTTTGGGTACGGTCTGCCAAAGCCTAATAGTACTCATTGTTTGCCGAATTACTTGGAATGATATATCAATAGCCCAACCTTGGACTCTAGTAAACTTAGTGTTGTCAGAGCGCCTTTCAATTTGAATCATAGAAAACTTCAAAGGGCGAGACTATTGAGAACTTAGATGCAAAAATTGTGAAGTCATGGTTACCATCTGATTCCTTTTGATATAGACAATGTGATCCAGAAGAACAAATAGGTAGACTTTCCTCTTCCACTAGACATTTTACGGTGGTTCAAAAATTGTGCTTCTTATCTAAATTTAGTATAACTTGCGCAAAGTGTTATGCACTACCATTGAAACCAACTCCTTTCATGGAGCAAAAGATTCCTTAGGAATTTGTTAGTACTGTGGAATGCTTTCCTCAAAATGGTTAAACTGGATGAAGCTCATATTTGAATCAGGGAACTTCTTCTATCCTTCTTAATGGGGTGTCGTAAAGTTTTGCATCAGAGGAGAGGAGGAGAGACAGGGGAGATCCACTATCTCCTCTTCTTTTTATTTTGGCAGCTGACCTCCTTCAAACAGTTCTAAATTCAGCAAGGGCCAACAATACTCTCAAGCTCCCTCTACCTCTAAGACATGATACAGATTTCCCCATACCGCAATATGCAAATGAGCATATTGGAGACAGAGAGGAAATATTAAATGGGTTACTCTTGGTGATGCTAACACCAAATTTTTTCATACAAATGCAACTATTAAATACAGAAGGAATCTTATTACTCAATTGAATGATGATCAAGACAATCAGTTTTTTTTAACATGAGGCAAAGGCTAATCTGATTTGGAATTCTTTCAAACAAAGGTTGGGTACTAGCAACTTTACCGCTTTACATTATGATCCGACATCCCTTTTCTCTATTTCAGAAGATCTCTAGTCCGGTGGCACCTTTCTCACATTCCGAGGTTGATGCAATAATCAAAAACCTACCATCGACAAAGCCCCCGGACTCGATGGTTTTAACACCGATTTCATGAAACAATGTTGGCCCTTGATCGACAAGACTTTTATGACTGTCTGATGCCTTCCATGCAGAGGATATTTGCTTAAAAAGCATCAATGGATTCCATATTACTCGATCCCAAAGAAAGATGATTCTGTTAAAGTCTCTGATTTCAGGCCTATCTCTCTTCTAAATAATTCAGTGAAGCTTCTGACAAAATTGTTAGCAAATAGACTTCAAGAAAAGCTTCCTCTCGCTAATTCACAAAAATCAAGACGGCTTCATAAAGCACACAACAATCCAAGATTGCTTGGCTTGGGCTCTTGAATACTTACATCTCTGCCATCAGTCAAAGAAAGAAATTATTGTCTTAAAGCTAGACTTTGAAAAGGCTTTTGACAAAGTGGAGCATGGTTTATGCTCAAGATTATGGAGCACAAAGGCTTTCCTCAAAAAAATGGTTAAACCGATGAAGCTCACATTTGAATCGGAACTTCTTCTCGTCCTTCTTAATGGGGTGCCGTAAAGTTTTTCAAGAGAGGAGTGAGACAGGGAGATCCACTATCTCCTCTTCTTTTTGTTTTGGCTGCTGGCCTCCTTCAGACAGTTCTAAATTCAGCAAGGGCCAACAATACTCTCAAGCTTCCTCTACCTCTAAGACATGATACGATTTCCCCCATACCGTAATATGCGAGATGATACACTCATTTTTATGCAAGGTGATATCAACCAACTTCAACATTTGAAAGTGATTCTAACTGAATTTGCTGAAATTTCAGGCCTCAAGGTTAACTTTGACAAATCTTACATGGCACCAATTAATGTATCCGATGAGAGATTAGACATCCTATCTTCAACCCCGGGATGTGCCAAACAGCTTTTTGCCTTTTACATATCTTGGTCTACCCTTAAGTCTCACAAAACCCAATGTGGCAGATTTTTGGCCTCTAGTATCAAAATGTGAAAGGAGAATGGTTTCCTTTTCATCTTTTCTGACGAATGCAGGAGATTACAATTGACAAATGCAGTGCTCACAGCCTTACCAACCTTCACTACGTGCACATTCCTTTTACCAAAAGCTGTTATCAAGCAAATAGACAAATACAGAGACATTGTTTGTGGAGGGGTTCAAACATTGATAATAAAAAACCTTCAAAAGCAGCTTGGCCTTTGGTATGTTTACCTAAAAATGAAGGAGGTTTCGGTGTCATAGATCTAAAAGCTCAAAATGAGAGCCTGTTAATGAAACATCTCCACAAGTTTTTCAATAAAGCTCAGATTCTTTTGGGTACATCCGGTCTAGAATCAATATTAGTCAACAGACAAGCTACCTTTTGTTGGTGCTCACATCAGAAGCTCCTTTTGGTGGAGAGATATTCTAAAGTTGCTAGAAACATACAAAAGTATTTCTGTAGTAACTTTTCAAGATGGCTCCTACTGCCTATTTTGGTTTGATTCATGGAATGAGACTATTTACAGTGTTTCTTGTGCTGAACTATTCTCTTTTGCAAAGAACCACCGGATTTCTCTAAGCAAGGCACACTCTGTGGTACCTAGACAACATATGTTTCATCTCCCTCTTTCTAATGAAGCTTATCAACAATTCCAAAACCTGTCCAACTCTCTGGACAATCTGCATTTGGCTGAGACAACAGATCTATGGACTTACCCTTGGGGCACTTCCTTCTCTTCAAAGCAAGTTTATAAACATCTTATTGGTCAGCATCACCCACACAGATCTCATAGATGGCTTTGGTCCTCCTCCTGTCAAAATAAAAGAAAGTTATTCTTCTGGCTGATACTCAAAGACAGATTAAACACAAGGGCACTTCTAAAGCGAAAAGGAATGCACCTTGAAAGCTATGATTGTGTCTTTTGCTCCCATCAGATTGAAGAAGACCTCCTGCATATGCTTTTCCACTGCCCCTTCGCCATGGCCTGCTGGTACACACTGAATGTTATTGTCCCTACTTCAAATGATCTATCAACCATCCTAGAAGGTGTCAGATCACAACTAAATGTCCCTTTCTTCATGGAGCTAATTGTTACAATGACTTGGGCCATCCGGATTATGAGGAATGACATCATCTTTAAAAATCTTGCCCACTATGTTCGTCGATGCAAGGAAGCTTTCAGTCGTGAATTTGCCTTAGTTATACTAAGAGCAAAACCTTCCTTTCACCCCAAGATTGATCAATGGCTAGAGCACTTTGTGTAATACTTGTAATTTTTTCGTTTCCTTTTATGTCTCTTTTTGTTCAGTTAATAAAATTCCAGTAGGGGCTCTGCCCCTTGTGTTCCATTAAAAAAAACCATCTCAATCTGATGATAATGTAACGCAAGAAAGATATAAAATTGCAACCGAGTCACTATGGCTAAGAGAAGTAATGATATGAAATTGCAGCCTTCACGAGTCACCAAGGCTAAGGAGAACTACCATGTAATACCCTGATTTTTTAATAATAATAATAATAATATTCATGTTGACTGGGTGGACTAAAGATAGGATGAAAAACTTGACTTCTTAAATCTCGTCGAAACGAATTTGTTTGACTACTAACTTGTTTCGTTTGGAGTCCGAATAAGTTTTTTTTTAGCGGAACCATTAAACATGGACCGTTGGATGTGGCTTAGGGTAATCCCTTTTCCTCCCGTTCGAAAGAGAAAAAAAAGTTCTTTCATCTTCCGGCTCCTTCCAGAGCGCCGCCACCACTCCGTCTATTTTTGCACCAATCCAACGCACGCCGCTACCTAATCCCGACGCCGCCTCTCGAATCCTCGATGCTTCCGGTCTCTGCTCTGGTCTCCGCACCTCTGTTCCTGTGCCGCCGCTATCCATCTCCAGCAACTTGGTGCTGCTCTGCACCTTCATGCATCTGGTTCGTCCCCGTCAGAATCCTTCCCTGCCTGCCACCTGCTGTTGGGGCGCATCCATTATGCCTGATCCATCCGTGTGAAATTTCTTGAGGGATGGTGCTGTAGGGCGACGACCTGTCCTGGTGTTCATCTCACGTACAACAGGTGAAGGGGCAAGGAAATAGCCAAGGGAAGATTAACAAGTTCGTGATCTCTTCCTCTGTTCCAATCTGTGGTATATATATGTATATGTATATATATATATATCGCTCCTAATGATTAGCTAGATCTCTACTATTCCAATCTGTGGCATATATACGTATATACATCTTCCCTAATGATTAGTCCTGATTGGTCAGGTTCAGTACATGTCTAGCCAGTCTTGTCTATTCACCGAGTGAAATAAATCTTGATTGAAACTAGTATAGTTTATTAACAACCAAAGCTGTGTTAGGGTCTGTGCAGATATTAGCTTCTTCATGCATCTGCTAAATTGATTTCTCAGATGTACAAACTCTGTACTAAGGTTTCCGAGTGAGTTCTTCAGAAAAGTCATATCTTGATTGAAACTAGTATAGTTTATTAACAACCAAAGCTGTGTTAGGGTCTGTGCAGATATTAGCTTCTTCATGCATCTGCTAAATTGATTTCTCAGATGTACAAACTCTGTACTAAGGTTTCCGAGTGAGTTCTTCAGAAAAGTCATAGTGTAAATGTGATCTCTTTGCTTTCAAGTAATTCAGTTTTAATTAGGCAAAGGTGTGTTTTGATCATAGACCTATTGGTGACTTTATAATGCTCGTAGCTGTGCAGCTCCTCTTCCAGTGGCCCTGTTCTAGCTGATAGGTGGAATAGAGAAAATCAATAAATAAATAGTAAATAAGTTGACAGCCGTAGCATCAGCAGTGCTTAGATTAAACTATATTTATCCAACTACTTTTGGCTTCTAGTTATTGTTTTTGATTGGGAACCTGATTGTTCAGGTGGTGGTGAACTAGATAGCAGGACCCAAACCGCTTCCCAGACCACTTTGTTGCATCGCTAAGGCAAGTGCATGAAGAACCTTGTTTGGGCCTTGCGCCTTTGTTTGAGTTTTCACCTTTACAAAAGTTTTATGTGCTTTTAATTTTCATGGTTTATATTCAAGCTCCGGATTTAGTATTCAAGTTTCAAGTTTCCATTTACATTCTATTCTGGTGCGGTTTATTCGAGGTGCAATTTGGTTCTTATATTCAAGTGCCTGTGAGTAAGTGCTGGCCCCACTTGCTTGGCTTTACCGGTAAATGCTAAGGAGTATTCAGGTGTTGTCCATTACAGACGGAAACTACTATTCAATTGATGTTCTAGTTATTTCTCATATATTCCTACATGACATTCGTATTTTGGTTCTGATTGTGCTTGCTGAGTGTTTTACTCACCGTTGTGTTTATTTGGTTTTTAGATACCGAATGACCGCGACATGCATGGGAATAAATGGGAGTAGCTTCTTCATGAGCACAAGTTGTTCTTTTTTAGTTTATTTGGGCTGGGCTGTGATGTGATGCTTATGATCTTTATATGATAAACTGTTGTTTATGAGCTGTGTTTTATTTGTCCCGGATGTCTGGTTTTAGTGGAAATGCTGCCGAAATTTTTTAGTAATTTCCTGATTAGTAGAAACGAAGTGCAGAGTGATAGCTCCCAGTGGTTTTCCTAGCTGGGGCGTTACATACCATCTGTGAGACTGTGACTACTGTTTGTCCCTGGATTGCTATCGAGTGGATGCGCAAGTCATTCGTCACTAGAGGGCAACTGTTATAGTTGCTTACAGAAAACTTAAAAACTCGGGACAATTCTGAATGGACAAGCAAGATAGTTCTGTTGATCAATTTATTGTTTCCATCTTTTGGCACATTGATTCTTCAATTTATCAAACATACCAGATTACTCACAAATTCTTGGATAATGCATTTGGTTTTTTTTCAGAAAAGGGAATATATTAATATCCCAGCCTTTGTATCAATATATGCATATAGCTAAATCTTATTACAAAATGGAACTGCCAACCAAGCAATCTCAAACACAAAGTTCTGATCGAAAATGAAAACAAAATAAGATTTGGAACTCAACATCTAGAAAGCAATTCTATTACTAAATCTCCAACCGTGCCTAGCAAACACTTCCATTACGGTTGTCTCAAGATTCCTGCATCCCATCATTATCATTAGGCGATCCTCCTCCTTTTTGTAATAGGGACCAGGTCCCCGATCCAAAGATGTCCCCCTCAAGACAACCTGCAAATAAGATGGTGTTGCGGCCTTGTCAAAAATCATATTGTTCCGGGTTAACCATATCACCCAACAAATTGTACTTGCACCCATAAGGATCATGGATTTCATTTTTCTGTTTATCCCTTGTAACCAGTCTGTAAATAAATTGTGAACACTAGTCGGAGGTATTAAATTAAGGGAGATCTGAATATTTCGCCACACAAATCTAGCAAAGTGACAGTCAAAGAATAGATGTTGTATAGTCTCGTCAGAAGAGGAAAAACAACACTTTCTATCTCCTTGCCAGCCTTGCTAAATTGTCCTTTGTTAAGATTACTCCCTTATATAAATACCACAAAAAAATTTATTTTTGAGAGGTAGTTCCAATTTCCAAATCTACTACACCTATGTAGCAAAGACCCACTAAGGAGTTCTCTTCGGCTGCTGGTGAAGCCACGTCATCGCTAATCCCGGATCCCGCGTCTTCCTCCGTGCCCCCCCGTTCGTTCGTTCCTCGCCGCCGTCATCGCTCCCTGTCGTTCCCCTTCCCTGCCCGTCCCGCCTTCCCCACAATTCCATCATAAAATCGCGCATCGGTACCCACCGCCCCCCTCGTAGCATGACGCCCCCAGCCGCGTGTCCCTCGCGTCACCGGCGCCACCGCACCACCCCACCCCCCCACCACCGTGAACTCCACTTTGCCGCCGATTCCGCGACACGCCGGCGAGGGAGGGATGCGGCTCCCAAGCTCCGGCGGGGTTGGTGACTCTTCGGTAGGGGAAGCGTGGGCTGGTGAGACCTCGAGAGATGCGATGGCGAGAATCCCTCCGTTGACTCCATGGCAAAAGCGGAGATCTGTTGAGAGGGAAGGGGAATAAGGCGGAGGCACCGAGGAGAAGCCAGGGACGGAGACGCCTCCCCGTCCGCGCCCAAATCGAGGGAGGGATTCAGCGACCATGGGAGGTGCTTGGGGGGGAGCTACAATGAGACCACTCCGCAAGGGATTCCTCGGTGGAATCAGAGGCAAAATCGAGCTCCATCCATCGACAGGGAGGCATGCCGATCTCCGAATCAAGGTGAGGCCTCTACAACCCATCCCCTACACCCAACGATCCATGAGCTCCATGGCCCGGCCCAGGAACTCAGCCTCGATCGCTCCCACCCTTCCCGGTCGCTGCTACTGCCTCTCTGGTGCCGCCTCTCGGCGAAGCCCCGCTTGCCGACCGCCGCCGTGCCTCCACCAACTCCGCCTGCCGGTCGCCGCTGCCGCCTCCGGTGCCGCGCGCCCACGAGGCCGCGCGCTGCCGAAAGTGGCTAGGAGAGTTTTAGGCCTGATAATTAGGATCGGTTGTTCCCAATTTGGTTGGCCGATTGGCCTCATATATTCCTGTACCTGACCTTTGAAATCAAGTAATGAATTACCTTCTAATCTCCTATCCCCTATTCCTGTAAGCCACCAGCAGAGGGGGGGAAAAACCTCGCGGGGTGAGGCCTGGAGAGAGCGGCTACGAACTACGAGTCGCGGTCCTCCGTCGTTGGGTGCTGAGGCACATGACACAGTGACATAAGCTATCTCTCTGTTATGCAGTGACATGATCACACAAACCAGGTTGCTGTTTGAAATTCACGAAAAATTCTAAACTGAATCACTTCCCCTGTTTTTTTTTTTTTTTGTATGACATCTTAGAATTTTTATTTGATAAAAAAAAACGCCCAATGGGAAAAGGTAGTATCAATATTTATTAAGAGATTGTTGTGTATTCATCACTTTTGTTAGCATAGCTGCGTGTTTTGTGTTTTTAGTATGACTGGAGCTTATCATCTTTGTGCTTAATGTTTCTGCTTAGTTGGTGTTGTACTGCACATGACATTGGTATAGGAATCGGATGTTGTATCTGTGTGTGCTTATGCGTTTCTAGATTTGAATAGATTGGCGAAACACACATGCTATCCTTTTTAAATTTATTTATCTAGCATTTGCTTCGTTTTGATAGTATGATCTGACAAATCTGTGCAACGACCTGCAGGGCTACCTGCTAGGGCTTGCACTCCCTCCTGATGCGAGCCACCACAGTCCTTTCAGTCCATGTTTCTTCACCATGCACACTAATTTCTTACTAACTAGGAGAATTCCCTGCGTTGCCAAGTGGGTATGCAGTTGATTTTTATTTAATTGCATAGAAATCAAATTCGAAAAAATAACATGAGCATGACCATAAAACTTCATGCATATACTTACATTCTCAGATGCATGGAATGACAGATGGAACAACATTATACTAATCAGACTGACAGACCCTCTGTTTTCATAACATGCATATGAGCAGCATAGCTTTTCTCTATGTTTTCAGTCACTCTGTTAACCTCTCCAAGAAATTTACAATGCCACAACGAAGTTGCCATATCAGAGGGCGGGTTCTTGATAAAATGGACTAAAATCCAATGGAAAAATCAGTTCGTTTGCTACAAACGAAGTTGCCATATAAGCTGTCGTGCTATATGTAAGCTAGCAGAGTACCTATGAACTTCAATGGGCTTGGTGTCCATAAGTATCCACGAGCACTTCAATTGGCTTGTTGTCCATAGGATGACCAAACCTGTGACAATCAGTTCATTTGCAGTGAATTGACATGGTGAAATAATTTAAATGTAGTTTCAAAAAAAAATTAAATGCAGAACTGAGCAATTTCATTCCGTTACAAAATTAGACCAAAGAACTCCATATCTATTACCTATTAGTGAAGGCAATACAGAAATAACGGTCAATTGCAGTGTTAAAACACTACCCCTCTTCCAATGAATATTCATCAAGTTGATCTTACCATTGAGTAGTGTCTTTGTATTAGAAATACCATAGCAATTTTACCCTTCAGCATTGTTGGGAAGCCTTCAGCAAATCCTAGGATCATCTTGCTCTTCCCTAAGACAAATCTGAGTGGGATTCCTTTACCTATAAATTATAAAAATAATAACAAAGATGATTCAATAATCAGTAATTGAATTGAGTAGGCATATAGATGGGACAAAACATTTGGGGTGCAAAGTTCATGCGGACAGTTTGTTTTAAGATACAAATATTACACAAAAAGATTCAGATTAAAAAGTACTACAGAAATGACATAGTAATCTAATATATTGTTCCATAGGATGTAAGGAAGCAAAGCAGAGGACAGGTGTTTTCCAAATAGCACACATATGTGCCAACAAAACAGGATGCTTGCAACTTAAAATTTAAATTGTGAGTTGTGAAATGCAAGCAGGAAATCACATCTCAGAATAGAGGGGGGAACCATACTATAATTAATATAAAAACAGGATATGGAAGCAACAATATTTGAAGACACTGCAGTATAAATAGTGGTGAAATGCACTCACAGATATTGCAACACCTCCGTGCTCCTTTCTTGGAGAATTGATAACAGTACCATCCATCGTCCGAGTAGTGCAATGAAGTATAACCTGCACAATTATTGCAATGAGACATATTTAATTTGATCACCTAAAACTCCTTATGCCAACAGTACGAAAAACAGGACTGTCCAAGCAAAAGTACAATCATCAACAATGCAAAATGCCTAGTTAAAAAAATGCTACATAGGCTCTATGAACAATCCAACAGAATAGTTTGATTTTAATCATTAAACCATTAGTTCTGTTAATGCATATTTACAGGACATAGTAGAAAATGACAGGCTGTGGCCACTCTGTTGCTGAATTTTCTTGGGATGGGCAGAGACCGAATATCGCTATCCAGTTCTCTGATAAGATCATCCACTGTAGTTTCAGGTTAGCGGTGCGTGTGATGCTGACATCGACGATCACCTCCGTTCGTTTACCTTTCCTTCTGATCACTTCGCGTCCGATGTCTGAAAGAACCTTGTTGCCTTTGTCTAACCACTTCCCGTGTTAACCTAAACTACGCTGACTGGAATATGGAATCCCACAATCGCCTTTGCGGTTTCAAGTAAGTAGGGATCCTTCAGTAACATTTCTGCAAGCAAGAGTTAAGGAATCACATGAAACAACATCCATCTTGTGATTTTTCAAATCATACGTGTGTGGACTGGGCTTCGCTTCACGATATGATCCAAACCTGCAACAGAAGCATAAGGTCATTCATTCAATTAGTTCATCTGGAAAGTAGATAGTCTATGAGTAAACCTACAGCTTCTAGAAAAAAATCATATTCCTAAAAAAATACTCTTAAACTAAACAACTAGTTGAGTGTGTGCAGACACCAACAATGAATCAAGACTATGTGTACCATTTGCTGATTCATCGTTTACTTCTTGCATTTGCTGGTGCTGCTGTTCTTCCTCGAAAATGTTTCCAGTGTCTGTATTGTCTCACTAATCGTATGATTAACTCTGTCAACCTGCATGTTTGGACCAGCAAAAAACGCCATCAGACAATGTAATAAATCCTCTTCCATTGAAATAAATCAGCTGTATAGCGATATAGGTACAGCGACAAACAACCCTTCAATCATACGACTGCATGATTGATATTATATGCCTGACGTACATACGGGAGGTCGGTCAGCGATATAATCCTCTAGCCAGCCAATGCAATCAGCTGGGAGAACAAACACGGATCTACGCGACCTTCCGCTGGAGACGGAGTCGACGCCGAGCCCCGATTCCTACACCAGGAACCTGCAGACCTTCAGGTGGCCCTTCTCCGCGGCCAAGTGGAGCGCGTTCCTCCCCTTGCATGTCGCCCTTGGTTTCGCGAGGTTCATCTTGCTTAAAACCACAACAAATTAAACCCCGCTGACCGATTGGTGTCGAATTGAGCATCAAAATCGAAAAGAAAACAAAATACTACATGCAAGATCACGGGGGATTCGCTGACCTGCGACGGGTAGGGATGGGCAGGCTGAGGAGGGCGGCGCAGAGGCGGTCTCGAACCTATTCATCTCCCTCCTCACCTCGGACAGGACGACGCTGGGAGGGAGATCGAGGGCGGGCAAAGAGGAGAGAAGCTAGCCCCGGCAAATCGGCGGAGCTCCCCGCCGGCAACTTCGGGCATGGCGGCGCCGGGAAGAGGGGCAAACGGAGAGGGAGCGAGGGAACCGATTCTCTCCCTCACCTTGGACAAGGACGGCGCAAGGATGGACAAGCCGAGGGGGTGGCGGAGGGGAGGCGAGGGGTGGGTGGGTGTGAAGGGGGGAGGCGAGGGGCGGCGCTGGATGGCGGTATTTACACGGGTGAGCGCGAGGAAGGGGAAAAGGCCGCGGGCGCCTCAAGCATGCATTGCGGGATCGGATTGAGTGGGCTGCCGAGGTGGTCTGCTGATGTGTCATAGCTGCATGTCGAGAGAATTCCCCAGTGGGGGTTCTCTTTACAGGGGGTTATAGATTTGACTGAAATGAATTTTTGCCCCCGCAAGGTGCTGGAGCTCCAATTCATTGGTATTGTTTTTATGCTTTTTCTCTGGTCTATTGATCTGATGCGCACTGTGTTTAAATTGGATCCAATGGATGCATGAATCTTCACGAAATATTTGTAGCTAGAAGTGGCAACAATTTTTTTTGTTGATTCTATCTTGCTTCACTCATTGATTTGATTTCAGATTGCCAGTCTTTTTTTCGCTCACTCATGTTTCTTTTGGATGCATCTGTAGAAATAATTCGGTGTGCGAGGGTAGCTGAGATGATATTGATTATTGGAGCACGCCCCTGGAACATGGCTTGAGACTGAAGCTTCTCATTGGTCCAACAAAAACCAGGAGATCCCCATTGGTCGTTGTGGATCAATTATACTACTGCTAGCTTCCGGGCAGAGCACCACCATTAGCTGCACATTTGCTGGGCAGGACATCATGGAGGTTAATTCTTGCATTTCTGAAATTAATTAAGAGGACAAAATAAAGGAAAAAAAAAAGTAGAACAGCTGAACAGACCACTGACCGATGTGAATCATCGCTGCTCTCTTGATTTTATATATATTTAACACGATGGATTGTCATTGATTTAACATCCTTCAGCAAAGTCACTGAATCATTACAATTTACAAGGTCACATTCATGTCTATGGGAGCTGTAGGATTGTCACACTTGATGAAACTAAATTGAAAGCCTGGATTAAAAAATCTGATATTGTTAAACATTGTTGCAGAAAAAGTCTTCAACTCTTAATTGCTGGAGATTCTTTCGATTCCTTATTTAAGTTGTATTTTTTATTGAACAAGTAATAAAATAAGGATTTGAACGAACTGTTCCTTTTAGATTCAAGCAATATTTTCTGAATCTTCCTTTTCATCTTATGCACTGGTGGGTGCTGAATTTTGTTTGTTTTTTTGGCTGATTCAGGCAACTAGGGAAAATTACTTGAATGGTCGAATGACACCATCATTTATCACATGGACTCACGGCTCCAGCCTCCCCTGCACTGCTGGTTGCCTGCTGACTTTCAGAGTTCAGATTGTTCAAATGGTCGCTACTACTACTGACCTTCACTAATCCAGAAGGCTGTCATCTTATATAGAAGTCATGTTAGTTTGTCAGCTCATATAAAAGAAAACTATTTCTGAATTCTGAACAGTTCACCTATCATACTATTTCTAAACTATTTTTTTTACAGAACCTAATAAGTGTGATGTCAGTCAAGATTGTGGCACCTTCTGCCCAGCGCTTGCTAATCGACGATTTCGTCCCAGCATTCAGGAAGCCGTTGTTGTAGCCCATCATCCCTCTCGCCGCCAAGACTCGATTCCCCAGTCCGCATGGGCACCGAAACTCCGCCTCTACACCACCGACGAGATGTGACACGGGTTCGCCATCTTCGCCGGAGCCCCCGCCGCAACGCTGCTCGTGCATGCTTCACTTCTGTCCTCCCTGTGCATAGTAAGCTCTCCGATTCCTATTTTCTATGCCATCCATGTGCTGTGCCTTCCAGATGCTCGATACAATGCCAGAACAAAAAAAGAAGCCTGTCCACACTGAACCCACAAGGTTGGTGTTCATGTTTCTTGTATGCAGGGTCAAGATGCATGCATTTACTTTGATGCCAATTTTTTCTTTGCTTACCATTCCTTTGGTTTATGCAAATTGAACAGGATGGGTATGGTTAACAATCCTGAGTTGACGTGCTTCTGCAATTTAAAAATCTATCTCCGATCGCATATTGCAAATGGTGCGGGTAAGGCTTGGCGCTAAAAATACCCTTCCCCAGCACCCCGCAGTGGAGCCTATGACACCGGGAACGCCCTTTAATAAAGTACAACTGTCATGCCTTTTTATTTGTATGAGAAGTCACATGTGAGTTCAGTGTTTCTTTTCACAATTCAAATCCCGAAGCAGCTGCTCCTGTTAGCTCCTGCTTAGAGGAAAAGGGATTGTTACTACGAATTATTCAGTGGTGTTCGTCAAATTTATGGCCGTTTGCTTCCTCTAGGCATATCTTCTTATTTGCAAGACCTTATGCAGGGCATACAGGGTTATCTGTTCTTGCTTTGTTTTTGTTCTCACATTCCCTGCACACTGTTTGGTATTCAATTACTGACTTGCTGCTGCTATGTGTAGGAGCTCCACGCATTACCTGTTGTTGCCAGTATTTACGGCTAATCTCCTCAACATATTGACGACTGTAGGTTCGTGCATGTTTAAATGCTTCCATACTTTACAGATTTTTTTGTTCCCGCTTCATTACACTCAAGTTATTTATCGATTTCAGAAAGGATATTCAATATGACCGACCATATTTATAGCTTCCTCTTCTTAGGTGCATGTTGGTTGTTCTAAGTCACCAAATCATGTAGGGTTCTATGGCAGCGGAACTCTGTATGCATTACCAGGCAGCCGAAAGCCTCATATTCATATTATCCTTATTTTCTTAAGAAGAAACCAGAGTACATCGAGATGATGACACCAAATATTCATATCTCCTTTCCCATTAACTTCTTCTGATATTATTTACAAATAATCTAAAATTTGGACAACATTAACAAACCCCCCCGATTGACAGTTTTGTTCACCCGCTTATGTTCTAACTGCAAATTGGTTCTTTTCCCTACTAAAGTTATAATTTTGCAGGTCCCATCTTTACGACACTACCATTCTCACATTATCCGGTAAAGAACACTCCCTGTTTTTTTTCGGTAAGCCCCTCCTATCCTCGCTTCTCCCAAATGTTGTCAGCGACTAAGAGCACCAACTTGCTGCAGCCTCTAAAGCCACCAACAGGTAAAAGCCCGTCGCCAGGAATCCAGGATCATCTTCATGCATGTCCACACGGTGTGATCAGGTATAACACTCTTCTGTTATGGCGGCGGTCACCAGAAGAGAAGGGTTGGCCACACCACTGCAATATGTTGGCATGTGAAGATGAACAGCCTGCTTCCGTAGATTGATACAGAAGGCACTTGATTATTTACCAATCGGTATTGTTATAATGATGTTCTATTTGTATAAATATTTTTTTGTTGGTGATTATATCTGTAAAGAACAGTGCCAACATGCGGGTGTCTTTGTAGAATTCATGTTTAGATGAAGTCATAGATGTTTTTTCTCTTTATGAATTATATTCATCCCGCATACCCGCGGCAACGCTGATGGTTTGTTAACTGTACATCTGCAACCATGGCAACCACTTCATGCCATGCTCGTAAGTTAACACCTATCAAAGATCTTCTGAAGCCACATTCAACGGTGTCGTAGAAAACACCGTTCTTACAATAGCCCTTTTCTTCCTGACAAAATTATATAGCGTGGGAAGGAGAGATTTTAAAGGACGCGTTCTTATCCACGAGTCCTCCAAAAATCGCACTTGAGATCCATCACCTAGATCAAACTTGCCTATCGACAGGAACTCCTCCTTGACTTCCATTAGACCAGCCCAAAATTAGGAGTCCCCAGACATGTATTGAACTTGTGACAGAGTCTTATCTCTTAAGTATTTGTTCCTAAGGAAATGTTGCCAAACTCCATTGCCATTCAGCAACCTAAAAAGCCATTTTCCTAGAAGACACCTATTATGTACATCTAGGTTTAGGACTCCTAACCCCCCTTGATCCTTGGTTTAGGATTGTAAGGTATGGACGAGGCTGTCCCTTGGGCTACGCTGAGGTTGCTGGATACTATTTTACCCCGCTGTAACACATGGACATGACCCAATGCAAGTACAACTAAAAAGTTTGACCAAGGTCTCATGTCTCGGCACCTAGGGTTTCCTAGGCGACTTCGAGTTCGGTGACTTCGGCTCCCTTCCTCCCTTCCCATCCGTCCCGATCCCGATCGTGGTGATCGTGATTCCGTCCTGATCCTAATTTGTTCCGTCCCCCTCCCCTCCGATCGCCAGCTTTCGATCGGCGGGCAAGGTTGTCCCACGGCAAGTAAACCTCCCCGAGTCCAGCTTTTCCACAAACCTAAACCCTAACCTTCTAGCCTTCACCCGAGTCCACTTGTCACCATCCGCCGGTGTCACCCCTCCGTGCCCCCTCGCGATCATGGGTGGAGTTGAAGGACTGATGAAGGAGTTGCGGCTGTCGGAGGATGAGAAGAAGAAGATTCGAATTGGCAAGAAACCGGTGGCGGCGGGATCGTCGGAGACAAATCTCAGAGCATTTGCCAAACTGCTTTCGGAGAAGGAGATCAATCCGACGTGGTGGTGCAAACCGCCGGGTGGATCCGTGCCCCATGAAAGGCATCGAGTGCAAGAGTCTAGGAGACAATTGCTTCCTCCTTACTTTCCTCCAGCGTCGGGGAAACGAAGGGCGATGGTGGATGGGCCATGGATGATCTCCAAGGAGGTTCCGTGGTGGCGGAGTTTGATGAAACGAAGTCGGTGGATGAGGTCGGTTTCCACTTCATCCCGATATGGATCGTGGTGGATCGCCTCCCAA
Organism: Hyparrhenia diplandra; assembly: GCA_015847255.1. Taxonomy (NCBI): domain Eukaryota; kingdom Viridiplantae; phylum Streptophyta; class Magnoliopsida; order Poales; family Poaceae; genus Hyparrhenia; species Hyparrhenia diplandra. The sequence continues at coordinate 203,443 of JADLZK010005034.1, read as the reverse complement.
TGGGGATGATGAATCGTGAGCAGCGGAGACGATTGGGGGGGACATTGGAGAATTCATGGAGGTAGACTTTGATAAGGATGAAGAGGCGGTGGGTAGATATTTGCGTGTCAAAGTAAGAATTGATCTCCGCAAACCGTTGAGGAGGGGTATCATGGTGGACATGGGTGAAGGAGCCGAGGAGCGCCGGTGTCCCATCCAAAGTATGAGTTCCTTCCGCATTTTTGTTACATATGTGGAAGGATTGGGCACATCGACAAAGGGTGTGTGGAGAAACTGGATCCGGGAGAAAGAGCACGTTATGGATAGGAGCTGCGTTTTGTCCCGCCTAGGAGGAGGCCCGGAGTGGAGGGGTGGCGTATGCAGGAGTTCAAGAGCTCGTCTGGAGGAAGAGGAGGTGGTGGCTCGGGGTCATGGAGCTCTGGTGGCTCAGGGGGTCGGGGTGGAGGAAGAACAAGAAGTGATGCCTTGTCTTGGAGGAAGGATGCAGGTGAAAAAGAAGCTCTCGGCAAGGGGAGGAGGCTGAGGTGTCGAGCCCACAAAAGCTGCCGAGGGCGGGTGTTAGTGACACTACTCCTGGTATAAAGAAGAACCTGGCGTTAGCTCTCAAAGAAGATGGGGGTAGTGGCGATGGAGGGGAGAATCCGGAGGGGAAAAAGAAGGATGGTGCTGCTGGTCTGGCTGTTAACAAAGGGGCACCGAGTGATGGTTTAACAGAGTGGTGCGTAAGGGCCTGAGAAGGGAGGAGGAGGAAGTTTAAGAGGCAGGCTAGAACAGGGAAGGGGACCTCAGTGGAGGGTGACAAGCTCGGAGGGAGCAAGAAGAGAATTGGAGATGACTCAATGGAGGTTGATGAAGAGGTGGGGAGGAGTGATAAGAAAGTTCGTAGTGAAGGTGTGTTTCATGGTGTAGAAATGACACAAAATGTTGAAGCGGGGCTGCCGGAACAGCTCCGGGGGACCCAATGAAGATAGTGGCGTGGAACTGCCGGGTCCGGCAGCCGCCCAGTGGTTCGGGGACTTCGGATCTCCGTAAGTCTGTGGAGGCGACATTCTCTTCTTGTTAGAAACAAGGCTAGACGAGAGGAGGATGCAAAGATTTCGGTGGTCTTTGGTCCGGCAAACATGGTGGTGAAAGACAATGAAGGAAAAGGGGGGGATTGCTGTGTTGTGGCGGAGAGGGATTGATGTGGTGCTTAGAAACTACTCAAAGTACCACATTGATGTGGATGTAAAAGAAGAAAGTGGGGAGGAGTGGAGATTCATAGGGGTGTACGGGGAACCCCAGACGGAGCTCAGGTGGAAGACTTGGGATACCTTGAGATCCCTAGTCTCGGTGCAAGTGAAACCTTGGCTGTTAGCAGGTGATTTCAATGAAATACTTTATGCTCATGAGAAGGAAGGAGGAAACCCAAGAAAACAGCAGCAAATGGACTGCTTCAGGGAGGCATTGGAGGCGTGTGGAGTAGAAGATTTGGGCTTCGACGGTGATCGGTTTACGTGGAGAAGCAATAATCACCGGGTGGAGGGATATGTAAGAGAACGCTTGGACCGTGCGGTGGCCAATCATGAGTGGCAGGAGTTGTTCCCCCATGTACGTATAATAAACGGGGACCCCCACCACTGGATCACCGACCGGTTATTATTGAGCTTGGAGAGAAGGAAGTGATTAGAACAAGGGGTCAGAGAACTTACCGCTTTGAAGCAGCTTGGGTTGAGGAAGAGGAGTGCAGGAATATTGTAAAGGAGGCGTGGAACAATGCAAAGGAGAGAGGCGAGCTACCAGTCTATGAAGCTCTAGAAGCGGTGTCAGGGGAGCTGGATAAATGGGGCTCAAATGTGCTTGGAGGATTGGAGAAGGAGGTGAAAAAACTTAAAAAGGAGTTGGAGAATTGTAGGCGTGCGGGGCTGAGTGTGGAGACGGTCGAGAGAGAAGGAGTCTTAAGATATAGGCTAGATAAGGCGCAGGGGCAGATTGACACTTATTGGAAGCAAAGAGAGCATGTGAAGTGGCTAAACTTTGGTGATAGGAACACGGCATTCTTTCACGCGTCGTGTTCGGAGAAAAAAGGAGGAACACCATAGGCAAAATTCAGAAGGAGGATGGGGGTTGGGTGGAAGATGAAGTAGAGAAGAGGGCTTTTATTACTAACCATTTCTCCAACCTTTTCAGGTCGTCCGGCAATCAAAACTCACAAAGATTGCTGGACTGTGTACGTTGCAAAGTTACCAAGGAGATGAATGATGATTTACTCAGGGAGTTTACCAGAGAAGAAGTGTGGCAAGCGCTAAAATCTATTGGTAACTTAAAAACTCCAGGCCCGGATGGTAACCCGGCTATTTTCTACAAGGAGTATTGGGAGTTTGTGGGGGATGATGTAGTTGCCGCAGCTATCGGACGTGGCCGAAAGGGGGGTGCGATGCCGGACAAATGGAATGACACAACGGTGGTGCTCATTCCGAAGGTGAAGAAGCCAAAGAATGTGAAGGAGCTACGCCCCATAAGCCTCTGCAACGTGATATATAAAATGGTGTCCAAAGTCATTGCTACTTGAGCTCAAGAAAGTCTTACCGTATGGTGGTCACAGTCACAAAGTGCATTTGTCCCGGGCCGTCTCATAACGGATAATATCCTCATTGCATATGAGATGATGCATTTCCTGAAGAAGAGAAGAAAAGGGAAGGATGGCTATGCAGCGATCAAACTCGACATGAGCAAAGCATATGACAGGTAGAATGGAGATTCCTGAGAGAGATGATGTTGAAATTGGGTTTCGCTTCGAGATGGGTCAATCTGGTGATGAACTGTGTCACCTCTGTAAAATATAGAATAAAGGTGAACGGGGAGTTATCGGAGGAATTCATACCGGAACGTGGTCTTAGGCAGGGCGACCCTATCTCGCCCTACCTATTTTTGCTGTGTGCTGAAGGCTTCTCGGGCGTTGCTCTCAAAAGCCGAGGAGGAAGGGGAGCTGCAAGGCATACGAGTATGTAGGGGGGCACCATCGGTATCACATCTGCTTTTTGCGGATGACTCCCTGATTTTGTGCAAGGCAAACGAAGAAAATGCAGCTAAACTGAAGGAAATCCTATCGGTGTATGAAGAATGCTCGGGTCAGGTGATTAACACGGAGAAATCTGCGGTGATGTTCAGTCCAAACACAGTAGTGCTAAAAAAGATGCAGTAATGAGCACTTTATCTATCCATTCAGTAACAAGAAGTGAGAAATACCTGGGCCTCCCTGTGTATGTGGGGAGATCCCGAACGAGTGTCTTTGCATACTTGAAAGGGCGTGTATGGCAGCGTATCCAGGGTTGGAAGGAGAAAATGTTATCAAAGGCCGGGAAGGAAATCTTAATAAAGGCAGTGGCACAGGCTATACCTGTTTTTGCAATGGGGTGCTTCGACATCACAAAGGAGATGTGTCATCAAATATGTGCTATGATAGCGAATTATTGGTGGAACAACCATGAAAAGGAGAAGAGTATACACTGGCTGAGCTGGGAGAAGTTGACATTAGCGAAGGAGGAAGGGGGGCTGGGTTTCAGGGACCTACACTCTTTCAACATGGCCATGCTGGCCAAACAAGGGTGGAGGCTGTTACAGAACCCAGACTCTCTTTGTGCGAAGATCCTGAAGGCAAAGTACTACCCAAATGAGCACTTATTGCAGGTGGGCATAAAAGATGGGTGCTCCTACACTTGGAGGAGTATTATGCAGGGTGTACAGGTGCTAAAAGAGGGAGTTATTTGGAGAGTAGGAAATGGAAACCACATCGATATCTGGAGAGACCCATGGATACCTCGTGGTATGTCAAGAAAACCTGTGACACCAAAAGGTCGTAACTTGATACATTATGTCAATGAGCTGATTGATCCAGTCACAGAAACCTGGGACTCACAGCTGTTGGCTCAAACGTTCAGTGAGGAAGATGTGAAGATAATACATACAATACCTGTGCACACTGATATGGAAGACATAATTGCTTGGCACTTTGAGGAGAGAGGTGTTTTTACTGTAAAGTCAGCCTACTGGGTGCATAAAAATGCCTTGAGACAGTGTTGTACTAAAAGGAGGTGTTGGGTGCGCGGAGAGTAGTGGGGGAAGAAGTGATTTCTGGAAGAGAGTTTGGCAAATTGACTGTATGCCAAAAGTCAGACATTTCCTATGGCGGCTCAGTCACAACTCCCTGGCCTTTAAGAGATCATTACAGAGAAAGGGGTTAAAGATTGACCCGGTGTGTGGGATGTGTGGAAGATTTGATGAGGACGGAGGACATCTGTTTTTTAAATGTAAAGAAGTTAAAGAAGTGTGGAGACAACTGAACCTGGAGGAGATCAGGAAGAAACTTGCTGAAATGAAAACAGCGAGGGAGATGATGGAACAGGTCTTGAAGATGGAAAAGAAATTACAGACGACCGTAGCATTGCTACTATGGCTATGGTGGGATGAAAGGAATAAGAAGAGAGAAGAGAACAAGAGGAGATCGGGTGTAGAGATTGCTTACATCGCTGCCGCGACTGTCAGACAATCTGACGAAACCGAAACAGGGAACAGAGGCAAAACGCCTGTTGTCGGATTCTCGTCAGGTCTCTGGATGGCGCAAACCTGATGAGGATTTTCTGAAACTGAATACTGATGGCGCGTTTTCAGAGCAAACGGGTGCTGGAGGTTGGGGTTTTGTCATCAGAGATGGTCATGGCCAAGTGCTGAAAGCTGGAGCAGGAAAACAAGCTTTTCTCCACAACGCTTTCCAAGCTGAGGTGATCGGCTGCGTCGAGGGGATAAAAGTGGCAGCTTCAATGGGAATATCGAAGATCGTAATTGAGACGGATGCTTTGCTTGTTAAGAATGCTCTGGAAGGAAACGACTTTAGATTGTCGATGATGGGAGGAACTATTACAGAAGCCAAGCATCTTATGGCGTCAGAGTTTTCTTTGCTGCAGATTAAGTCATTGTAATCGTGCGTGTAATCGTGTAGCTCATGAGCTTGCTTCTATTGGTTGTAAACTAACCAGCAGCTTGTATGCTGTCTGGGAGACTGTCCCTCAATGTCTTGAGGATCTAGTTGCCAGTGATTTAGCTGGAACTAAGTAATAAAAGGTCGGGTATCAAAAAAAATAAAGTTTGACCAACCATGTTTTCAATCGCAGGTATTGGACTGGGTGCTAGCGTCCTCTACAGAATGCCTAATAACTGAATACATCACTAATTCACTATGCACGCTACTGAATTCTCCTGAATCTGCCTCTTCTATCCTTCAGTTCCAAGCACACCGGCTAATTCTCCTTGCTTGTAGCTTCTGCCCTTTTTGCTGCCGTGTGCTCAACCTCATCTTCAGTCGTTGGTGCAGATCTCTCGTCTGGAACAACATGATGGCCAGCGCCATTCATACTCGCAACAGGGAAAACCAGGTGGACACGTGCGTAGCCAAGACTCACACTGGTTTCTAGGGCCCTGAGCTCGTCGGTGGAGTCGACCATGTTTGTTTCGGTAGTATGCTGAGAGCAGCCGCAGTGGGAGCAGCGGCTGGGTGAGACCCTGACCAACTTCAGTGCACCGCGAGAGTTGGTGCATAGGAAGCATCCGTTGTTCACCACCTCCTCTGGGTACGGAACGTAGCGCAGCTCAGGAATCTCGTCGAGCACGTTGGAGATGATGACGCCGTGGAGATCGCGGTTGTGGTACCACCACTGGTCGACCTAGCACAACAGCGTGTCGCCGAGGGGCACGACGGCTTGAGCCTTGAGGCTCCCAAAGGCCCAGATCAAGCTGGTCACCGTCTTTACCGTGGTGGTCACTGATGATCCGCGGCCGTTTGACACACCACTCGCCGTGACGGAACAGGTGCATCTCGAAAGCAGTGGGGCTCGCCGCCGCCGCTGCCACGTCGCCCTTGGACTGCACAATCTTAAGTTCTGCCACCACGAACTCGGCCTCGCCGTGGCACAATAGGCCAGTGGCGCTTTATCCAACCGCCGCGCCACTGCTTGCTTGAAGGGTAACGTGGGAGAAGATACAAGGACGGCGGCCGTGCCTGGTCGGCAGCATCCACGTTGCTGTAAACAAAGTAGTCGGACGCGCAGGGTTTCAAGTAGCCTTCATTCGAATAAATATGCACGAGAACCAGGCCCATTATGGCCGTGCCTGGTCGGCAGAAAATAGAGGCAGATGCGTGACAGCGCCGGGGACGGCTCACGAGAGAGGAGACGCTGATGCGATGGCCGTTGGAGGTCGCGGCGGCCGCGATCGTCTTGGTGTCGCCGGTGATATTGCAGTTCTTTACAATACCTCCACCATAGGGCGCGAGCAGCATTCACTGAGGATTGGCGCTGGCCGAGGAACAAGGACGTAGTTGCGTCGACAGGGAACCCATTGCTTTGGACGATAGGCGGCGCCGTCGTCTCAGCAAGTTTGTCTTCGTGACGAGCAGACGATCGCAATCTATTTTTGCGTTGGCAGTTGCCTGATGATCGACAATAAAATCTACCGACCAAATTCCCCAGATCCCATCCGCTCGTCTTTTTTATAATTACTAGTGGAAAGGCACGTGCGACACGCACGTGTGTAAAAACAATTTTTTTTTCTTAACAACAGAAGTATGTGTGGAGTTTATTACTATTATGTTCTGTTTCTTTCTTATATATCAATCACCGTAATTAAGTCTATATAAAAGCATGTTATCATAGATTTTTCAAAAATGAGAATAACAGTGTGCGAGGCAAATAGAGGCAACTTTTTATGAAAACTTTTAAAGCATGACAATTATGATTGACTATGAAACATTTGGCTGGTGAGATGTCAATCACCTGGAAACCTGGTTGGAAGCATGAAGTCTGAAGTAAACTCAGTGATCAAAGAATCTGAATTCTCATTTTCCACAACATCACCGAAGTTTCATGCTTCTTGAAAGAAAGTAGCAGCTTAGAATTGTAATATATAAGCACACAAATACAACATTGATGAAAGATGAGAAATTTGACACCACTTACCATCTCTCATCGAAAATGATGAAAAAATGAGAAATTTGGCTCAATGTTCACTTACCGTCTCTCATCCAAAATGCAAGTGCCTCCAAACACATTACCTCAGCATAGAAATCCTTTATTTTATTATGATGATTTTTACTGGCTCTTAATGATGGCCATAGAATTATTGTCATCAAGTCATAGTAACAACAAAAAAACATAGTAAAACAGTTTGAATTAGCAACGACCATATATTGTCACAAATCTATGGCTACATCAGTGCATTGTAAATATCTTAGTTATTACTCCCTTCGCCCTAGAAAGTGTATCATTTTTTACTTTCAGACATCATGTTTGATATTTTTTTGGGTAAATTATAAATTAAATAAATCAGCATCAAAGTATCTCTAATAATAAATGCTCCCTCGCTTCCAAATTGTAAGTTGTTTTGACTTTTTTTGGTTCATATATTGTGCTATTTATCTAGACATATTATTGTATCTAGATGCATAGCAAAATGAATGTATCAAAAAAGTCAAAACGACTTACGCTTTGAAACGGAGGAAATAAGTCATAACAAAATTGATGATATTTATGCAAAAAAATTGAATAAGACAGATGGTCAAATAAGATGTCTGAAAGTCTAAAATGACACACTCTTTGTGACAGAGGGAGTAGTGTTTAACAAGCTAAGTGTAACCCTACGTGTCATAAGTTTTTTTTCATTTTCTATTTAATAGGCCATATCCAATATACATAATACCGTTATCACATTTAATATAGATTAGATTACTTGATCAAGATTTTGAACGCCGAGTAGTTCATATATAACAAAATTTTAATTTGAAATAACCAGGTGAAAAACACTTTTGAGGAGATTTTATTTCACAGAAATACTCTAATGCTTCTAGTAGAGTTTTCCTTTCATTATTGACTACTACAGGGCCGGGACCATTACCAAAAGGAGCTGAATCCATATCATGGTGTATTATATACTATAGAATTTAGATAAAGTAAATACGAAAATCTCAGGATGACAATCTGTTGAATTGATATTGATATATTATGATATAAAGATAAAATAAATATAAATTATATTATATATTATATTTATAAATATAAATAAAAAGAATCGAACTTGCATAGGTGGAATGCATGGATGGAGTGAAATTGATCATAGATAATAATAAAATAATAAAGCAGTAGCTACAAAGGACGTACTCTGGCTTTTTGGGCATGCATGACACTCGCTGGCTTGTGTACGTGCGAGTATCGCCGGCGACTTGAACCTCGACGGCTGCACTTCCTGCACATGGCATGGGATGCAGAGATTAATCAAGCCGGTGTTGGCAGCAGAGTAACAATGGCGATGGTTGATGATGCGCATGAAGATGGCCGAACTGAGGGCGTCATGGGCATGATCGGTTGTCACGATTGAGAGATAGAGCATCGACCATCACCCTGAACTTCTTGAGGAGTTCGAGGCCGTGGTAGAGTGCTACACGTACGTCGCGGAAGTTCTTCTTGGCCTGGACCTTCTTGCAGTGTAACATGGACGAAGGCGGCGGTAGGATCGGCGCCGTCCTTGCAGACCACGTTGACGAATGGCGACCGATCTCCTTCCACACCTTGAACGCCGCTCGGCCAGGGCTTGTGGGCAGAATGCCGACGCACACCATCGCAGGCTGACCGGCCACCAGCGAGTCCCTAGGCCGCGCGCGTTCTGCCTTGGCCTTCGCTCAGACAAGTCGATGGCAGCGCCGACGATCGAGCGGACGAACGACGCACGCCCCCGAACGCTCGAAGCCCCGCTCCCACGCTGCGCCTCCATGGTGGTCCTGAAGCCGAGCCCCCATGCTACGCCTTCGATTGGACATGGCCGCGGAGGTTACGCGTATAGGAAGGGAAAAGGAAGACGTCCGTCCGCCGCCGGTCGTGCGCCCCTGGATGCCTTGCGCCGTATCGGGATGCCTCATGCCGGTTGGGAGCCGCGATTGTCCGCGAGTCGTCGCCCGCACGTCGTAGATTGGAAGCCAGGGCAGCGAAACACGCTGTCACCTAAGGTTCGTCCCACTGGACAACCGTTGGATGACAAATCGAACGGATCGGATGGCTGCACGTGTTCGTAAATTCCTTCGCTCTTTTTATAGTATAGACTAGTGAAAATGCACGTGCGACACGCACGTGTCTAGAGAAAAATTATGAATGAAAAGAATATCAATATTATTTTTGTATCCTATAATAAATATATAGACTAATAAAATTTATCAAGCCATAAAATTATTATAGTCGAATCATGGTATGATGAACGGTCAATTTCACATATTTTTTTTTTCAAGGTTTATTAATATAATGCAAACTATTGACATAACAAATCATAGAGTATATTTTTGTCCTACGTAGCCTTGTTAACATTGCTTAGAACAGTGGACGTGTCTTGCAGTAAAGTTCTTTCAAGAATAACAATAAATTATGTAAAATCAAACTATTCTATAATTATAAATCATAATGCTATTTAAAAGAATTATTTTTAACGCATGGATACTGCAACCATATATGAACCCTGATTTTTCTAATGAGAAGACCGGAGACAACATGGTGTCCTATGATACTCACCAGTTGATCCCATTGTCCTATATTTAAATGACATGATGACAATTTAGCAGATAGTATCTTGATATAGTTTCGTATTTTCCTCATGTAGTCACGGAGTCCTTCACATCCTTTGAACTGGAATTTACAGTGAAGCAAAAAAAAAACATGAACTCCAACATAATTGAAATAAGATTGACCGTATTGAAACATCAAGAGTAAATACAAAGAAACAAAAAATGTCTGTGTTTAACTATTTTTGTAAACATACGGTACGCTAGCCTTACATTGACCATAAACTAAATAGAAAGAAATTGTATTGGAGCTTAAAAAATGTCATCCCTATTGATTTTTATTGCTTCCAATTAGGCACAAGATCTGAAATGCATGATTAATTAACACTATGGGTGCGAAGAAAAGAACTTACTGCTTCCATAAATTGCTTTTTAGTTCAGTCAAGCTTAAAAATATTGGCACAGCAAAACACCCATCCAACATGTTGGTGCTCTCTGATGCGTCTAATGTATAGTATTATAGATAGGAAGTTGCCACTATTAGTAAGGAAAGAAATAAACTAAAGTCAAGATCAGGGTGATTGTTTCCAAACCTGCACCATCACTGGGCGCTGGGAGGCTGAGCCTCTGAGGTGGGGGCGCTCATCCGTGCGGCGCAAGAAGCCGTGCTGCTAGAGCTCCAGGGAACCCCAGGAATCAAAAAACGACGAAGATAATTATTAAAGTTGAAACATGTTGTACCTTTCTTTTTCTCAAAACCAATATCTAGAGAGTAATCTTCACAACATTATGCTTGCAGTAGGGAAGGCAGGTGCGGGATCAATTGCATTGTAGCCCGAAATACTAATGGTGAACAACCATAAGCTAATGATTGTACATGGAGCAGGTGGATCATATGTATCTGAGAACCCTCGCTGATAGTGCACCACCATGACATGAAAAAATTGATAGCCCTTAATATTGATGGTCCTGGTCGACATGGAGCTGGCAGATAATTCAATGGTTAAACACAGGACAATCTTGAGTTGTTGAGCTAGCAAATTTTATTCTATTCATGGTTCCATGTTTTGAACCTATAGTCCAAATTCTTTCAGACAAGGAACAGGCATACATCAACTGCATTCAGTCCCTTTTCTTGTTTTTTTTTTACCCAGAACAGTAGGTTTAAGGTTTTCTCAAGAACAGTAGGTTTATGGTTTGTTGTTGATATGAAGCCCTGAAGCCGATATGACATCTCAGAGCATTGCATTGCAAAACTCCAGCCAAATGCTTTAAAATAACTTAAGTAAGCCTAGAGATGACCAACTCTGCTCTTGTTTCTGAATATAAGAGATAATATGCGTGCTACAATCAAAACTATCATATTAATTATCTAACCAGTGGTGAAAACCATAGCTATTTGGGCACAAGAATATAGCAGTGCTTGCTCAAACTGCTTACCTGCATTTACATGTATATGATGCGGCAAGGGGTTGCTTTGACTCAAGGCAACCTTGACACAGTACGTTTTCAGTTTGTGATGACGAAAGAACAAGCTCTGCAGCATTAAAAGATGTTGTGAAATGTATTACAGGATATGATGCACTTAGAAAATTGCTCGAAGCATGAAGTTACCCATAAAAATTCAAACAATTAACGTGGCTCCTTTTAACTACTGAATCAATGGAGGAACATATCGTTTTTCCATGGCCTCCAATCGAGATCTATCAGATGCAGGCAGCATGTAATGCAAACTATCATCAACCACTAAATAAATGTAATCCGTATGGTTTTTCTGTTACAAACACATGTAAAATGAGAAGCAGAGTAACATAATAATAAATAAATGTTTTGTTCTTTAACAGTTTGTAGACTATGGAACCCATACCTTGGATCCATTACACGACCAGACAAAAGCGACGTATATTGCAATTGCAACCAGTAATCACTCCTTTTAGCATGATCTTGTAGACAGAACAATCCAATACAATACGTCGCCGTATAATAGAAACTCTAATTCCATGATGGCAAATTTATCCTAATAAATAAAGCAGTATAAGAATCAAAATTCAGTTACCCTTGTGCTCCTCCGTAGCGTGATGTACTCGGCCTCCTCCCCCTCTGGCACTCGGTGCAAGTACATCCTCACTTCCTCAACACCAGCCGCCATGGACAAAACTCGGACTGACTATCCGTTGTAGAGAAGTCATCTAGGAAACAGTGTCAGCAGATGCACATGATGCTTCCGACCCTCCCATTGCGGGCGCTGCCGCGGTTTGTTCGACCGGATCTGGTTGGAGCCGCCGAAGGGTGGAGGCGCCGCCACTGTCCTTTGCTTGTTGGTGCGAAGAAGGGCAAGGCTCCGCCATGGCATGCTCAAAACAGTGGTGGGTGCTAGCGGAGCGAGGGGCGGACTCGCCAACTTATTTTCAGAGGCAAGTGGGGATGCGGCGATTGCCTAAGATCGTGGAGGGAGGGGACGGGTGGGTGGTCAGGTGAGGAGCCTGCCCAACGCCTACGGCGAAGCAGTCGGTGGCGATCGCGCGGCGGTTCCCGGCGGTCCCGAGGAGACTGCCCAACGTGGTGAGGAGCCCGCCCAACGCCTACGGCGAGCGGTTGGCGATGATCGCGCGGGCGTTTCCCGGCATAGCCGATCCCGAGGAGACTGGCCAACGCTTACGGCGAGCAGTTGTACGGCTTCGAAGTCTCGCGCGGGGGAGGCGACGCGGTGGTGCTCCACCGCGGCGACCTTGTCGCTATTTTTCCGCGGCGGTTTCGCATACCCGATCCCGAATCCCCAAGGCCTGCCCAACGCCTACGGCCAGCAGTTTTCCGGCTTCGACGACATCCACGCGACAGGCGATCATGGCGCTGCACCATCGCGGCGATTCCGGGATTCTCCACGCCGGTTGGGAGCCGCTGTCCGTGTAAATCTCGCGCGGTGGAGAAACACGCGTAACCTAAGGTTCGTCCCCTATTTGAGAACCCTTAGATAGGATCATTAGTCAGATTCGACCGATAAGATCGCGACATGTGTCATCGAATTCCTTCGCTCTTTTATAGTATAGATATTTAGTTTCCAAAAATTGAAGAGTTGATGGGCTGCTTACTTTCTTTCTTTTTGGATTGGGCATATCAGGCCAAAATGGGGCCTACATGGGACAAATTTTTATGGTGCTTAAAAAAATGGTTGCTTGACAAATGTGTGCTGTACAAGTGTGTCAGTGGGGCAACCGGGATCCATGCACGACACAAGTGTGCTGTACAATGCATTGAGTGTGGACAAGAAAATCTTTCCGCATTCTCCAAAAGGTAAAAAGTGTCAACAAATAATTTACTATCATTGATCAAGTATGTTAACATTTTTTTTGCTTCCATCATTTGTAGATAAATATTACGTTGTCAACACGGGGTATCCTAATCGCACTAGTTATCTGGCTCCATAAGGGTGAGAGGTATCATATGCCAGAGTGGCATAGAGGTATGGAACCTAGAACCCCCAAGGAAAAATTCAACCGCAAACATTCATCTATTCGCAATGTGATTAAGCGATCTTTCAGGTTGTTGAAAATGAAGTGGCAAATTCTATACAAGATGGGGAACTACCCTATGTGGAAGCAAAAAATGATAGTTGTTGCTTGCATGGTCCTCCACAATTTTATTCGTGAGCATGACAGTGAGGATGCAGACTTTGCTCGGTTTGATCGTGATCCTAATTTTATGCCGACAATACCGTCATGATACAAAAAGATTTGCTGTTCCAGAAACGCACCAGATACATCTACTGCAGAAGTCAGTGCCATTTGTATGGACACTTTTCGGGATGAACTAGCCACAGCTCTCGCTCTTGGTTGGAACTAGCTTGTAATGAAATAGTGAAATTATGGGTGTGTTTTGTTTGAACAAATCATGTGAGATAACTTGTGTACATATTTTATTAATTCATTAATACCGAATGGATGGCATGAGCGTCTGATCAAATACATGCAGCGTTCGTGTCATTAAAAAAATAGCAGCCCAACCATCCCCGTTGCATGAGTGAAAAAAAAAAAAAAAGAAAAATCCAAGGGCAAAAGAGGGAAATCCACTCAAATTGTCTGTTTCCGGAGCTGGAGCTGTTATCTTTGCCCCCTTCAGCTCCAAATTGAGAACCCAACTCCGTGCTATAGCTGCTCTATGGTGGAGCAACAAATTTCCGAGCTGGTTTGGCAGAGCTGAGCTGTACCAAACAGGCCCTTAATTCGAATTGAAGGTTTGGCCGGATGCTTTCCTTTTTGGACTCGGTGAATTGGTGTGGATTGGGGAATATATTGAATATGGATGCAAAAGCCTCTACCAAGTCAACCCTAATCGGGCATGGGCCATGTATTACTATATGTGACAAAATTTATGGTGCTTCGAAAAAATTTGTATCGATTCATTTAATATATGTAAGATCTAATAAATACGGCAACGATAGCACTCGGCCGTTCGGAACCCAGTGCGCGTCAGGACACCCAATAGGACTTAGCCAGCCGAACAAATTTGATCGGCCCATCCAATCGTTCACCAAAAACTAGAGTCCAAATCGCGAGCCGAGCAGATTGCGATCCTGTCTGACACATCTCGTTGGCAAGCGCGGCACTCCTCCAGCGCTACTCCCTCCCATCCCCGCCGGTTTCCTTTGATTTGTCCGTTCAGTTGCTACAAATCTTGCACCAAATCAAGAGGTCAGAAACCCTACGAAAAAATTGCATCTGCTTCGTCTACGCAAAACAGAAGAGCGCGCCCCCACGGCAATACATACATGCAGTCCAGATCCCAACCGCGGGATGCAAGAAAAAGGTAGGAGGAGAAGAGATGGAACACCCGATCTACTTTTGAAACATTCAAAAGCAACGGTTGCAACATATGTCTGAACGTAGATGAAACACTTAAACACATGTGTCCAAAACACTTAAAAAGCGCCCTTAAAACACATTTGAAAACCATTTAAACATATGTCTGAAGGAGTGAAGGTGGATAAAACACTTGAAACATGCCTCTAAAACACTTCAAAACCACCTTTGAAACACATTTGAAAATCATTGCAACCATACACAACATCCGAATTAAACACCAACATATGTGTGAAACATAGACAACATTCCAATAAACCCCATTTGAAAATTCAAAACACAGATGAAACATTCATACGAAACACTCACACAACATACTATTGAAACATTCTTCTCGAAACAAATGCAACTTGTGCAGCATCCCCGATCTCCTTTTGCAATACCCATATAATTAAACTGCAACATACCTTTGAAACGTCCGAGACAACTAAAACATACAATTGCAACATAGGGGTTAGAGAGAGCCTGGCGCAAGGACCGCCAATGCCGCCTCATTTGTGGACATTAGGGGCTTCTGATGGGCGAGGATGCTAGTGTGGTGGAGGGACGACGCCAGGGTGAAGGAGGACATCGGGGTGAGCAAGGAGTTGTTGTGTTGTGGCGAGGAGGCTGGGGTTCGTGGCGGTAGCCGCAAATGGCATCCACAAGGGGAAGGCGCAAGTACAAACGGGGCACATGCCTTGGGCCGGGGTGGCGCACATGAGCAGAGGGGAGCCGCGACAGTTGGAGAGAGTATGAGGGCAGGGCACATGGCTGGGGTACCTGCGGTGGCAACGGCGAGTGGCTCGAGCAGAGGCGGCACCTGCGAGCACGGCTCGGGCAATGGCCGGCCGGTGAGCAGCTTGTGCGGAGGCGGCTAGCGGCTTGCGAAGGCGGTGCCGACGAGAAGGGCTAGTGCGGAGAATGCGCCGACGAGCGGCGCTAGCACCGTGAGAGGCAGCACAAAGCGCGGTTGGAGCGATGAAAGAATGAGTGGATGAGGATGGGGCCACGTGAAGATAGGAAGTCATTGGAGCTACCTAGAGATGTGCCCCACGGAGTAGACCATGCATCACCATGACAGCGAACCCCCACATGATGCAGATGCCCGGGCACGCCACCGTGCCGCCCATCCGAAGGTTCAACACCACCGCCGCGCATCCGGCGAAGATGAGGAAGTAGGTCCTGAAGATCTCGGCCAGGATCTGCATGCAAGCAGGCGAGTACATGCGTGCGCGGGCAGAGTTCAACTGTGGCTGTGGGGAAAGAGGAGCGGCGGATGTCGTTGGGCACAATCTGATGTGGCAAAGAGCTTGCAGCAGCAGCGTCTGATATGTGGTCAGAAGAGGAGCACACCGAACAAACTAGCTAGGGATAAGGTGCCTGGGACTTGGGCTTTAGGCTGATATGATCCCCTCTCTCTTTCTCTCTCTTTTATTTTTTTCCTATCTGCACCGTACATGTTGCGTGACACACGTAGTGAAACGTATACGTTCAGATGGTATACAGAGTTGAGGCCCTACTTGCCTACGATCTCTCTTTCCCTCGGCAATCTCTCTTTCCCTCCTCGGTAAGAAAGATCAATGGAACTGAAAAAATACTTGGTATTGTAATAGTTTGTTTTTAACACTTCTCTAAAACTTTCAATGTACCAAAAATTTAGATATGAGGCTGACAACTAAGGGAAAAAGAAACCTAACATATTTAAATTCTTACTTTATACCCACGGCAACGCACGGGAAATCCTCCTAGTTAAAATTAATACTGGTGCCGAGAGTGCTCATAACCGATAAGGTTCCGATAATAAAAGGAAACAGACTTAAGCACATAGGGGAATATCTTTAGGGACCAACAGAAATACTCAATAGTACTAGGAGATGCAGCTCCAGAAAGGATAGATTGAGACCTATTCATCATTTCCAGGATTGGTAGAGGGCGCCTGCAACAGCACATCGTCAGACAGCCCAGGAGCTATCCCACAGTCAACACCCCAACCTTGAAGAATATCCAGAGGGATTGGACTAGCTTTACCTGTCTCTGGGTTAATCAGAAGAACTGGGCACGTCTTCCTCTTTTTAGACGGCTCACGATCAAGCCTTACCTCATGGAAACCATCCTTTTTACTGGTTGTCCTTGTGCTGCGTCTGACCATGCTATCAACCAAAGGAGAAGCCGAGCTGCTTAGAGAAAAAGGCAAGGATGGGGTATTGTCACTACGTCCTCCTCTCCTCTCCTGGCCTGCTGCGGTGGAAGCTGTGGTCGCTCCGTTGCCGCCCTGTAGTCCGTCATGAAGGGAAGCCGTAGCAGAGGGGGTATTGACAATCAGTCTCTTGTGCTCATCCTCTTGTTCCATTAGTGCAGCACTCTCGTCTGGAACATCGTCACTCTCATTTGAAACATTGTCGCCACCACTGCCCATGCTCGTGACAACGTGGCCACCGCTTTTCGTCCTGGCAACAGGGTAAACCAGGTGGACCCGCGCGTACCCCCGTGTGTCTGGTAGTGCCCAGAGCTCACTGGAGTCGACCATGTTTGTTTCAGTTTCCAAAACCCAAGCCATGTCATCCGTCTTCAACGTCCAGATGTCAAAGGCAGTGTCATGATCAGAGCAGCCACACTGGGAGCAGCGGCGAGGTGCGACGGTGACCAGCTTCAGCGCACCACGAGCGTTGGTGCACAAGAAGCGGTGCTTGAGTGCCTCCGCAGGGTACGGCACATACCGCAGCACCGGACCCTTGTCGTCGAGCAGGTCGGAGAAGATGACGCCACGGTAGAAGTTCACCCAGCAGAGCAGCCTGTTGTCGAGTGGCACGACGGCTTCAGGCTCCCACGAGGCCAGGGACAGGTCCCCGTCTTTCCCGTGGTTATGGATGATCCGCTGTGGCTTCACACACCATTTGCCATGACGGAATAGGAGGAGCTCGACCGCCTTGTTGGGCGTTGCGTCGCCCTTCACCCACAGCGTCTTCAAATGCGCCACGACGAACTCGGCCTCTGCGTGGCTCAACAATCCAGTGGCACTTATATCCAGCTGCCACCATTGATGGGTGAAACCGTAGTAACGAGGGAGCAGGTACAAGGACGGCGGCCGTGTGGGGGTCGGCGGCGGCGGCGCCGCCAACGTTGCTGTAAACAAAGTAGCTCCAAGTAATCCGCAGGAGAACAGAGCCGCCGTGTGCCGCGATGACGGTGGAAGAGGCCGGGGGACCGGCTGTGCAGAGGCAGATGCGTGACAGGACCGAGAACGGTTCACGACGGATGGAGACGCTGATGCGGTGGCCGCTGGATGTGACGGCGGTCGCCATCGTCTTCGGGTCGCCGGTGGTGTTGTAGGCCTCGCCACTACATCCACCATAGGGTGCGAGCAGCATCCACTGAGGAGAGGCAGCGGTGGCGGCGGGGACGGGGACGGGGACGGGGACGGGCGATGAACATGCTGGTCGAGGTAGTTGCGATTGCGACGACAGGAAGGAACCCATTGCATGCGACGTCGTTGCAGGTTCGTCTATGTGACGAGCAGATGGCAATCTATTTTTGCGTTGAAAACTGCCTGGTCGACAATAAGATCTCCAGACCAAAATCCCCAGATCCCATACCTTCGTGTGTTTTTTTCCTTTGTTTCCAAAATTGAGGAATATCTATGATGAAAAAGTTTCCAGCTTCTATACGTCAAATCCTGACCGTGGCGTGAGGCCAAAATCGGGCCCTTAAAACAAAGGGAGTTGTCATATTTTAGTTTGCCTGAAAAAAAGACATGAGATTTCAGGCCACGGGAACAACCGTTGGATCAACGTCCAGATCTATTTGTTCCTTATCTTGGTTCCGTTGCACGTAGCGCTACCGGTCCGCACAAACAAGCCCGTAAAACCAACACGGCCAGCTGCCGGGCCGCAAAAGGTTAACGGGCACAAGATCCAATATCCGGTATATCAAATTTGTGTTCACTTGGACCACAATGAAGCCTTCGGTCAAATAAAAGAACACAGAAATTACAACTCTGCCACTTAAAACCTCCAACAAGAAGGAAACACACCTCGGCGGATCTAATCTAGATCTGCGAGTGTAGAAAAAAAAGGGTAAAAATTAGTCGAGAAAATAGAGAAAGATGAGGAGAAGATGAAGCCATATCAAAATCAAATTGAAGCTCGTTCTAAAGCTATGCAGGGTATATGTTGAACAAATCTGAAGCTATCCAGTTCATGACCCATGATATGGATAGTGCTTCTCGTGAAAATGATCATACTTATAGAGCTCGTTCTCCCCATTTTCCTAAAATGGAATTCACTAAATTTAACAGTACTAACCCAAGGCTTGGAGACTTTTGTGGATGTGGTAGAATATTATTCCCTCCCTAACGGATCTGGCAAAATATTATGGCCCTCGAAGCTCTAGAGGCCTCATGATCGGTTCCTATTCGCTGAGCCAATCTTTGATTACTAAAAGATGTACTTGCCCCACCAGGACCGGTTCTATCGGTGGAGGCTGAAGGAGCCGATTGTGGTTGGCCAATGGGTGGAAGAGTTTTTGAGATTCATAAAAATTTAAAGGCATGCCAAATTCAGGTTGAGGCACCACACCCGATTGTGAGTTATCAATTGGAGTCCCTTCCAGTAACTTTAAACGCAAATCTAATGAATGAGTTTGTTTTGTGACTATACTTTCTAAAGTTGTTTTTTGGTCAGTTAGCATCTTTGCATAATCAGCATGCATAGAGTAAGCATCATCAAATTTAGGTAGAGGGTCTACAGGGATTACCTCTTAGACGTATGGGCTTCACCTAGATGCGCTTAGTGTATTGAGTGACTCGATTATGCCTATCCTTGCAGGAACTCAGCATCAAGGTGCACGTGACGGCTTCCACCTTGTCCTGGAGCTTCTTCTTCAGATCTTTAGGGAGCTCTTCCAAAGACTTGGGACGTCGTATGTTGGTCTCTAGCGCTTCAGACAGCTTGCTTGCGTCTTCTCCATTGGTCATGGCATTGGTTTCAAGATTGAATTGGAGTTGACGCCTTGTCTACCCCAGTGGAGTCACCAAAACTATGTTGACATAAATTAGGGTTTGCACCAACACATCGGGAGGGCCTTGGGCGCACATGAGGTTGCATACAACCTGTACGGTCAGCAAGGATCACAACTTGATCGCTCAAACCGATCTAGAGAAACGATAGGAGCGATGTAGAGCTTGATCTCGGCTGAAACGGCTTCGAACACCCTCCCGAAAAGATCCGTCGGGAAAACGACACGAAGGGTCTCCTAGGACCAGCAAGGCCGCCTAGGATGCCCACGAAGTTCGTTGAGAAAATCGTCGGACAATAGGTTTAGGGTTTGGAGAGAAAATAGGGTAAAAAGAGATAGATTATGTTTTTTGTCGATTGGATGTAGATGGGATCAAATTGGCCATGAACCTCTCATTATATAGAGGGGGTGGTGTTATCCCCTTAGGAAACCGCATAGATATGTTGCCGGTCACCAAACCTTCCGAAAAACTGATTGGAAACTAAATCGGTTTGGACCCGATGGTGAGCTAGATTAAACACACGTACGCGTCGGATGCGTCCGGTACCACCCCCTCGTGATGAGGACATCACTTCTTCGGATGCACAAGATGATCCTCCGCTAAACATTCACGGTCCAATCACAAGAGCTCGCGCCGCGACAATTAAATTTACTGGTGGTGAGCTCGTTCCTAAGCAATTCTTTTGATGAACTTGAGAATAGATTGCTACTTAATGACTTTGTTATTCTTAGGAATCAAGGGGAGGACCAGCAAGGACTTGGAGAACGACTTGGAGGCATGGAGGACCAGCCACGGCATTGGAGTCAAGATGGAGGCCCAAACCGATTCGAGTTCAAGTCGGTTTCAGAGTCCAGGGACAGCCTGCACTAACACGGATGCCGAGGTCACATACGGGCTTTGATTTGGACGATCTCTATATCGTTGGAAAGATAATTTCAAGACGCTTCCAATGGCACCAGTTTCAGGCCCAAATTCGTCAGGAGTCCACGGGAATCGTCGAAACACTCTGGCGTCTAGAATCTGTTTTGGTGCTGCGCCACCGAATTTCGGTCTTTGGGCCATGTATCGTGTTGGAGCCCAGTAGGGGCGCGTCCAGGGGGTCTTGCATGACCCTAAACTCTATATATCAGTAGCCATCACCCAAGTTAGGTTTTGGGTTTTGCTTAGATTAATCTGTCCATTGACAGTCGCCGTTCATCGGTTTGTGAAACCCCAACTCGTGTGCTTAATCATTCATCCGCAGTTTGTCTCAAAATTCAGAGCTGCGTTCTTTCGAGTTCTTGTTTGTGTTCTTCGTTTCGCAGGCAAGGATTAGCCTTCTTGGCGAGGTCAACCGGTTGGAGACACGGTTGATAACCTGAGGAAGTTGGTGCTAAGGTTGCAGGGTTCGGGTCTTTTCGATCTGAAGCCGGATCGGTGTGTCGAGTTCCACCAAAACGATAGTTATCATAACTTGACGGAAGATCGGGCATCATGTCCCCATCAAGTGGCATTCAGAGCTAAGGTATACCATCAGGTTATATCTGCCCTTTAGTTTGAGTGTTTTGTTTCGTCTCATAATCCATAAAAAGCTTACAAAAAAAATCCATCGCCGTACAACCCGTTTAGCCTTGCAATTTCGTTTTCAGATTGCTTTGTTGAGTTTGGCGTCCGTGTGGTCGAGTCTAGTTGCTAGTTTAGTTTCGTGTTCGTCGTCTTAGTTCAATCGCCCGTCGCTGTGATTTGTGTTTTCCGCCGCTATCCCATCCACCGTTCCACATAACAAGTCGCGAAGAATCACAATACGCGACTTGACCCCGCTAGCCGCCTTGTGTGAATTTTCGCCGCCGCGCAAACCCCTAGATAGGTTGCCAACTGCTCATATTTTGCCTGCATCGCAACCTCCTTAAATCATCCGGCGAATACCCACCGCTATTCTTCATAGGGAAGATTAATCCTAACTCTTTGCCCGGTTGTGCCTTCGCAAAAAACCTAATAGAGGTACCTTCACTAAAAATGTGCACAACTTTTCTGCTCGTTGTCGAAAAAAATCTGAATTTTTTTGGAGATTCTTGACTCCATTTGGGGCTGATCCAAACTCGCCTACGGCCTGTTTGCCGCAGTCAAAATTGCCAAAAAAAAAAATCGTGAAAATAAAGAAAAAAAAATTGGCAAGGTTTTTGCACGCTTTTCAGAGACCGTGCTGAATTTCTCAGAGGGGCCACATCCCACCTTTGTTGTAGGTGAAAATTCTTGTGGTTCCTATTTTTGTGATCTCTGTCCCAGAAAAAAATATCAGAAAAATAAAAGAAAAATAAAAAAATTGTGATACATTGGGACGCCAATAATCCGAGAAAACGACGAAATAGTGCTTCTTTTGTGCTTGTTCTATCGGTGTTGTTTATCCGTTGTTCTTTTGTTTCATCTTATTGCGCTACGACTAGGCACGCCTTAGCCAAAGACTTGTGACTTGTACCTCGGATTCAGATTGAACGACCGCTAATCTGCACTCGTTATTTGCTAATCCTTGCTCATATATTTTGGCCTTCCCAAGCTCCACATATTCTTCAGATCAGTACAGGATTCGACCTTGCAATCGCGGCTGCCACCTCCTCACAGGTATCACAGCCCAATCGCCGGTTGCCATCCTCTGCTAGCGTCGGTAAGAACTTGGTAAGAGCTTGGTAAGATGTGAGTGAGAGAGTGATTCCACCAATTCAACCCCAACTAGCTCATAGGGTTTTTGCTAATCACTAATCATGCCAGACGACGTACCTGCTTTGTCTAGTCCCTTGCAGGAATTGAGGGTGGAGATGATGAAGCAAATGAACACATTGACTCAGGAAGTTAGAGACAACGGCAAGTCTTTTGAGCGTGTGGAGAAGGGACTCGCCTCCCTAACTAATAGAGTTCAACAGCTTGAGACCAACCCTCCAAAATACGATGACGCTCCAGAAGATGTTGTTTATCGTCCCGACGGATCCATTGATGAGAGACTGACCGCCGAGAACCGTGCTCGCCGACAGCTCAACAGGAACCGAACAGGTATGGGAGGTAATAGGCATCCAGGTAATGACGACCCTTACTCTAAAATTGAGTTTACCATTCCACCTTTTCATGGGAGATATGATGCCGAGGAATATTTAGATTGGGAGATGACAGTAGAGCAAAAATTTGAATCCCATCAAGTTCCTCCGTATCATAGGATTCGACAAGCCACTAGTGAATTTAAGGATTTTGCTATAATCTGGTGGACTGCTTTGCAAGAACAACCTCTTTCTTGGGAAGGGCTTAAGGAAGCAATGCGTGATAGATTTGTTCCTGTTTCTTACAAAAGAGATTTGCGTAAAAAATTGCAGCGCTTAGATCAGGAAGATAAGTCTGTATAGGATTATTACGCAGAGCTTCAAAAAGGAACGATGCGTTGTGGGATTGTAGAGGAGATGGAGGACAAAGTTATTCGTTTTTATGGTGGTTTACGACGTGAAATTCAAGATATTGTTGACTATAAAACTTGGAATACTACAAACAAGTTGTTTCGGTTGACTCTCGCTTGCAAAGAAGGAATTGCAGGGACGACAACCGCAGTCGAGGAGCAGGAGCACCTACACGCCTAAAGCTATCCTGCCATCTCCCTCCAAGGCAGCGAGCACTCCTTCAACAACACCGCCAGTGAACACTTGTACCACACCACCTGTAGGTAACCGTTCGACACCATTCCCTTCACCATCGGCAGGTAAAACTTGTGTGCAGGAACCCGCCTCCTCCGTAGCTTCCACCGAGCGTTCTTCTCCGATTCAATGCCATAGATGTCAAGGACTTGGTCATGTGGCTAGGGAATGCCCTAGCAAACGGGCATATGTTGTGACAGAAGATGGAGGCTACATTAGTGTGGATGATATCGCGAAAGATGCTGAAGATCTACCCGCTTCCAATGACGAGGGTCTTTCTCTCGGCGTAGATGACTCGAGACCAGCGGATTTGTATCGTGCAGCGTGTCCTCGGTGCACAGATGGGAGACGTGGAGAAACTGCAGCGCCATAACTTGTTTCAAATCTTATTTGTGATTAAAGACGGGCGCGCACGTGTCATCATTGATGGTGGGAGCTGCAACAATTTGGTGAGTTTGGATCTTGTCAACACGCTACAATTGGAAACGCGGCCTCATAAACATCCTTACTATATTTAGTGGCTTAATGAGTCAGGTAAGGCCAAGGTAACATTAATAGCTCGAGTACATTTTTCCCTTGGTCCATACTCGATTATGTAGATTGTGATGTGGTGCCCATGCAAGCTTGCTCTCTTTTGTTGGGTCGCCCATGGGAATTTGATAATAATGCTATCCACCATGGTAGAAGTAATACTTATACTCTTATGCATAAGGGAAAAAATCACTTTGCAACCTATGACCCCCTGCTCAAGTTGTACAGGCTGAGAAAGAGAGACTTGCTGCTGAAAATAAAACTGAAAATCAACCATCCATTAAATTGAAAACTCCCCGTGATGCTTGCTACTAAATCCGATCTTGCTGAGAATAATGATATATGTTGTGCTTTGATATGCAAAGATGTTTTCTTTTCAATTGAGGATATTGCTAGTACTTTGCCGGCGCCGTGGACTCGACCTTTTGCAGGAGTTCAGTGATGTGTTTCCATCTGAGATACCTCTAGGACTTCCTCCTATTCGAGGAATTGAGCATCAAATCGATTTGATTCCTGGAGCGAGTTTGCCCAACAGTGCTACATATAGAGCAAACCTCGAGGAGACTAAGGAGATTCAACGCCAAGTCCAAGATCTATTGGACCGCTGGTATGTACGTGAAAGCCTAAGTCCAAGTTCTATTCCCGCATTCTAGTTCCAAAAAAAATGGGAGTTGGCGTATGTGTGTTGATTGTAGAGCCATTAATAATATTACTATTCGATATCGTCATCCTATTCCTAGGCTTGATGACATGCTTGATGAGTTGTGTGGCTCGTGATTTTCACAAAGGTTGACTTTATGTAGTGGCTATCACCAAATTAGAATGAAACTTGGAGATGAATGGAAAACAGCCTTCAAAACTAAATTTGGATTATATGAGTGGTTAGTAATGCCTTTTGGTTTAACTAATGCACCTAGTACTTTCTTGAGATTGATGAATGAAGTTTTAAGGGCTTTTATTGGGCGATTCGTGGTAGTGTACTTTGATGATATATTGATATATAGCAAGTCTTTGGATGAACATATGGAACACCTACGTGCTGTTTTTTTTCTTGCTTTACGCGATGCACGTTTGTTTGGTAACCTTGAGAAGTGCATCTTTGCACGGTTCGAGTCTCTTTTCTTGGCTATGTTGTTACTCCACAGGGGAATTGAGGTGGACAAGTCAAAAATTGAAGCCATAAGGAGCTGTCCAGTTCCCCAAACCATTACACAAAAAGCGAAGTTTTCTTGGTCTTGCAGGTTTCTATCGCCGCTTCAAAGGATTTCAGCGCCATTGCTGCCCTCTTGCATGAGTTGACAAAGAAAGGTGTGGCGTTCCATTGGGGTAAGGCACAAGAGACGCCCTTTGATACTTTGAAGGACAAGCTTACACACGCACCATTGCCGCAACTTCCGAACTTTGGTAAGACTTTCGAGCTCGAATGTGATGCTAGTGGGGTTGGCATTGGTGGTGTGTTGATGCAAGGTGGTAAACCTGTTGCGTACTTTTAGCGAAAAAATAGCATGGCCTTGTTCTTAATTACTCTACGTATGATAAGGAATTGTATGCACTTGTGCGTTCTTTAGAGACGTGGCGTCATTATTTGTGGCCTAAGGAATTTGTTATACATTCGCATCATGAATCACTTAAGTATCTTCGCTCTCAAAATAATCTGAACCGTAGACATGCTAAGTGGGTTGAATTTATTGAATCTTTTCCTTATGTTATAAAACACAAGAAAGGAAAGGATAATATAATTGCCGATGCTTTGTCTCGATGATATAATATGCTATCACAACTTGATTGTAGAATTTTTGGGCTAGAATCCATTAAAACACAATATGTGCTTGATCCCGATTTTAAAGATGTGTTGTTGAACTGTAAAGAGGGTCGCACATGGAACAAGTTTGTGATAAATGATGGATTTGTGTTTAGAGCTAACCGCCTATGCATTCCGCTTGGTTCCGTTCGCCTATTGTTGTTGCGTGAAGCGCACGGCGGAGGACCGATGGGCCATTTTGGTGCTAAAAAGACGACGAATATCTTGGCCACACATTTCTTTTGGCCACATCTGAAGAGAGACGTTGAGCGGTTCGTGGCACGCTGCACCATGTGTCAAAAGGCTAAGTCTCACTTGAATCCACATGGTTTGTACATGCCTCTTCCTGTTCCTTCTATTCCGTGGTCGATATTTCGATGGACTTTGCCTTGGGACCGCCAAGGACTAAGAGGGGGATGGATAGCATTTTTGTTGTTGTGGATCGGTTTTCTAAGATGGCACATTTTATACCATGTCATAAAAGTGATGATGCCATTTATATTGCTGACCTCTTTTTCAAAGAGATTGTTCGCTTGCATGGTATGCCTTCTACTATTGTTTCGGATCGCGATGCTAAATTCTTGAGTCACTTCGCGTACTCTATGGAACAATTGGGTACAAAGTCTGTTGTTTTCAACAACTTGTCACCCTCAAACGGATGGGCAAACAGAGGTAGTTAACCATACTTTGGGTGCCATGTTGAGAGCTATTTTGAAGAAAAAAACTTGAAGCTGTGGGAAGAATGTCCGCCTCATGTGGAGTTTGCTTACAATCAGCAACACATTCTACCACCAAGGTAAGTCCTTTTCGGTAGTGTATGGTTTTAACCCTCATGCTCCAATTGATATTTTGCCCTTACCTATCAATGAACGAACACATCGTGATGCTAGTGCACATGCTGAATTTATTCGAAAGTTGCATGAAATCACTAGAGAAAATATCGAAAAGATGAATGAAAAGTATCGAATTGCTGGGAGTAAAGGTAGGAAAAAAGATTACACTTGAACCGGGTGATTTAGTATGGTTACATTTGAGAAAAGATAGGTTTCCAGAGCTGCGTAAGTCCAAATTAATGCCAAGAGCTGCTGGTCCTTATAAGATTGTTGAGAAAATAAATGACAATGCATACAAACTTGAGTTGCCACCCGAGTTCGGGGTTAGTCCTTCTTTCAATATTTCAGATTTGAACCCATATTTGGGAGACGACGATGACCTTGAGTCAAGGACGACTCCCATTCAAGAAGGGAGGATGATGAGGACATCACTTCTTCGGATGCACAAGATGATCCTCCGCTAAACATTCACGGTCCAATCACAAGAGCTCGCGCACGACAATTAAATTTACAGGTGAGCTCGTTCCTAAGCAATTCTTTTGATGAACTTGAGAATAGATTGCTACTTAATGACTTTGTTATGCTTAGGAATCAAGGGGAGGACCAGCAAGGACTTGGAGAATGACTTGGAGGCGTGGAGGACCAGCCACGGCGTTGGAGTCAAGATGGAGGCCCAAACCGATTCGAGTTCAAGTCGGTTTCGGAGTCCAGGGACAGCCTGCACTAAAACGGACGCCGAGGTCCCATACGGGCTTCGATTTGGATGATCTCTATATTGTTGGAAAGATAATTTCAAGAAGCTTCCAATGGCACCAGTTTCAGGCCCAAATTCGTCAGGAGTCCACGGGAATCGTCAAAACACTCTGGCGTCTAGAATCTGTTTTGGTGCTGCGCCACCGAATTTCAGTCTTTGGGCCATGTATCGTGTTGGAGCCCAATAGGGGCGCATCCAGGGGGTCTTGCACAACCCTAAACTCTATATATCAGTAGCCGTCACCCAAGTTAGGTTTTGGGTTTTGCTTAGATTAATCTGTCCATTGACAGTCGCCGTTCATCGGTTTGTGAAACCCCAACTCGTGTGCTTAATCATTCATCCGCAGTGTGTCCCAAAATTCAGAGCTGCGTTCTTTCGAGTTCTTGTTTGTGTTCTTCGTTTCACAGGCAAGGATTAGCCTTTTTGGCGAGGTCAACCGGTTGGAGACACGGTTGATAACCTGAGGAAGTTGGTGCTAAGGTTGCAGGGTTCGGGTCTTTTCGATCTGAAGCCGAATCGGTGTGTCGAGTTCCACCAAAATGATAGTTATCATAACTTGACGAAAGATCAGGCATCATGTACACATCACCTCGGATGCGGCCTTGAAACCAAGACACGGTCCAGAACGACCGGTAGATTGAGCTAGCGTTGCACGCCAGTCTGATTCGCCTCCCTCCGATGCAATCCGTAAAGGATCGCAAACGAGGGGCCCGACGGACGCCCGCAAGGGGATCGTTGGACACGTAAGGGCCGACGTACCATCGACACCATGCCTTTCATCTTCTCCTCGACTGAGTGCCTCATAAACTTCCGAAAGGGTCAAGACATCACGAGTCGCCAATATGGTGTCATGAAAATTTGCATACGAATTTGGCAAAGAACATAACAGCAAAAGACCTAAGTCCTCATCATCATAATTAACCTCCATCGACACTAGGTTGGCAACGATCTCCGTGAACACAGATAGGTGGCTCATCACCAAATCACCCTCCTTCATCTTCAGAGTGAACAGCTTCGTCTTCATGTGCATCTTACTGGTTAGATCCTTTGACATAGAGATCGATTCCAGTATCAACCAAAGTTTTGCAGCAGTCTTTTCCTGCAGCACCTCTCGCAAGATATCATTATGGAGATGAAGTTTAATTCGGGACAGAGCCTTAGGATCCCTCCGCTTCTCATAGGGAGTCCAATCGGTACATGTATTCTTCCCAAAATCTTCTAGCTCCTCATCATAATCCTCATTTTGCGCCAGAATCGCCCGCATCTTGACCTGCCATAGCAAGAACCGTGTCTTGTATAATCTAGTAGTGGCAGATCGAACTTCATCGACGTCGACATGGAACCCTAATCTGGAAACCAAAGCTCTGATACCACATGTTATACTTGATGATGAAGTAAACACAATCAAACTATAGAGAGACACAAGATCTAACGTGGAAAATCCTCCCGATGCGGGAGAGTAAAAAACCACGGGTGCCAGCCAGCAAACACTCCTCACTATTATCAAGAGTCAGATTACACGTCGATGCGGCGGCATAAAGGAGAATGAATGAATTGGTACTCCAGTGAAAACCCCAAAGGTATATATACCGTACCTTATGGGCCTGAATTTGGAAAATACTCAACAAGCAAAGCACTCGGCCCTCGGCAAAGAGCGGGTTTCCAGTAGTGTCAGTTGGAGGGCGTGCAGGTGGTAGGTCAGGTTGACGAGGACAGAGCAGCGGCATAGGATGATGGGGCTGCAAGGGTTCATGTGCCATCAAGAAGGTGAGGGCGAGGCGCAGCGAGACGACGTGAACGATGAAGCAGGCAGAGCGCGATGATGGCGGAGCGTGACGCCACGGCCGATCCGACGGAGAGCGGCGGTTCCATGGTGCGTAGAGCGGGGCAAGGGGTGGGAGCTGGGTGGCGTGCGGCGCCCGGCAGCGGCGCAACATTCTGAGATTGTGGATGTGGCTCCCATTGTCCTCGACGACATGCCTTGGCTCTGCAGCGACTAGGGAGCGAGCGCTGAGTGAGGAAGCGCCCGGAGCAGGTTGTCTTTGACGCGTGGGCAGCGGAGGCGCGGTTTCCTTTGGATCGTGCGGGATAGCGATGGAGCGCCAGGTGAAGTTTTCACCCGGGTGAGCGAGGTGAAACCAGGCGGTGTTTGACGGGGGAGGCAGGGTGAAAAGCCCGGTCGACGATTTGTTTTGAGTCTTTTTTTTGTGTATGTAGTACGTAGTATATATATCAGAGTACAAGATAACGTCGGATATATGTATATTCCACTGCATTTATTGTTACTACATATATGGAAATTTAAAATCTGCTCTCGATCCAAAAACCAAATGTCTAGTACTCAGGCTTCAACAGCCGAGACCGAGGGCAAACAATGCAAGCGGCACACAGCGCTCAAGATGACACTGAGGCAAGTGCAATATCCATCTGATCACATCACTCAGACCGCGGTGATGGTGAACTTCATGCCGCGAGTACAGTCGAATTCGCAGAAGAAAAAGTACGTGCCGGGACTCCCTAGCTGCACTATGTCGTTCCCGGATCTCATCGTCACCGCGTCGTTGGCCATGATGCAATTGTCGTAGCTGTTCTGGTCCCACACCTGCACCACGTTGTGGAAGACCGGATCGTACATGAACACTGCAAAGAATGATGATCGTCAATTGGTGAATTGCGAGCCCACATGATGCGTGGCGACGTAAGTGACGTACTGAGTGTGTCGCCCGCTGGAATGTGGTCGTTGCCGCTGGCCCAGGTGTCGTAGTTCACACCGACGTCCCAGCCATCCAAATCCCCGACCACATGGTTGTTGGGAAAAGCGGTCGCCGGGAGCAGAGCACCCACGACGACGGCGGCGATGAGCAGCGCCTTACGCAAAGCCATTTCGCAGACACAGCCCAGCGCAGCTAAAACCTAACAGCCGGGTGAGTGATCTAGTGCAGGCGCTTTGATCTTTGTTCATTGGACGATGCCGCAGAGGGTATATATATAGTATTCAACAACCGGATGCGTTGGCAGGCACCAAAGCCTAGCTTCAAGAGAAATATATCTATTATATACATGCATCCAGATAAGATTCGTGACCAATTACTTCAGGTTGGCATTCCTACCTGCGCGTGTCCCATATCTGCATAAGTTTCACCGTCCATTCGGACAAAAAGGGGGTGTCTATTATGCGGTGTATTTGATCACAAATCCATTTTGGCACTCATTGGTCCCATTCTTAGTTACTCGGATACCGGATTCCTGACATCAGTGCTCCCACTTGACATCAGCGCAGAATGATGCAGATTCAAAAATAATAATAATAATATAACTAAGTGCCAGCTTGCCTTGGCACTATGCGAATGGCTTGTTTTCAGTACATATCATATATAGTGCTTATCGACTTGCTCTGATTAGTGCAGCTGTCGCAAGGCCGGCGTTTTCAGTACATAGCATAACGCCAAGCTATTGGTGGAAGGCCGGCGTTGTCAGCAACCAAAGTTCGGACTTTGGATTGAAGGCCGGCGTTGTCAGCAACCACAGTTCTGCACAAGGAATGATAGAAACGGAAGAGCCCAACATTTGGAGGTTGCACATGCATTGTTTTGGTAGTATTGTGTTGCCTATAAGCACATCCACCATACACAAGGGGTGTCAACGACGGCCAAGAGGGAAAAGCCGCCGAGGCTAGAGTGGTTACCCGCTTGCTGCTTCTCATTTGTTTTTTCAAGGGGACTGGAAGTGAACGATGGCATCTGGAGCTTGACAGGGATTAAGTGATCCTGAATTCCCATGCGACATTCCAATTTCATCTTAAACCATTAACTTAGAAAGTCAAAGTTAAATTTTGTCGAAAAGAAATCACGCAGTGAGGGCGCCACCTTAGTGTGCATGGCGGTGTTACAATCTCACCTGTCTCAACCCAAAGGTGGAGGCAAACCCCTTGACCGTGTCCTGATTCGGGACACCTAGCCCAAGACATGGCTGGTGGCCCCGGCCGCGTGCAGCCCTATAAGAGGAGGTGGGGGCCAATGGCTCAGGTCACGAGGTTCCACCATAGCCGCCAGCACCCCACTATCCTGTCCTAGACCGATCAAAAGGAAGGGCTGCCAGCGATGGGAAGTTCCACCCGCCGCCGACGTCGTTCCCGTGCGTCGCCGCCTCTGCCCAATGCTACACCGAACGTCACTACCTAGCGCAGATCGTCATCGACGAACTCGCCATGGACGATAACAGTCAGCACTAAGGAACATCTGTGGGTTCTATTAAGTTTTTCCCCTCTGATCTGCACCCTAGTCGATCCGAATATTCTTTCAATGGTATTGAAGCATGTTAATCTAAGAGTGTCGATCCAGTAAGGGGGATGAAATTGAAAACTTTTAGAAGGAGATGACCGATTCAATTTTAGATCGGGAAAATCCCAACCCTAACCCAAGTCAGCGCTGAGAAAAGAGGACGGATTGAACGAGCGCCTACCTTTGGCTCACAAGTCACTGTCGCCACTGCCGCCGTCGCATGACGGCGCGCAGGGAGCCCGGCCAAGCTACAAGCTCGCCGGTGTTATGACGCCCAAGTGTGGGCGTTTAGGGCGCCATCGCTAGTCCGCTGACGGCCACCACGCCAGCCAAGCGTGAGCGCGCGCCGGCGGCGGGGACCGTAGTGGCACCACGACCCTTCTTCAGCCACGGTGTTCATCGCCGCAGTTCGGGTTACCTCAGCCACCACCGGAACTTCACTCCGTCGGCTGCATGCAAGAGAGGAGAAGGGAAGGGGAAATAAGGAATAGAGAAGGTAGGGGAGCAAACTTGCTCCGGGCGTGGACTTGCTCCGCCAGAGGAGTCGCCATCGCCGGCTGGTGGCTGGAGGTGAAACAAAAACTTTAGGTTTGAGGGGAGTGGTCGACTGGCCGTTTTGCTCCTACAAAAAGGACGAAGGACCCGTCTGACAAGTTGGATGGCCAAGATCGTCCCGCGCTCAACTGGGCTTGCGGATGAGAAAATCCTGCAAGGCTTGCGCGGTCCAAGCCCAGGTTAGAGCTTAGGGCATGTGTGTGTGCGTGTCAGCGGACCTCGGGCCACGTCAGCAGATGGGCCAAATCTTTGCCCTGTCCCAATAAGAAAAGAAATAAGTTTTCCATTTTTTAGAAATAAAAAAAGGGAAAGGGAGAAGGCCAGACTGGGCCGCCTCGCTACGGTGGGGCCACTTGGGGCAATTGGCCGAAAGGCCAAATTAGCTTAAGATTTTTTTTTTCCAGAAAAATGCAAATTTAAGTTTTAAGTGTTATTTTTTTCTCTATTCAAATTTGAACCATTGAGATAATTGTTTAAAGAGAAAATAAGAACTTTTTACTTGTTTCTCGACAAAGAAATTTTAATTTTACTATATGTTTCCGCTGGTAAGATTTTGAGAATTTTACTCAAGTTTCCGCTGTGGAAATTTTCGTAAGTATTATTTTGAGAATTTTACTCAAGTTTCCGCTGCAAAGTTAAAGTATTTGTTGTTCTTATTAAATTCAAACCAACGGAGAATTTAATTTTCAAAGCAATTAAGATTATTCAGTAAATTAAGATTAAGTTTATCCTCTATTTTATTTAGAGGAATAAATAAATAGAAAAAATGAGTATTTAAATATGATTATGATATTGTTATTTTCTGACCAACGTTGATGATAACAATATTTGTTGGGCAATACGGCTTGCAAAAATCATTTTGTAGGTTTTATTCGGAGGGATGCATTATTGCATTGGCGACTTCACCACTGGACACAGATACAGCAAGGTGAAATTTGACTAGAAACGTGTGAAGAAGCCGCATGCTTGTTTTCTGGCATTTGGATGGGATGGCTTTATAACAGTACTAGATTTGATACTTAAGTTAAACTTGTTAATTATTTCACATGTTTCATCTGATATTCTTTAGATCACATGATTAATCTTGATTAGTTTCCATTATTAGAAAAAGCTTCTCCTGGCCTTCGCTAAAGCCGGGCATGTTTAGTTGGTGAAAAGTGAACACAAAAAGTGGTACAGTAGCCATCACATCAAATCTCTTGAAGCATAAATGGGGCGTTAAATGTAGGTAAACAAAAAAACTAATTACGCAGTTTGCTGAAAAGTGCAAGACGAATCTTTTAAACCTAGTTAGTCCATAGTGGGACAATAATTACCGAATATAAACAGTAGCCGAACCCAAAATATTTTACCAACTAAACATGCCCGCCTATACATACATCAGTCGAGTCATGCCAGTCCTGTGCTCTATCACACGTAACACTTGTGGCCCTTTGGCTTCGACGCACACGGGCCAATAATGCCCCTTGTGGCTTCTGCCTGATTATCCAGCTCTTCATCGCGGCAGCGCTCTCATCTGAAACAACATGACCACCGCCGTTGATGCTCGCGACAGGGTCAACCACCAGGTGGATGCGCGAGAACCCCGGTGTGTTTGCGAGAGCCCAGAGCTCGATGGGGTCGACAATGGCGGTGTCGGTCTCCAAAACCCAAGCCATGTCATCCGTCTTCAGGGTCCACGTGTCGACGACGATGGCAGTGGCAAGCTCGTCGTGAGAGACAGTGACCAACTTCACCACACCACGAGCGTTGGTGCACACCAGGTGCCGGTGCTGCTTCATAGCTTCCCTGGGATACGGCACGTACCGCACGGTAGGACTATGGCCGCCGCTGAGCACGTCGGAGAAGACGACGCCGTGAGAGAAGTCGACCCAGCAGCGCATCCCACCATCCCCGTCGTCGCCGGGGACGGCTTACGAAGGAGGGAGACGCTGATGTAGTGGCTGCACGAGGTGCTGCCGTCCGCGACCGTCTCGGAGTCGCCGGTGACGTCGCAGGCCTCCTTTACCGCCACCGTAGGGTGCCAGCAGCATGATCCGCGCAGGATAGGCCGTAGCGGCGGCCGACTAACTGGAAGAAGGTAATCGCGTCGTATGTGAACCCATGGGCGCGCCGCCGTCGCTGCGAGTTTGTTCGTGGATGTCTTCTTGACGACAAGATTGAGATCTATTTTTGCCTTGTCAGCTGCCTTATTCACTCTTCGCCAATAAGATCAACTCCATCCCTAATTTTACAAAATAATTTGCACCTATAAAAATATATAAAAAAATAAGCTCACTTAAAAAATATTATGGTCCTTGTGGATAAATAATGTGGCAAACGAAAAGATAGTGTTGTTTAAGAGTATCTCTAATAATCTTTCTAAAATGTATTCTCTAAATCATCATTTGAATAAAAATCATTTTCAATAGTTTTGTACTCCCTCCGTCCCAGATTAATTGTCGTTCTGGGACGGACGGAGATACCAAGGGGAGTCCAAAAGACCTGCATACCCCTATCCATTCAATCATTCATCACTTCCGGTTCCCCATTCTCTCTCCCTCGCCCGCTCTCCTCCCCTCCTGGCCGTCTGCAAGACCTGCTTCAACCTCCTCCCCTCTAGCGGCGTGGCGGCGCGGCTCTCCGTAGCTGCTCTCCACCGCCGCTAATCCAGCGCATGGCGAGGTGGAGCAGCGTCTCCCGCCCGACGACGGCCTCGGCACAGGCCACCTCAGCGGCGAAGATGGCCTCAGCGCGCGAGGGCCTCCTCGACGACGCTGAAGGGGCACCGCCGCCACACGCACAGCTCCTCCACGAGCGCCGTCGCGACGTGAGCGGAAACGCCGACGCGAGTGCGGGGTGGGCCGGGCCGACACCGCCAGCCGTTCTCCTTCCCCTCGACGCGCAACCGCGAGTCCGCGAGCGGCGTTTGGTGCAGTAGCAGCCGCGGTGTGGGGAGGTAAACACCGTCTCCGATGCGGGCCTCCATCCAGCTGAGGAGCACGACCTCAGCCCCAGCCGTGAGCTTGGCACCGACGGCGACGGCGGGGCGGGCGAGCTCAGCCCCAGCCGCAAGGACATGGTGGGGAGTGAGATCTGTAATCAAGCTCCAGCCATGGAGGAGCGGCGAGGTCGGTCCTGGTGACCATGAACCTCGGCCTGACGGCCATAGCGAGCTGCGGCGGCGGTGGCCTCCTCGCCCGACCGCGAGGCCTCGGCATGGGCCTCCTTGGTGATGGAGACGACCTCAGCGCAGGCCTCCCTCACCCGACGCAGATGGCCTCGGGCGCTGGGATTCCTCAGTGACGGAGACGGCCTCGAGCGGGATTCGTCGCCCGACGGAGACGGCCTCGGAGCTCCTTGGCGACGGAGACAGACGGATGCTTGGCGAGGCGTGGTTGTGGCGCCGGGCGAGGGAGGCAATGCACCATGCGCTGCGGCCGGCGCCACGACGCCGCGCCCGCGGGTCTAGCCTGCGATGGTTGCGGGCGAGAGGGCGCTGCTTGCTGTGAGGAGAAGCAGGAGGAAGGGTGGGTCGGTGTGGCAGCGGCTCGCGAGACGAGGCTCGGTAGAGGGCGCTAGCGCACTTGACGACGGGCGCTGGCAGAGGGATGAGCAGAGGCGGCGGCTATGGGGAATGGAGGAAGGAGCGGCAACGGATTATACACGCGAGGGCTAGGGTGCATGTAGCGATTTTTTCACGGAGAAAGTTGGGTGCATGTATCGATTTTTTTAACGGAGAAAGTTGGGCGCGTAGCTGTGCAGAGTAGGGCTGTAGTAGGCGGCGACACACACATTACGGGACAGGAAGCTGTAGCTAAAACGACGACATTTTGGGGACAGAGGGAGTACTCTCAAACAACTTTTATATACTTCATACATACCAAAAATAAATAAATAAACTTGGAACTACAAAACAACAGTCGAGAAAAACACAAACTATGTCTTCCAAATCATTTCCAAAAACCAAGGTTTCGTGACATTCGGCTAAAAAGAGGGACTCCCACGTTATAGCCGAAGTAGTACAAGAAGTAATAAACCACAGTTGTCACTAACTGGCAAGTATTATGAACTTATTATGATGCCCGCTAATCAGATGACTTCCAAACACCCAAAGCTTGCAGTTACACACGAACATTCTTGAACCACACAAAACAGTAAAAGGATCGACACAGAAATGTGTAAAGTTAAAATTAAAGTCCAGCCATCCATGGCAAGCAATTCTCGACCAAGGACACAAATGAAGGTCGCTTCATTCTTCCTGATATGGTAATAATCTGAGAAGATCCAAAAAATCCTGGGAAATCCTTTTTGTAGCAAACTGATGTTGCAGCCCCTTGCACAGCTTCTGGAGAGACCCCAGAACAGCCTTCAACAACCAGGGTTTCCAGCTTCCATGCACACGCTACCTCAGTCACTCCAGCATCAGAGAAACGATCACACATCCTTAGTGTGAGATTAATCAAAAATGGGCAATGTGCGAGGAGGCGCAGCCCAGCATTAGTTACATTTATACAATGTGTAAGCTGGAGTGATTCTAGGAATTGTGCAGAAGAGACGGCCTTCATCCCCTCGTCATCAAAGATGTGAGCACCACATAGCATGAGATTACGTATTGGACAAGACTGAATAAGGAAGACTAGGCCCTCCTGTGTGAATCCTAGCGAACCTTCATCACATCCCCAAAATATGAGTTCAAAAGACTGAAGCTTACGGCACCCGACAGCTAGAGCCTTAAGGCTATCATCAGTTAATGATGTCCTTAAAACATGACCATTGAACTCAGTCGTCAACCCAAGTGAGATGCTTGTAAGGTTGCTGCAGTTGTTGGAAAGCATAACCATGTCATTGTCCTGTACACCATGAACATAATAAAGGCACAAGTTCTTTATTGCCTTGCATTTCCTCAGGAGACAACGAAGTCCTATTTCCTTCTCTGTTGAGATTCTTGCCAATGTCAAATCCTCCAAACTCTCACATCTGAAATCATATATATACTGATAATGCTCCACACATGAAGGATCACGCGTATCGAATACATTAGGCACACCTTTGGACTGAAACTCAAACTTCCGAAGCTTCATCCAACCCGAACCAAACTCTAGTAGGTCAAACTGGCTGATCCTCTCACAGCAACTCACTACAAGTTCATCCAGTGATCCAACCCTGCCAAGGCACTCCAGCCACTTTTCCCTACCTACTACTTCGTTGCAGCCAATAAGGTGGAGTGCAGACAGATTCTTGCAGCCTTCGGCCACTGAGAGAAGCCCAGACGAAGTTATTGCTGGTAGTGTGATCAACTTTAGAGACATCAACTTTTTGAAGCCCGATAAATAGAAAAGGCCTGAGTCATGAACATTAGCACAAAAGCTTAAGGTAAGATCAGTCAATGAGGGGCAGCAAGATGAAAACACCTCAAGGCCATCATCGTCTAATGGTGTCGCATGGTTGGGATTCCAACCAGAGTAATTGAATTCCACTTTGCACAAATTGGAGTACCGGAAGCATAGACGAATCAAGGTCATTGTCATAGGAAAAACACCACAGCCAATGTACATAGAATTCCTTACTTCTCCCTCAATGGCATAGAGTCGCTTTGACACGAGAGAAAAAAGATTTAAGATCACTTGGACTGTTAAGCCATTTGACAATCTCTCCAAGCAGTGCCTCTGGGAGATCGTCCATCGAGCAATGCTGCTTGGCTAGTTTGGCAATTTCAAAAGTGTGGTAGGTATTCAGAGTGTGAGACTGAAACAAAGGAGATGGAGTTCAGTATGAAGCATTGAAGATAATCAGATCATGGCACAGAATTAATAAAGAACTGAACATGCATATGATCATCTTTTGAAGCTATTATAAATATATTAATGAAAGCTTCTCAGTCCATCCCAACATAGAGGCTACTAATAAAGTAACTTAGCAACATCAATATTAATTAGAGAAAGATTATTGTTGCCGAATCATTGTCCATAATTCATATTCTTTCTTTACCAGGCTGATCAGATCATGCAAGTGGACAAGTGGCACTCCATATATTGAAGTGCGTGACGATACCCGCCCCAGCGTCGCTCCCGCTCGGGCGACACGCGGGCGGCGACGCCACCGCCCATCCTCGCGCCCCCCTCCCTTCCCTCACCGCCCGGAGGGGCCGGGCCGGATGACCGCGCGTGGGCCTCAAGACGGGCGGGCGGGCGGGCGTTCCCCGACCGACGGCGCATCTCGGGGCGGAGGAGAAGCTTCCGGCGCGCCGCCGCCGCCATGGTGACGGCGGTGGCTCGGGGTCGTAGATCCGGCGCCCCAGGGCCGGATCCGCACCCGCCCGCCGGATCTGCATCGTGGGGCGGTAGGGGGACCGGATGTGGCGGCGGGCGCGGGGCGCGGCCCCCCCACGCGCTGCGGCGCGGGTTGGGGAGGCGGCCAAGGCTCCCTTTCCCGTGCTCGTCCCGGGCGGTGTCTCGATGGGCAGCGCAGCGCTGCATACGGGTGGACGGCTTCAGCCGGGCGGCGACGTTGGACTCCCGTCGCGGTGGGCAGCCGCCGGGCAGAGTGGGTTCGTCACTTCTTGGTGGCGACAAGACCGTGGTGGTGGTGGAGGTGCAGCAAGGAGGTGGTTGTGATGGGCATCGGTGGCTGGTGGTGGAGTGGTTGCTATGGTGGTGGAATAGCGGTGGTGGGGTGTTTGCTGTGGTGGTGGAGTAACGGTGGCTGTGGTCTTCATGGCTGCGGCGAGATGGCCGGCGACATAGGGTCGTGGGCGTGCTGGTGCGCCCCTGGGACTTGGACGGCGGCGGCGGCGGTGGCGGTGGCCTTTGCATGGTGCGGGGCGCGGTGACTCTTCGTCGCGGGAGGCCCTGTGTGGGGCGTCCCGAGGGGCGACCGTTCGCCATGGTGGTCGGAAGGCGGTGTCGGCGACATCCGCGGGCGGCGGCGGAGGCGGTGTGTTGGTGGTGCCCCCTCTTCTTCCTCGCCGGGCTGCTGTTTCGGGCGTCCGCCTCGATGGCAGGGTTGGGGTGGCCAGGTATGTTCTCTCGTCGTGGCGGCATTGCGTGACGTGATCGAACCATTTCCTCGGCCGGGAGTTGCGGTGGCGGCGGTGGGGAGTCGCCGCTTGCTTGTCCGTGAGCGTGCGTGGGTGCGGTGTCGATCTTTGGCGGCGAGCCTTCACCGACATTCTTGCCGGTGGTAATCGTGGGCGGCACCCTTGAGCGCCGTTCTTCCCGCTGGGGACACCATTATGGGACATCGTGTCCTGATGCATGGAGTCTTGGGGTGAAAACCCGTCCGGTTTCTAGACGAGCGACGGCGGCGCCGCGTCGGGCGCGCTCCTCCTTGGAGGCACCGCTTCGAGACTCTTGTCAACATGTGGCAGTGTCGAAGGTGGACTGGCCGGCCCGTCTTGCAGCGGCTTTGGAAGTGCGCCTTTGGTCTTGGTGTTGGCGGGAAGGAAGGAGCGAGAGGGCCCATGGGTGCCGGAGGTCTTGGGCTGGTGCGCATGGTGCAGTGGTGATCTCGGTGATGGCTGGGCGGAAGTGGTGCTCCCTGAGCAGTTTCAGTTATCTGAGTCCTGGACAGTGGATTAGTGGAGTGTGAGGCGAGGCCCCCACGCAGAGTAGCCAGTATCAGTGGTTTCATCGGTGCCGTGACGGTTGTTCTGTTGATGCAACGCTGGAGCTGGGGGAACGACGACCATGCGTGTGCGGCTTGGGGGCGATGGTCCCCGTGGTGGAGTGTTGGTAGCCGCTCAGGCTTGCAGCGGGCTGCGGCACAACATTGGTAACGACGGCGCAGGCTCCGACGGCCTGCTTTCGACTCCTCTCCCAGGTGGTGGTGGTGTAGTTTGTGTTGTGTGCTTTGTGGGTCGATGTCCCAATCCGACGAGTCGTTGTGGATGGAGGCTCGTGTTGACGACCCAATCCAACCGAGCGGAACTTCATGTTTATTTTCTCCCATCCGAGTTGTATAGCTGTAACAAGTGGTAGGTGGTGGGAGTTTCTCCCCCAGGTTGAGTTGAGTGGGCGCTAATGGTGGCGCGAGTTGAGTTGATTTGTTACCTAGGTGTGCAGGTGGAGTAGGGTACCTTCCTCAATTGTATGGTTTTTCTGGCCCGGTTTCTAATCAAAAACTGGGCTGGCACTTGCCTTTTCCTTTTTTCTCGTCTAATAGAAATCGCGGCAAAGCTTTTGCCGTCCTTTCTAAAATATGTTGAAGTGCAAAACACACTGTGTGTGCAAACAAAAAGATGAACTTTTCTTAAGATAACACATATATGAAGCATCAATACAGATCAGATAAAACTAAGCAAATCATATTGAACGAAGAGTGCATAATGATTAGGTATGAGCCTAAGAAGGACACACAGAAGAACTTTTTGTTCCGAACTGTCCTACATCTCCTAGAAGCCATGAAGAACATTAAATTAGGCAGCATGCTGAAAGGTTTGTGCATCTACCTAGCTACCTCATCATGAATGAAAAAAGATGAATTTGGGCATAGCCTGTAAACCAATTTATCCAACCAAAAATCGCAGACAAACTATATATAAGACCCTGGTATGCACAATCCACTCAAACAGTTAAAACAAAAGAACTAAAAATTTTAGATAACAGATCACTTGGTCCAACTTTTTATTGAAAGCCGCACATATGGTAGTTCACAACTGGGCCCTGGGGATACCAGCAGTTTACAGGATGAGTTCAAAAGAGCACACTGAATCCAAAGACCACTAACAGCCATAGCTAAGAACATTCCTCGAAGAAATAACAGCGAACCACCATGACCTATCACTCTAAAATAGCACAACGACCAAATCCAGCTTAGATGACAAAACAAAACTAGAAATCACCGGCTAACGAAACAAAACAAGCAGGCGTGTAGCAGTCAAGTCATCTCCACTTATCATTCCCTAGGGGATGAAAATCAACAAACCCTTGTTTTGTTTGGCCAGCCTCCATTTCCACTTACTGCTATTTCTGTCTTACTGCCAACCAAATGAATTTTAAAGATTTCTTTGAAGAACACAAAATCATTTAACCTATTGGGGAACCACGAACCCAATTGCATCAAAATCTGGCCCCAAAACCTCACACGAAATCCAACCGATCTATGAGGGCCCCAGAATCGAGCCTACTCCATCTATTACACCGCACAGCCCGGACGTTCGCTAGTATATATACATACTCATACTAATAATTAACAGAAAGAAGGGGTTCCGCAACGCCAGGGCACTAGTTTATTTCTGAGATCATCAGAACAAGGAGAGGACCAAGAATCCAGCGCCATATATACCTGAAGGCAGGCGGCGGCGGTGCCATGAGCAGCAGAGAGAGCACTACCGGACCGGGAGAAGTGTTGGCGCCGGCTGCCTGATCGAGTGATCAGCACAACGCCGATCGGGAACCGCGCGCCGGCGCTCAGGAACGCGAATGGGAACACGAAAGCAGTTTTGAGCCGCACAAATGTCGCGGCCTTTTCCAGGCTATTTTCTCCTCTTTATTCAACGATGGTTACAAGGTCTTGTCAAAAAGAAAACGATGGTTACAAGGTCTGAGACCCACTACCACGATGCCCCGCCATGCGCGCTCACGCTGTGCCGTGACCGCCTTGTACGCGAGACTACTTCCTGGCCGCACGGTCGTTCTGGCTTGATCCGTCGTTACATGCATCCAAGAGCCAGCTAAACATAGAATCTCTACGACATGCTAAGAAAAAGAATCTCTACTATATATGTGTTGTGAAACTTGTCGTCAGCGGTTAGGACCTTCCCCTCTCCGTCTCTTATGATCACACAATAGATGAAAGAAGTAGAACAAGTAGACACAAGATAGGGAGACTATTCTTTATTCATCTGAATATTGGTCATTATAACATAGAGCTCCCACATATATATAGTCCTGCCAAGGTCTAAGAGTTTCGAGAAGAGCCCACATACGAACGGACTAGGATTAGGATTCCTCCTTCTCCTTTCCTTCTAGGAAAGAGTCCGTGTGTTTTACAACAATATTTTCCCATCCCACAACTTATAAAAGAACAAAACTAAGACTCCTTGAACTAATTAAGACTCCTTTTTATGCGACAAATGCTTTAGTTTGTCCGCCTACGCGATACTACACTTATCTTAATGGTAAGAGGTGGAAGGGTGAAATAAGGAATAAGCAATGATTCGAGATGCAAATGTAAAAGAAGAAATCTTTATTTACTGCTAAAAAGAACCAAATGATTTTGTATTGGTCTGGCTAGCTCCCGACCCCGCCCGCGGTAAACACCGCGATAATCATCTCTGCCCCGTTCTAACCAGTGGCGGACCCAGGATTTTAGCGTGGGGTATGCGGTGTAAAAAAACACAATTCAGTAAAACTATATTATAATATGGTAAAACGACTTTTAAATTTTAATATAAATTGTTCAAATCAAATAGAAATACTTCAAAATATAGCAATAGGAGAGACTTACAATATTACTTGTTTATCCACCGCTATCTCAATGACGTGACACTACTACATAAATGATTAACAATGACAGTTTTATTTACCGTGGTGGTTTTTGAAACCGCCATGAAGAAAAGGTCACGGAAGCCGTGGCAGTTTTCGATCCACTAAAAACGGCCACGGTTAATAAAAAAAGAGAAAGCCCGGATCTACGCCCAAACGAGCCCGGATCCGGGCTCGCAGCCTAGGGTTTCGCCACAATCCGCCGTCATAGCTGGATCCACGTGCGCCCATGGCCACCGCCGCCGGATCTAGCCGCCGCCGCCGCCCCGCCGGATCCAGGCCGCCGCCAAATCCGGTGGGTGGACACGCCGCCACCACGCTGCCGGCGTGGCGGTATTCCGATCCACTAAAAGCAGCCACGGTTAATAAAAAAGAGAAAGCCCGTATCTAGGCTCAAACAGGCCCATATCCGGGCTCAGAATTAGGGTTTCGCCGAATGCTGCCGTCATAGCTGGAGCCACGTCGCGCCCATGGCCACCGCCGCCGGATCTCGAGCCGCCGTCCCCACGGCGGATCTAGGCCGCCGCCAGATGTGGGTGTGGTGGGCGTGCCGCCGGCCACCACGCGTTGCCGGCGTCTTGCCTCTTCCTCCGAGCGCCCCCCGAAGGCCGCCCGTGCACGGCAACC
Source organism: Hyparrhenia diplandra (assembly GCA_015847255.1). Lineage (NCBI taxonomy): Eukaryota > Viridiplantae > Streptophyta > Magnoliopsida > Poales > Poaceae > Hyparrhenia > Hyparrhenia diplandra. The sequence goes on along the minus strand of JADLZK010005034.1, from coordinate 160,523 downwards.
GCGTGTCGCCCGAGCCCGCCGCCGTTGGTTTAGGGAGAGGTGGGGCGCCATGGGGAGATGAGGTGGGGTGCCGGGCGATGAGATGTGCAAGGTCGAGCTTGGAGAGGGGGGTGAGGGAGAGACAGGAGTGAGACTGCGTGAGATATAGATCCGGGCGAAGGGGTGAGGGAGAGTTGTGCCACCATTGCTGCGGGAGTTGGAGAGAGGGGGAGTGAGAGACAGTGGACTGAGTGAAACCCTAAATCTCCATATATATCGGGCGTTATTGGGCTGGTTTTGGGCTAGGATGGGTCGTTTGGGCTCAAAACTAGGCCATTATTTATCTTGGTAGTTTTCTTTATAAAAAAATGTTAATCGAGACATTAACCGTGGTGAAACCACCACGCTTAGTAAAATGAAAAGGTCTTCCAAACGATTTTTGTAGTAGTGTGAATGTCTCAATTATATCATGCTTGGAAGAAAATATCCCGCTCAATAAATGTTACTAGACAATCGTCCAAAACAACATCACCTATCTTATTTCTTGACTTGGTTTTCACTATAACCAATGCAGAAAATACAATTTCAACAATCGCAGTTACCACCGGTAAAAGCAATATCAATTTGAGAAGTAAATACACCATATCATACACTTTGTGCCTCTTTGTTTCAACAAGCTTTACTCAGAGATCAACAATGTTGTCTAGACCTTAGAAGCTAGCATCTTGTCTCATGTCATCAATACAATTATCAAGTTGTAATTCAAGTTTTAACAAATCTTTTTGGAGAAATATTTTGGATAAAATTTAGCCAATCTGTGTACCTTTCGTTGCATCAAACCTAGCAAAGGAGTACCAAAGAGTAGCTCCTCCATATTGATATCATCAAACCGATTATCAAGCTCTTGACTAATTTGATCAATGACACCATTGTATACTTCTCTTCGGAAATGGTAATCATTTGTTTGGTTTCGGGCACATACCTTGTCGACCGTGTGTTCTCCCCACTCCCCACATCCACAACCCTTAACCGCAAAAAGAAAATTATAGTCAATATGGCACGCCAGCGATCCCCACCTCCTAGCACGACTACATTGCCTCCCCGCAAAGTGGAAACAAGATCAATCACAGGATTTGGATGCGATCCGCATCCGCCTCCTCCTGTTCGGCCAAATCGCCCATGCCTTTCCAGGTTTTCCCTGTCTACCTATACTGTTCATGATCCAGCAATGTCCTACTAGCTTGAGCTACCTGCACTGGCCGGCAAAAAATCGTGTTTTTTTCACATAGGCAAAGTCCGTGTGTCGCCTCGCCGATCCTGGCTCAACTCGATCATCACGGCAACTGCCCTGCTACGCTTGAATGTGTTCAAGAATTTTTTTTTTAACACAACCGGGAGGAGAAAAGGCAACAATAATATTTTGTGTTCTTGAACAGAAAATCAAGGTATTACCTATAATTTTTGTGTTAGTGTTACTTTGATCGAGACAAGGCTACCACCTCTGCGCAAGTACTTCATGGAGTTTACGGATCAAAATTTATTGGATCAGGTTTGGGTGCCCTGCCCTTCAGGAAAGGTGATAGCTACATGCTAAGCACTTCAGGGCAGCTATTTGTGCAATTTAGATTTTTCAAGTAGAGCATCAAAACTTTTGTTCCGGCAGCAACGCACAGGCTTGATCCTAGTATTAACAAAAGTTAAAAGACTCAATGCTAATCATCTTAGCTAAAGTTAAAAGACTCGATGGTAGCCACAAACAAAGAAACACTTGATTGTAATAAAGTATATCAGAGGCTAAGGGGATTAAGCCATAGGTCGACAGCATTTTCATCTCCACGACGATCGGAGACATCGATCAGTGGACAGCGACTGGAACGGCTTGTGAAGGCATCCGATCGCTGCCTTGTGCTCGTGTGCCTGAGATCGGTGGATGGTGACACGAGATGTGGAGGTCACGTCGTCTGATCTTGGCATACGACGAATAAAAAAACGAACCATGATTTTTGTGATCCAGTTGTAGACAGAATCATTTGGCGCTTTTTAGATGTAGAGATTGATACTAACAATTAAGCATGATACTAAGCGCATAATTTTATCACTTCTCGTGTTGAGAAACAATACCGCGGTTTGGACAAGCTCATCGGACGACCATGGAGACGGTCACCGGCTTGGGACGACCATGGACGACCTGGAGGCACACAAGGTGACAATCCTCTTGTGAGGTGGAGACATACCTTCCGGACATGGACAGCAGTGCTTTGGTTGCTGCGATCAGCCAATCCTCTTGTCACCGTCTCTTTTGTTCTGTCTCTGGCAGATATTTCCCTTTGGCTTCTTCTTCTTCTTCTGTGTACCGTCTAAAAACTTGCAAAAGAAACATTTTCCTCTTTGCGCTGCGACGACGACGTGAACCGTAAATATTGGATGTGCATTCTTGACCTCAAGATGGGTCCTGCCTGATGAGGAATTCTGGGTTGCTGTGGGCAGATTTCACCACCAACTGTTGCCCGTTCATGTCTGTGTCCTGATAGATTGCACCAATGAAATTCGTCAATTGTCACTTATCAGTTGTTCCATATAATTTCCAGTCAGTATTTTGGTACTCCCTCCGTTCTAAATTGTAGTTCACTTTGGTTTTTCTAAATAATTTAATTTAATTATGTATATAGACATAGTGTATAACTAAGTGCATAGCAAAAAATCCATATAAAGTTAAAATTAACTACAATTTGGAACGGTGAGAGTAGTAACAAACTCCATCTCTCTGAGTTGTCTACTGGATGTAGGGTTCCATCTGTGACACAGTACTCCCTCCGTCAGAAAAAGAAGAGTCACCCTCGCTTCCCAAAAAATCATGAATTTTCAACTTTGACCAATTATATAAAAACATTAATATTTATGATATATAATTAGTATCATTCGATAAATCTTTAAATATATTTTCATAATAAACTAATTTAGAAATACAAATGTTGCACGTATTTTCTACAAACCTAGTCAAAGAAGAAAAAGTTTGACCAAAGACGCATCCTATAGCGACTCTTTTTTACGGACGGAGGGAGTAGCTCATAAAGACGGAATTGACGGTGCTGCTTCTTGGGCCTAGCTGGACAAGGGAGAACCACCACTAGCTTTGAAACCTCCCAACCAAGATGCCAGCATGAGGATTCCAACCTTACAGAAGTACAGCATTCAATTCTGGAAGATCATTTGTGGTTTCAATATGTGTGATGATTTCCAAGGATTTTTTTTTTTTTCTCACGGCCTTGAAAAAGATAATTGACATTGTCTAATGCAATACCATAAAAATTAATAACCAGCTAGGGAATGGAGAAAGAAAATACAAATATCAAATTTTGAAAATTAAAAGTTGTTAAGTTCACTAAATGGGAGAAAGGAACGAAACTATAACAATTGCAACAAAAATAATATATGATACCAGCGAGCAAAATCTATGATACCAGCGAGCAAATTGGCCACATGGGACCTATTGATCTCCATGACAGCGAAAGAAACAAAGTGCCATGGAAGTGGTTTCACTATTGAATAACAAAACCTACGAAAGAAACAAAGTGCCGTGAAAGTGATTTCACTGTTGAATTACACAAACTGAATAGCGACAAAATGTTTACAAGAGCAAATTGGCCACACATGGCACATATTGATCTCCATGACAGCCAAAGAAACAAAGTGCCCTGAAAGTGATCACTATTGTATACAGTTCGCCATAATAATTAATAACTCAGCATTCTATAGAAATTAATTTTCATCTCCCACCCTATAAATTTGGGATACGCTTATATGTCAACTTTGGAAAGTTGTGGTATGTTAAATTTCAAGCCTAATAGCCTAGGCCATTAAGTAGATTCCAATTCCTCTAAATGAAAGGATCCAAACTGCCCCAGGGTAGTAGTGGAATTGCAGGGTAATTTTCCAGCTGAACCTGTAATGGCAGACTGCCCTCGAGGAACGTACAAGCAGCAGCGCTATCATTGTCTCAGTAGCTGTAGTTCTTGACGAACATGCCCTCCTTGGCCGCAGCAGCCTCACCATCACTGGTGTACTTGCCGAGCTGCGCCAGGGAATGGCCTTGGCGCAGCAGCAGCAGCGTCTTGTGCTGCCTTCACGTTCTCAGGCCTGCCACCCCATGTCTTGAGGCAGGTGTTCTGCAGCGCCCTAGCGTAGGAGAAGGACACATGCCATGGGTTGGGGCTCTGGTTCATGGCGTTCAGGTTCTGGGTCGCCTCAACCTCAGACTGCCCACCAGACAGGAACTGCATGCATTGCACAAGTAATTACAGTTCAGAACATCAAACGACTATGTGCATCCAGGGAGAAAAAACTTATTAGCAACAAGAGAGAACTGACCATGATGCCAGGAACGGCAGGAGGGATCCTTCTATGGAGGAGCTTGAGGGTGTACTCAGCTACTTGCTCAGGGGTGGCCCTCTCCTCGCACTCAGCACCAGGGGTGACCATGCTGGGCTTGAGCAGAATACCCTCAAATATCACATTGTTCTCAGCCATGTAGTAGAAGGTCTCCGCCCACACCTTCTGTGCGACTTCAAAGGTCCTGTCGATGCCGTGGTCACCATCAAGAAGGATTTCGGGCTCCACGATTGGCACCAGGCCATTTTCCTATCATTTCATTTCAACAGATATATAAGGGTGTTTTATATATATAGGAGTACATGCATGTTGAAAAGAAACCAACATGATGGTCCTTTTTTATTTCTACTGCTGAGAGTAAGAATTGCAGACTGTTGAAAATGGTGTAGGATATATACCTGTGAAATGGCGGCATAGCGGGCAAGGCCCCAGGCAGCTTCCTTCACGGCAAGTTCAGATGGACCGTTGGGGATGCTGACAACAGTGCGCCTGTCACAGAACTTCACGTCACACATGGGATCTATATATGTCACGTACATAAATACTATGATGAGTAACTGCCAGTGCAGCAGGGACCACGTTTCTCACCACTTGGCGAAGCGGGCACCAGCCTGGTAGTAGGCTGCTTCACGTGAAGCAAGGCCATCAAGACCTTGGCACCACGACTCGTTGTTGGAGCCAGCAAGTGGCACAAGACCCTGAAATTGAGCATAACTTCAGATGTTTGCTGTTGCTTTCGATCTTGAAAGAGACTGTCACAACTCCAACAAATCTAGTTTCTAAGAACCTACAACGCATGTCACGTGTCTTTTTGGAGTCTACAACATACCTTGTCGACCTTGATACCAGGCACGATTCCCTGCTCATTAAGGACATCAACAATCTTCTTGCCATCAACAGTTGACTGGTAAAGGGTCTCCTCGAAGAGGATAGCACCAGAGATGTACTGTCCCAGGCCTGGGGCACTGACAAGGAGGGTCCTGTAAGCCTGGCGGTTGGCCTCAGTGTTCTCAAGGCCAATGGAGTCGAGCCTCTTTCCGCAGGTAGCGTTTGACTCATCCATGGCAAGGATACCTCTTCCAGGTGATGCGACGGTTTTCTGCAGCAAGAAATATAACTTATGATATTCTGAACCATAACTGAAATCATAATACCTTTCTTTTCTCAATAGAAAAGAACAGTTACTTTTTTCCAAGTTGATGAAATGTGCTTTCAGAATTTTGAGACCATAGCAAGTCATGCATATTATGCACCTTTCAGATGGATCACGGAACTTAAGCAGGACCTTTCAAAGTAATCTAGAATCTAATTGAACTAGCTAGCTTGCAGTCATCAAAATTATGTGTGGCGATACTGCTGCTTGGCCTATACTGGTGTTGACATGTGCCAGCCCAATATACATACTAGATGTCTAGTTCACAAATTCATTTCCTGCTGAACATTGCAAGTTCCTAAACCAATACAAGGAGAGAATGCTGATTTAGACTAGCATGTCTGCATAAATGAGTAATAATATGGGATCAAAATTCCTAATGAATCCTCAAACTTGCATGATAAACAGTTGGAATAAGTTGTTTCAAACAGGGCCATGTGTCATTTTTCTATTGATACTAACAAGTTTCTGCAAGTTAATAACATAAAAGTAGCAACATAATAAGTGCATAATTTACTGCTGGTGTTCAGAAACAATACCGCAGTTTTGACAAGCTCATCAGCATAGGCACTAGCACGGACAACCATAGAGACAGTCACTGGCTTGGGAGCAGCAGCCTGGCGCGTGGCACCCCATTCAGCTTTCTTGGAAAGGAAAGACGACTTGAGGAGAGTAGCAGATGCCATTGTTCTGGTTCTCAAGGGGAACGAGGAGATCAGGTGCTAGTGATACACTCTCTTTGATGACACACAGTCTTACCTTAGTGGGTTGAGACTTGAGAAGTGGTGCAGCAGCATATAAGGTCGTGCACCTGGGGGCACACAAGGACAAGGGATATGAGCTGTGTGGTGGAGACTGACCTTCTTGAAATGAATGGCTGCGCTTTGGTTGCTGCAATCAGCCAATCTTCTTGCCACCCTCTCTTTTGTCCTGTCTCTGGCACATATATATTTTCCCTTCTCATTTTCTGGGTATACATGTAAAACTTGCAAAAGAAACATTTTCCTGTTTGCGTGATGACGACGACGTGGTCCAAAAATATCAGCTGTGAAAAATATTGGATATGCATTCTTGACCTTAAGATGAATCCTGCCTGATGAGGAAATCTGGGTTTCTGTGGGTGGGTTTCACCAACAACTGTTGCCCATTCGTGTCTATCAACGGCAGAGATGTCCTGTCAGATTGCATCCGTCAAAATTGCACAGTTGTCAGTTATTCCATGAAATACCTTATATTTTCGAGTCAGTATTTTGGTATTTTGGTGGTAAGAAACTCCACCTCTGAGCTGTTTGCTGGATGCTGCAGGGTTCCTTCTGTGACACACTTCTGTTCCTGCTCCAAAAGGCAGAATTAATGGTGCTGCTTCTTGGCCTAGCTGCACAAGGGACAACCACCACTAATTTTGAAACCTCCCAACAAAGATGCTAACATGAGTATATTCCACGTACAGCAGTATAGCATTCTAGAAGATCATTTGTGATGATTTTCCAGGGAATTTTCTTTTCTCATGACCTTACACAAGAGAACTGACATTGTCTTGTCTATCACCATACCGTAAAAAATAATAAACCAGCTACAAGATAATTGAGAAAGGATATACAAATATCAAACTCTGCATATTTCAGTAAATAGGAGAAAGAAAAATAACCCTGGCAAGTTTATTTGATACCATTAAGCAAATTGGCCACATATGGCTCCTATTATTGATCTCCATGACGACAAAAAAAATATAGTGCCATGAAAGTGATTTCACTATCGAATAACAATGACCTCCATGACAACGGAAGAACAAAGTGCCAAAGTGCCATGAAAATGATTTCACTATTGAATAACAAAAGGCTGAATAGCTACAAAATGTTTATAAGCACATAATTTTGGTCTGACATGGATTTCAGAATTGCATAAAAAAATTGATGGACCGCTACAACTCCGGACTTTGGAGAAATATCACTTTCAGGGCTGATGTGCATAGAACTTTTCAATGAAAAGAAATAATAGTATAATACAAAAATATAAAAATCAATTTCACCAAGATGCTATGCATACCATTTTTTAACACACCCAAATATTGGATCTGAAAGCCTCATCCACAGAATCTTATTATATTGTGTAACATCAACTTGAAGCATCAAAAAGCTCATCAGTCATCACAGCTTTCAATTATGGATGATGAAAAAAATACACAAAAGACATTTTTTGTTAGAAACACAAAGACCTATTTTTCTGCTGTATTCCAATTATCAATATTTGGAACTGATACAAAATTGAGTCACAAGAAGCACAAATTTCAGCGTTGGGATAATGTAACTGTCCCTTTAGGTGGACATACAACCAGTGAAATAATCGCTTCACACACTCAATATCTTCAGCATCAACTGAAAGCACCGTAGCTTGAGCAAATTCAACTGCTTCATAGGTTAACCAAGCAGTAAATTTATGCCAAGTACTATACATAACCAAGGAGGTTGTTGGCATCTGAATGAGTAGGAATTGCGCAATCTTTGTTGGATGTGTCTCTGTAAATATCAATCCCCAACAGGGCAAGTCAAAGATTAACACATATTTTACATTCCTTATGCTTGTCTGTAAATGCAAATCAGAAACTAGCTCGCAGGTAACAGGGCAAGCCAAAGATTAACCCATATTTCACATTCCTTATGCTTGCTACTTCCAAAAGTTTCTTCACCTATCTCTTGTCCTCATACAAAACCTAAAGCATTTTCTGTTTCCTATTTACAGGTTTACGAAAGTTTCCAAAACAGAGAAATCCTGATGAATAGGTGCTGAATTCATTCCTCATAGAGATGGCTGACACCCATAAATTACCTGCATGCTTCAGCAAATTCTCTTGTTCAATTCAGTTCCTTTGGAAACCTCATTGATTGGCTTCCCGCAACCTTCTTCAGAGGCCTCACAAGTATTAGAGAAAAATGCCAGAAGCTTTTGCCTGAGCAGTGGTGATAACTTGTCACAACCTGTCAATGGCTCCAATGACGGAACCACTCCTTTCTTTACCAGAACCCCAAATGCAGTCCTCACGCAGCGTGCAATTGCCTCTTTCCTCTGCACATCATAGTTATCAATCAGCAGAAACAAGTACTCAAGCAGCATGTTCGTGATATCAGTGTACTGAGACACTGAGTTCACCATCAGGAGCATAGCAGGTTCGATATTCATGACACTACCCCTCCCCTCCTCGAAGAACAACCAGTCATAGAACAGCGCCAGCTTCGCATTCGCCACAACATAACCCTTGCTGCAACTGGTCAGCAGCCAGCCTACGACCGCCCAGCGAGCAATGACACCAGACTGCATGACCTCATTGGTCGGGTGGTACCCGCAGCATATGAACCGCACAATGTCGGGGGATCCTCTCCTCCCCTCCAGGCACCATCAGGTGCTTCCTCGCAAACCACAGCTGGTATCTCTTCTGATCCCCCCACTTCACACTGTTCATCATGAACAAGAGCTGTGTCTCCATCTCTGACGTGATGGCCACCGCGGCGCACCATCGGGGTGTGCTGATCCGACAGACGTCGGCGGCACGGTGAAGAACCAAGTCTCTCCACAGCAGTTGGAACTCCGGCACGAGCGCCAGCTCGTGGAGCGACTCTCACAAGGTCCCTTCCGAGCAGTGCGCACACTTGGAAGTGATTCCGCAGCACGGAGACGCAGAACGACACCAGCCTTCCCCTGCACTCTCGTAGATTTTCGGCGCCCTTGCACTCCTCGCAGTCCTTGCACTCGACGCTTTCCGCGGACGGAGCGAAGCGGTTCCTGGAGAGGAGTCGGAGGAAGGCGAACACGGCGGTGGCGAGGACCTGCGGCTCTTCGTCGGCGAGAAACGAGGCGTGCTCGTGCAAGACGTCGAGCAAGCGGGCGTCACCGGGAAACGGCACGCGGCGGAGGAGGGAGGCGAGGAGGGGCGCGAACCCCGGTGCCGCGGCGCGGGCGAGCTCCGAGGCGGCGAGGAGGAGGCGGGTGCGCGGGTGCGGGAGGAGGAGGGGAAGGGGAGGGAGAGGAGAGCGGACGCGAAGGCATGGTAGAAGGCCGGGAAGCGGGCGCCGGCGGCGTGGAGGACGACGAGGAGACGCCGCGGGAGCGGGGAAGGCTCGGTGAGGAAGGCGAAGGCGAGGGCGTGGGGTAGGTGCGGCGAGGAGAGGTCGGCGGGGACGGAGACGGGGAGGGGAGGACGAGATGCGCGGAGAGGAAGGGGTGTTCTGGAGAGGAGGGCGAGGTTGGAGGCGGGTGGTGGTCGCCGCCGGCGAGGATGCGCGGGGAGGGGGAGACGGCGGCGGCATTGGGGAGAAGATTGCCCGGCAGGAGGATTAGGTAGGCCTCGTGCGTATCCATGGACCAAATTTGTTCGTGGGCCGGCCCAAATGGCCAAGAAAGAAACTGGGTGTGAATTCCTTAACGGGCTTTTATCACAGGTGACAGAAATAAGAAGGAAAATTGTAGTTTTCTAGAAAAAACAAATCTCAGTTCAAGAAAAAAAATCTCAAAAACAAAAGGTGTACAAATAAGTGATCCTAAAAATCTGAAGATTACAAGTGAGTTATCAAACATTCAAGCTGCTTGAACAACTCATCAAATTATAGCAAAGAACAAATTTCACTAGTAGTCCTCATACTTTATCCCGTGTTCTCAAATAGATATTCGTACTGTACTTTTTTATATCAAAAAAATAAAGAAAAGTAATTCTTGCATTTTCACTTGAAATCTCTTACTCCCTCCGTCCCAAAAATAACTATCGCTCTCGCATATCGAGAATTAGTTTAACCAAACATATATTAAAATATATAAATATTTTTGTCACATAATTAATATCATCGAAAAGATCTTTTGATCTAGGATTTTAACAAATTTATTTGGAGATACAAATCTTGTGCGTATTTTTCATAAATTGAGTCAAACTTATGCACGAACACCCAAAAAAGGGATGGAGGGAGTATGTATATACTAGAAAATATGTATTTGCATTCGCAAACTAAAAAGAAGTTTGAACTATGAAATACATTTATGGAAATGAGTATGGAAATAAAATGCTACTATACCTATTTATATTTTTCCCTCTCTGTGAAATTGAAGACCTTTGGTTAATTTTATTACTACTATCCATGATTTAAGTCAATCATAGCATCAGATTAAATACAATGTTGATATTTGTTTATCCCATCTCAAAGCATAGAAATATTACTCATAGACATATCATAATTCTAATTTTGATAGTATTGGTATAGATGAATCTTAGGTTCCATCACTTCCTTTGGTGATAATTCCATGAAAACCTATAATTACATTATCTAACTACCGACATGTTAGGGATTGGTATGTTGGTTGATGATTATTTGTTATTGTGTCGATAAGAAAAATTGAGAAATACTAAAAACATACTGAAAATGGTAGGAGGAATGGCGCCCGTGAAAAACGGACGCAAGAAATACGGGAAAAAAGCGAATGGACGGAATAGGAAAAAAAAAAAAACAAAGCCAATAACATGCAAAAACAAAAAAATGGAATCAAGAAAAAAATTCGCACGTGTGGAACGTGACCAATAGAAAAGGTCGCCAACGGAGGAGACGTGACGGAATGAACATACCGACACCGAAACGAATTGCGACATGAGATACTTTACTATAATTCATATGTGAACATTAGCATGAACTTATCAACCGTGCTGCAGTGTTTTTTTTTTTTTCCTCAAATGAGACCAAACAGTACGTACTTTTCAGGCTGTCTTTCAGCGAAATGAACAGGGCTGTGAATTGCATGCGTATGTCGTAATCCAATTCAAGAAAAACCAATTCATAAAACCAGGTGGGTGGAACGGCGCCGCCCGTTCAAATAAAAACAATTCAAGAAAAACAAAAATCCCATGTGCAGGACGCAACAAGGTAGTAGGACTCCAACGGAATGGACGGGCGCTCGTGACACCGGCCGGCGGCGCCCGGGTCGATCTTCTCGTCGCAGTGGACAAATCAATCGGGCTCGCCGGACCACGCGCTGGACGCCATGCTCTGGGGGAAGGGAACGTCCACTCCGTCACTGCGCTCTGCTCTCTTTCTCGTTTCTTGGTTAGCACTTGGCAGCGGTTAATTGCTCGGCTTCGAGTACAATTGTATTATAGCCTCCTGGTCCTAATTGTTCATGCTTCGTGAAGAGTGATACAACAATATATAGTTGACGACAAACAGAATGTTTATATGGAATGGATGATCCTTTTTTTCTCGTTTTTGTGCAACCATAGGATTATCCTTGCTATAGAACAAAATCGTGCATACAGTTTAGAAGCATCATGCATATTTAACTTAGGGTCAGTTTTCTGGCTTTTGGTTTAAAAGTTGTTTTTTTTTTTTTTTTTCTTTTTTTTTTCACATTTGTCTTCTGGTTGTTTGACTTTTTGCTATTAGAATTTGTAATGCAGTATATTTTTAGTTTTCCATCCAGCATACTACAAGCTAAAATACTCCTCAGAACGTGCTTTATTATAGTTTACTAACATCAGCCCTTCCAGTAAAGAAGGGAAAGAAAAAAAAAAGAGAAATCAAGTCAAGGTGACAAAAATCAAGGTTAGATAGGTGTGATGATGGACCAAATGTCTTAGTAGGCCACGGTGGAGGCGCATAACGGCACGCCTGCTGTATTTTATTACAGCCAACCCACATATCAGTTCCCACTGTTTTTTTTTTTTTTAAAAAGGTACTCCTTCCTATCTTAAAAAAACAGATTACAACTAATTTAATTGCTTTATATTATATATCTGACTCATCTAGGCATACCATTTTTTTATTTTTACTAGTTCTTCTTGGTGCCAAAACCAAAACCAAATCTATAAAAACATGTTATCATAAATATAATATAAATACGCACGCCTACTGTAATTTTCTGATCAATATAGATAAAGAGTTCCTCCCATCCCAAGTCCAAGTCCATCTAAGTTTGTCCTAAACTAGATTTCATTTAACTTTGACCAAAACCAACGAACATGTTATCATAAATTTAAACAATCATAGTAGTTTTTTACAATATATAATTCTTTAAATGTTAATCCTGTGTTTTCTACAGATATTAATAACAGATATTGACTGTTATCTATTAACTATAGATATTGATGATGGTGGAAGTTAAAAACAGTATAGGTCGTACCATACAGCAAATGAACTAAAAAAGCAGTTATCCAATAATTTAGAAATTGCCATTTAATATCAACTAAACTGACACTTAACACTAACAGCAGAGAAGTTGTACTTCTAGGGACCAAGTGATGTTTAGACCATGTTCAATTTACATCGACAGTTATACATATATAATAAGCAGTTGATCACAGTAACCACATTGTACCATCCCTCTTCTCTAGCTGATACCACCAGCACTACGAAAATTCTCCAGCGTCTTAGTACTACCACAGACAATTCTCCAGCGTCTTAGTACTACCACAGACAACCACTCAACATCTCATAGTACTACCACAGACAACCACTCAACATCTCAGAATACGCCAGCGAATCGACAACTCATCCAAAAACTTCAGATGCCATGAGAATGTACCCAACAAGGCCTTCCAATGCGCGCTAGGTTTTGCTGGGATTCAAGAGTTCGCCGAGATTCAAGTGCAAGCTGTTCCTCATGGTTCTCCTTCCTGTTGCACCAGCATTGCCCTTCCTCATCATCGCCGTGAACTCGCTGTAGTCGATTTGACCATCCTGAAGTGGAACACCATATCAAAAATTAAGTGGCGAACAATCAAAACCAAGATTTATGAATGCAATTAAAACAGAGAGAGAGAGAGAGAGAGAGAGAAAGAGAGAGAGTAGATTATTTAATATGAAAGGGACCAACATTGTTCTGGTCAACATCTTTAATCATATCCTCGAGGTGTACGTCATCAAGACCAAATTCACGACATGCTTGTGACAGCTCATCAATGGTTATAAAGCCACTTCCATCTTTGTCAAAAAATGAGAATGCTGAAACCAAGTTTTCCTCCCTCTCCAGCTTATTCATGTGCAACGTAGCTGCAATGAATTACGCCGTGAGTCAATGGTTCCACTGTTATCAATATCAGCCTGAAAACAAATGTACCAAAAAGGAAAAAAAATCAATATTCACAGAGCACATCTGCAAGGAATTATGATTGAATTAGTAAAAGTAAAAGGCAGGAGGAGCACTTACTGCTTCCATTAGAGCCTGGATTTCGTTCTCCGTTAATTCAGAGCCTACCCTTTTCAAGCCATCTTTCAGCTCATCAAATGTTATAGTACCACTATTGTCAGTATCAATCATCTTGAACAACTCCTTGAGGCCTCCAATCTCTTCCTCAGACAGGCTTTCAGCAATAACCTGAATATTGGAAACATGCCTACAATATGTCAATTTTTTAAGATGACCACTGCAGGTTTCATGTTATGTAAGCATTCTGCAATCCCCGTGATGCAATAGTCCAAATTAATATTTGTAGCTGGTAAAGTCAATCTAGAACATCTTATCCAATATCCATAATGTTTAGTTTTGATAGCATGAATCAGAAAACCTGGATGGAACATAGTGAGCATTGTGACACAGACAAGAAAGCAGGGCTGTAAATAAGCATGAGATCAGACATATGAGTATAACTATCAATCTGTCTGAGCTCTACTAGATTGCACAGTATTTGGTTAGAGAATAAAGCACCACCTTCAGAGTGATCATGATAGAGGATCCACCACAATTAAACAGTAAGATTCTTTCAGACAGAATGGGGAAATAGAGCAATCAAGAAATAGAGATCATGCTTGCAGTAACGTATATGATGCCTTAACTATTAGGGTCCACGTAAAAAGTATAAAAAACCAAATGGTATAAAACAGATATCATATCAAATAAGGACAAGTAAATATACATACCCTTAATGCCATCTTCTTGAGCTTGTTCATTGCCGAAAAAAATGCTTCAGCCTTGACAAAACAGCAGAATCAATAGGTTTATCAGGTGCCACGGCATCATCAACAATCCATGGGTGACCTGACATAATGGCACAGACAAAGCTATTATTGAGGGAATCGAAGATGGATATAGCACCCAGGAAATGTATCCACAACCCTGCTACATGAGATACATAAGGGAAGGAATGCACTTACAGAGAACCTCATGAGCACTAAATCTCTTTTTAGGATCCCGAGTAAGCATATTACGGACCAAATCCTTAGCACTATCAGAAATACTAGGCCAGGGTTCAGATTCAAAATCAAGTTTGCCTCACGCAGAATCTGCCTGAAGATTCCAGCCTCAGTTTCTGAAAGAAGAAAATCATGTATAACATAATGGAAAATATGTGAATTTGCAGTGACAAATGAATCTGATGGTTTAAATAATAGATACATTACCTGCCCAAAATGGGGAACACCGCAAAAAAAATGTACAGAATTACCCCCGCGCTCCACACATCAGCTTCTGGACCATAGCATTTCTGAAGTACCTCTGGTGCGACATAGTACGGGCTTCCAACAACATCAGAGAATTTATCACCTGAGGAAATGGAAATGAACAGGTTTCATCATCAAGAATCTTAGCACAAGGGGCACTGACAACATCTAGCAACACAAGAGTCAAACAGAGTACCATTTAGAATGCAATTACCATTGTACCAAGCACATCAAAATAGAAGGTCATAAATCACTATCTTGAAACCACAAATGGCTTCTTGTAAGCTACTATTGACAGTTTCAGGAACTCATTCCCATTCCAAAACGAAACTGGGAGCTTGAACATGGTTTTGAGTCTTTTCTCTTACCATTATCGTCGAATAATAATACCGATGCCTTATCATCATCAATATGATAGATGGCATTCTCATTCTGTCAAATCAATTATAATACCAATGCCTTATCATCAATATGTTAGATAGCACTCTCATTCTGTCAAAAACAAAAGAGCAGAAAGCACTAATCCCAAATCCATCAGACTTGACGACATTATATCAAGTATCATTGCTTTAATAACAAACTAAAAAGGTCATTCTAACACAGCAATTAACTGCCTTGAATCAGAACCACAACAGTAAACAACAGGCGTTGACCTACCAAATTGAAGCATTGAGCAATTTATTAAAAGCAAAGAAACACGCATACCAGGCTTGTAGAACATGGAGAGCCCAAAGTCAGTGGCCTTGAGCGGGGCTTCCTCAGCCGTGCTGGCAAAGAGAAAGTTCTCCGGCTTGAGGTCCCGGTGCATGACGCCGAGCGAGTGGCATCCCTCGACGACCCCGACAATGGTCTTGATGAGCTTTACGCGGCGCGCTCGCTATAGTGCCCCTTGGCGACGATGCGGTCGAAGAGCCGCCGCCGGCGCAGAGCTCCATGACGATGTGCACGAAGAGCGCGTCTCGTAGGCGCCGCGGATGCGGACGACGTTGGGGTGCTCGGAGAGGTGGTGCATGATCTGGATCTCGCGGTACACGTCCTCGTAGTCCTCCCGGCACAGCAGCTTGCGCTTGGGGATGGACTTGCACGCGTACTCGGCGCCGTCGGCCTTGCCCACGCACGCGTACGTGGTGCCGAACTGCCCCTGCCCGAGCTTCTTGCCGATGCGGTAGTGGTCCCGCACGTTGGCCGTCTTGTACGGCAGCACGGACGCCGGGCGCCCCGACGACGGCGCCGTCACAGGCTGCGGCAGCTTCGCCTTGGCATTGCCGGCGTCCCCGGTCGGGTCCGGCTGCATTGGCGCGCCCCAGGTGTGCGCCCGCTCACCCGGATCAAGAAGCGTGCCGAGGCCGCCGCCGCAGGAAACGGAAGCCTGCCTGTTCTTGGACAAGAAACCGGAAAACCCGGAGGAAAAAGTGAGGAAATTTGGGGACACGGCGATGACGAACCGGTCAAATCAATCAAAACGGTAAGAGAAATCCACACGCACCTCTCTCGCTACCTACAAATTCCTGCACGTATTTCCGCGGGCTGGCTGAAGACGGGGAGGAACTCAAGAACAGGAAGGGGAAGATCTTGGAGCGGGGAAACGGAGGAGCGCCCTGCCGCTGCCGATTGAGATGGAGAGCCGAGGAACGAACGAAGCTTTATGCGAGGTTTATCTGCGACAAACCCACGAGCAGCAGCAGCAGCAAGGGGGAGGGGGAGAAGAAATCTGTGCTCTCACTTTCTCAGGTGTCACATGGGGAAGATGTGCAAGCAAGCGGGAGAGGGGGAAAAAAAGATTAGCAGAGCCTCTTCTACCTATCTCATCCGGCGTGGAGCTACGAGCTGGCCGCGCAAGAGGACAGGATCTTGGCGGCGTGGGTGATGGCTCCACCCATATTATTTTTTATAGGAATTTCGGAGGAGGCGGCGGCTTGGCTTCCAATGGGGGAGATGATGACGGTGGGTGCGAGCTCAAATATCTGCGCTTTGATTTGCGATTCAAGGTTGGGAATGGGCAAAAGCGAGAGGGCGTTGGTGGAGGGGGATTGGGGAAGAGAAATGCAGGGGCGGGGCTGTTGGAGACGGAGGTCGTATCTATGGCTGACCAGGCAGGAAGGAGGGAGGAAGGAGACGACGATGATGACGTCACAATTGTTTTTCTTTTTTATTAATTTTTATGTACTTTTCTCCATTTGTAAATTGTAAATCACACAACGGTCCATTTCTGGTAAAAAGTTATGTATAGGACCAGTGAAATTGAAACATACCAAGTTACTAATTTGTAAGGAAATTCAAAAAACTTTAAATCTTCAAATAAACTTCAAGTATTTAAGTAAAATGCCTGATTTTTAAATCTATAGTTTTAGGAGACTTCAATTTGTTCTCTTGAACTTTAAGAAACCCTAGGATATACTTACTTCACTCTTTTTCAATCAAAATAAACTGCCTGACTTTTACTTTTCCTTATGTTGCTTCTTCAAAATAAATAAAATAAAATGGTGTTCGTAACGTATACGTTGGATTTAGTGCAAGGGAGGGTCCCCAAGTAAAATGTTCTTTTTGGTTTAGACGGGGTCTAACTCTAGAAAAAAAGTTGAGCTTCTAGGAGAGGAGAGAAGACAAGGCCAAAATCCCACACCAAAGTTTGGCCAAATGAGACATGACATCTTTTACGTGTACACTAACATTGTCTTCACATAAAAACAAAAGTTGGTACCTTTGTTTCTCGAGGGAGACTAAGCTAGTCAAAAGAGCACTTTACAGGACAACAGAAATTAACCACCCTAGTTAAAAACTAAGAATAATTACAGCTCCTAAAATGCTGAGGATTTTCAAGTCTTCACCAATGATGGTAAAATTTGTTGTTAATATATATATATTGTCTTTTTCCATTTGCCTTTTAAACTTCAAGTGCTTAAATTTTTAAATCTTTTAATTGTGAACATACACAAGATTTTTTTTTTTTGTTTCCTTTCAAAAGGCAAAGCGATTTACTGAAGGTTCTTGCCTTGATCTATGATCTCATCCTAGAAAAAATGGTGACAAAAGATATTATATATAGATTCACGGGTGTGTACTTGCTTCACTGTTTCGTTCATAAAGAGGCAGGATGACAAGGACGGCACTGAGAAGAAGTGATCGATGAATACAAATGTTTTCTTTGGAAGTATCAAGCATGCACTTTGGTTGTTTTCTACCTCGAGGAGTATGTTTATTCATGCCGTGACTCATTCCTTTGGACAAAGAGAAAGTGGCATATTCCTATGTTTATACCATCTTTTTCAGAACATGAGCACACTGTTTTGCATAGCCAGACTTCAGTAATGATTGTTTAGGAGACAAGCATACTGTTCCATACATTTAAAAATATGTGAAGCTTAAGAAAAGGCTAATCGGATCATCCATCTATGAAACTATAAGGATAGGTAACTAGTAAAAAAACCAAACTACTATCTCCATCAAAATAAATCAATTTCAAGAATCACACATAAAGTCAAACTAACTTAAGTTTGACCAAGTTTGCATGAAAAGAGTAACATCATTTATGACACCAGAATAAGTATATTATGAAAATATATTTGGCGTCACAAATACCGATGTACTTTCTATAAATTCAGTCAAATTCAAAATAGTTTGAACAACTCTAGTAGTAAGCAGCCTGCCCTAATTATCATATGCATCAAGTATAGAGATAATAAGAAGAGGCGAAAAGATTCCCTCCAACCCCCCTTAAAAAAAAAAAAAAAAAAAAATCATCTTGGCATTCCATGATTATAGTTTGATTCCACAAAGTACATATATTGTTCTAACCCTTGGACACTTAATGGGTCCATTTAGTTCTTGATTGAGAGGTGATGCAGGATTAATTATCTAGCAAAGGAACCGAAATCAACTCCTCTATCATTAACGAGTTGGCCTCCATAGCTCTTTGAAAACTAGGACAATCCATAGTTAATAGGGGCACTTTCCAAAAAGAAAGACCTTAACTTTTAGTCAAAGCAAAACTATTATTAGCCTGGCAGCGTTTGTAGAGAAAAAAATATTAACACATTCATGACAACAAAGAGCTACAGTGTGATACTACTCTATACTATAACATATAATATATAATAATATACATAATTGAACGGTGCTAATTTAATTTATCATAAATATGGACATGTTTTTAAATCAACTTAGTCAAACTCACAACTCCTTGACTTTTGAGTGAACTTACAAAACGACCTTTTTTTAATTACTTCTGAGTTGGATGTAGTATTTCCTAACATTATCTTAAAATGCATAGGACGGCAATGATGACCACGCAGTGAGTTGCAAAGCATAGCGCGCCGTCGGGCCCACCCCAGTGGAGGACCAACGATCTGAGTGGCTAGCTGCAACGGTTGTCTGTTTGTAGCACTGGTGGTGGTCCTTTCTAATCAACCACTCTTGATAATATTTTGTCACAAATAAAACCACTCTTGATAATGCTACGTACTACAGTAGCTTGGTACAATGGTACTGCTTGCTACAGTAGTGAGATCGACCTACCTAGAATAATTCAATTATTCAAAGCCCTAGCTCTACAACTCTTAAAGAGTCAGAGAGACGTACAATAAAAATCTACAAAAGGTCGTCACGTTGGTTTAGATCTTCTTTGATGTGCGTGGACCGGACCACATGTATAGATCGGAAGAAGCTTGGCAGAAGAATTTCGTGCGCTCAGCCACTGATATATACAAATGTAAGCACGTATATACGAAGGCAAGAGCTTTGTGGATTTTTTTTATTAGAAGAAGAAAAGCAATACAAAGTGATCGAGAGCAAAGTTTATTTGTTTATGTAATGTGATAATATTGCCTGTAACTTATTTTCTGTCCCATATGATTTGTTGATCGTGTTGATAATAAGATAGAATAAAACAAACTAAAATGGCAAGCTACCACATCTATTGTGGTGGTAAAAGTGAGAGCAAAGTTTTGTACTATGTCGCGGAAAATTCGTGCAAGTTGCCCACTTTACATGTCACGGTGATCGGTGAGCTAGTGAGAGCGATAGCGCAGTCATCAAAGGCAGTCTGTACAGTACAGAAGATCGATGGTATCCGATCGAGTGCTGAAATTCTTGGTGGGAAAATGAAGGGATGTAGGGACAGCTTGACTGAATTGTTCAGGAGGGGATGAAGTGAAGTGAGTCAGCTGAAAAGAAGGGGATCCCAATTATGGCCGCGGAGAAAAGGGGATGGATCCCAAATCCAGTGCAGAATGCAGATAGGCATCATGAGATGCCAAGCCAACAACATATGCATGCTTCAGTCATGCATAAGTTTCAGCAACATGCTTTGTGACCAACAACACTGTCAGCACCTACCTAACCTTTGCAAGGATAAGATTCGATTCCAACGCATATGCATGTTAATTAAATTAAATAAACACAAACAGCATGATAAGAATAACAAGAAGAATTAGTCGTAGCTCCGTTTGCGTCGCAAGCAAGATGGTGATCGTTTCCGTCGCATGCATGCGTGTCACTCATTCATTCAGCTCGATGATGACGGATGGAGTTGCTGTCACAGTAACAACCCAAGGAGCCAAAACATGCATGTTTCAGAAGCTCGATAGATACCGTGTGTTGACCAATGTGCTTGATCCATCTCTCTCAGTTCAGTTCAAGCTACCTAGCCTAGTCATCTCATCTTCAGGCCGGCTTTCAGTTTCAGCCACGCAGAGTACGTAGTGGCGCATTCATTACGTAGTTGCAGGATTTAGATACGATTTGCGCGTTATTACACCACAACAGCTACCTCTTGCTTGATCAGACAGCTGCGAGCTAGTGTGAACGGGAACGGAGAGACCTTCCAAGCTAAGTCAAAGTCGCCGTCCCTCGTTCACAGTCAAAACTCAGTACCAGTGTCAGTGTCGGTGTGTGTGTGTGAAAAATGCACTTTTTTTTTCCGTGGAGAGAGTTCGTAAATCTCTCCGTATATAATAAAATAGATAATTTTTTTTCTCAAACACGCAAAAGGTTTGCGCGTCTTTCGTATTAAGACGAATAAAAGTTAAAAGTTACAACGACGCGCCATGAACGACGCACTAGGGGGGAATACAATTATACAAATAGCTCGGCCTCCCTAGCGAAAGAGAACAAACGCGATTACTCACCTGGATAAACAACTTAGTCGACATCGCCCGATCCCGGATCGCGACGGCTTGCGCCGGCAGCGTTGACCGCCTGGTCGTACACCCCAATACGCAGGGAAGATCCGGCGCGTCGCCTCCTTTTTGTGAGAGAGTGCGGTTGTCGCCGTAGACTTCTGTCGTGAGTAGGCCTCCTCCGCCCGTGGAGGCACCGTCCATCCATCAATGAACCCCATCCGCCGCATCACCAACATCTCCCCTCGCCTGAATCGCATATCTGCTGGTGACGCCAAAGGGCGAGCCTCTGCTAGCGAGTAAGGCGGCGTAGTTTCCCGCGGCATACCGGCACCGGCGTAGCAACAAAGGCGGCCAGTAACTGGCGCAGACCTTGTTTTGAACCACTTTATTCTCGCCAAGGGAAGGCGGAGAGGCGGCGGCGACCGCGTCAGCGGTAGGTGTGGCTTTATGCGGCGGCCACGGCCGACCGCTAGCCGAGCGACACCACGGGAGGCGGTGACTCTACGTGGCTCCTTCCTCGAGCCAAAGCCCGGGCGGTGTAGTCGCCGCCCACTCGCGGTCATGTCAACGCCCGATGGTATCGTCCTTCCTCGGGCCAAAACCTGGCGGAAAGTCGTCTTCCTCCACGGCCGCCTCGACATCCGCGGCGTCGTCGTCGAAAACCAGCCGCATTGGCGTGACCGACAAACCCGGCCGAGTGGTCACCGAGGGTGAGGCGTGGTGCGAAAGGTGGCGGTGTCGGCTACCGTAGGCGTGTGGGCAGCCACCACCAAGCTGTGTGGCCTCCACCTCCCAGTAGAGCGTCGGCGGAACAACCCGCTTGGTCCGGAGAGAAGCCCTGGTAGTGCTCTATCTTACAACATCCTCACAACCGCTTAAACATCATTCTCACTGTCCTGGTAGTGCTCTATCTCCTCTGGTTCTTCTTCTTCTTCACCATCACTAGGTGGTGCTATCTCCTCATTTCCGCTTCTTCCTCATTCTCATTTTTCAACAACACCTCCATCATCCTCAACATCTCCATACCGGTGGTTCCGATGGATGGCTTCATGTAAATTTGCATTGTAAGCTTCCAAACCCTCACACTGAACTTCTAGGGCATGAATACGATGTATGGTTAGTATCATGTCCTCGCTTTCAAACTCCCTCTCGTGGAGTACATTAAATAAAACTTGACGACATTCTTCATAGTCTAAATCACGTCGTTCCACTTCACCTTGTAGATCACCAATCGTAAGGTAGCATCCTCATTGGTTTTGGTAGCTTCATCAACTCTTCTATGAGCCTTCCTACTTCAGCCGACTGGAGATCAACAATCTGCGGAAGTACCTTCTTCTCTAGCTCGCTTTTGCTTCGCCAACTCTCCGTAAGCCTTTGTATCTCGGTGATAAATTAGGCCTACTAGTCTGCCGCTGCTAGCACCATCATGTCTTGGAGCAAGTTGATGTCGAGGAACTCCTTTGGGTCCTGTCTTCTTTGTTGGGGTCAGCTTAGTACGGGCCATCCTATAGAAAGGAAAGATTGGATTAAAGGATGGATCAGGGAGATTATCAGGTTAGCAAGCATAGGATTGATATACCTAACCCAAACCACAATTAAGGGGAAAGTGATTAACATATTAATTAAGCATGATGCATGAATCGAACTTACGAAACTATGCGTAAACGAAACTTATTATATAGGGCAATATAACATGTTACTCCACTACAAAACATTTAAATTATAAAAAAATTTACAAATTGATTCAAGATGAGCTATAAGCAATTTGGACCAAATTAAGAGTTTAAATTAATTTGACTCAAATCATTTTGAAGTTTTTGTAAAATAATACTACAAGAATCGGCAATGATGGTCGCTCACGGTACCAAATCAGAATGAACCTCCTAAATTACAGGGGCCCACATGCACTTATCATTGTCATTAAGACCTCTCCGATCATTATGCACGAGTTCCCAATAATCTAGAAAGTGCTATTAATCTTCCGAACAGGATCTCATTAACAAGTCACTCAAGTATTACAATACTTTATTCAAAATACATCGAGTAAACGGCGGAAGGATTACATAACCATAAGTTTACAAACCATTTGTTCAAATAAACAAACTTAAGTACTATTATTACAAGCCTAGAATTATTGGAGTAACATTATACATATAATACACTGACAACCCTCGCCCGAGGGTTCAACTC
Source organism: Hyparrhenia diplandra (assembly GCA_015847255.1). Lineage (NCBI taxonomy): Eukaryota > Viridiplantae > Streptophyta > Magnoliopsida > Poales > Poaceae > Hyparrhenia > Hyparrhenia diplandra. The sequence goes on along the minus strand of JADLZK010005034.1, from coordinate 137,289 downwards.
TACTCGTCATCTTCCTCCCCGGTACACCGTCATGCGGCGGGACCAAAACAAGCCTGCTCATGACCTGCTCTCCCGCAACAAGGGTCAAAGAACCCCGAGTGCGGGAGTACTCAACAAGACTTACCCAACAAAGAAAAGAGGAGAAGACTCGGGAATGCCGGGTCTTAGGAGTCAAGGTAAGGCTTAGCAAGAATCAAGAACTCTTTTCTTGTAAAAAGCTTACTATAAGTGAATCCTTACTTTCAATATTTTTAAATCAGCTTAGTAGCTCATATACTTTAGGTTATCCTATTCTAGAGCAAACATATTTTTTCTTATTCCAACTCCCTTTCCTCAAAAACATATTCCATTATTTACTACGATGAATGGGCGAGAAGAACAGTCTCCATAACCGTGAAGCAACGGTGATTCATGAACCGATTATACCCAGTGGGGATCCCTAACCACACGACATATGTAGCACTTAAGCTTGCATATATCAACCTTCTTTCAGATTTGTCCAAAACGGGAATGAGGCCTGCGCCACCCGAGAGCACAGTACTCCACCTCCCTACCCCGTCCTAATGACGGTTTGACCCGGTAGGGTCGGTACACGCTACTCCCGCCATCTCTCCACTCCCAAAGCGTGGGTTGCCATTCGATTTGGCTCCACCGAGATCCGCTTACCGGAGTATGTGGCTAGTTAGGGTCGACCGACCTGGGGTGACAACCAGAGCGGCCGTGCCTTTTGCCGAAGGCCTCAGCGCATTTTATGTTCAAAAGTCCTGAACTTAACAATCCAAACAACGGACGGTCCTTATCGCGACCAACATGGGACAAGCACGGCTAGGTATCCCGCCGGCTTTCAACCTACGTCCCCGTCCGATCTCAAATTCATCACTACAACTCTTTCTTTTAAAAACGGTACCATCTCCTCAATAAAACATTTTGATGAAAAAGCTTAACTAATTAAGCAGACTAAGCATTACTAAGCATTTTCTAAATTAAACAAAGTTAACAAGGATGATATTGAAATAAACAAGGATGGTAATGCAGCAATTAGGTTATCACTCAACTCCTAATTACTTAATGCAACATAGCATAGACATAAGTGATATAAAACTTTTAAAACATCAAGGAAGGGTTTAATGAAACCGGGGCTTGCCTTCGTTGATTCGGATAAACTATCTCTTCGAGAAAACCCGTAGAAATCCGAACCCGCTTCCAATCGGATGATAAACCTCTTCGGGGACTTGCTCGTGACTTGACACTCTTGATCTCGTTCACTACACGAAATAATGTATGCTTCAACATGATGGAATTTTAATATGATGCTTATCTAATGCATAAAATGATAACAACTTGAATACAACTTTCCTTCACGATAAAGTTGCAACCCAACAAAACCAACTTGTTGAACTACTCTAAAAGATATCATCACCATTGCCTAAGGAGTTCTCAAGGACCATTTGATTATGGTATGATCCAAGATTCACAAAACAACCCAAAAGTCACACAAAGACCTAAATTATTTGATACTAAACTATTTATAAACCACATAAAATAATAGAGCTTAAAATAGAAAATAATTTAAACATTTCAAAACAACTCCAAACTTTTTATACAAGTAGGACACATCATAAAACAGTACCAAATAAATTTTCATGATTTTTGAATAAATATTTTATTTTCTAAAAATCATAGAAGATGTATTTTTTTCAATTAAAGATTGTATTTTTAAGTCATGCAAGAACTACTCAAAATCAAAGTTTCAAATTTTTCATATGTAAACATACTCATGGGAAGACTCTACAAAAATTTTTAGAATTTTTTTGAAGCTATTTTCGAATTTCTATGAATTTTACAAAACCGGACACTATTCATTCATAAAGAAAAATGGAAAACAAAAATTTAAAAGAAACCGGTCCATCGGGCCGATTCCGCCTGGCTCGGCCCACTCCACCAACAAAGCCAGCCCAAAACGAGGCGGGGCCCAAGAAGAAGCCAGCTGGCCCGACCACGTCGGCCGGCCGGCCGATGCCGGCGATTTCTTCGCCGGGGCGAGGTCTCCGCGGTGACGCGGTCTTCACCACTCGACTCCTCTCTCTCAAGCGAGCGCGCTCGTGCCAAAAACCTGCACCCAAAATACGGCGGCACACTTGCCGACGGCCATGGCGGCAACGGCGGCAAGGGCGCACGGCGGCAAAGGCTCGTCGAGCCTTCTCCGGCTGAACCGAGACACCGCGAAGTCCGGCACCATCGGCGAACCCGAGCCCTCTTAATCGAACCTAAACGGCTCCCTACGAGGATGCGTCAGCGTGGCGGCGACGCGGACATGGCGGAACTCATCGGGCGATGTTCGACCCGATCTCGGATGCACTACTCGTGAACGGACGACACAAGCAGGTGCAACAGCTCACCGCGACTGGGATGCTCTCACCGTTACGGCGGGGGATAGCGGAGGTGAGTCGGCGACGATGGCAGCGGCGGCGGTGCGTTCGGCGATGATATAACGGGCGGCGCTCCGGTGATTGGGGGCTGCGGTTTTAAACGGAAGTCAAGCGGACCACAATAAGGGGGCAACGAGGCTAAGCTAACGATCAAGGTGGCTTGGCACGCAGGCTCACCGAAGTCGGTGACGGCGGCGGCCGGTGGCTCACTTCGGCGGCGGCTGCCGGCCGTGAAGAAGATGGCGTCAGCGCGGACGCTCCTGAGGCGAACGGAGGCGCAGTAGGGAAACGGGAGGTGCGCAAGGGGAGTTCGCGAGCCGTGGCGCCGGCAATTTGGGCGGGTGGAGCTCGATGACGACCGGCGGCAATGGCGCGGGCGGTGATTGTCGGCAGCGGCGGCGGCGGGGTGAGAAAGAAGAGGGCGGCGGCCTGCCGCCTTAAAAAGGGAAGGAAAAGAGGAAGGGGACGTGGCTGGGCGTTCATGGCCGCCCACGGCGTCGACCACGCGGTCGGGCGCGAAAGGTGCGCGGCGGCCATGGCGACGCCCGGCGACATGGCGGCATGGAGGTGAACAGGGGAATCCCCTGCTCCCTTTGTAGCACCCTAAACTCCAACTTTTTGTTTTATGCAAAATTCACCCATAATTTGAACTGAACTTCAAAAACTCCAAAAAGCAACTTGGCCTAATTTTTCAAGATCTACAATTTTCACAATTGGAAGATTTTCAAATTCGGCCTCCAAATATGACTTTTTAAATGGGGTCAAAAAGGGACAAATTTGAATTCAAAATTACTTTAAAATTTATTCAAAAACTTCAAAAAACTTTGTACATATCTTTTGTACATCAAAACAAGATCTACAACTTGGCTTTTGGAAGTTTTTGCAAATTTTGCTTAGATTTTGAATTATGGAAAAAAGGGTAATTAGAGTTTTATCGAATTCAAAATTACTTTAAAATTTTGAACTAAACTTTGAAAATTCAAAATATCAAATTTGTTCAACTTTGAAAACTCTACCATTTCACTTTTGTGACCACCCTCAAATTCTTGATAAATTTTGAATAAAAGAAAAGGGGGTAAAAGAGGGAATAGAAATTAGGGTTTTCGTTCAATTCAAACTTGAATTTGATTCAAATTTCAGATTCCCAACCTATACTATCAACCCATCATACAACAACACACTTAGGATCAAAAACATAAATTAAAAAAAATTTAATCACTCTAAAATTCTTAAACACAAACAATTCTATAAAAATATAAACTTATTTTAATTCGATGCATTTCAAATTTTCTATTCATGTATGCTTTGCGATGATCATGATGACATGGCAAAATTTTTAGTTGATTAACACCAGGGGTGTTACACGAAAACGACCCGCGACCGAGCGCTTTGTGGCGCCCCCGCCGACGTCGGCGACATCGATTCCGTCCCTCTGCCGCCACACCCGATCGTGCCGTGACACGGTGGCTGATAATAGCGTCTTCGGCGCAATCGCGAGGGCCCTCGGTGCGTCGGACTCAAGGCGAACCCCGGGTTGGCGCTTGCCGTCGACCACCGCAAACTTTGCCGGCATCCACCGCCGGCCGATCGGGCGGGTCGCCATCGCCGTCGTCGGCCTCCCGGTCCCCCCGCCCGTAGTACTCGGCCACGCGGACGCCAACGGCGGCCGTGATGAGCCACCAGCAGCCGGGCGCTGACGGTCGCCTCGTCGCCGAGGATCGTCGGCGGCCACGGGCAATGTGCGGTCTCTAGCGAGGTGGTGGAGGCCGCGTTCAACGCGAGACACCATCGTGGGAGCCGGCAAGTCGCCACCGAAGCATAGGACGAGCAATGAAGAGGCAACTATCACGGGCGCCTCACAGGATCTTCCGGGAGCCGGTTGTCACCGGCCGAGGCTCCATCACGACGTCGCCCCGGCGTCTGGCCGGGCGAGGAAGAATGTCACGCCACCCATCGGCGTTGGGGCGGTGAGATCCTCCCACGGCGTCCCGAGGCACCGGCCGGCGGGTATACGACCGCCGCGCGGCCGGGCAGAATGCCGCCACCGTAAGAGGGGCGGCCGACCATCCCTCCGGCGCCCGACCCGCCTCGTGGTCGTGAATGACCCGCCTCGAGGAAGAACGCGTGAGGCACGGTAGGAGGCCTCGGCGGCGACGGGCGGCATCCGTAGAGCGAGGGCGGCTCATCCTGACACACGTCGCCATCGTCAACATCCCTCGACGAAACCCCTAGGGCGAAAAGGGGCGGCGCCGAGAGACAGGATGGACGAAGGACTTGGGGCGGGGGCAGATGGGTGGATGAGAAAGGCATCGAGGGAAGAGGCGGTGAGGTAGACCTCGCCTCGACCGTGCCAACCTCCTCAACATCCCGCGGTAGGGGGCGGGCGAGAGCACCCCCGCACTGAGCCCCCGCCGTCTTCGATCAGGTCATCGAGCCCCTCCCTCGCCATTGTCGGGGACATCTTCGGCACCTGAGTAGCGATCCGTCCGTGGACGACGAGGAAAGGAGCCACCTTGAGGGGCCGACCGCCCCTCAACCTTGGCCGAGGTCTCCCAACCCGTGGCCAAGGGAAACAGTAGGACCGACGGAGAGCGTGGCCGCCGAAGCGACGGAGATCCCAGCCCGCGACGTCCCCAAGCCGGTTGTCGTTCTCGGTGGGTCTGGGCTGAGCAGAGCGGCGAAAAGCGGCCATCCGTAGCGGAATCCTCGCCACGTTGGCCGCCTCGACCCTAGCCGAGGTCTCCCCGACCTCAAGGCAAGGGGAAGCAGCCGTAGGCGGCAGACGGGTGTCGATGTCATGGTAGAACTGGCATCGCTGTTGCGGTGCGAAGGGGGCTGCCCGTCGCACAAAGGAGCAACCTTGGAAGAGTTGACCGTCTCAACGGCCTCCCGACCACGGTGGCGGAGCCACCGCCGCTTCAGCGCCTCAACCCCGGCCGAGGTCTCCTCGACCTCGAGGACGAGGGAAGCGGCGGCATGGTCGGCACGAGGCGGACGACGGGCTTGGCGCCTGCTCTTGATCTACGGGCCATCGCCGTCCTCCGTCGATGAAGGCGAGAGGCGGCGAAGAGGTCGGCGATGACAACGGCGGCGGAAGAACCGGTGGCCCCTCGGCACTGCTAGCGCCCGGCGTCTTCGACATCGACACCAGGCATCTTCGACGGCGACGCCTATGTCATCTCACGTGGGCAAAGACGCTCGGCGTCATCCTGGAATGCCTTGGCCGAGCAAGCCTAGGAAGGGTGACATGGGGACTTCGCCACCAACGAAGTTGCGGTACTACCGACGGCCCGCCCACCATCGTTCCACGTCGGCGCCTCCTCCACACACCGACACGGGCGCCCCTGTACCTGGCCTGCTCAAGTCAGGCATCTTCGCGGGGATTCGGAGCTTTCCCCCCAGGCTGGGGAAACGTCCAGGGCATGCAACTACATTGGACCTCTACGACATCACCGGAGTCTTGTGCGGCCTACGGGGGCGACCACTGGAGGACCGGCACTGCGGCGGATCGCCCTCGGCGTCACTACGGGCGCCGCCGCACCTCCCGGACGGTGGAGGATGGCCTTCTACTCTTTGACGGCCGCTTCTACCTTCCGGCTTCCTCACCGCTACTACCGGGCCTCTTGGAAGCCCCGCCCGGGGAGGAGTTCGCGGGACGAACCTCCTCGCCCGGGTGCCTACACGACTCCGACCGACTTCAGCAAGACCTACCGCCATCCCCCAGGGCGACATCCGGCCGGCGCCACCACGTCCGGCCCGGCCCGCGGTCGTCTTCCTCGACGGCATGGATCGCCTCTTTCTCACCATTGACAACGCCCACATCGCCTACGACGCTGAACGGGAACACACCCAGCTATCCCCGTCTATGTTCGACGTCGGCTCCTTCATGTACCTGCGATGTTGAATTTGGTCGCTACACCTCCTACTCGCCCGACATCACTATTTGGCGCCTTCGCGCCGCTCTTCGTCCAACGCTCCGCCCAACGAGCGCTTCCTCGTTCTCGGAGAGCTCGCTCGCGACATGGTGCACCAACACCTTGAGGCGGGAGTTCCATGGGAGCTCTTGCTCGCGGCTCGTCGACGAGCGGCGTCCACAAGAGGGACGGGCCGCCCACCGGCACATCGACCACGGCTACATCGAGAACCTCCACTACCTCCCGGAATTCGCACCATTGAGAACCCGGAGAACATGATCCTCGGGAACCCTGCATGGAAAGTTAATTCTCGCGGTCGAGCTCATCATGCCAAAAATGGCCGGATCTTTCCCCGTGTGTGACCGAATGGACATTCATCCAGTAGCGAGGGCGCGCCGGTCGGAGAAGGGGGGGAGATGTCATGTGCCAGAAATAGGGCCCGAAAGGACAGGCCACGAGGCCCGAGGGGGATTCGCACGGCCCGCCCGCAAGCCGCACGCCGCCGCCGCCTCCGCCCTCCCTTGCGCGGATTCTTCTAAGAATTAATTAGAGAATAAAGAAGGAAATTGATTAGGATTATCTTAGGCTTTTTGGTGTGCAAGGGGATATTCCATCTATAAGGAAGACCCTTATTAGGAAAATAAATAGGATTGCTTGTAAAAAGGTATTCCAATCTATAAGGAAACCTTTTAGAGAGATTGCTTACGTTGCAAGTCCCACTAGCCGCTATAAAAGTAAGGGGTCGTAATCTTTCGTGGTAACAAGCAATAAAGAAATTATTTCCCTTATCTCTTTCTTCTCTACCGCCACCGCCGCCCTCGCCCCTACGCTGCTCGCCGCCGCCGCCCCGGCCATCGCCGCCGCCGCCGCAGCAGCCGCCGCCGCCGCCCGCCCGCCCGCCCCGCCGCCATCATCTTTGCCGCCACCGCCGCCGCCACCCCCCACCGCCGCTAACGCCGGGCGCGCCGCCTCTACGGGCGCTGTCGGAAGCCACGTGTCACGCCAGATCGATCTGGTCTGTGACATCAAAACATTTTTCCCAGCTGAACCGCTGGATCGATACGACATTCACATCATATCAGACAGTACTGATATCAGAGTGATGACAAGTTTCCAAATCCTGATAAAAAGCGGTGGCACCGGTGATCGATCGCAAAATGAAATACTGACCGATCAAGGCCTTGTTTAGATGTCAGAAAAATTTGCAAAAAGCACTGTTGGAACTCCTGTAGCACACTGTAGCACGTTTGGTTTGTTTGTGGTATAAATATTATCCTACCATGGGATAACTAGGCTCAAAAGAATCGTCTCGCAATGTACATCTAAACTGTGTAATTAGTTATTTTTTTACCTACATTTCATACTCCGAATATATGTCTTTTAATGTATTTAATGTGATGTGATGTAGAGATAGTGAAAAAACTTAGAAGTTGGGTTAGAAATTTTAGTCATCTAAACAAGGCTTACATATACAAGTTGACATGTCATCACGCAGTGTGCCAAGGCTGAAAGAATTCCTGATGGGCTACAGTGACAGCTGCTTTGACGTACTGTTGAGGCAGGTCGCTGTCGCCTTGGTGACGAGTGCACACCGTCAGCAGGTACCCACCTAGGAGTACTCTACAATACTAATAATCACTGTATGGGTGTTATTGTTAGACATGCTTCATTGTCATCGAGCACTTGCCCAACCTACTAAGCTTTAGGCTTTATTATGATTGTCCACTACGTTACATATAGCTAGGACAAGAGCACGAGATCGAGCATCGCACGCACGCATGTGTTTAGCCGTGTGCCCTCTTTTTTTATTTTAAATTTCTATGATAGCTTGCAAGTAGCTACAGATTTGTTGCGTGCACAAAAGAATAGAGTGTGTAAAAATTATGATAATTCGCTGGTTGTGGTTTTCCTAATTAATTCCTATACAGGGTAAAAATTTCGTTGCTCAAGGACAAAATACAGTGACGAGGCAAAACGCGTTTTTTGGTTGGTTGTATTGAGTTGACGTGATCCATCTTAAGGCCTCGTTTAGATGGCAATTTTTTTTTGCCAAAAACTTCCAAGTTTTTAGACTCTCTCCATCACATCACATTAAATACATATATGAGTTCTATTGTGCATCACGCGGGGAATCTTTTTAAGTCTAGTTAGTCATGATTGGATAATGTTTACCACAAACAAACGAATCATGCTTTATAATGTCTTCTGAGGAGTTTCAACGATCTTTTGGCAAATTTTTTACACAACTAAACAAGGCCTAAATGTGGTTTGGGGGCCCTGTTTCATCGTCATCAGTAGCTTCATTCGGCTTTCCGGGACTGAGCTATCGACTAGGATTTGCGCGTCACGACTTGGTCAAAACAAGGACATCGACTGCGAGTGGGAAACGGAGAGACCGAGAGGAGAGAGAGACACATGCAGGTCCCAAAGTCAAGTCGTCGGACCCGTTGACCCATGCATGGCATGCGCGCTCATCAGTGATCACAGTCAAAACCGTGTGTGCAGTACTAGCATGGAGGAGTAGGAGTAAAGTACTCCCTCCGTCCCAAAAAATAAACGTAATTTTTTGACTTTTACAAACTGTGTTTGGCCGCTCGTCTTATTTAACTTTCTTCTACAAATATTATCACTTTTGTTATGACTTACTCCATCACAAACGATATTTTAATAACATTTAATTTGTTTTATAATTTAAATAAAATTTTTGAATAAAACAAGTGGTCAAGCATAGTTTCTAGAAGTTAAAAAATTGCGTTTATTTTTTTATGACGGAGGGAGTACGATTATTACTACTAGGCCTCGTAGCTTTGACCGCATCCATGTTTGGGCCGAATGGCATGGCAATGCAAGCTGTAAAACATTGTTTTTTTTTTTTTTTTTGTATTTTTTTATTTGAAACTGGGTTACTACACGGAACTCGTAGTACACAGTACGTACACATACACACACTGTACTCGACCGTGCAGTGCCGTGGTGGGTCAGAAGCAGGCGCGCACATGGAACTACGTTCGTCTTCTTTGTTTTATTATTATTTATTACTGTAAAACTAGCATTACCGTGACTGACAAGGGCATGAGAGGGAGCTTTGCTTTGCCTTTCGTTCCGTTCCGTGGCAAACCGCTCTACAACTATCCTGCTATAGTACACCGGACCGGATCCGCTGTACAACTATATATCCTGCCATGGCACGCCTAGGGAGTATTTTTCTACACGGAAAAACATTCTCGATTCTGCTCGGAGGGAGCAACACGATATTAATTCCACACCATTTTTTAGCGCATAAAAAATCAAGGAAAATCGGGACCAAATCATTCATTATTCTACTTCCGCCCCGTCCTCGTCAATGTCGTCATAGTAACCAACCCGTGCAGACATCTCCACATGCGCCGCGGCAGGGAAGTGTCATGTCTGCGCCTCACTATAGTGTGGCGGTCGGTCAATTGTGCGGCGGACCCGTTCAACGACAACCAACAGTTCCAACACTTGGTCCGTTTTCGATTGGACGAATTCAAAAGGAATTACTACGGATGAATATTGTTCCTTTGGAAAGAGTGTTGTTTCAGTGTTTGGAACAAAGAACAAAAATAATCCACCAAAGTCTCTTGTATTCCTTTTTTTGCCTTCATAAAGTCCAAACATTGCTGTCTTCATGCCTCAACGCCATATGTGACTGAGTGGATCCAAGCTCAAAATGGCAACGGGCATGACGCCCGCGGATACTGACTTTACTACGCCCGCGCCCGCCACCCAAATCTCACGCCCGCGCCCGCCCCGCCACCCGCCACGGGCGAAAACCACGCCCACGCCCACCACCCGCGGGCATTTCGTGCCGCTGGCACACCCGTGCCCGCCCGAAATGCCGATTGGCGAGGCTCTTCGCCGTGAGTCATGACGAGGCGGGGCGGCGCTGCAGGGCTCACCAGCGGATCTTGAAGCGGCGCCAGTTCACTCCGCGGGAGGCAAGGGGCGGGGCGGCGGCAGGCTCGCGGCCGAAGGCGAGGCGGGAGGCGCGAGTCGCTGCGGCTCGCTGCGAGAGGGGGCGGCGGAGGGGGAGGGAGGGGTGGCGCTGTTCGGGGGGCTTAGCGCTTTGGCCGCTTGGGGCGGGCCGGGTCGGGACTCGGGATTGAGCGAGGGGCGTGAAGGGAAATTGAAGGAGGAAACCCTAAGATTGTGTGTTTATATACTTAGTTACATGTGGGTCCCATATGTCATAGCGGGTCTGGCGGGTATGCGGGTGAGGATAGCAGTTTTCCTTGCCCGTGAGCAACTATCCACCGGGTTTAGGTTCGTGCCCGCGCCCTCGCCCCACGTGAGGAATGGCGCCCGTATCCGCGCCCATCGGGTTCATGCCCGCGGTACGCGGTATTTGGCGCCCGTTGCCATCAGGAATCCAAGCTTCTTCGGTCCACATGTCAGTGGCTCAAAGATCCATGCATCCTATGGTAAATGCATGGCCTCTTGTCTTCCTCACCTGTGCAAGCACAAATCTATTTATTGTGCTGCATTTTCCCTTTCCTTTGTTTTTAACACCACAAACTTAAACCATTCGTGTGGTTCCTTTCTCTATTCATGTGTTTTCGATTCATACATTGCAAAAAAACAAGCCCTTCGTTATGGGTCGAAAGAGAAAGAAACTGCCTGCTCGATCGGAGCGCCTTGTTTCTTGACGCGATTTTAACTAATCCCCGGCACACGCACGGGTCCGAGTCCAGATTTGCGGTACTTCACGTGATCCCCGGCCCCAACAGCAGGCCGTATGTATGGCATGCCATTTTTTTTTCTACACGGAAAAACATTCCTCGAAAGTAAAGATCCTGCGCCGAGCAACACACCATATCCTGACCAATTCATTATTCTACTGCCGCCCGTCCTCGTCACAACCAACCACGTGCGCCGCGGCAGCTCTTGCCATTGCAAATTCACCGATAGTAGTGCCCACAATGAAACCACTGACAGTGTCATGTTGAAAAGTCCCACCACGGTTGCGTCCAGGGAGTTGTGACGCACGCAGGGGCAGGATGAGCTTCAGTCCCTTGGCGGCGGGCCTCGCCGGAACCACCCTCCGTTTCTCCGCCAGCGCTGACGCGTCCATGGCATGACCACGCCGACCCCAGCGGCGCGCTGGCCGGCCATATGAACCGCCTCGACGACGGTCCATCAGCGACTACCGGAACTCCCTTGGCTCCCTCGCAAGGCAAGTTCTGCGCGTGCAACGCAACCAGTTTCAGTTATCATCTTGATTGCCTTGGCCAAATAATCGACAACTCCCTTGTTTTGTACTTGAAATTTGTCATATATTGACCAAACATAATATACGCGGCCAACTTATGCGCTACTCGGCCGTACGTGTATGAAGACCTCCTTTTGCCTTGCGAGCTGTTCGGAGTGGTCGGCAAGCTTGCGTGGAGTGGTCAGCTAGGAGTACTAGGGGCAGGAAACAAAGGGTCGAGCCAAGCCACCACGAATCTTTTGCTAATTTGACAGTTTTTTAAACTAATTACAAAATTAACACGGGTTGTTTTTCTTTTTTAAAGCTAGCACATTTGGTGGCGCCTTTGCCAAAGCGCCACGGACAATTACATAATGGCGGCGCCGTGCATGGCGGCGCCTCGAAGCGCCACACCTGCACCCGCGCGGCCGCCGGGGAGTGGCGTGGCGGGGCACTGCGCGCTGGCAATGGCGCCACAGGACTGGATAAGTATCTGTGTTCCGCCTACCATGCTTGAGCAAACTAGTAGTTGAGTTGGTTATGGTGTGTGGGTTTGGTCTGGAGCTCTGGGTTCAAACCACAAGTGGCCCCTTTATTTGTTTTTTTTTTTTTCTCTATTCTTATGTGCATTTATTTGTATATATTTCCTAATCAAAATCTTCCTTACACTATCATGATCATGAATTTTTCCTTCTTTTATTCTTATGTATTTCCTTACAAGTTTTGAAATCAAATAAAAAAATAAATTGAGAGAATACTATTTTTAAGTGCATTTATTTATATATATTATCTAAATCTAAACTCTCCTTATATATATACATTATTATATACATGGATTTATATAGTATTCTTATGTATCAGATATATATATTTATATAGTATTTGTTTATTTTTTTTGAAACCTATATAGTATTTGTTTATTTATATAGCGATTAACGTTTTCAATAAAAGCCACAGATCACGGCGCCAGCATGATCCATGGCGCTGAGGTGGAAATGTAAAACTTAAATTTTTTTCCCTTGTCTACACCTGTTCGCAATGGAAGGAGTAAAACTGTTCTCTATAGCTCAACCGGTTATTGCATGCGCAGCTAGCCTTAGCAGCCAGGGTTAAAAAAAACCCAACTTTGCATCTTTTTGTTTCTTTTTTTTTTTTTTGAAACGTTATGTGACTTTTCATTGAAACGTTAAATGATATATAAATAAACAAACACTATATAAATATATATATATGATAATAAATAAATAAATTCATAAATCCATGTATATAATAATATATATAAGGAGAGTTTAGATTTAGATAATATATAAAAAAATGCACTTAAGAATTGTATTCTCTCAATTTATTTTTTATTTGATTTCAAAACTTGTAAGGAAATACAAAAGAATAGATAAGGAAAAAATCCATGATCATGATAATGTAAGAAAGATTTTGATTAGAAAATATATACAAATAAATGCACATAAGAATAGAGAAGGAAAAAAAAAAAAAAAGGGCCACTTGTGGTTCGAACCCAGGGCTCTAGACCAAACCCACACACCATAAACAACTCAACTAATTCTCAAAAAAAAAAAAAAAAAAATAAACAACTCAACTACTAGTTTGCTCGAGCATGGTAGGCGGAACACAGATACTTATCCAGTCCCCCGGCGCCATTGCCAAAAGCGCCACAGGCTTTACCACGTCAACTCCCGGCCGGCGCCGGGTGCCGGCGTGGCGGCTTGAGGCGCCGCCATGCATGGCGCTCATTAATGTAATTGTAAGCGCTTTTGGCAGCGCCACCAAATGTGCTAGTTCTGGAAAAAGAAAACAACCCGTATAATCCCGTAATTAGTTTAAAAAAACTGTCAAATTAGCAAAAGTGAGTGTGTATAGTAGTAGTACGAGTAGCCACACGACTTGGTCAAACAATTAACAACTGCTACTGCGAGTGGGGAATGGACAACCAAGCGTGATAGAGGTCCCAACGTCAAGTCGTCGGACACGTTGACCCCGGAAACCTCCATGTATACGCGCTGATCAGTCAGTCAGTGATCACAGTCAAAACCGTGTGTGCAGTAGTATGCATCACTATGCACCAGTAGTAGTAGTACAAGTATTACTACTACCAGCAGGCACTCACACTCACTGCGGTTGGTTCTTTGGCCTCGTAGCTTTGACCTCAGCACAAACCGCATCTAGGTTTACATAAATCGTGTGATGTCAAGGCAAGCTGTAAAACATAACACACGGTACTCGTACATTACTCGTACTCCTACAAGATTCCTGCTATGGGGGCGTGCGGTAAACCCAGCACAGGCGCGCAACTACGAGTAGTCTTCTGTTTTTTTCTTGAAATTTAAAATAAAAATAACAATTGTGATAACGAGAATGCATCACTAATTCCGGATTTGGATCGGCTGACTTCACGGAAACGACGTCTGGCTGAAGTCAAGGAAATCGGTCCGTCCGCTCCCATCTGACGGCTCCAAGAGATGAATATCGTTGCAGCTATTTGGTCGGCCCATGACGGCCTGTTTTTGCTCCCGTTTTTTTTTTTTCACCTCTCGTTTATTGGCGCGGTCCTGCTAATTTTGGCGCGATTGGGCGTGGTTTTGGCGCGAGCCGCGAGGGGAAAGCCGGCACAGGCGATCGTCTCGTTGTCCAGGTGCTCCATCGTCTCGATCTGCATTCTCACATGTGTGCTCAGCTGCTGGCCATCATCTCGATCTGCATCCTCACGTGCGTGCTCACGTACCCAGGTACTCAGGGTCCAGCTTAATCTGATTTGGTTCCTTTTGTCCTCTCTAGTGACTCATTCAATTGTTTAGGGTTTGATTCAATGGAAAATCTGCTTGATTGAGATGGAAAATCTGCATCAAAACTAAATCTAAATATTAAAGATGGAAGAGAAAAGGTGTGTGTTACACCATGACTATTCTTTTTGTCCATTTGATCCCATAGTTGTTTAAATTTTTACTTGGCAGTAGACATAACATCTTTTCATTAATATTTCTATTTGTAGAGAGTGTTTTGTTCATGGCTTATTACCTCAAGTTGGCATGGAATTCAGTAATCTAAATGAGGCATGGATGTTTTGGGTTAGTTATGGAGGTCAAAAGGGCTTTTGAGGTTAGAAAAGCGATACACAAACACAAAGAAAATCGGATGGAAAGGTTAGATCCTGCAGATATGTTTGTGCAAATGAGGGTCATAGAGTGGAAGATAAAAGAGGGCGTATAATCAAGTGTCCAAGAGCTTTGAAACTCGAACCGATTGTCAAGTTCGCATGGGTCTTGTCTTGGACCGAGAGAAGGGAATTATAAAGTGACCGATTTGATTTTGGAACACAATCACATCCTTCAGTTACCACAAACCTCACACTTGAAAGGTTGGTAGAAGACAAAAGAAATAATGAGCTGCATTCTGAATTTCAATCAAGGAAAAAATTACCTAGAATCAAAATGAAGACACCTATGCTAATCCAAGCTAGCAAGCTGTACACACCCAAGTAATATTCGAAGCTTTTCAAGGTGAATATGAAAGGTCCATGGCAGCACGCACCACGGCATTAGAAGGTAACCATGAATATCTTGTGTCAATTGGGAGTTTTGATGGAACTTGCACATTGGAGAAGGAGTATAAAGTTATTGGTGATCCCGTACAACAAACCAAGACATGCGAGTTGTGGACAATTTAGTAGATTTGGAATATTGTGTGCACATGCTCTAAAAGTTCTTGATTTGATGAATATCAAATTATCGCCCACACAATATGTATTGAAGCGATGGACACGTGAAGCACGTAGCGGCACAATACAAGACATCAAAGGCCGAGACATAATAGAGAATCCAAGATTAGACGAACTGATGCATTACAAAGATATGTCTCGCAAATTTCAGAATATAGCACATAGAGCAGCCAGCCATCCGGTGTGCATCATGTTAGTAAACAATGCACTTGACATTCTTAGCAAGCAAGTTGAAGAAGAAATTAATAGTTCCACTAATAATGTGGAGTCAGTCCGCGGTTCCCCCGAATATTACACCCTCAAGTGATTTGGTGAGTACGGCACGCGTCTGAAGAAAAAGGATGTGCAAACAAAAACCTCAAAACGCAAAAAGAACTTGGCTTGATAAGAAGCGCAAATTTGTGAAGAAAGGCAGCAAGAAGAAGGATATGGGTTCAGCGGTATGTATCAGCACCAAAAACATAATTTTTGTTTAGTTGTAAAAATTTTCAGTTGTGTGTAATTTTTATTCTCATTTATTGATAGGCACAAGAAACTACAAAATTGGCACAAGAGACTATAACAGTACAGAATATGCCTCCTCCTCCTAGTACTTCATGGCCCAACAAAGGGATGACTGAATCATACTCGACAATCAATTCCTTCTCTGAACTATTGATGGTAATATTTCAAAGTGATGATTTTTCATTTCAAGTGCAGAGTTTAATAACCTTCTTCTTTTATTCCTGCAGAGAGAAAGCACTTCTGATCTTAATGTTGATTTCTAATGAGAGGGAGGTGCTTTTTGGAGCTTTTGGTTTGGTGATGAATTGCAAAGTACAACCAGGATCCATTTTGTGCAGCTTCATATGCCCTTGATACTAGAAGCAGTAGTACATGGATCTCTATATTGTAGCATACTATATATAGTACAAGGACACCAGCAATGCCTTTTCTATATTGTAGCATAATATATTTCTGTTACTCTTATCATTCAGAACCATATATATATTCAGAACCATATGAATGTTGCTGGAACCTGGGAACATTTCATTCAGAACCATACATGTATTCATTTGGATTCTGGGAACATACAAGCACACACATACACACACATTGCTTCCTACATGTAGTCACTTGTATTCTGGGAACATACAGGAAGGCACATACACACACATTGCTTTCTAAAAGAGACTGGTACAGTCTGATCACTACAACATTGCAGCGACAGTCAATCATAATCTGCATGTCCTTCTCGCCCACTTCAGCGTTCAGTCCATCCATCGACTCAACAGGTTCAGCACTCATCAGTGTTAAGTGCAAGCATCCAGACACCCTGCAATCAAAAATAGAGGGTACAAATCAGAGAAGAATCAACAGCCGGCCGTGGTGGCAGTGAGCCCCGGCGGAGGCAGGGACACCGGCGTGGCGCTCGCGCTCCGGCATGGGGCAAAGGCTTCAGCGCGGGTGGGGCTCCAGCACGGCGGGCACGTCCACCGGCAGGGGGCGGGGGCGCCGGCACGGCGGGCGCGTCCTCCAGCGGGGATGGGGGCTTCGGCGCGAGACGGTGGCGGGGGCTCCAGCGCGGCGGCCGGGGCTCCGCTGACGAGCGGGGGCTCCGGTGGGGAGCGCGTGCGCCGCCGGTGGCGAGTGCTCCATCGGTGATTTGGTGGCGGAACGAGCGGAGCAGAACAAGTGGGAACGAAGTGTGCTCTGTTGGGCTTCGATGGGCCGGACTAGCTGCGCGGATCGGAAGCGTGAAGAGTTGAACCATTGGATGTAAATGAACGGTTCGATTTCCTTAGACTTCAGCCAGACGTCGTTTCCGTGAAGTCAGCCGATCCAAATCCACTAATTCCCTACTCGTATGCGGAATTCAGCCATTCAGGACAACACATGTGGCATGCTGGGCTTGAGAGGAGCTTTAATTTGCCTTCCGTGGGCAACGAAATGAAGTGAGTTGACTGACTGGTTCCGTAGCCTAGCCGCTGCGTCGCGTCTGGCGTGTGGGTGTCAATTGTGCGGCCAGCTGACCCATTCAACATGAACGAACAAATCTGCGAAAGGGAAAGGCACCGCTTGGGGCTAGGTTATCCAATCACCGGCACACGCACACGCACGGATCTCAGTCCAGCTTTGCAGTGCTTCACGCCATCCCCAACGGGCTACAAAGCCAAAGCCCCAATATCCAATATGGCACGCCAATTTTTCTACACGCAAAAACATTCCTCGACAGTAAAGATTCTGCTCGGAGTCCGAACAGCAGCATGTACATATCCGGACCATCATTCTACTGCCACCCGTGCCCGTCCTTGTCACAACCAACCGTACAGACATGACACGTGCGCCGCGTCAGCTCTAGCCACTTCATAAATCCGCCCCGGCCACAAACTCAACGCATGGATCGGCCCAAAACGAAACCACTGACATTTTACATTGTCCTCCTGTTCAAAAGTCTGCAAGGCCGGCCTACGCGATTCTCTCGGCATGGAAATCATGCCAGCGAAACAACAGGAAAAATAAAGAGGAGGGATCCCCAAAATAAACTCACCAGTCCCCACCTCAACTCCATGGAAAAAAAATGTTATTCCTCACAAGCCAAACTGCTGCTGCATTGCATCCCTCCCACCGAGGGTCTCGCTCACTGACTCAACACCGAGGAGGCCAGCGAGCCAGCAGCGTCGGTCGTGGCCTGCGCGTACAGGGAGTTGTGACGCAGGATGAGCTTCAGGCCCTTGGCTGTGGCCTGGGCTTGGGCGGACCTCGCCCGAACCACCCTCCCTCTGCTTCATCGCGTGGTGGTGGCTGTTGTAGTAGTTCTCCGCCAGCGCCGCCGCGTCCAGGCACGACCACGCCGACCCCGCGGCGCGCTGCCCGGCCACATGAATGAACCGCCTCGACGACGGGTCCATCACCGACTCCCGGAACTCCTTCGCTCCCTCGCAAGGCAAGCCCTGCGCGCGCAACGCAACAACGGCAACCAGTTTCAGTTCTGAACTTCCAATGCCCAGCAGAGAGCAGACATGGTCTGATCATCTGAATGACTGAACGCAAGTGATGATGATGGTTCACGGTGGTGGTGCCACCGTACGTACCTCCGCCATGGCTTTGATCTTGAGCGTGACGCTGTTGGACAGGACAACGACCTTCTCGACGTTCCGGAGCCTGCTAAAGACGAGGGCGCAGTCGAGGACGCGGTCCTCTGGCTTGGGAGAGACGATGTCCGCTAGCGCGGAGCTGCTGCGTGGGGGGAAGGTGGAGAATAACGCCGCCATCTGGTTGAAGGAGCCGATCTCGATCTCCTCGTCGATGCGCTGCACTGAAGGGGTTGCCGGTGGGGTTGGTGCCACCGGGAACATCTCGGCCGATCTCTGCACTTGGATTCACCAGCTCTCTGTTGCCATGCACTCCTCGATCCATTGCAGGATGGTGGTTGCCTTTGTTGACCGTTGGAACAGGCCTTCCCCGCTGCTTCATAGAATCCAACTCCCTGATCACTGTGGAGAGAATCAAGAGAATTGCAGTAATTCAGTCAGCAAGAAGTGCAAGTTGATCTGTGCCACAATTAAACAGGGGACGCAATGCAGATATCAGAACCAAAATGGATTATCCAATTAGTAAAATGGGAGGAAATAGCATTCAAAGTACATGAAGCATCAGATAACAGCCTGACAGGACAGTTATGATGTAAAAGATGCAGAACCCCCTTGAGTTGTTATAATTCTAATAAGAAATATAGGTTGACTGTTGTGAAGTATTGAGTATCATAGGCAAGGTGGATTAAACCAATAAACCAATTAGTATAATTAATGGGAGGAATTAGCCACTCAAAGCACATGAAACATCAGACAGCCTAAAAGAACAGTTAAGATGTAAAAATGCAACTGAAGGAGGGGGGGGGGGTGTTGTTCTGCATCTTTTACATCATAACTGTAAGCATAGGTTGACTGTTCGATGGAGTACTGAGTATCATAGGCAACAATAGCCAATTAGTATAATGGTCAGAATTAGCATTCAAAGCGCATGAATTATCAGTTAACAGCCTGAAAGGACAGTTAAGATGGATAGAAACGCAGAAATAAGCAGCCCTCTGCCCACGGTTGATAACATTATTAGCATTCAAAGCACATGGAGTATTCATTATCATAATCAACAGTAAGCAAGCAAGCAACAAAATAAATGATGTGTGCAAGCAAGCGCATTTGTTCAAGCTTCAAAACGTTTGGTGCTTGTGTTTGCTCTGAACTTACCAATCCTCGGTATGAACAGATGAGTTCCTTTTAGGCCTCTTAACAGCATAATAGCCTTCCTGGATTCGTCATCAAGAAGACTGTCTGTATTAGCCACCATGGTCCAGGCTTTCATACCTTGTCCAGCAATACCAGATTCTTGGTTATTACACTGTCCAGCATGAAGATTGGTCATGTCAGATGCAATACTAAAACGAAAAACTTTCATATAGAGAATACAGATGTAATCACTCCAATAACTTACTGAAAGACTGTTGAATTTATCTTCCAACTTGATCACCAAGTCCCCAGCAGCAATTCCAGCTGGCCTAGCAACAGCACAGGTACAATCATGCGAGCTAGCAGGTCTCAAAGGAAAATTTGACAGAAGAGTCTGGAAGGGCAGCCTATCAGCAACCCTTTTCTTCATGATTGCACTTTCAACACGTGCAGCGTTTTCAGACATACCCCTTGTTTTCCGAGCTGCACAAGATAGTGGTGTCAAGTTCTCCTTGTCTGAGCAGAATGCTTCCTGATCTTGATCTAAGTCAACTGAGAGGCCCTTGGGGAAAAACTTTCTTGCTTTCATGCCTCCTGAAGATATAGGGGTCAAATTTTCCTTATCTGAATAGAAAACATCAGAATCTACTGTGTGGAATTTTTTCGGACTTTGATGATAATTCACTGCATTGCTTCTTATTTGATCTATTTTCTGTTGATAATGAATTATCCACCCTCGACCCAAGAACTTCTTTCTTATTGAAGCATTTTCTGCTGACACTGAACTATCGATCCTTGTACGAAGAACTCTTCTAATATTGGTCTTCACCTTAGAGGCTGGAGTCACATTCTCCTTGCGAAACAGATTTTCCTGCCAAACAGGGGACATAGCCTCAGACTTTCCCAGAGCCGGCACTGAATTTTCCATATCCAGAAGGATGTCATCTTTGAATTCCAAATGTGAAATGGGCATTAATGGGTTAAGATTCTCAGACACAGGTTCATTTGGTTTCAGAACTGTGGGACAGAATGTGCTGCCTGTATAGCCTTGAGACCTCATTTGGTTTCAGAACTGTGGCTCCAATGTTCAGCTTGGAGTTCTCATTTTCAGAAAAGTCGTCATGATCTAAATTAAGAGGGGAAATGGAATCCATCAACAGTTGGGAAATGGTAGCCTTGATACCTCTAGGGCTCCTCTCAATTATTATGTTACCTGATACATTGGGGGTGATTTCATCTTTGTCCAGTGGGCAGATCTCTTCATCTTCTTCAATTCCTGCAGTATCCAAATTGTCAAATAGATTCCCACAAATGGTGCCTTCAAGCGGACAGTTCCCAGGACCCTTAGCAACCTTATTTGGGTCCATATTCTCGTTTTCTGAGAGAGCTGCCTCGAAGTTAAGATGGTTCAAACCATCGCCCTTCATTTCTGTCATTACAAGATTTTCTGAACCAAGCGCAGATTCTGTATGAAAAGTAGCACCATTCCATTGTGGAATTTCATGGTCAGTGAATGCATCATCTTTGAAATGCAATGGATCTTGTGGGATATAATTCTCAGGTTTTCTCTCTTTCATACTACCCTCCATGATCATGCTGGCTGGGGGATTCATGTCAACCTTACCTTCAGCAATCAACTCTTCCTTTTCTTCAGCTCTTTCAACCTCAGAAATAGCAAATAAGGCTATACAGGCAGCACATTCTGTCCCACAGTTCTGAGAACATACAAGAATCTCATTTTGGTCTCCCTTCTGAATGCTACGGCTCACAGTGCTGCTTCTATCCCTGCTCCTGCCTGTGTCAACACAAAGTGATTTGACGAACTTCAACTTGGACCTCTTGGACATTTTCTTGAGGCATCCTGCTTGTCTGACTGGATTGATTTTCCAGCATTTGTCAGTGTGCCTGGCATCTCCTGTATGATCACTGAACCAAAAGATTCTGAAATTTGATTCTTGTCAACCAACTTTTCCTCTGTTACTCCATCTCTTTTCTCATGAAATTGGTAAAGTGAAGGCTCTTCAAAAAAAAAAGGATGAACAAAGTCAGAAAATGGAGGTGCTGAGGGGGCACTTTGGCTGGAACTGTAATGCCATCTGACACAATTTGTTCATTTGTATCCTGGATATTAGATCAGACAGTTAGCTATCATTTTCAGAAAATGGATCCAAAGTTGAAAATCTCTAGGAAGAAAACAATAGAACAATATAACTCATGTAAACATTTGGGGACATGAAAGGAACAGTAACACCCAAAGATACTCAAAACCAAAGACCTGACATACATGTTTACAAGTGGAATTAGATAATGGATGTATATTGTCAGCTCATCACATAGTTTGTGCTGGTGCAGAAAATTTGGTTTATATAATGGACAGCCCATGTATGTGTTGATATGTTTTGACTTCAATATACAAAATAATTGCAAAAACAGATTGTTTAACTTGTGAAATACGACATTCAGAGAAGCAGACAAGAGAATTCATATGTGCACAAAGGGTTGTATGACACAAGCTGAAAATTACATACACCTACCATTAAAAAAAAAAAAAAAAAAAACCATTTGTTAAGCTAGAAAAAATTCACGGTAAAACAGCCCCAGGCCTTTTCAAAAAAATCATTTGGCAAACTAAGCAAACAAACAACTGGAATGTTATCTCAGAGAAATTTAACTTAGAACAACACAATCAGGAGCATAGAAAATAATATGTACCAAATAGAGGTTCAGACTTATATTCTATGGTTCTATGTATATGCACAATGTATTTAACTGGCATGAAGTGCCCAAACAATAACAAATCTACAGCAGTACAGAATGAAAATTCTCATCTAGGAAACAAAATTATTGTTCAATCAAATTTAGCACTAGGCAGGCATGCAACATTCACAAGGCATGACTAAAAGTTGATAATATTTATAGGAATTAGGCTACTGGGTACCGTCAAATGGGAGAGTAAACAACTAAGAGAATGCTGATTGAACAATGACGATTAACAGAGCAAATCTAGTTCAAGTGGCATGTATACAATCCTGTAGAGCAGAGTGGATCTGAAAATAAGACTCTATATTATTCATATAACATGCATACAAGGACTACTACCACATCAAATATTGGAAACAATTGAGGCAATTAATTAATATTGCTGCATCTGAATTTGCAACCTAGCAGGTCCATTACTTGGATGCAAAGAAGATCATACATAAATAAACATACTTATACCAAAAAATAAAAATAAAAAAATACATCAGTTGCCACATTGCAGTTTCAGGTGATCAAATCAATAAATATGGATTGCAGCTTTAAACATACTCATAAGCATTTCATACAATGTTTTCCGGTATTCAGTAATACTGATTTGCCGTGAACAAACCTGATGGGTCTCCACGTCCTCTGAATCCCTGTGCCCAGGCACTAACCAGCTGTTTGGTTCCTGTGCATTTCATCAAACACTTAGTAGACTACAAGGAATCAACAGGTAGCATGAAAACAACAATGAAACTTATTCTAAGAGCATATATAACCGAGAATCAGGTAGTTGCTACCTTAACATGGGGCTCCTCTTTGTCCTCCTCAGGGGAGCGATGGCATGTACAGCGGATCCTCCATCTCAAATGCCTCACGCAGCGAAAGCCAGAGCAGCCTGCAATCCCGCTTAGAGGCCCCGAGCAAGGGTCGCGGGCGTGCGTGGCCATAATGTATACGACGCCTCCCTTGACATAATGTATACGACGCCGCCGCCCCTGACATAATGTATACGACGCCGCCCTTGGTCACCACGAACGCCGCGATCGGGGAGTCGTCCCCGTCCGCCGCCGCCATGTCGTGGGGAACAGTCTCTGCTCTCTCGGTGCGCGCGTGGATGGGTGCCCAACGCTGGTGAGGTCGAGGAGACTGGAGTGCGAGCTGTGGATCTCGAGAGGAGGAGAGGGGGGGGATGTGTAGGGAGGGGGATGAGCGGCGGCGGAGGAGACGAGACGTTGGAGGAGCCGGGCGGCGGATTTGTTTTTTTTGAAACTCAGGTGGATTTTCATTGCACTTGGTTTGACATATCGTCAACGACAATTACGTTGGCGACCGACGGAACTTCACACGAGGCGTGTTCAAATCCTTCAGTACTACCCACACCAAGAGCAGCCGGGACATGTGCTGCCTTGTTACATTTTCTCGGACACATACACGCACTCAAAATTAATGAAGTTTGCATGGGCAAAAGATTTGAACTCTTCAATCAAAATACCGTTCACCGACATATTCGCCGTGTTCTCCTTCCATGCTTGCACAATGTTTAAGGCATCTGTTTCCGTGGATCGGGGCGTCCTATACCAAGACTACTTGCCGCTTGGGCCCCTTGAAGGCAAGCGATTACTTCACTTGAGCGAGGATTCAATAGATGGTTAACTTCGTCCCGGTAGTTGAGCACGACATCTCCATCACGGTCGCGGATCGGGGAAGCCCCAACCCCCCACTCTCGCCTGGTATAAAGGAAGGCGTCACGGTTTACTTTCGGTACTCCCCGTGGCGGGGGGGTTCCATCTTTCCCGGTTTTGGCTTTGAGCAGAAACTGAGGAGGTGTTGACGAGTTTATCTCATTGGCATAAGATTTTATTGCTCTTGCGATCAACTCAGGCCCGTCGTCTACGTCCTTCCTCTCGAACTTCGGTTTCTCTCTGTCAAATGTTGTACAGAGTAAAAAGCGGATGAGGCTCCTCTTCTCTTCTTTTTACGTCAAGACATGATCGACCATCTCCTTTGCATTGGGTAGTTCCCTGAGCTTGTTGCGGGTCTCCTCTAACCCTAACTCTCTCCATACCGACTTTGCGAGCTTGCATTTGAGAAACAAATGACCGCCGTCCTCATCGGCTTCGGTTACAAAACCGGACCGATCGTGGTCGATCTTCATCCCCCTACTAGCAAGGTTTCTTCTCAACGGGTGGTCGTTATGGGCTAATCTCCATATGAAATGGTTTATCTTGTTAGGACATTTTGATTTCCACAACTTTCTCCAAACATGGTCAAGCTTCCTGCTACTCGCTGCCTGCTTATTTGTACCCTGTCTTCTTGTGTCAGTAGGGTATCACGGCAGACTTTGTAAGCGCTTCTCACCTTTGAAACGCCCTTTCTCATCATAGTGCCATGCTAGGAAGTTTTCCTTGCCTTCAATAATCGGAATGGCCAAGATTATAGCAAAAGATCTTCAGCCCAAAAATGTCACGTACTAGTTCCTCATCCCATTTGGCGGTCCCCCCGGTCAATTAAGTCACTCACATTTGACATAATGGTACCCCCTCTTGGTGTTCACGGGACCCTAGAAAATTCTCTTGGGAGCCAAGGATCGGACCAGATTTTGATATTTCGCCATCACTAATCCTCCGGATCATACCCATCTTCATCACCTCGGGCCCTTTAGAATGCTTCTCCACGTGTAGGACATCCCACGCTTTGGTTTTGCCTCCAATATTGATGTATTTTCAAAATATTTTGCTTTGAGAACTCTAGCACAAAGAGATTCGGGATTACTCCACAACCTCCAACATCGCTTTGAGAGCATAGCTAGATTAAAAGTATGTATGTCTCAAACCCCTGGACCTCCCTCCTTCTTTGGCAAAGATCAACACATCTTGACTAAGCCCGGTGAATCTTGTGATTGCCCTCTTGTTGGTTCCACCAGAAGCGACATATCATTTTACTAATTTGGTCACACAAGGTTTTTGTTAAATCGAAGCAGCCCATGGCAAAGGTTGGTATAGCTTGCGCGATGCCGTTAATTAAGACTTCCTTTCACGCCCATGATAGGAACTTCTCCTTCCAACCACGAATGCGGCGCCACACTCGATCTTTTAGGTAGGCAAACGTCTTGCACGCGGATCTTCCCACATGAACAGGGAAGGCCAAGATATCTCTCATTCATTGTCTCTTTTGTAATTTGGAGCTTTTCACATACCTCTCTTTTCCGATTGTCACAAGTATTCTTACTTGAACAAGACGGATTTTGCCTTGTTGATCATTTGCCCCGAACACCTTTCATACGGATCCAGGGATATCCTCAGAAATGTTGAGCGTCCCCTCCATTTGCTCGAATCGGGATCAAAGAGTCATCGGCAAAACAAGAGGGGTGAGACACACTAGGTGCAGATTGGCAAACTTTCACTCCGCAATTCTACCCTCACGTTCCGCTTCACGCAACATGGCCGAAAAAACCCCTCGGCACAAATAAGAAATAGATATGGGGATAGTGGATCCCCCTGCCTCAATCCTCTCTCTCGGTATAATAGGGTCAGAGAGATCCCCATTCACTTTGATTCTATATGACACTGTCGAGACACACTCCATCATTAGTTTTATCCATTGCTCCGCAAAACCCCATCTTCCTCATCATTTTTTCCTAGAAAAATCCACTCTACCCGTCATATGCCTTACTCATATCTAACTTCAAAGCAGCATAACCCGAAGTTGCCCTCTCTTTTTATTTAAGAGATAATGAGTAATTTCATAGGCAACAATTATATTATCTGAAATCAGACGACCTGGCACAAATGCACTCTGAGAAGGGCTAATGACCTCATCCAAAATCTCTCTCAATCTTCCTGCTAGAACCTTAGCCACAACTTTGTAGGTCACATTGCATAAACTTATGGGGCGAAGATCTGTTACTTGCTCAGGTCGGTCCTTCTTCGGAATCAAGGAAATTACCGTGTCGTTCCATCCTTCCGGCAATTTGCTCCTCAAGAAGCACGCCAGGACCTCATTGGTCATTTTATTACCAACAAGATCCCACATATTTTTGTAGAAAGCCGATGGCATCCCGTCGGGCCCCGGGGCTTTGAGGTCGCCGATATTATCAAGGGCTTTTTTCACCTCCTCCTCCGTGAACTCCTTCAGGAGGTTATCGTTCATAGCCGTAGTGACGCGAGGTTGTACAGCGTCTAGAAGCTGCTGTATGTTCCTCTCGTCAATCTGGCTGGACCTGAAAAGCCGCGCAAAATGATTAGCTATAAACACCTTCTTCTCTTCCTCCTCCTCCACCCAACCCCCATTCTCCTTTTTTAGGCGCCCTATTCTATTTCTCCTTCTTCTCTCCGAGCACACCTTATGGAAATAACTCGTGTTTCGATCTCCAAATTTAAGCCAATTTACATGAGCCCGTTGCTTCCAATACGCCTCCACTTGCTCCTCCAAACGATCCACCTTAAAACTCCATACAGCCTCTTTTCCTACCGCCAAATCGCTAATTCCGTTTGGGTCGCTCAATGGTCAGAATTAGAACCCGCGTGGGCCGCGTGGGGCGTGGCGTTGCCTGTCCAAAGGACCGAGAAATACGAAGGGGGCCGGCCCTAATCGGGCGTGTTGGGCCTAATGCGTTATTGCGAGAAAGGACTGGGCCGGGCTGGATTTCCTGTCACGCTATGCGTTTCAACTTTGGCCTTGGTGATGGAGGCCCAGTGGGCCTATTTACATTTGTCCCAATTCTTGTCCAGCACCGTTGTGTAACAAAAAATAATAAAAACTCACTTATCCATCCCAGCATCCAGCGCGCCGCCGCCGAGCGCCCAACCCTAGTTTCTATCCCAGCGCGCGCCGCGCCGCTGACCCCAGCGCCGCACCGCCCAAAGTAGAACTGCAATCTTGGAACTTGGAAGTCGCTGCTTGTTCATTACACAGTTGCTTCTGAATCAGTTCACCCTGCTGATTGTGCCTCCAGGAGGAGGAGATCCTGCTAGATTTGGATTAGATTCCATCTGTAGTTGTCTCCAGCAAGCTCGGACAGATTGACATTTCAGAAAACCAATGGCCGCCATGCCTCGTCAAATCAAATTGCCAGCAGACCGGCCGGGCATCTCTTCTCCAACACAGCAATACCACGCGTTTCTTTACCTTTCCTTTATACCCTGAGTGATGAGGTCAAAAGCAGACAAGCAGTGTCCTCCTCCTCTGTTCCTTTGCTTGTGCCCTACATCATCGCATCATCAGATGGCTTGCATGCATGTCGAGCTTTCTCAAAAGATGATGCAGCATCATTCGTTACTTGTCCATGCATCTACCAGCTGTGATAAAGAAAAGAGCACCCATAATATGGTTGTATATATATATATACATAGTTCCTGTATGTGCAAGCAGGGTGGTCAGTTTTTCTTCTGGCAGCACCTCATACCTCCTGTTGGTTCTAGCAATCTCTCAACGCTGTGGCATTCACATCTCACGTTATAATATTGGCAGTCTCCTTGAGTGAAAGGGCACGATGCTGGCTTGTCAGAAACCCGGTACAGTTTTAATAGAACTTCGTTAAATTATCATATCATACAGTATTGTATAGCTAGTGTTGTTGGTACTTGGATTATTAGTGATAACTCCATTGGGTTGACTGAATTTTTGTGTTATTTTCTTTGCAGATTAGGCCCACCCTTGTGCTTCAAGGATCTTTGGTTTCCAGAAATTATGGGGAGCTTTGTGGCTTGATGTGCCTGGCCTGTTTAGCTACGGATTTATCATTTGGTTTTCTCTCTCTTTTTCTAATTTATTAATTTTACCAGGTACGCATAGCTCGCAAGTTCATAATCTAAACAATTAAATAGAAAAATTATGAACTCTATTCTAATTTAGCATCCTTGATATTCTCATTAGTGATAATGAACCTATCCCGATGCAACTGGAGAATTTGATTTCCTATGCTAACTCCATTTGCGTTGTCTGAAATTTTGTTTTATTTTTCTTTTGCAGATTGGGCCCACCCGTGTGCCTCAAGGATCTTTGATTTCCAGAAATTGTGGGGAATTTTGTGGCTTGCAGTATCTGGCCTGTTTAGCTACGGATTTATCATTTGCCTTTTTTTATAATTTAATTTTACCAGGTACGCATAGCTCGCAACTTTATAATGTGCTAACAATTAAATAGACCCATGGCTTCTGCGAATGCAAATTTATATTTCTATATGAATTCTGAACTATGTTCAACACAATTATAACTTAGCATCCTTATATTCTCATTGCTATGTGTAAATCTTTAAATGTGGTCATTGGTAAGAAGTCAACAAATTTCAAATTTGTCCAAGTCTATATAACGTACTAACATTTATGATAGAAAATAAATATCATTAGATTAGTCATGTAATATGTTTCATAGTTCAACTATTTAGAAACATAAATATCAATACTTTTGTATAGAAAATTATTCATACTTATAATTGACTTCTTAGAAAAAACGATATGTATCGTCTTTTTTAGGACGGACGGAGTATATATGGTCTGCATAGTGGCATGCATGATCTTTGTATGCTTAAAACAATTCTTATACAAATATTTTTCTTATCTTTTCTCTACAGTTGTGAAAAGCTTTAGTTACTAATTACTTTATATTCTTTTTCATCCACATTTTTAGTTTTTCCCCTTATTTCCCTCTCTTCTCCTTGTATTAAGTTGAAAACATAGCTTGAAACAATGATACATCTTATGGAGTTGTCACGCACAACAGCCTGTTTTTTTAAAATCTTTTCTGCATCTGAAACCGAAACTTTGTGTTTCAGAAAAAAATGGAACAGGCCCTTTTGTGGGTCTAGCTGGTGCTTCAAAATTTAGTTTTTCTTTTTTTTTTTGCGAAATAAAAACTATATTAAAAAAGGAAGTAATATCTTTTTTTTTGAGACCGGAGATATAGCCCGTTTTCATTAAGCGAAAAAGAGTGGTCGATGAGACCTACACATAGATGATACAAAAGGATCCGTATGTAATCCATAGATTACCACCTAGATCCTCAACACAAACGAAAACAGGAAACATGAGGGGGTGGGGACCTTACACTAGACAATCCCAACAACTGAGCCTAATACAACAGATAACTCAACACCTATATCCAGCAGTGGTTGGAGCCATAACAACAACCTTGGCAGCAAAGCATCTGCCAGAAAGATGACGACCTCGGTGGCAAAGCATCCACCGGAAACCTCTCGGCAACAAAGCATCCGCCGAAGATAGGACCTGCTCCTCCGAATCACTAGGGACACAACCCTCGGGACCACGGACAAGGAGCACCCTAAATCGCCCTCTCCGGCGCTCCTCCGAGTCACTATGGAGGACCATGGGCGAGGAGCACCAACCAGAGACGCGGCGACGACAACACAACCTCCACATCAGCGACAAAGTATCCACTTCAAGCAAGACAAAGACAAAGCATCCGCCAAACAACGATTACGCTCGACAACCACCGGCTGGACTTACCAAGTGAAAAGCGAGGATGAGGCGCAATTAGGCACAAAGACGAGAACATGTTGACCCCAACGGCGAATCCCCTCCTGTCCGCGGTGCTCTAGCGATGCCTTCGGGAAGGGAGTTGGCGCCCGCGGACGCCAATCATCGCTAGACAACCACGGGCGGGACTTTCGTCCCGACTTTGTCTCGGCGTCATCGAAACCGGCGGCGCCGAGAAGGTTAGTGGCGCAAACGCCACCGCCATCGGCCCGGAGGAGCCGAGCAGGGTTTTCACCTGGTTTGTGCGATGCTGCGGACGCGGCCCACCCGTGGGCGGCACCAAGGCGAGGGGCAAGGCACGCGACACGCTCGTCCCCAAGCATCCCGGTGAGGCCTCCAGAAGAACCGACCTTGGCGAAGAGGTTCTCCGTCATCCCTGGGGAGGGCAGCACCGGGGAAGGGAGGGGGGTGGGGCGACCATAGCCGCCACGACCCCAAAATCCAACTCGGAGCGGCGGGGAGCGGCCTAGAAGCCAGTCCAGGTGGGCCCCACTTGGAGAGGAGGGGCGGGCACGACATGGGAGGGGGGCGGCCCTCGTGGCCGCCGGTCCCCCATCCCGCACATAGGGCTCGGATCGCGGTGGCGAAAAGCCCCATAGTCGACGGCGGCCGCGGAGGGCCGGGCGTCGGGGTGGTCGCCAAGGAGCACATGCCGAACAACCGACGAGGAAGGCGGGCGCTAGCGACCCCAAACCGCCCGATCCGGCCCGGGGCATGGATCTAGCCGGCCGGCCGCCACCCAAGGTCACCGGCGACGGTGGAGGGGAAGTGTGCGGGGGCCGGAATGTGGGAGGTGGAGGGGAAGCGAGATGCGCGAGTGGGGCTCCTTTTTGAGAGCCGCCGCCATCGGCCGCCGCCACCACCGTGGCGGGGCGGCGGCCCGGGGAGGAGCGGCGGCCCGATGGTGCTTGGGCGGGTTCGCCCCGAGTCGCCCCTAACGGAGATGCTCGGGGAGGGGAAAGTTGTAAGTAATATCCTTACAAGCAAGAGTTGAAACAAACTCGCGAAAAAAAAAAAAAAAGTTGACTAAGACCAGTCCTAATAGCATAATGCGCCACTCATGAGCAACACTATTCTTATATCTACTAATCTTGATGACCTCCAGTCGCTGCGGCTTCGTGCTGTCTACCAAAGCACATCACGGATCAGCGCCCGGGAAGGCGACCTGTCCCCGCACCTCCCGCCAGTTTTTCAGCTAACGCCCGCAATTGGTCTCCAACACCATAGGAACATTTGGCGGCGCAGCCAAACGAATACCCTCTCGACAAGCCATGCCGTCTCCGCTTCTTTAGCATCCCCGCAATGTGTTAGAGTACGCCAAGAAGCAACTTGAACAAGTCCATTATGATATCTAATAACCACATCCGGAGCTGCCTTTCGGAGCTAGGAAAGGCCCCATCCACGTTGATCTTGAAAGTGCCCGGCGCCGGCGACAACCATCTCTCACTCGGACTTTGTATCTTCACTGCATCGATCGGCCCCCTAGGAGAGCACATCGTTTTCCTTTCTTTGTCGGGACCGCTCTGACTTCTTTGGGAGAGAGTCTATATACCGTGTAAGAAAAATGACTGATCCTTCAATAGAAATTTTGCAACCGCCCCCCCCTCAATGTATTGTTACACACACGCCAAGCATGCCGGATGAGCATCATGAAATTGGCGACCACCTATGTAGAATACTGATTGAGAACTAGGAGCAGCCAATCCGGTCCGTAGTTCCACAGGATACCTCCACGGCCCAAGGCACCCGGTGCTCTCTCATAGCCTCTCGAAGAGCCACGGCATGCGGGCATTGAAGACAAGCATGAAAGCAGTCCTCTCTATCGAATCCACACAACTCATAGAACACCTGCTGCTCCAAGTGACGGTAGCATTTGTTTTCACGGGTCGAGAGATACCATTATTTGCTACTTTCCAATCAAATACCCTGACCTTTTTAGGAAATCGTGCTGACCAAATGGCCTTCCAAACTCTCGTACCATTTGACGGCGTTGAACTGAACCAATGGCACCCTCACCATGTTCAAGTCTCATAGCAATCTTATAAGCACTTCTGACTGAGAAGAGGCTCGATTTCTCAAAATTCCAAGACACACAGTCACTGCTTTCATGAGCGGGAAGTTTGATCTTTAAAATTTCTTCGACATCACAAGTATGAAAATATCTCCCGACAAGAGTTTCATCCCATGTTCCAGATTGGTCATCAATAAGGTGAGACACCCATCTTAGTCTGCAAACCCGCGTACTACCAACCGGTTTCATGCCATGTGGTCTAGGAATCCAATTATCACACCATATGCAAATCTTTTTTTCCATCTCCTACCCTGTACACAACACCCTTCTTTAGCAATTCTAGGCCATGCTCAATTCCCTTCATGTCGGTGAAGCATATCTCATGTTATTCTGAAAGATCAAGCAGGTTGCCTTGAGGGAAGTATTTTTGCAGGAAAAACTCGGGCGCATAAGCTGTCGGGAAGGTAAATAAGGCGCCATGCTTGCTTAGCAAGTAGTTCTTGATTCACCAACCTGAGATCTCTGAATCCCATTCCACCAAAACCTTTGGGCATAATCATTTTCTCCCATGGCACCCACTGAAGTTTTCTTCGACCATTCTTTTGCTGCAGGTGACAGGTCCTTCTCCCCCAAATTAATCACTGTCATTCTTTTCTGAAATCTCTCTTGCACAGGCTGAAAAACTCCTCTTTTTAGTCGTCCATGGGGAGTAGGCAAGCCCAGATATTTAGCCTCAAACTCGACTCTTTGGACCTCTAGAATTACCCGAATTTGATTTCTTATATCACTTTGTCTTGACTTATTCATCAGGATGGAACATTTACTAGGACTGAGCTGTTGGCCTGTACACTTCTCAAAAATCGATAACAGGTGCTTCACGATAACAGCTTGCTCATAATTTGCACGGAAAAAAAGCAGGCTGTCATCCGCAAACAGGAGGTGTATGATACTTGGTGCTCTTCTACGGACCTTGAGACCCTCAAACTGCCCCAGGCCTTCAAAATGCTTTTGTTTATAAAATTATTCACACTTATAATTGACTTCTTAGAAAACAATATGTGTCGTCTTTTTTTAGGACGGGCAGAGTATATATGGTCTGCATGCATAGTGGCATGCATGATCTTTGTATGCTCAAAACAATTCTTGTACAGATATTTTTCTTATCTTTGCTCTACAGTTGTGAAAAAGCTTACTAATTACTTTATATTCTTTTTTCATCCACATTTTTAGTTTTTCCCCTTATTTCCTTTTCATCTCCTTGTATTAAGTTGAAAACATAGCTTGAAACAATGATACATCTTATGGAGTTGTCAGGCACAACAGCCTGTTTTTTAAAATCTTTTCTGCATCTGAAACCGAAACCTGTGTTTCAGAAAAAATGGAACAGGCCCTTTTGTGGGTCCAGTTGGTGCTTCAAAATTTAGTTTTTCCTAGAGCATAGTTTTCCTGGTTTTGCTTTTTTTCTAACTTTGGAACCAAACATATCAGACAGTACACATAGAGAAACAAAATGTCCTACACGGTTCCAAACTTCCAAACCGTGTGATATAAGGGCACTCACAATGCAGACTCTACCATAGAGTCTAAATATATTTACTATCTTTATATTTATTGTAATTTATTGATGTTGCGCTGATGTGGCAGTATATCTATGGAAGATAGATGATGAAAAGGTAAGACTCCAAGTCTTATTTAGACTCCAAGTCCACGATATTCGAGATAATAAATAGTTTTAGACTCTATGATAGAGTCTGCACCGTGAGTGCCCTAAGTGTTGTCTCAAACATTCTTTTAGTTCTTGGAACAATAGGCATCTAAAACTTGCAAATGTTTTCATGAAAAAAAAAAAAAAAAATATTCCAGAGTTGAGATGACCGTTTCTTTTTTACTAGTGTTATTCTCCCACTGTTCACAGAAGAATGAGTGACTCTGCACGTTTTTAACACTTGAAAATTATAGCATTATTATTGAATTAGCTTTAAAATATAGATTTCTAAAAAGTATATATTTCCTATGTTTTAATAAACTTTATTTGAAAAAGTAGTAACCACAATTATGTTTTGAAGACCATATCAATATCTGAATCATCACTTATTTGTGAGTCAACAAGGGAGTTGAAATTAACAAAAGCAGTTCCAAACCATACCATAGCTAGGGGAAAATTTCTGTGTCCAACATGTAATATAGCACTAGTAATTAATTTACATAATATATACAAAAATAAGTAATAAAAATTATCATCATTACTAGGGAGTATATATAAATAATGTTCTTTCTAATAGTATTTTTTATAATATAGATTTGTAAAAATATAGATTTGTAAAAAGTATATACTTCCTATGTTTAAGTAAACTTTATTTGAAAAGGTAGTAACCAAAATTATGTTTTGAAGACCATGTCAATATCTAAATCATCACTTATTTGTGAGTCAACAAGGGAGATGAAATTAACAAAAGCAGGTCCAAACCATACCATAGCTAGGGGAAAATTTCTCTGTCCAACATATAATATGGCACTAGTAATTAATTTACATAACATATACAAAATAAGTAATAAAATATCATCATTACTAGGGAGTATATATAAATAATGTTCTTTCTAATAGAATTTTTAATATCTATACATCTATATATTATATAAATATTATTTGAATTTGTTGATCATTGAATGCATTCGTTGGGAGAAACAAAACATCAGCCATAGAAACTATTAGCCAAACAGCCTGAATGGTTACAACATTGCATGTTTCACGTGGGACTATATATAGGCATCGACGCCCGAGCACACGACGGGACTAGAGACGTAAATGGTTATTGAAGATGTCTTTCACTTGGTCGACTGTCTCATCAATTTCTTTGGATATGGGTGCGTGATCACACTCTTCTTTCTTGTTCTTTTAGCTGCATTTATTTTCTCAACCTAGGCTGATGAATCAACTCGATATGACGTTCAGACGGATTGCTTTGCTGCTTAACACATCACCTAGCTTCCTTATTAGTAAACACCTAAAATGTCTAGAAACAAAACATGCATGAGGACGTTATATATTATTGGTGATTCATCTCGAACATGCATGTCGTCAAAACTACATTTTCGACTCAACCGATGATGTAAATCTAATTAATATTGGTGGTATGCATAGCAAGGTTTGATCAGCGAGAAAATTCAGTTTGCTATTTTTTTCTATAGTCCAAAAAGCCAAAAAAAAAAAAAAGTATGTTTATTTTCCATAATCCTATAGACCCTTTGAGCCTTTTACTAATTTCCTAGTTCTGCTTGTTGAGTTCGGTTTACATCTATTGAGTCGAGTCTCTGGTCTCAGGGTTAGACTTGTAGAGTTTCGAGTTCTTGTCTCGTTTTAGTTACTATCAGTCATATAATCTCCGCTGCCATCACCACTTCCATATACATCTCCACTACACTATATATTTTCTCCATTGCAATCATTACTACCGTATGCATCTGCGCTGCATCATACATATATTTATATATCCCTGCTATTTTGTTTAACACCGGCAAAATCTGATTCGGGCACACTAAGAGAAATCTACATTGCTAACTACAAGGAATGGTGCATTACATGACGATCACTTTGGTTATAAATAGTCAAAAATATACGTCACGATTAACTTACCATGACGATCAAAAAATCTGTCATGTATCTCTACATTTGCCGGACTGACTAGAATTGTCACCGATTGACATTTGAGTTTGTCATGGATTAGTTGTCCATCTGTTATACCCAGCCCATATCCATGCCTAGATCCAAACACAGTGTAAATTGCTTTTATATTTAAGTTTGTTCTAGTTGTGCAATGTAAAAGGAAAGAAGAAGAAGAAAAATCAGAAAAAAAAAGAAAGAGAAATGAAAGAAACGAAGAGAGGAAACGAAGGGGAGTGATTTTTGTTGTTGTTGTTTATGTGCCCTTTTCCTTGTTGTACCATGACTTCGTTTGTGTCCAGGCTCGAGTCTCTAGCATTTTCACTCTTTATACACAAGGTTACTTTCAGTTTTAGTCCATTTCGAACTGACTGCACTTCTGGAAAAATGAAAATAAAGCTGAAATAATGCTATCGTGCCTCTGTCTCTCGCTTCTACCGGTAGGGATTTTTTGAAAAATTTATGAACTGAAAACCAGATTGCCATGAAGCTAGGCTTCTTCTATCGTGTCTGCTTCACTGAAAGCCTCTGTCTCTCGCTTCTACCAGTAGAGATTTTTTTCTAAAAATTACGAACTGAAAACCAGATTGCCATGAAGCTAGGCTTCTTCTATCGTGTCTGCTTCACTGAAATTGATACAGACCATTTGTGCGGTAGCAGTGCCTAAACACGAATGTCATGGAAAAGTGCAAATGCAAATCCTGCAATGTGTGCACTTCACATACTTCATAATTCAAAAGTAATACCAGAATATATGAGATAGCATATTTCAAAGTAAATTAAAGTAGTACTTCAAATTTCAGATTATAAGACTGTCTGCACTTTTCGTATTCCTTTAAATCCCTTCTTTAAAAAGGAATATTCCGTCCTGATCATCAAAATTCTCTCCTCTATATCCAATTCTCCCGCACCCATCTCTACTCTATATCTCCCTTTATACTGATTTGGGACCCACACATCTGATTTTTTTTCTTTTTTTTTTTTACCTCCCTCCCCATCCCTGCTCCCACCCCACCACCCACTCCGTTCCAGCAGTAGTAGAACAGAGCAGCAGCCATGGTGGCTCCGCCGTTCCACCTGCTCGCGGAGGCAGCTGAGGAGCGCGCGTCCGGCCGGTGTGGTGGCTCCCGGCCTCCGCAGCGGCGGCGCAGGCAGCGGGTGGGCGCGACATCTAGCACAGGGCGCTTTGGCCATGGCGTGCTCTGTTTCCCATCCCCATCTCTCTTTCTTGCTCTCCCTCCTCTCCTCCCCTTTCTATGCTTTCTCTCTGTTTCTCATTCTTTCACCGCACGATGGGGAGACGAGGGCGACCGGTGACTGAGCAGCGTGGCTCGGCTGGTGCTTTGTCACGCTACCGACACGGTCATCGCAGGTGCTGGCACCTCGGTCGTGGAGCCGCCGGCCGAGGGGCGGGCGCGCCGACATCACGAGCGCGTGTTGGGCGCGGCTCCTCCGCCCAAGGGCAGCCGCTCCGTCGCCGCCCGCGGACGCGAGTGCGTGCTGGGCGCGGCTCCGCCGGGCTGGGGTGCGGCGGACTGCTCCTTCGCGCGTCGCTGCGTCGTGGCCATTGGCGGGCGGGCAGCAGATCCTCCCTCTCTGAGGCGCAGCGACTCCTAGGCGCGCCGAGGGTGAGGCGAGGCGTGATGGCGGGCCTGTGCGTCCATGGCGGCGAGGCCACGAGGGAGGCGCGCAGGGACCTCGGCGAGCGCCAGCCTCCACCTCCACCGGTCTCTCTCGGCGAGCCCTACCGATTCCGAACCGCCGCGGCGAATCGGAGCCGAATCGAGCCGCTGCTGCAAATCGACGGACGCCGAGGCTCAAATCGCGGTCGCGGGGCGCACGCAACGGAGCTTGCGGGGGTGCGGAGGCCGCAACGGCACCGGGTGACGACGTCCGGTCCTTCTGGTCCCCGCCGTGCTCGTCGCGTCGCGCGATCTGCATCGCTGTTGGGCCCCATGCCACGCTGTCATCCTTGAGGAGGAACGCGCGAGACGCTGGGAATCCAGGGAACGGGCGGTACCGTGACCTCCCAGCACCGTGGTGCAGCTGGATTCACGGTAAATCGATCCCGGAGGAAACCTCGCAATACCGCGGTGCAGTCAGTCTAAAGGTAGTGTGAGGTACAGAAATTTAGTTGAGACAATTCAAACAACAAAGCTGAAGCCATAGCCCCATGTTTACTTGCATTTACCGATGATCAAGCGAAAGCCTAGAGTGCTAAGACAAACCAGCTGATCACAAGACAACCTCAGCACCATACCAACAAGTATACACAACCAATAGCACACTTGACCGGCCCCAAACCCACCGTTCAAGCTTCTACTGTTGCGCTACAATACATGATAGCAGCTCTGCCTCCTCTCTTTTTCATAGACATTTAACCACACATTAAAAATTCTGAAAATCCACATGATAATACAAAGCTCCATTAGCTACAACTTTGGTATAATAAGATTCAGTGTAAGAGAACTCCAAGATAGCATAAACATCCTCTTAACTTAACTGAACTTTATGTAATTATTTAGCAAATGAATAGATCATTCTATATTCATTAATGGTGATTAGAGCCTACCGAATTGATTGCCAGATATTTCAGGTTTTTTCGACAATTTCATGGATTATCATGTTTTTTCTAGCAGATCTCTAGAGGAGTAGTGTGGATGCTACATTGGGGGTCCTCTAACTAGAATTTTTTAGGATTTCTTTTTCTTTGGTAGTACAATCTTCATTCTGTTGGAACTGAAGCTTGAGTTATAAGCTCTTATTTGCATACATTAATGTGATATGATTAATCTATACTTTAGGGTCATCTTTTAGTCTACTTATTGCAAGTTTTTACCCATATGTTAAGTTGAAACTCTAGTGCTTACTATATATTTTTGATTGAGAACTTTCAATTGATATTCTACTAAATAATATTAGAGGTTCTAACATATCTTCTGAGTTTCTTTTGCATAACTAGTCGTTTAGCTTG
Organism: Hyparrhenia diplandra; assembly: GCA_015847255.1. Taxonomy (NCBI): domain Eukaryota; kingdom Viridiplantae; phylum Streptophyta; class Magnoliopsida; order Poales; family Poaceae; genus Hyparrhenia; species Hyparrhenia diplandra. The sequence goes on along the minus strand of JADLZK010005034.1, from coordinate 98,915 downwards.
CGCACTGGAACTCAAGATGTTGAAATTTTAATATCATAGAACTATATGCAGAGTAGTATACATATTGTTTTATAAATATCAAATGATTAAAATAAAATTAGCAGTTAAAGTGTGTAAACCTAATTAAAACAGTTTATAAATTTTATTATCATGGAGTTTTAATAATATAACTTAGAAATGAACTATGAAATATTATTCATATGTGGTTTGTTTAGGGTACATTTTTCCAACGTTCGATATGCTACTAAAACAATTATTTATTCTAAATTACACATTTTTACTTAGTTTGCACGGTGGAACATAGCATCATGCTTACTTTCAGCTTAAAAGCAAAAAATAGAAGTGTTATTAGTTTTCATAATAGCTTATATTAATGTTTACATGTAGATTTGAGAGATATTTTTGTTTACTTTTCCTGACCGACGAGGCGTTGTATATATGTTCCAGGTTTCATCATGGCCCCGTATTCTCTCAGAGGTTCGGGCATTATGTTGATAGGTATAATCTAGCAGCCTATGAAGAGAAGGTATGGGAATGGAGCAAGGATCAGCCCGTGATATGGAACGTCGGAATTGGACCTGCAGCTTCAGCTTCGTTTGTGCCCACTCTCACCAGGCTCTTGTTCGACCGCGCCAAGGACCTCTACGGGCCCTATGACCAAATTACACGCGTGAGGCTCCCACCACCTCCCGCTCAAGCTGCAGGCACTAGTACACCCCACCACCACCAGCATCGGTTGGCGTTTGAGGTCCTCACAGAAATACTCATCCATGACGACAGCAAGCCGCTTCGGGAACTCAAGCAACTTGCCGCACAAGAGAGCTACTTTGGCTACGGCAATCTCTCTGACAACCTGATGCTCCAGGCTCTTGGACAGCAGTACATTTCCTTATTTGCATCAGATCAATCCGTACCGATGGATCCTACATATCACCGTCAACCTTGGCTGTCTCCAATACTAGAGAGGATCTGGGAAGCATTCGAAGGGAAGAGGCACCTGCTGGTCGTAGAAAACCTGCATGTTCCCGTCTCATTGGACACGCTGGTTTACATACTGGGCGGGCAGCGGCCATCAGTATACCAAAACCGGCGGTGGCTCATCTCAACCAATTCCAATGATGTCTGTGAGAAAAGCAGAGACGCCAGCGGTTCTGCTAACCTGAACTTTCATTTAACTCCAGAATATTACTACACACCTCCTTTTGATGATCTCCGTGTGCGAGATTGGGCTGTGTTGATTAAAGAGTCCTTAGTGGACGCAGCCAGATCCATTTGTAGCACACTCAAGGACAAAGGAGATGAGTTCTGGCTCCACGTAGCTCAAAACTGCTTGTATTATAGTATCCTCTACCATCATCCACTGCATCGACAAGGAGCTGCTGATGGACGTCACACAAGAAACACATCCTCTGTTACATCTGATGAGCTAGTTCGTTGCTGGGTGGCTGAGGACCTGCTTTTCTCAACAAAACAGAGCAACTTCTATAGGTCTGCAATTGATGCTGGAAAGGTCGTCATTCAAGCCTTGCAGGAATACTCATTGTTGCCAATCTACTCTGCATCATCCTCCTAGGATCTTGTCACTGGTGTCTTGAAGTTAGCTGAGGGTGTCCCCCGTCTCAACCAAGATGAACTCATTACTTATTTGAAGAAGAGCAACCAACTAAGATGGCTCTCATTTATGAATGACCATGGTAGGCATGTAAGCTGGGATTGGGAGCCGAGGGAAACCAGAGGAGGTATAAAGATGACAACCCTTATTTTGAGGGGCTGTTCAAATATGTCAGCATATCCTTTTGATAATCTGCTCACCCCACACCTCCGTGTCCTTGATTTGTCCTACACACCTATAAATTCACTTCCTACATCATTTTCTCGTCTGCTGAATCTCTACTTGCTCTCGCTCAGAGGCTGCACTCAGCTACAAACCTTGTTGACTCCACCACCATCTAGTTCTGACAAACAAACATCACCACTTGCTCATCTTGAAAACCTTGGAGTCCTAGATATGAATGGGGTCCCCCTGCTTGAGCTAAGTGAACAGGATGGCTGTAACAAGAGCAATATGCACTACCTTGATCTATCAGGCTCAAAGTTCACTACCCTGCCTTCTGAATTCTTTTGTGAAATGTCAAACCTGGAGGAACTCATTCTCGGTAATTGCACCAATCTCAAAGAATTACCTACTTCCATGGCCCAACTATCAAATCTGCTTGCTCTTCATGTCGAGGGGACTCAAATTACCTCTTTTCCCATGGACATGTTCAAAGCAATGCAAAGGCTGCATACACTCAAGCTTATCAATAACGTGCTACTGATGTCACTCCCAAGGTCCTTGTCTGAAGCCAACAACCTCGAAGTGCTACATCTTAGTAACTGCATTAGCCTAAGGTCACTCCCATCATCACTGTCCAAAGCCAAATGCCTTAGAGAGCTACATATTTCTAACTGCAATAGCTTAACACTTCAGAATCTCTGGGAAGTATTAGCATTCCTTGAAAATCTTTATGTACAGACCTGGGAGGGCTTGGAAGATATCAAGATCTTTGGGCACCCAAATCTGACAACCTTCTCAATCTCTGGGCCATGGGTCAGGTGCCTGTCCTTGCGTGGGTGCAGGAAGCTCAAATCTGTGGACTTAAGTGAAGATCTTACAGCATTGGAGGATGTTGATCTTTCTGGAACTGCTATTGAGGAGGTCCCTCACAACCTCCCAAGCCTACCACAACTCAATATGTTACTTCTTCTTGGCGTCCCTTGTTTCAAGAGATTCCCATGGCATCAATTGGTCCGGTTTCCTAAAGTTTTCTATTTGGATCACTGTGCAAATGATGATAATCATATTCCAAAAATGTTTTGCCAGCAGAAATTAACTCATGGAGATGGGCAGCACAAAGAGGAAACTACCAATACAGCTCATATCAAAATAAAGGACCCCAGAATGTTTCATAGCTTCAGTGCAGATGCTGCCAACAAGTTAGTCAAGGAAGGACAATTTCTTCAGTCGTTCACTATCCAAGTTAAACCATGCAGTGTGAGAGGCAAGGAGCCACAGAACAATGAAGTTGGGCTATGTACCAGGATGCAGAGCCATTCATATGGTGATGTCCAGTATTCTGAGGCCGCTAGTACTGTGCCCATGATGAAGCTTCAGCCAATGCAACGTCATGTTGAGATATCAGCAGTCAATCAGTACCCAAATGGCTTAAGGCATATTCTCTCTGTCACCAATTCAATATTCATCACAGATGATGCATTTGTTAGATGCCTTACAGACCAGGATCACAACCTCAATGAGCTGGAAGAATGCCAGCTCCAGTGCTGCCACCAAATGAACGTAGTATTTTTGATGCGGTCATATGGCTCAGAGGCTTTACCAAACTTACAGATACTGCAGGTCTTCGATCTAAATAACCTCCTATGTGTAGTGGAGCCTAGTGACCTGTCATATTCTATGTTGCTCACTCTGAGGGTACTAAAGCACATTCACCTGGAGCATTGCCCACGGTTGGAGAAAATGTTCCCATGTAGTTTATCATTACCTGCACTAGAGACTCTGGTCATTCTCTTCTGCTCCAACCTCCAGACAATTTTCTACAAACAACCAAAATATCGTACTGAGGTAGCACCTTATCCACTCCCAAATATCAAAAGGATCTACCTCCAGGAGCTGCCACAACTGCAACACTTCCACGAAGATGTCACTTTTCAGTTTGGAATGCCAATGTAGGAGAAGCTCTTTGTCCGGGGCTGTCGATCCTTTAACCGTCTCCCACTCCTCAAGAAGGAATATCCAAAGTCAAAGGTGGAAGTCAGTGGAGAGCGTGAGTGGTGGAACAGGCTTCAGTTGAAGCTATCAGAGCAGAGTGACTACTACTTGCATGTGGCGCCACCAGAGTTTGTATCACGCAAGAAACATATCATTGAGAGCTACCTCAGGTGATCAGTTCGGTGTGAGATCCAGAGCTCTATGCCAAGCACACAACTAAGTTTCCCTCTCCATTCCATCCATCTCAGTGAGTTATTGTATCGTGCTTTTGTGATGAGCGTGTTTGCTTTCTTCTGATAATGTTTGCCAAGGGACATGTCATATTTGTGCTGGTTTGCTCGACATGTTTGGATTCTGTATGTGTGTTAATAATTGGCGGTTTCAGGTTGCCATGAAATCAAGCTATACGTGTATGGTGTTGTGAACTGGTGTGCTGAGGAGAACAAAACTGGACTCTTTGTAATTTGTAACGGTTAATGTACTCTGTTTTTGTATTTTTATTTGTTGTGGGTTCATTTATTACTCCCGTGGTGCTTAATTAGTCGTATTTGCTCATTTTGTCCTTGTTTGATTGGCTGGGAACTCTATTAATATCAGGAATCATGTGGGGCTTTTCTTTTGACATTGGTAGGGTATCTATTATTTGACAATGTCAAGTATACTGTTGAGAACAGAGAGCTGTATTCAGCGTCCAGTAGAATCAAAAAAGAGAGTCACATTGCTAGCTGTCATCTGATGATAATAAGTCGTAGGGAACGGACACGTTTTCAGTCTTGGTGCATCCATGTGATTTTTGGGACTGCTTAAATTTGAAGGAAATATATGAATAGAATTTTTGAACACAATGAAACCCATCCAAGCATAGCAGCTTCTTAACACGGATACTACGTGAGTCTCCTCGTAGGATGTCATATATAGGCCTGTTTGGATCTCATGGCAAAACCAAGCTTTGTGTGGATCATGTACGAACTGGTGTGCCGAGAACAAACTTGTACTAATTGTAGTTTGCAACGGTCAATGTGTACTCTGTTCTTTTTTTTTTCTAGAACACGACTTCACGTGTATCTCTATAATGTCCCAGTTGATGCTATTTTTAGATCAAGGCTCACCAACCAACGGATCTCAGAACTGAGAGCTGAGATCGAAAGTTTGTGCAAATGTCTTACACCCTCACCTCCTGCACGCCTTTCGTCCAACGCATGCTCCTCCAGCAGGGATCAAATCCCTGCCCCACTCCCCGTGTCTCTTTTATTTTGTTCGAGAAAAGAATATGTGGAATTAATTACAAGCTCTGGAATGTTCTTTTTGGTCACTCAACTTACAACATGTAAATTCTTGGTGTTTGCTAAATTATTATTTTTTTCTTGTATGTTAAAAATTGGAAGGTTGTTTATGTATCCACTATATTATGATATCATTATTGTTATGAAAGTAACCTTCATTTGCTATTAAGTTTTCATAAGAAGTATACTATGCGATCGATAATAATCACCATAGGATACACACAATTTTGGTTGTTAAATTTATCATAAATATCACTTTGTGCGTTAGCACGGGCAATATACTAGTTTCAATAAGAAGGAGAGTTCAAAAGCCATTACAAGAACAGACACAACAACCGAATGAGAAAATAAAATACTTAGAAGCAAGCGAGGTTCAGTGAGCAGCCGGGCTGAACTAAGTCAAGTTCCAAAGGGAAACAACAACCCGAAACACAAGCGAAGTGCCTGCAGCACCCCCAACGAAGCGCCCGCCCGACGAAGCTAGGAAACAAAGAACTCGAGACAAGGCTAAAAATCCGACTGCAACCACTGGTCCACCTCCTCCTTGGCCGCCTGCAAAGTTAGGAAGACGGAGCTTGAAGAGTTGTCCAAGACGCGAGCGTTCCTCTCCTTCCAAACCATCCACGACATGAGCAGGAGCAAGGAGTCAAAGCCCCTCCCACGGCCGTGCGGCAGCAAATCCTGGATGGCAGCCACTAGGAGGATAGCGTGGAATCTTGATGCAGGGGCCGGGACGCCCCATCGGCCGGGGAGCGGGAGGCGCGCCCGGTGCTCCCGACTCAGACACAGGCAAGAAGCAGGTGGTCCACCGTCTCGTCTTCTTGCACGCACAACGCACGGGCTGCAGAGTCCCGCAGTCCATGCCTAGCCCTCCGGTCCGCCGTCCAGATTTTGCGGTGCAGTGCGAGCTAGAAGAAGAACTGTACCTTCGGAGGAGCGGAAGCTCTCCAAAGTTCTTTGGCTCCAGGGAGGGAGGCCATGCCGATGAAGAAGGTCATGTATGCCGACAATGCCTAATAGACCCCATCCAGCGTCCATCGCTAAACGAAATGGTCCGCCACAGCCGAGTCCAGGTGCACCTCTTCTAGCTGGAACAGAGTCGCACGTACTCATAGAGAACCGGAGTGGTGCGTGCGCCGGCGATATGATGGACCCACCAGCGCTGGAACAGTGCACCTGCACCCTTGACTGAGGCGTTCAGGAAGCGCCGATCAATCCGGCGTAGAGGTGGGGCGCGAAGGTCCGGATGCGCCTTGGAGGCAGCCAAGCGTCAGTCCAGAAACAGGCAGATGCTCCGTCTCCTAGGACGACAAAGACGGAGGCGTCGAACATGGCCTGCACCATCCTCTCTTTACGGTATGAGAGGCCCGCCCATGGAGGGGTGTCAGTGTAACACCCTAAATTTTGCCTCTTTTGAAAATAGAATTGTGTGCATACTATGTTGTTGATATTAAATCGATGTTGTTATCTGTTCACACTTGTGATGAATGGGTTAATGGGATTCCTTATTGCTTAAGCTTAAAACTTGACCAACATTAAAAGCAACCGCAGTTAAGACAGTGTCAGCCTCTGAGCCTCATAAACCCCTAGCTATGCTTGCGGAGTTCGACATGGACTCACCCTTGCTATTTCACCCCACCTCAGGAGGAAGATAGGCTTGTGATCAACCAGTCAGTTGTCCCTGTGGAGCCTACACCAGAAGTTTGGAGAGTCTTTCCGCTGTTGCTAGCTGAGGTTTATACTTTTATTCTATGCTCGTTATATTTTAAGCATTGTGAATTGATTACCATTCATTTGTAAACTATATGTGAGATTTGACTTCCAGGGCTCACATATGGCTTCATCTGGTTTTGTTCTTAAAATCGGGTGTTACAAGTTGGTATCAGCTCCGTGCTGACTGTAGGACACAAGCCTAGTTAGAATTGGACACATCCTAAGTATAAGAGTCAACTAGAGCTTGGCAGAAATGAGGAACATCATGAGCAAGCTCTTGAGGAGAGTGGAGAAGTCATGCTGGACTACCAAGGATCAACGGAGTAGAGGAGGTATTCCGACCATCCACCTGCAAAAGGTGTACCTTGGATGTTACTGCAATCACACCATGTTTAAGTAGGAATTTATGCCCCTTGTGCAACAAAACGTTAGTAGCGAAAGTTGAGTCATTGTTTGATTTGTGCATCTCTATTGCTTTGTTTAATTGTTATTATGCATATGCTTGATTTGGATCTTTGTATTGAGTGTAATGATCTTGTTGGTTTGCCCACAAGTTCATTTAGTTCATAGGGCTAAGGTATAAGGTTTAGTGAAATAAATAGTCGGGTTGGTTTTCTTGTTTCTGCCATGTCCCGTCTTTTCGGAGCATCATGTCTTCCTTGGCTTATACCTCTATCCTTGGATGACCAAAAATCATGGAAAAATTCTGGACAAAATTAGACTTCCATACCTTTCTCTGAGCGCAAGAATCACCTTCATATCCTGTCTGGTTTGAGAGTTATGAAAATCACAAGATGATGCTACTGTGCTGTCAGAAATCTGGAACAGATTTTGGTATGTGCTGTTTTCGACCAACTTAAGTGATTAATTTGGAGAATTTCTGTATAAGGAAGTTGTAGAGAATTTCATAGGCTTTCCAACGGTGTAAAGCACGACCTTTTTGGATTAACAGAACTCAAGTTATTGATGTTTTATTGAGCTGCTGTTTTACTGCTAGTGAGAAATTTTAGATTTGTTGTTCTTGTTTATGCAATAAATCACTGAGGAGAATGTTTAAGCTACCTTTGCTGGTCCCCTAGTAATTGTTTCTTAATGGGGGTAGCCACGTTGAAGAAGTTGCCAGATGAAGATTGGTATATTTTAGTTCTTCACTCGGTAGCATATGTTATCTTATGGTTGAGATATCAACATTGAGCACATGCATCTTTCACTCAAGGTTGATGACGGATGGGTTGTCTACAAGGAGCTTGTGTGCTTGTCATGATTGGATTATGTCTCAAGCTATCACAACACTTTGGAGTTCAACTTACAAGTCAAGACAAGTTAGCCTTGATGACATAGGAACGTGACATTGGAATTCTCTACGGTTCAATGATGTGTCAAGTGACCTCAACACTTATACCAAGCATGGTGAGTGAGCTGTTCTTGGAGTGCGATATCCCTAATGGTGGAATTATACAAAGAACTTAGAAGAGGTGTGTTGAGTTGAAACCTACAGAAGTATGTAAGTTTGACTCGAGTTTCCTTGGTCCAGTAAGGAGCGGTTCTATCGTAGGTGGCATTATAACATTGGATATTGGAGTTTCTTCCATAATGCATTTTAGTAGGATCATGGAAGTACTCCAGGTAAGAAGAGACAAATTTATGATTCAAATCAACCAAGGAAGTGTGAGTTGGGTTATTCGACACATGATTTGAAGTTAACCATTGTGGAGCATGGAACTAGTGATCTCTCAGATTAAAGGATGATAGCTAGTAGGTGGAACATAAGAATCATAAGGACATCCCCATGAAGTTTTGAGATATCATTGTTGGATTGGACTAATCCATGTGTATGTCTTAGAAGTACGCTATCATTTGAGTGAAGGAATTTCTCTAACTTGGACAATTTATCTCTAGTGATAGAAAGTTGGATTTCCATACATTCAAGATGCTACTACAAATGAAGGTATTAAGTGTTGTTGGATTTCAAGTCGACTAGTGAAGCATTGAATTTGGAGGTACTATACTATTGGTTAGTTGTATGGTTTACAAGAGTGAGATCTACGTGGAATGTAGGAATTTATAGGACTGCTAAGTTGGTCTTTTGTTGCATGTTCTACTTGGTTTGGGCTAGTCAAGAGTGATGGCTTGGAAAAGATGCTACCATCCATGGATGCTGAATTCGTTGCCAATAGCAAAGAAGAGTTATCTTTGGGAAAAATCGGATGACACTACATGCTAAACAATTTAGATTCAAGGTTTGAGTCACTAATGTTTTGGAGATGGGTGAGTAGTCTACTTTGGGATAAAAGATTAACAATGGACGTCTTCACGAGGTAGGTTTTGAGCAAGTGACATTGTTATTGGATTGAAGGTTGGAGCAACTTAACTTGAGTAATGTCACTAGTACAATAAGGTTGGTAATTAATATGTCGATTTGAAATAAGAGGAAATACAAGGATTAAATGGAAGTCACAACAAAGAGATGCTAGTGGAACCTATTTTGGATCAAGAGAATCATGAAGGTCAATGGGAATGTCTATATGATGGTTAAGGTACTTAAAAGGTTCTAAGAGCTACTTACTAGTCACCCGCCATCTTAAGGGGGTAGTGTCTCAATCTTGTGGGCTTGTTTCTCTCAACAAATATGTCCATATGTTGTGGGTTTGTCTCTTGGATTATCCTCTGTTATCCTTGTTGATGCTACATTACGGACCACCCGATGACAAGAGCCGAGATAATGAAGTAGAGTTGCATCCAGACACCAGGAGTACATTTACAAACTTGAATGTGATCGCCAAAAAAGGATGTATGAAGTAGAACATTCGAGATCATGGATTAAGAGGATGTAGAGGTGGACATGTCCAGAGTTATTGTGATGTAGTTTGGAATCAATGGAAAAAAAAATTGTCTTGCCTGATCTTGATTGCTCTCTATGAAAAGAATTAACGGAGTGGATAAGGAGGGTATGTTAGCTCTAGAGAAGTGGCCTAATAGTTGAAGACCGATTGGGAATTGGTTTGGAGTACCCATTTGGAAATAGTTCAGCAAGTCATTTGGAATAACGTTATGAGGAAAAAGAAGACTATGGCGAAGTCATTACAGAGAAAATAAACTATTCGAGAAGGCGAAGAGTCGAAGACGGAGTATCTCAATCTCTTCAATCTTTATCTTCCGAATCTCGGGGCGAGATTCATCTTAAGGGGGTAGATTTGTAACACCCTAAATTTTGCCTCTTTTGAAAATAGAATTGTGTGCATACTATGTTGTTGATATTAAATCGATGTTGTTATCTGTTCACACTTGTGATGAATGGGTTAATGGGATTCCTTATTGCTTAAGCTTAAAACTTGACCAACATTAAAAGCAACCCGCATTAAGACGGTGTCAGCCTCGAGCCTCATAAACCCCTGGCTATGCTTGCGGAGTTCGACATGGACTCACCCTTGCTATTTCACCCCACCTCGGGGGGAAGATAGGCTTGTGATCAACCAGGTCGCTTGTCCCCTGTGGAGCCTACACCAGAAGTTTGGAGAGTCTTTCCGCTGTTGTTGCTAGCTGAGGTTTATACTTTTATTCTATGCTCGTTATATTTTAAGCATTGTGAATTGATTACCATTCATTTGTAAACTATATGTGAGATTTGACTTCGGGGCTCACATATGGCTTCATCTCTGGTTTTGTTCTTAAAATCGGGTGTTACTGATCGAGCGTCTGTAGGCCACCACTCCCACCGTAGCCTCAACGCCAAGCCCATGATTCTGATGTCTGGAATACCAAGGCCACCATAGCACTTTGGCGAGCACACAATGGGCCAAGAGATCTTACACTGCTCCCCGGAGGTTACCTCGGGGCCACTCCAAAAGAAGGCCCGATGGTGCTTGTCAATCTGCTTAATCGCCCAGGCAGATAGGCAGCATGTTATGGAGATGTGCACAAGAATCGAGCGGGTGGCCCGTGCAAGTGTCGACCTCCCCACGACGTTGAGGAGGTTACCCTTCAAAGTCGGTATCCGAAAGCCACCGAGTCCACCAGCCTCTCGCTCGTCACTCGCCGCATGCGGAGATGGCTAGTGGAGCCCCTAGGTAGCGGCAAGGCAAGGGCGCGAGCATGCAGGGGAACACGTCACGCACGAGCTGCACCTCATCGTCCTGAACATCTTATCGGAGAGATGAGGCACTTGTCAATGTTGGTCGTCAACCCGAGGCACCCACAAACAGGTCGAGTAAGGAGCGGATGCAGATGGACTCTTGGGGCTTGGGCAGCAGGAAAATGACGAGGTCGTCGGCGTAGAGCGAGACCCGCTGCCCAAAACGCTGTCCAGGCAGGGGTGACAGCAGGCCTAAGCGGTCCGCCTCAGCAATCACGACGTTCAAGACCTCCATGACGATGTCAAACAGGAACGGTGACAGCGGGTCCCCCTGCCGCAGGCCGCGGGCATGGCAAATCCGCTGGCCTTGCTGTCCATTGACCATGATCTTTGTGCTTGCTGTCGAGAGCAGCGCCGCAACCCAGTCACACCATTCGGTTGGGAAGCCGACCCTTTGCATGAGTTCCATGAGAAACAGCCAAAGGCTTTGGCAATGTCGACTTTCAAGCTAGGTGTCCAATTCTAATGACCGTGTACTCTGTTCTTGTAATTTATTTATGTTGTGAGCTTGTTGTTGATTGCTCCTGAGTCCTGAGGTGCCTATGTAATGTTATTTTATCGTCTCGGTCCTTTTCTGGTTCATTTGGAACTCCAGTATATAGCCTCATAGCTGAGTTTTTTTTGTTCTTGGTAGGTATCTGTTGTTTGATCAACTATACAAGTGGGTAGGCCTAGTCGCATATTGAAAGCTGGGTGTCCAATTCTAATATCCTTTATGTCTCTTCTGACTTGTAAGCGTAGACAAAAAACAGGGGAGGGCAGGGTTGTGCTTCACCTTCGGGACGATTTTTATGAACACCAACAATTTTATTGCTGAAGAATGACTGCCACTGGATCTAGGTTTGAGAACAGCGAGTCTTGTCCAGAACCAAGTAGTTGTTCACCTCGTCCACCCATGTCGTAAAAAAACTAGTCGGTCTCGGACCCCGGGGGAAGGAACTTCCTGTACTGTTCTGTCCAAGCAAAATATGCACGAGAACGCACGCAGCTGCGATGACCACGTAGGTGCAGTAATCGGCAGAGATAGCCGCTCTTTTCATCGTTTTATTTCTCGTCTGTTCCTTCTCTAGATTCTAGCGGTAGATGATGCTTGCGAACCACAATTAGATGCAGCATCGTGCCAGTTTTCCGAGGAGCCAGCATTGTGATAGTTGCCGCTGGATTTTTTTTCCTCACACGGTTATTTATGGAGGGATTGGGTTACAGAGTGAAAGCAATTGTTGTCCTTCGTCCTTCCCTTAGCTTGCACTCCGGTCTGCCGTTTAGCCCTTGCCCAGCATCCGGCCTATCGCGCCCCTTTAAGGTCCCTTAATTAACTTTGCTTTCATCCATGTCATTTAACATACCTTTTTTTTTTTTTGAAACGAACCAGGCAGGAGAGCTGCCGATTATATTAAAAAGAAGAAAAGCTCAGACTGAGCACAACGATACAACAACAACACGACCACAAACAACAAGAAGGATCACCGAGGACAACAATGGCGACTACCAACAACACCCTACCGACAACGACAACAAGAGAACCCTACAACAAACTACACCAAATTACGAAGAGGCAAAGCCACCTCCGCCACAAGGTTCCAGAAGGCAGGACCCTTTAAACCCATCAAAGAACGCAGCACGTCTGGTGGAAGCAGTTCCTTCAAAAAGTCCACGACTTCTTGCATTGCGTCGTCATCGAACTTTCCATCCTTCCCAACAATGCCCAAATCCTCTAACACATTGCGTCGAGCAAGACGACCACTTCTGCGAAGCGAAGACTTATCATAGGACTTGCGTCGACGCCGACGACTTGTTGTCCCGGAAGGTGGCGAAGAGGGGTGAACTGAAGGACATGCCACGGCCTCCTCCATCCTAGTTGTGTCGCGCTCCTCATCGGAGGGCATGACAATAGGGTCCTCAATTGTCACATCCTTCTCCTTCCTAGTTGTCTCGGGCGAAGAAGACACATCCTTCATTGATGGATCCTCCATTAGCTGGGACGCTTGTGTTGTGACCTCGGTCGTAGAATGTGTAAGACCATCTTCCTCGATCGTAGAATGTCCAAGGTTGTCTTCGATGGTGATGAGATGGATAGGGTCCTCAACAATCTCGTGTGAGACAACTTCCTCACCATCGGATGCGTCCTCCACCAAAACAGAATCCTCAACAGTAGTGACAACATCTAGCAACGGTTGCTCAATTAATTGAGCACTGGGGGTCTCCGAGGGCACTGCAACGAATTGATCTGTTGTCTTCTCACCAATGATGGAGTTTGCTCTGATCACACATGTGACGTCACACACCGAGGAGTCGGCGGGCGTGCTCGCCTCCGCAAGAGAAGCGAGGATCGATGACATCGGAGACTGCCAAACTGGAGAACAAGGGCCAAAGAGCTCAGCCATGTAGGGATGCTCACCAGGTGGCTCTCCACGGGGAGCAAAGAGATCCGACACATCAACAGAAGGGTCCTCGCTTGGCTGCTCAACATGCTTTAAGTGTGTAGCCACACGTGCTAGCCACAACTTGATAGCTGAAATCTCATCTCTAAGTGGCCGCACCAGCTTATCTAAATGTGTGATGACATGTTGTTGAAGCTTTGAGTGTAGTGACTCCAGCAAAGGTGTAAGTATGGATTGGAGATCAAAGATGGCTGGAGCTTGGGGTACATGGTCACCGCGGTCATGAACACCATCTCCCCGCAAAAGTGAAGGGCTCTGTGAAGGTGACGGAGTGCAAAGTTGACTTGTCGAGGGTGGCTGCTGGGTAGGGGAGGGGAACCGATGGGGGCAGTGCCGCTCCCGATGCCCAGGTCGGCGACAACAAATGCAACGGAACAAATCCCGACATGAGCTAACCTGATGATCACGAGCAAGGCAACGATAGCATCTGCCTCGAGCCCATTGCTTAAAGGCAAGGCTGCGCTGAGATTTCACGGTGTCAGAGGAAGGCAACGACTCCTCGACGCCACGCCTAGGAAGTGAGCGACCCTCAGGGCTGCCTTTGAGTGCCATGGCCGCCTTGATCTCCCCTGGATCACAGGGTTGGGGCACGGCCTCGGGGACTGTCGTCCGTGCGCCGATGACGAGACGGCTCATCAGCGAAGTCGCGCCCGTAGTAAGTGCTCCCCCTCGGCGTTGTAATGGCGGATTGGATGGTGCGGGCCATTGGGCGCTGGGGTAGGAGTGCCTCCCCTATCTGCGGTCTTGTGCCTCTTGACCACGCCCCTCGCAAGGAGGGCTGCGCCATCTGCAAGATGCCAGATTCTGACATGGCCGGGATAACCAGGTCGTCATCCAGCTCCGGCGGGCGAGTGTGGATCGGCGGTGGGGGCGGCGGGGTCTCAACTGTAGAAGCGCTTCGATCTCCCAAAGCAGAGCTGTTCGCAGAGTTGCCGCTGCACGGTGGTTCGTCGGAGTTGCTGAGGTTGCGGCTTGCCGCGGCAGTGAACCCCGAGAATGGGCTCGCCGTGGCGGAGTATCTAGGACGGCAGTCGGCTGGGGTGGGTTCCGCCATCGCCCGGCGAGGGCGCACCTACCTTTCTCTACATCCCCCAGCTTGGGCAGCGACAACGGAGTTGAGAGGGATGGCAACCGCGGAGAGGCAGCCAGCGGTGGTGTCACTTGCCGGTGGTGGAGATGGCGTCAGCCGGTCGGCTCAGCGGGCAGCGGCGCCGAGGCCGGCTCACCGGCGTCGAGGGGCAGCGGCAGGCCGGCTGGCTGGCAGTCCCAAGCTCGTGGAGGTGCTGGTGGTCCGGCCCCACCCACGGACGGACGGAGAGCTGCGCCCAGCACGGCGCCACCGCCGAGGAGAGGCGCCCGCCGGCGGACGGCCGGCCTGGGAGGCGACCCTCGCGCGCGGCGCGACGGACGAGAGAGCTTCGCCTGCTGCTCACATGGTGGCCGAGGTAGCTGATGCGAAGAGCTTCCTGATCTCCCCTGTGCACGCAACTAGAGGAGCCACAAAAGGGAGGGATGAATAGATCTCGAGGAGGAGAGCTCAAATCCAAGAGCTATTGGGCTAGCGATGCTGGAGCGCGAGATCCCCCGGCGGCGGCGGCTGCGGCGGCGGGGAACGGTCGCGTCGCGGGAGATTTTTTCGATAGCCAAAACATGTCATTTAACATACCTAATCATTCAACTTGGTACACGGTCTTTGTTTGAGCGTTTCTTTACAGCCTGACTGATGGTGAGTTCAAAAGCAGTGTCTTCTCCTCTCTTCCTTTGCTTGTGGTCTGCACCTTGGCATCATAACATGGCGTCCGTATATGCATGCCACGAGCTTTCTCAAAAGACAATACAGCATCATTCCTTACTTGTCCATGCATCCACAGGTGTATGATAAAGAAAAGCATCCAAAATATGCTAGTTGTATATATATAGTTCCTGTACGCTCACGCCTATTGCCATGCGTGTGGAGCTTTCTCAACGCTATCGCGTTTCACAATCTCACATCATAATATTGGCAGTCTCCTCAACTGAAAGTGCAGAATACTGGCTCGTCAGAAACCAGGTATAGTTTCAATAAAACTATTAGCGTCAAATCATCATAGCATGCAGCATTGTCTCTATACCTAGTGTTGTTGGTACTTGGATTATTAGTGATAAGTGATAACACATCGGCGTGAACCTCACTGAGAATGACCGATCCAACCGGAGATTGACTGAATTTTTGTGTTAATTATTTGCATTGCAGATTAGGCCCACCTGTGTGCCTCAAGGATCTTTGGTTTCCAGAAATTATGGGGAGCTTTGTGGCTTGATGTGCCTGGCCTGTTTAGCTACGGATTTATCATTTGGCTTTCTCTTTTTATTATTTAATTTTACCAGGTATGCATAGCTCGCAACTTATTCATAATCTAAACAATTAAATAAAATTCTGGAATATATTCTATAATTTAGCATCCTTGATATTCTCGTTAGTGGTTATAAACCTCCGATGCAACAGGAGAATTTGATTTCCTATGCTAATTTCATTTGCGTTGACTGAAATTTTGTTTTATTTCCTTTGCAGATTAGGCCCACCCGTGTGGCTCAAGGATCTTTGATTTCCAGAAATTATGGAGAGTTTTGTGGCTTGCAGTGTGTAGCCTACGGATTTAAGGTCTGGCTTTCGGTTTTGTTTTATTTATTTTTACCATGTACAACTCCATAATGTGCTAAACAATTAAATAGACCCACGGCTTCTACAAATGCAAATTTAAATTTCTATATGAATTCTGAACACAATATAACGTAGCATCCTTGATATTCTCATTGCTATATGGCTTGATGTGGTCTGCATCTTGGCATCATAACATGGCGTGCATATATGCATGTCGAGCTTTCTCAAAAGACAATACAGCATCATTCCTTACTTGTCGATGCATCCACAGCTGTATGCAAAATATGGTTCCTGTACGCTCACGCCTGTTGGCATGGGTGTGGAGCATTCTCAACGCTATCGCGTTTCACAATATCACATCATAATATTGGCAGTCTCCTCAACTGAAAGTGCAGAATACTGGTTCGTCAGAAACCGGGTATAGTTTAATAACATCTACTAGTGTTAAATTATCATAGCATACAGTAATGTCTCTATAGCTGGTGTTGTTGGTACTTGATTATTATTAGTGATAACACATCGGCATGAACCTCATTCAGAATGAAATCCATTGGGTTGGCTGATTTTTGCGTTAATTATTTTCTTTGCAGATTAGGCCCACCCGTGTGCCACACGGATCTTTGGTTTCCAGTGATTATGGGGAGCTTTGTGGCTTGATTAGCTACGAATTTATCATTTCGCTTTCTCTCTTTTTTGTATTATTTCATTTTACCAGGTACGCAAAGCTCGCAACTTCATAATCTAAACAATTAAATAGAATTCTGAACTATGTTCTATAATTTAGCATCCTTGATATTCTCATTGGTGATAATGAACCTCATTCCTGTGCAACGTGAGAATTTGTTTTCCTATGCTAACTTCATTGGTGTTGACTGAAATTTTGTTTTATTTTCTTTTTGCAGATAAGGCCGACACGTGTGCCTCAAGGATCTTTGATTTCCAGAAATTATGGGGAGTTTTATGGCTTGCAGTGTGTGGCCTGTTTAGCTACGGATTTAAGGTTGGGCTTTCTGTTTTGTTTTATTTATTTTTACCATGTATGAATAGCTCACAACTTCATAATGTGCTAAACAATTAAATAGACCCACGGCTTCTACAAATGCAAATTTATATTTCTATATGAATTCTGAACTATGTTCAACACAATATAACTTAACATCCTTGATATTCTCATTGCTATGTGTAGATCTGTAAATTTGTTTGTGTCACGTTTTCCTTTATATTCTGTTAGCTCATTAGCTGAGCACCTTTTAAAAACTTGGCTAGCTATGTGCAGTCAGAAAGGGCAGAAATAATTGCATAATATTTTTTCTTTTAAAAATCAATGGATCAAAAAAGAATTCCAGAATCATTATGGTCGTTTCCATTCATGCTTCTCATTGGGAATTATTAGTGGTTCCTTTTGAGCGCTGCAGCAAATCTCTTGATAAGAAATGTTTACATGATTCCAAAACACCGGGAATTATTATGGTTGTCGCTATCCATGCTTCCATGTATTCCCTCGCCCCCAAAAAGTGCACATCTTGGTTTCTAAGAATTCAACAAATTTCAAATTTGGCCAAATCTAAAGAAATTGCTAACATTTATGATAGAAAATACATATCATTAGATTAGCCATGTAATATGTTTCATGGTTCAACTATTTAGAAACATAAATGTTGACACTATTGTTTATAAAATTAATTATACTTGTAATTGATTTCTTAGAAAACAATATGTGCTCAGACAGGCGTGATCTTTATATGCTTAAAAACAATTTTTATACAAATATTTTTCTTATCTTTTCTCTACATTTGTCATAAGCTTTAGTTACCAATTACTTTCATCCACATTTTTATTTTTTCCCTTATTTCCCTCTCATCTCCTTATATAGCTTCATCTATGGAGGTCTGATATATGTTAAGTGGAAAACATAGCTTCAAACAATGATATGTGCATCTGAACTGAAACCTTGTGGTTCAGAAAAAAATGGACAGGCCCTTCTGTGGGTCTAGTTGGTGCTTCAAATTTAGTTTTTCTAGAGCACAATTTTCCTGCTTTATGTTTTTTTCTAACCCTGGAACAAACATACCAAACAGTACACACAGAGATGTCTGTTTCTTTCACCAGTGTTATTCGCCCTCTATTCAAACATGAATGAGGACTCTGCATGTTTTTGATATTTGAAAATTATAGCATTATTGGATTAGCTTTAAAATGTAGATTTGTGAAAATCATATACTAAGTTTTAATAAAATTTGTTTGAAAAAGTAGTAACCAAAATTATGTTTTGAAGGTACCATGTCAATCTAAATCATCACTTATTTGTGACTCAACAAGGGAGTAGAAATTAACAAAAGCAGTTCCAACCCATATTCCACAGCTAGGGCAAAAATTTCTCTGTCCAACATATAATATAGCACTAGTAATTTATTTATCTAACTTATACACAAATAAGTAATAAAAAGTATCATCATAACAAAAGGAGTATATATAAATAATGTTCTTTCCAATAGTATTTTTTATCTAAACATTTGTATATAATATAATTAATATAATTATTATTTGGGAGAAACAAAACAACATCAGCCGACTTGTCAACCATATCTAAACTATTTGCCAAACAGCCCGATTCATTACAGCATTATACATGTTTCAGGTGGGACTATATATAGGCATCGACGCCCAAGCAGACGACGTGACTAGCTTGATGTATAAATGGGTACTAAAGAAGATGTCTTTCACTTGGTTGACCCTCTCATCAATTACCCTAATTATACTTGGTGCGTGATCACACTCTTGTTTGTTGTTCTTTTAGCTGCATTTATTTTCTCAACTGAGGCTGATGAATCAACTCCAAATAACGTTTGGACGGATTGTTTTTTTTTTTTTTTTTTTTGCTGTTTATGTGCCTATTTCCTTGTTGTACCATGACTTCGTTTGTGTTTAGGCTCGAGTCTCTTGCATTTTCCCTGTTTATACACAAGGTTACTTCAAGTCTTAGTCTATTTCGAACTGACTGACTGCTGGAAAAATGAAAATAAGTTGAAATAATGCCATCGTGCCTCTATCTCTGGCAAAACTTTGTTCAAAAATTTATGAACTGAAAACCATATTGCCATGAAGCTTGGCTTCTTCTATCGTGTCTGCTTCACTGAAATTGATAAAGACTATGTGTGCGTTAGCACACAGCAGTGCCTGTGTCAATGAGAAAGTCGCAAATGCAATGTGCACTTCACATACTTCATAATTCAATAGTAATACTAGAATATATCCCCAACCTTAGAGATGAGGTTGCTGACGAGATGCTGTCGAGATGAGGTTGCCATGAAGCCAACCTCTGTACGAGCAACATCATACCAACAAGTATAAACAACCAATAGCACCCTAGAACACCCACCAAACCCATTGGTCAACTTCTACCGCCGCGCTACTGGTCATGATTGCAGCTCTGTCTCTTCTCTTTTTCATAGACACTTAACTATACATTAAAACAATCTTAAAAACCTACCTGATAATAGAAAGCTCCATTAGATGCAACTTTGGTACAATAAGATTCAGCATAAGAGAACTCCAAGATATCATAAACATCCTCTTAACTGAACTTTATGTAAATATTTTGCAAATTTAATAGATCCATTCTCCATTCATCAATGTGATTAGAGTCTACCGATTTGATTGTCATATATTTCTATTTTTTTTTTGTAAAAATTTCTTGGATTATTATTATTTTTGTAGCAGGTCTAACGTGGATGCTCCATTCAGGACCTCTAGTTAGATTTTTTTAGATTCATTTTTATTTTCCCGTACAATATTCATTTAGTTGGAACTTAATCTTGATCGATCTATACATTTTCTTTTGTTGAAACAAAGGCGGGAGCTTTGCCGCTCAATTAAGACAAATAAATGTTATGTACAAGAAGGTTAGCCAAACGAGATGCTAAAAAGGCACCTGAAGGGCTAATGGCCCCTACGCAACACGGACACACTGGCATGGGTCATCGTTGCCGAGCATGGAAGCCAGGAGCCAAGCTGCTAGCAGCTTCGACTTCCCATGGCAGGCCACCCACTAGCCATCCTCGATGGGTCTAAAACTAACAACCGCGACTGGTCATCGTTGCCATGCTCAAACCAAAGAGTAGCATCGACTTCCAACCGCAGACCCTCGCATCAAAGCCATGAGATACTCCAAATGCGACGCCTTCAGGAAGGAAGCGGTGCTGATGGCGCCACCGCCGCATGTCCAACATGAATTGAGTTTTCACCCTTGGAATAGATGTGAAAGGGGAACACGACGCCTCGAGTGGGGAAAGGCACCTAATGGCATCGCCGTCGCCACGGCTTTCGCCAAGAACCCTCTAGCACTAACGCCGGGTCATGTAGCTAGACCCCTTGCCAACCTTCACCACCATCACCACTATCCCGCCACCCCACGAAGCCTCATCCGAGGGGCATCGACGCGTCGGCTGCACGCAGCGAGCCACATAGCTGCGTCGGCAGTCGAACCTAACCGCTGCCGCGTCACTGCCACCGCATGCCTAGGCTTCCACCGACCATCATTGTCGGCATTGGCACCGTCGGTTTGCTTTGCCGACAACACCGACGACAGCAGCCACATACATGCCCTCACCATCAGGCACCCCCCATGTCCTAAGACCGTTGGATACGGACGCCAGGCTCGAACACACAGAACCCTTGCGCCCGCCGCCCCATCCTCCTTAGGCACCGAGCGAGCGCCGCTGGTGGTGCCATGGCCATCGCCCGCACCGAGAGGCTCGCTCACCGCCAAAGTAGCCAAAGCCGTCACGCCGCCGCCGCCCGACCCGAAGTGTCGTGAGGGGGGAGCGAGGCAAAGAAGAGAGCACCATCCCTAAGCGCCCTCGCACGATTTCCGACCACCACTTGTTGTGAACGCCGCCATCCACCGCGCCGCCTAGCCTTGGACAGCCGGTTGAAGCCGTCGGGCCACGGATCTAGTGGCCCCGCCTCACACCACCACCTTCGTGACCATGGAGGAGGAGGGGGACTAAGGAGGAGGAAGCCCCGCCGCCATCCCCTTGCGCCAACATGGACACCGGGCCGGCGCGGCCACAGTGCAGCCTGGCTTCCCCGACGAGCTCAACGCAGCTCGCGCGGGGTGATGGACCGCCAACCGCGTCGACGAATCACGAAAGATGCCCCGCCGCAGCCATCCCCGCAAGCCACACGTGCCGCGTAAAAAAAAAAAAAAAAAAAAA
Organism: Hyparrhenia diplandra; assembly: GCA_015847255.1. Lineage (NCBI taxonomy): Eukaryota > Viridiplantae > Streptophyta > Magnoliopsida > Poales > Poaceae > Hyparrhenia > Hyparrhenia diplandra. Next base: position 77,720 of record JADLZK010005034.1, on the reverse strand, counting down.
AAGTGGACGCGGCTTGAAGGGAAAGAGGTGGGGGTGCGGCGAGATGTGCTGGGAGCCGCCGTGTTCCGCGTGGGGGACGATCATGGGCTGAGCGAACATGCATGTTTTATCAATTAATCTATAGGGTTCATTTCGTCTAGAAGTTGCAATTTTTTACCCATAAACTAAATCGAAAATCTAGTGCTTAATACATATTCCACAAGAACTTTCAATTGATATTATGCTAAATTATATTAGAGGTCCTATGATATCTTCTTCATCATTTCTATAGTGTAATGACTAGTCGTTAGGCTTGCATCGGTGGAACTCAAGATGTCACTACAGGAAACTGGTCCTTTGCCGAGGGCCAAGGGTGCTCGGCAAAGGCCAATTTCCTTCGGCAAAGGCTTTGCCGAGCGTAGTGCTCGACAAAGAGCCTCCTCCGAATTTTTTCATGGCGAGGGCTCTTTGCCGAGCGCCCAATCAACACATGCTCGGTGATGAAACCCTCGGCAGAGGCCCCATACTTTGCCGAGAGCCACACGCCGTACCCTCGGCAAAATCAATGTTATGGACGGCGTTTCCTCGCCGCAGACCTCCTCCGAGACTCGCCCCTCTTCGCCGACAGCTGGTTCACAGCAAAGGGAAACTTTGCCGAGGGCCTACCTTTGCCGAGGGCTATACTCGGCAAAGTAGTCTTTGCCGAGGGCTCGCTTTTGCCGGCGGCCGTTGGCAAAGTCCTCCTTTGTCGAAATATGGTTTTGCGGCGCCGGCAAAATGATGTACCCTCGACAAAGTATAATTTCCCCATAGTCAGTATAGTAGTATTGTTTTATAAATATCAAATGATTAAAATAAAATTAGTAATGTTGATAAGACATAATTTATGTCATATCAACATTACTGATTTTATTTTAATGTTTCAGTTAAAGTGTGTAAACTAATTTAAAAATCAATTTGTAAATTAATTATCGTGGAGTATTAATAGTATAACTTAAAAATGAACTATCAATATTATTCATATGTGGTTTGTTAAGGGTACATCTTTTCACCGTAAGATAAGCTACTAAAATAAATATTTATCCTAAATTATACATTTTTATTTAGTTTGCACGGTGGAACATAGCATATGCTTACTTCCAACTTAAGAGCAATAGATTGAGACATATACAAATGTGTAGCTTACTTAATGGATATATATATTGTATTATTTCTCATAATGTAGATTGAGACATATTTTTCTCAACTTTTTCTAAGCGAGCACTGACGAGGCGTTGTATATATGTTACAGGTCGCCTGAATACGTATTCTCTCAGAGGTTAGAGGAATGGAGCAAGGTGCACCCGGTGATATGGAACGCCGGAATTGGACCTGCAGCTTCAGCTTCATTTGTGCCCACTCTCACCAGGCTCCTGTTCGACCGCGCCAAGGACCTCTACGGGCCCTATGACCAAATTACACGCGTGAGGCTCCCACCTCCCGCTCAAGCTGCAGGCACTAGTACAGCCCACCACCACCAGCATCGGTTGGCGTTTGAGGTCCTCAAAGAAATACTGATGCATGAAGACAGCAAGCCGCTTCGGGAACTCAAGCAACTTGCCGCACAAGAGAGCTACTTTGGCTACGGCAATCTCTCTCACAACTTGATGCTCCAGGCTCTTGGACTGCAGTACATTTACAGATTTGCATCAGATCAATCCGTACGGACGGATCCTACCTATGACCGTCAACCTTGGAGTTCTCCAATACTAGAGAGGATCTGGGAAGCATTGCAAGGGAAGAGGCACCTGCTGGTCGTAGAAAACCTGCATGTTCCTGTCTCATTGGACATGCTAGTTTTCATACTGGGCAGGCGGTGGCCATCAATACCGCAAAACCGGCGGTGGCTCATCTCAACCAATTCCAGGATGTCTGTGAAAAAAAGCAGAGACGCCAGTGGTCTCCTTCATTTAACTCTAGAACATTACTACGCACCTCCTTTTGATGATCTCCGTGAGCGAGATTGGGCTGTGTTGATTAAGGAGTCCTTAGTGGACGCAGCCAGATCCATTTGTAGCACACTCAAGGACAAAGGAGATGAGAAGTTCTGGCTCCACGTAGCTCAAAACTGCTTGTATTATAGTATCCTCTACCATCATCCACTGCATCGACAAGGAGCTGCTGACGGACGTCACATAGGAAACACATCCTCTGTTACATCTGACGAGCTAGTTCGTTGCTGGGTGGCTGAGGAGCTGCTTTTCTCAACAAAACAGAGCAATTACTACAGGTCTGCAATTGAAGCTGGAAAGGTTGTCATTCAAGCCTTGCAGGAATACTCATTGCTGCCAATCTACTCTGCATCATCCTCTCAGGATTTCATCACTGCAGTCTTGAAGTTAGCTGAGGGTGTCCCCCGTCTCAACCAAGATGCGCTCAGTACTCATCTGAAGAAGAGCAACCAACTAAGATGGCTTTCATTTATGAATGATGATGGTAGGCATGTAAGCTGGGATTGGGAGCCGAGGAAAACCAGAGGAGGTACAAAGATGACAACCCTTATTTTGAGGGGCTGTTCAAATATGTCAGCACTTGCTCTTGATAATTTGCTCACCCCACACCTCCGTGTCCTTGATTTGTCCTACACACCTATAAATTCACTTCCTCCACAATTTTCCCATCTGTTGAATCTCTACTTGCTCTCGCTCAGAGGCTGCTCCCAGCTACAGACCTTGTCTCCACCACCAACTAGTTCTGACAAACAGACATCAACCCTTGCTCATCTTGAAAACCTTCAAATCCTAGATATGAATGGGGTCCCCCTGCTTGAGCTAAGTCAACAGGATGGCTGTAACAAGAGCAATATGCACTACCTTGATCTATCAGGCTCAAAGTTCACTACCCTGCCTTCTGAATTCTTTTGTGAAATGTCAAACCTAGAGGAACTCATTCTTGGTAATTGCACCAATCTCAAAGAATTACCTACTTCCATAGCCCAACTATCAAATCTGCTTGCTCTTCATGTCGAGGGGACTCAAATTACCTCTTTTCCCATGGACATGTTCAAAGCAATGCAAAGGCTGCATACACTCAAGCTTATCAATAACGTGCCACCGATGTCACTCCCAAGGTCCTTGTCTGAAGCCAACAACCTCGAAGTGCTACATCTTAGTAACTGCATTAGCCTAAGGTCACTCCCATCATCACTGTCCAAAGCCAAATGCCTTAGAGAGCTACATATTTCTAACTGCATTAGCTTAACACTTCAGAATCTATGGGAACTATTAGCATTCCTTGAAATCTTTATGTACAGACCTGGGAGGGCTTGGAAGATATCAAGATCTCTGGGCACCCAAATCTGACAACCTTCTCAATCTCTGGACCATGGGTCAGGTGCCTGTCCTTGCGTGGGTGCAGGAAACTCAAATCGGTGGACTTAAGTGAAGATCTTACAACATTGGAGGATGTTGATCTTTCTGGAACTGCTATTGAGGAGGTCCCTCACAACCTCCCAAACCTACCACAACTCAACATGTTACTTCTTCTTGGTGTCCCTTGTTTCAAGAGATTCCCATGGCATCAATTGGTCCGGTTTCCTAAAGTTTTCTATTTGGATCACTGTGCAAATGATGATAATCATATTCCAAAGATGTTTTGCCAGCAGAAATTAACTCATGGAGATGGGCAGCACAAAGAGGAAACTACCAATACAGCTCATATCAAAATAAAGGACCCCAGAATGTTTCATAGCTTCAGTGCAGATGCTGCCAACAAGTTAGTCAAGGAAGGACATTTTCTTCAGTCGTTCACTGTCCAAGTTAAACCATGCACTGTAAGAGGCAAGGACCCACGGAACAATGAAGTTGGGCTACGTACCTGGATGCAGAGGCATTCAACATATGGTGACGTCCAGTATTCTGAGGCTGCTAGCATTGTGCCCATGATGAAGCTTCAGCCAATGCAACGTCATGTTGAGATATCAGCAGTGAATCAGTACCCAAATGGCTTAAGGCATGTTCTCTCTGTCATCAATTCAATATTCATCACAGATGATGCATTTGTTAGATGCCTTACAGACCTGGATTACAACCTCAATGAGCTAGAAGAATGCCAGCTCCAGCGCTGCCACCAAATGAACGTAGTATTTTTGATGCGGTCATATGGCTCAGAGGCTCTACCAAACTTACAGGTACTGCAGGTCTTCGATCTAAATAACCTCCTATGTGTAGTGGAGCCTAGTGACCTGTCATATTCTAAGTTGCTCACTCTGAAGCTACTAAAGCACATTCACCTGGAGCACTGCCCACGGCTGGAGAAAATGTTCCCATGTAGTTTATCATTACCTTCACTGGAGACTATGTTCATCCTCTTCTGCACCAACCTCAAGACAATTTTCTACAAACAACCACAAAATTATCGTAATGAGGTGGCACCTTATCCACTCCCAAATATCAGAAGGATCTACCTCCAGGAGCTGCCACAACTGCAACACTTCCACGAAGATGTCACTTTTCAGTTTGGAATGCCAATGTGGGAGAAGCTCTTTGTCCGAGGCTGTCGATCCTTTAACCGTCTCCCCACTCCTCAAGAAGGAATATCCAAAGTCAAAGGTGGAAGTCAGTGGAGAGCGTGAGTGGTGGAATAGTCTGCAGTTGAAGCAACCAGAGCAGAGTGACTACTACATGCATGTGGCGCCACCAGAGTTTGTATCATGCAAGAAACATATCATTGAAAGCTACCTCAGGTGATCAGTTCGGTGTGAGATCCAGAGCTCTATGCCAAGCACACAACTAAGTTTCCCTCTGCATTCCATCCATCTCAGTGAGTTATTGTATCGTGCTTTTGTGATGAGTGTGTTTGCTTTCTTCTGATAATGTTTGTTAAGGGACATGTCATATTTGTGCTGGTTTGCCCGACATGTTTAGATTTTGTATGTGTGTTAATAATTGGCGGTTTCAGGTTGCCATGAAACCAAGCTATATGTGTATGTAGTTGTGAACTGGTGTGCTGAGAAGTGAGAACAAACCTGGACTCTTTGTAATTTGTAACGGTTAATGTACTCTGTTTTTTGTATTTTTATCTGTTGTGGGTTCATTTATTACTCCCATGGTGCTTAATGTTATTTTCTCATTTTGTCCATGTTTGGTTGGCTAGGAACTCCAGTATGGGCGAATACGTGGGGCTTTTCTTTTGACATTGGTAGGTGTCTGCTATTTGACAATGTCAATTATACTGTTGAGAACCGAGAGCTGTATTCAGCGTCCAGTAGAATCAAGAACATACTGACCTCGATAGTTGTCATCTGATGATAATAAGTCGTAGGGAACGGACAGGTTACAGTCATGGTGCATCCATGTGATTTTTGGGACTGCTTAAATTTGAAGGAAACATATGAACAAAAAATTTTAACACAAGGTAACCCATCGAAGCAGCTTATTGACACGCATCGTACGGGAGTCTCCTCATCACTAGTTCATTCTCCACGGTTGTTGCGGAGGCGGCACAAAGCAACCGTCGAGGATAAGGTGTATGTGTGCGCGTGGTCCTGCCGAAGAATTTTCTTGTTTGGGTTTCGCCGTCTCAGAAATTCTGTGTAGTGTAGCATAGGCCTGCCGAAGAACTTCAGGCCTGCCCTTTTAGCCTGGTTTCTTTTCTGTGCCATGGAGATCCAAACACTAAAAGTGAACAAATAGCTAAAATCTTAGCTAAAATCTTTTGCTCCTCAAGTGGGCCCTAAGGCTCTGTTTGGATCCATTTACCATGACAAAACTTTAGCCCCTAAAAACTACTTCACATCCCCAATACACTTTTAGCCATGTTTATGGCCTTTCGAGGACCAAATGCACAAAAGAATAGACTAAAAGTGCGTAGGGAGGTGCGGATTAACTTTTTAGGGGCTCAAGTTTTGTCAAATGGATCCAAATAGGGCCTACACTGGGCTGAAAGCATTATGGGGTGTGACACAACTTATTTTGCATTTTTAGCTCCTCCTTTTGCCATCACTAAAGTGTAGCGGCAAAAGTTTAGGGGCAAATCTTTCACCATTACAAAAGATCCAAACACCCGCTTAGCCGTTGTGTTTCTCATCCACCTCGTTCAATCAACAGATGTTTATCTTTTACATTATTTCCCTTCCAAAATCTACCATTTAATCTCAGTACTACAGAATTGAACACAAAATTGAGCATTAGTGTCAGTCACTAAGGTGGTTTTCAGGAAATCCCAAAATAGGCGAAAAGGTAGGGATTTTTTTTTAAAAAAATTGAGGAGGCCCCAACAATCAATCGCCCTTTTTCACACGAGATGCAAGTTGTGCCATTTGTCGTGTGAAAATCGCACACTAGCGGTCGGTGGGATTCAAATCCATGACCACCCCTTGTGCGTACCCTCCTTTACTACTGCACCCCTTTGTCACGTGTTTATATTCTATTTTAGTTCTCCACATATTATTACAAAACGAGTGTAAATTGATTGTTTGAAAAACTTGTCAACTACAAAGTTTCATAATTTTTCAAGATTTACAACTTTCGTTTTGGTAGTTTTCCCCATCCGAGTTCATTTGCAAAATTTGAATTTCACATTTGAAATTTAGAATGCATTTTCCTTGACAAGATGATTTCAAATAAAAAAAGTTACCAACTACAAAGTATCATAACTTCTTGAGATCTACAACTCTTATTTTGGTTGTTTTTCCATCTGAGGTCATTTGAAAAATCTAAATTTCAAATTTTAATAAAATATATAGTAAGCACAAAAGTTGAGTTTTTCTGTCTTATTTAAAAATCAAAATCTAGGTTCATGATATCCTGCGATATGGGATGCAACAAGAGTCCATAATTTAAATTAAGGTTTTTTAACTAAATGGATATGGAAAAAAAATACACAGAGATGCTATATAGAGGAAGAAAAATTATAGATATGGATGAAAGAACATATATAGATTAGTAATCGGTAAGAACATATATAGATTAGTAATCGGTAAGATTATTACAACAGGATAAAGATGAAAAAGAGCATCTATACGAGACGCCTATTGGGTTATAAAATGAACAAAGAGAGAAAAAAAAACAGGCAAATTAGTATGAGTAATTATCATTAGCTAGAGGCATTAACCAGTAACATCATCTAATGCTTATGACTTCTAAAATTCTATCTCATGCAATTGCACGGGTTAGTGGACTAGTAGTCATCTAAACACTCTAATGGACGCAGCTTTCAACCTTTTCTTCGTGGGATGGCACTTTCTCTCTTTTCTTCATGAACATGCATGTGGCCACCATGGCAGCCATCTTTGACCAGTTGTATTCTTCATGAACATGCATGCGGCCACCAAGGCAGCCATCTTTGACCAGTTGTATGCAAAGGTGTTAAGTAAAGAAATATTGACTTCCTGCATACATCTATCTGTATCATCATCATTTATACGCAGCTGCCTCTTTCCCGGCATGGTGCCTTGTCGAGCACCTTCAATCTCTCCATGACTCCACCGGTGCCTTTGCCGGAGCCAGGGTGCCATATATAGATCGCCGTTGCACACTACTCCAGCTGTGTACTAGATGTAAGCGTGCACATCTTGTTTACTCCTTGTACCTGGCCTTTTCCATTTATTGTCAAGATAACACGGTTTTGTCGATTTAAGCTCACTGGATAATCCTTCCGTCATTTAGCTTTCACTATTATATTTTATCGGTGATACATATGCATATATGCCAAAAGTTCTAGATCTAGAATATAAGATGATGATACATATGCATATATGCCAAAAGTTCTAGATCTAGAATATAAGATGATGTCGACTGTCAGCAATGTATTATGTTTGTTTTTATTCTTGTCCAAAGAAAACGTCTTCGAACAAGGAAATCTCAAGTACAAAAATTTCGCTGGGTACTTCCACATCCAATCAATCTGAATATTCTTGATGGCAATAGTTTTGTTGAATATTTATCTGAAACTTTTACCTAGATTTTTTCATTAGTTAGTTTGTGATCTGAATTCAACAAGAGGAAGCTAATGTATTACCACCTCGGTCTGCTAGAAGCCTTCAGTAGTTGTGCAGTTAAGCCACAAGTGCTTATAGTTAGTGTGTTTAGTATCACCTTATAAGTTTAGGTGGTTGGTTGATGAACAGATTTGGTTTAATCTCTTTATATACTCGAAGCGATGAGGAAAGTATAATATAATTTCTATGTGTGTGCAGGCCTGTTATGCGAGTAAGTAGACTTTAGACAGTAATCGAACAGGTCAGAAAATCAAGTCATCCAGGTACTTCACAAGGATTTTTCGCTTCTTTGTTTCTCTAAATGTAAAAGCAAATGTTATTGAGCACTTACAAGTTACAATTCGACCCTGGTCTACCACCCCCACCCCTAAAAATTCCACTTGTTTTGATGGAAAGGTAGCTAAGCAACCATGAAGGCTACTACAATGGTCGCACGGGTTTCCTTTCTTGGTACTCGAGGCTTTTTGGTGCGCAAGTTGTCCTCTGCAGCAACATATATGGAAATGAGACTGACCGCTTGTCGCTGCTTGAATTCAAGAAGGCAATCAGTCTCGATCCACAGCAAGCCTTGATTTCTTGGAATGATAGCAACCATTTCTGCAATTGGGTCGGTGTCCTGTGCCGACTGAAGGCTCCTCGTGTCACTTCTCTTAATCTTACTGATCAAGGTTTGGAAGGGCAAATCTCCCCTTCGCTCGGGAACCTTACATTCCTGAAACATTTGGTCCTATCAGGAAATGGATTCACTGGTTACATCCTCAGTCTCTTGGTGATTACTTGCATCACCTCGAATCACTCCAGTTGAGTAACAACAAGCTACATGGAATTATTCCTCATTTTGCAAATTTATCCAATCTCATGGTGCTACAGCTGGGTAAAAACCATTTAATTGGACAAATCCCTAAAGATTTGCCCTACCACCTTCAACACCTATCACTTCTTTATAACAATTTTACTGGAACTATCCCTTCTTCTCTTGCCAATATCACAATGCTAAGATTGCTTGATTGTACTTATAATAGCATTGAGGGAACCATCCCAAATGAATTAGGGAAGTTATCCATGATGCAGAGTTTTGCTATGGGTGGCAATAAGTTGGCAGGTACTTTTCCACATACCTTATTAAATATGTCTTCACTTACTCTCGCCTGTCCCTTGGTCTCAATGATCTAAGGGGGAGATACCATCCAATCTTGGCGTTTCTCTACCAAATCTCCAGCAACTCCTTTTAGGAAAAACTTCTTTCACGGACTTATTCCGTCTTCAATATTTTCTAATGCTTCTGGCTTACTCTATATCGACATGTCATGGAACAATTTCACTGGACTTGTACCGAGCTCCATTGGTAAACTTACCAAACTTGTGGCGTTGAATCTTGAATCCAATAAACTCAAAGTTGTCAACAAGAAAGATTGGGAGTTTGTGTACAACTTAGCCAACTGCACTGAGCTACAGAGTTTATCTATGGCTGCGAATGATCTGGAGGGCCATGTGCCGGACTCATTAGGTAACCTTTCGGTCTAGCTTCAAGAATTATACCTAGGAGTCAATCATTTATCAGGGGTGTTTCCTTCGGGCATATTAAACCTCCCCAACCTGATTGGATTAGGACTACATGACAATCGATTTACAGGTGGAGTTCCAGAATGGCTTGGGTCTCTGAAAGGTTTACAGATTATAGCTTTACATAACAACAACTTTTCAGGGTTTATTCCAGAATCTCTTTCTAACTTGTCCCAACTGGGCACTATTTCTTGATTCTAATCAATTTTATGGTCATTTACATGCAAGTTTGGGAAACCTTCGGATGCTCGATACATTGAGCATTTCCAATAATCTTATTAGCGGTGTGATACCAAAGGAGATTTTTGAAATTCCAACAATAAGACAAATTGGTTTATCTTCAAACAATCTAGAGGGGCGACTCCTAGAGAAGTTGGCAAAGCCAAACAACTTCAAAATTTTCTACTGTATTACAATAAACAGTCTGGAGATATCCCAAACACTATGGGTGATTGTGAAAGTTTAGAAAACGTAGAGTTGGATCACAATAGTTTCAGTGGAAGCATTCCTGTGTCCCTAGGCAACATAAGTGCTCTACAAGTTCTTAACCTGTCTCACAACAACTTGACCGGACCAATACCTATGTCTTTTTGGAAGCCTACAACATCTTGAGCAACTCAATTTGTCATACAACCACCTTATGGGTCAGGTCCCGACAAAAGGAATCTTCAGAAATGTAAGTGCCGTGAGGATTGAAGGAAATAAGGAGCTGTGTGGTGGGGCATTAGAGTTACACCTACTCGCATGTTCTGTCATGCCTCTAAAATCTAGCATGCACAAGAAGCATTATTTTGTAACAAAAGTGGTGATTCCATTAATAGCCTGCACTGTGACACTTGTTGTTGTCGTATCTGTAGTGCTGTTCTGGAGGGGAAAACAAAAGGCAAATATTTTATCTTCACCCTCATTCGATAGCAAATTCGCTAAAAGTTTCTTACACTGATCTTGCCAGAGCAACAGAGGAATTCTCAGAATCCAATTTGATTGGTAGAGGAAGATATTCTTCTGTATATCAAGGAAAGTTGTTTCAAGACAGAATCATGGTTGCTGTCAAAGTGTTTAGTCTAGAGACAAGTGGAGCACGAAAGATCTTCATTGCAGAATGTAATGCTCTAAGAAACTTGCGGCATCGGAATCTAGTCCCTATACTGACTGCATGCTCAAGTAGTGACCCAGAGGGAAATGATTTCAAAGCCTTAGTCTACAAGTTCATGCCACGAGGTGACTTGCATGCATTACTATACTCGACTCAAAAATGACGCAAACACTCCTAGCAGCATTACGCTTGCTCAAAGGTTATGCATTGTGGTGGATGTTGCAGATGCTTTAGAATACCTTCACCATAATAACCAAGGAACTATTGTTCATTGTGATCTGAAGCCCAGTAATATTCTTTTGAATGAGAACATGACAGCACATATTGGAGACTTCGGACTTACAAGGTTCAAATTTGATTCTGCTGCATCATATTTTGCAGATTCGATCTCAACTTCGTCAACGGCTATCAAGGGGACAATAGGATACATCGCTCCTGGTAACACCAATTTTCATAAGTTGTTTTTGTTTGTGTCATTGTGTCCTGTGTTATCTTTGGACTAAATAACTCTTCTGTGCAATCTACAGAGTGTGCAGCCGGTGGCGAAGTTTCAACTGCTGGAGATGTTTATAGTTTTGGAATAATTCTCCTAAAACTGTTTATAAGGAAGAGGCCAACAGATGACATGTTCAAGGATGGGCTGAATATTGTAAGATTTGTGGAGATGAACTTTCCTGACAGGGTATTACATATTGCAGACCCTGACCTACTGCTAGAAGATGAGCATGATGTCTCACAAGAAATTTCAGTAGCCATGAAGGAGAAAAGCTTGGAGTGTTTACTCACTGCTTCAGATTGGACTTTGCTGCGCCCAACACATCCCCAAATGAGCGCATGGACATGCAGGGAGTGGCTGCAAGGCTGCACGGAATAAAGGAGGCTTATCTAAGAGGAAACTGAGGTATCACTAGACAGTTCAGTATCAAGTTGATATCTGGTTGTAGTTTATATAGGTCTTATGAAAATAACCTTTTCGTGTGGTTGGTGTTGCAGAACTCCCTTCACTGCTGACTCCCGGTCCTCGTCGACAATGAACCCCTCCTTCAAGTGGCTCGCTTTGACTTGCAAGGAAACCTTTTCATACAATGTTTCTACCATATGCAGTTTCAGGTCATAGTTTCAGGCTACCAAATCAATAAACATGTTGCAGCTCTAAGATACTGATAACAATTTCATACAATGTTTCCGGTACTTAGTAATACTGATTTGCTGTGAACAAACCTGATGGATCTCGATGTCCACTAAACCCTGTACCCAGGCACTAACTGGCTGTTGGGTTCCTGCACATTTTGTCAAACACTTAGACGACGACAAGGAATCAACAGCTAGTGCCAGAACAACAAGAATGTTTTTCTACGAGCATATAAGGAGAATTAGGTAATTGCTTTCTAATAAGCATGGGGCTCCTCAGGCAGCGATGGCATATACAGAAGCAGATCGTCCATCTCACCGGTGGGCAGATCCACCGGCGTGTTGTGTGGCATCCGTCACACCGACACCCATGTCCCGTGCACGAATCAATTGAAAAGAAGACAAACTGAGCAGCCCAGTGCGCGGTATCGGAATCGGATTCATCGAGGAGGATCAAAACGCGGATGCAGAGGAAGGGGAAGAGCGGCCGGCCGCCGGCGCCTCACCGGAGCAGAGGGGTAATGCGTCATGTGCCGGACGGCGTGTGCTGCGTCTCTCTCAAGTGGGCCGAGAAATTCGAAGGGCATTAACAGCGTGGGCCGTCAGAGTTGGGCCTCATGAGTCGTGGATGGCTCCGTAATGAGCTTGTTTCAACAGAATCATCAGATACCCCTAAAAAAATCAGAATCATCAGATTAAAAAACAAAGAAAGAAAATTAGAATGGCCCAAAGGACAATTCTTAGTTTGAAATAAGTAAAATTTTATTAAATCTAATCAAATTTATAGAAAACAATCTCCGAATATCTTCTATAGAAAATGGTACTCTGCAATATATATTTTGTACCTTTAATAGTAGTGTTTTTTTTTTTTATAGATGTGCTCGAATATGAAAGAGAAAAAATCGTTAAAGGGCATTGAAAGTGAAGTCGCAATGACAGTGATAAAAGTTAAATTGGCAAGTGTACATTTTTTTTTTTTTTTTGACAAATTTCCTGAACCATTACATCCATTAAAGTATTCATTTACAATTGGAGAGGACAGACAAAATAAAAAATGATAACCAGTGCCCTAAGATCACGTGCGATGGGAAAGAACGCCCTTCGTGCCAAAGTTGTTGTCGTACATAATTTTTTATTTGAAAGTTTTCATGACCTCAGATTTTGACTTAGTTTATTCCAAAGTGTAGTACCTAGCGCAATCTACGACTTTGTACCAGACAAGTTTTTATTCGAAATCAGTAAGAGTTTCATATTTTTTTTAAAAGTTATTTTTATTTGAAATCGGTTAAATACGCCGTCTCGAATGAAGGCATGCCATAGAAAAGTTGTAGTTGTCGAAGGCATGCCATATCAAAGTTGTAGCGCTCGATGAGATGTTGAAATATGTAACTAAAACTTATTTTTTTCATTTGAGATCATTTAGATGTTGAAATATTTAATACTAAGTCCGTTTTTAATTATAGTTGCTTGACTTTTTCAACCATAAGTTTGACCACTGCCTTATTTAAAAAAATATGCAAAATATCACTTCTTTTATTGTGGCATGCTTTATTAACAAAAAGGTACTTAAGAATGACTTAAATTTAACTATGTTTGCAAAAAACAAAAAATAAGATGAGTGGTCAAACTTAGGGTTAAAAAAAATCAAACGAATTATAATTTAAAACGGGGAGTACAAGATTGCTAAAAAGTTAGTAGGAAAGGGTAACGTCATCCTATATCTTGCAAGCTAGCATGGAGTGTGATGAAAATGACATGTCGTAAAGGCAAGAGGTCATGAATTCAAATATCTCATATTCTAAGGAGGTATAAGTAATTCAAGTTTAACTAATTTGAGGTAAAATATTATCAATGTTTGTATATTTAAATAGATTTCTCTAAAACATGATGTGATTAACTTAATTATGTTTACAATATTATTATTATTAGTATTTTTTTTATACTAGCAAACATACCCATACGTTGCAACGGGAGGAAAAAAAAAAAAAAGAGATGTAGCACTACAAGTGATGCATTCAGTATTTACATTCAGCATTCTCTAATATTTTATTCAAGCCATCAACACCATGGATGGGCAGCTGGAGCCTATAGCTGTTTGCCATGTTTTTCGGTTCATTTTCTTACTATAGCTTCCAACACGCTTGAAGTCTTCAATATGTCTCGATATTCAGACATTCAAAAATGATGAGTTTTCCTTTTTTTTTTTTTTTTTGTCTGCATTTCATAGTTCCAGTAACGTTACGACATTCAATGTTGAGCATTCGTTGGCTAGCTTCGATCGGAACATTCAAAATCAGCATTCAGACATTCAGTATGCACTTGCCCGGGCCAGCAACATCTTCTTGGTAGGCAAGAACCGCCCAACCTCAACACTGTGTGGCCAGTGTCTGGCCGGTAGTAAGTTGATCGATGATCGATTGAGTGATGCAAAACATTCAGTATCTCAACAATGTTTTTCATTAGTTGAACATTCAGTAGTCATCGGCATCTTCTAGTATCTGGTGTTGCTGCTCGCCTGACAGTCTTGGACCTACAGCCGGTGCCCGCATGAACGGCACGGAATGCTTCTGCGAACACCGAGCGGGACGCAAGCGCACGAGCTCCAGCTCCCTGGAGGCCGCAGCAGCCGACCCTCATTCGTTGGCGTAGAGGCCCAGAGGGCTGCGAGGAGCCGGCAGGCCACGGCATGGACATGGACACGACCAGGTTGGGCTTGACGCAGGGGCCTCCTCGCCGGTGGAGATCGGAGGGGCAACATGGCCTCCATGAAATACCATCTCCAAGCGTGTCAGAGGATGGAGCCGTTGGAGCCCCATCCGCTCCCCCAGGCGCTCGTCCGCCCCCATCATCTCACCAACCAAATCCACCAAAATCTCCACTAAATCCTGCCAAAATCCTCCCTCCAACTACAGATCCGGCATCACCTCTCCATGATCTACCTTCTGGTGCGTCTTTTTTCCTCCGGGATTTGCTGCAGTGAGGGTCCTGTCTGTCCGTCGTGCTGGCCGGGCGGCTGCCCGCCGCGCCTGCTGCTGCGGTCGAGCATGCTGCTAGGGGCTGGACCGCAGCCCCGCAGCTGCTGCTGTCCCCGGCTGTGCTGCTCGGAGCCGCTGCCCGCCGAGCCTGCTACCGCCCGGCGGGGGATGTGGCTCCTGTGGCTGTTGTCGCTTCTTCGCCAAAAGGTTGCCCCGATGCTGCCCGCTGGCGCGCTGCTCCGGCAGCACCGCTGCTACCGCAGCTGCGGGTAGCCCCCGCTCCCGCCATGGCCGCCGCGGCGCCCCCGGTCTTCCCCCCGGGCGCCCGAGATGGTGGGGGTGCCGAGGTCCGAGCTCCCCAGCCGCCGACGACGGTTCACGCGCGCTGGCATCCTCTACAACCCAGCTGTTGGGGGACGCTGCCGCCCCCCCCAAATCGCGCCGTTGCCAACCGGGCCGGGGACCCGGCCTCGCCGGGCGAACCAGCCACCAGGCTCTCCCGGGTCGGAAGCTGGGACTGCGGTTCCCCAGCCATGCCGCCTTCCGGCTGTCGCCACGGTGGTGCCCGGGCGGTCGCCGAGGGGTCGCCGATTCCGGTGCGCCGACTTGGGGCCTCGGTGTCACGGATGGCTCGCTACTCGCGCCGGCGGTCCCGACGAGGACGATGTGGATGCGGTGATGCCTCCGACCCGATGTCGCCCTCGTCGCCTGGCTCCCCGCTCGGCCATCCGGGCCGTCCCACCCCGCCCCCCATGCCGTGCCCTTCCATCCCGGGAGTCGCCGGGGGCATCGCGGCATCGGCGGTGGGGCGGATGACGACGACGACGTCTCCGCCGACGACGAGTCACCCTCCACCGATGAGCCGCGTACCTTCCAGCTGCCCATCGAGCCTCTCAGAGGTGGCGCCCTGCCTACGGCTTGCGCGGGGCTCGCCGCCACGCCTCACGCCGCCACCCCGTTGGAAGGCGCCGACGCTTGTCGCCGCCGCCGCCGCCGTCATCCCCCAAAGGCTTCGGGCCGCTCGTGTGCCCGCATGCCGCGACTCGGTGAACAACCGTCCAGCCGGTGCCCGGTACCCACCGGTGCCGGGCGCTAGCGCCGACGCCAGATGGCTTCACGCTTTGTCCAACGTCGTCGCTGGACGTTACGTGCACCACCTCTCCCGCGCCGCCTGGCGGGCTCGTACCCACCTTCCCCGTCGGCCCCAGCTTCAATCGTTTACGGCCACCACCATCGCCGCCCGGTGCCGCCCCCGTCCGTACTTCTTTCGCCTTTGAACGAGGCATCGAGCCCGGATTGCGAACACCGCCGACACCGACACCGCCGCCAACCTCGCCCTTCAGCGAGCCATGTCTTTGCCCCTAGCGCCAGGGCGGCTCTTGGCGCCGACAATGGTAGCGGCCGTGGGGCTCTGCGCCGCCACACGCGCGCCCCGATCCGCTACAGACAGATTCTCCTCGTCCGCCCCTCTACTTCGACGACACGCAGCGCGGGTGGGGGCGCCCTCTCGCCGCTGGAGCTGCACACGCCGCTGGTGGGCGCTAGCTACGCCCGCCGGTCGTCGGGCGGCGGCGCCGACGTGTCGTCGCCGACAAGCTGCTTGTTGACCCGGGCCGGGTGCTTCGTCGGGCGGGATTGCGGACTGCTGTTTGGGTCGACCCGATGCTTGATGAGCTCGCGGGCATCCGTCGTCGCGCTCATCCACACCGGGAGGCGTCGGCTTTGGGACCTTCGGTGCAAAGGCGCCTGCGTGGGTGCCTCTCCACGCCTACCGCTCCGTGGCCGGTGGACGATCGGGGGGCCGACTTGGTTGAGGCCGAAGTTCGCCGTTCCACCGCCACCGTTGTGTTCGACGCTGCACTGCAACCCCACCCTTGCCGCCCGGGGTTCGGGGAGCACAGCTGAGCTCAAGGCCGCGATCCGAGGCCGGGGATGACCTCCAGTGCGGCCCGACGGTGGCACCGGCCGGGTGGCGACGAGGATGGGTGCATCGCGCACTCCTCGAGCCCGGTGCTCGTGCCGCCGGGTTGATGAGTTCATAGACGCTTTCAAGAGGCCGCCGGAGCCGCCCATACTCTCCACGCCGGTCTTGAGGAAAACGCGCCACGCCAAGACGCCTCCGTGCTAATGCCAAAACGCCAAAGCACGGCTCGCCGCAAAGAGGCGCCCGTGCTCCATAAGCCGGAGGATCGTGCATGGAGAGTTTTGCTCAAGAAGATGGGGATCGAGGTCGAGGCCGAGCGTGAGGATGCGGTCTCCTTTGCCGAAGCCGCAGGCTGCCCTCACCGGCCCCGACGCCGAGGTCAACATGGAGGCCATGCGTGTCTTCCTTCTTCGGGGAAGAAGCGGCGCATCGGTGCGACCGAGAGCGCTGCGGCGTCTAGTCGCGACATGGTTATCTTGTAATCAGCTTATGGGTTCCTTCCAAAGAGTTAGGTTTCTTGCTTTCTCGTTGTGTTGTTGTGCTTTATTTTGTTTTTGTGGGCCTCGATGTCCGCCGCATCCCGGCTTATTTTGTATTTGAATTTGGTTTTCCCCTCTTAATGAAAAACGGGTGAATGGCCCGATCGCGAAAAAACATGGCCTCCATGAGCTGCTACCGATGGGGATCGACGCCATCAACCAATGGGGCCTACCATGGGCGCAAATCAGGCCGTGAGCCACCGGGCTTGCCATGGGTGTGGGTCGGAGCATTGCCGCTGTGCATGTTGCCCCCGCCGTCGAGGGAGAGGAGCCGAGTTGCCGCGATCAGGATCGGCTGTGCCACAAATTAGCACCCGCGCCCGTCGCCAGTGGGTCGAGGAGCGGCCGCCGCCTGTGCCGCGGCTTGGAGGAGGGGGCGCGTGCGGTGTTCCGTGTGTCGGAATTGCGCTCGATTAGTTGGGGGCCGATGATGTATTGTCGTCGGGTGAGGGCGGTTAAGTCGTTGATCGAAGGGGAATTGTAAGACACATAAACCGGCCGACGAAAAAAGAAAAGGACAGTCAGTATTTGCCTCGACTCATCGAGGCGGGCATGGCGGCGTGCAAAAAGTGCACAGAAAAAGGTGGACAAAAAATTTCTCTCTTTATTAGTACTAGGAAATATGCCCGTGCGTTGCTACGGGTGCACCGTGAAAAATATTTTTTCCTTCCTCTGTCATCTCTTAACGGAAAAGATGAATTTTACTATCTATTGATTCTTTTCTTAAATATATGTTGTGTGTGAAAAAAAAAAAACGGAATGGAAAGATAAACGTAAATTAATACATTTGTATTGGATGTGCAAACTGCAAACATGTTTTGAAACCGAACTTTTTATACTTTGTTTGGACGTGTGCTATTATAGCTCAGTTGAGGATGATGATAAGTTCAGGTTAGGCATGGAATATATAGTTTACCAATTTCCTCACAAAAAAAAAAATAGTTTACCAATTATTACTTTTGTCTTTAGTTTTTTCTCTCATTAATAATATATTACATATGAATTTAATAGTACTTGTCATGACCTAAGAAATAGGGCCTGAAGGACAGACCCGCCAGTTCGAGGGGCACGGGCGCCGCCCCGGGCAGCGGCCGCCGCCTCCTCTCCCTACTTTCCGCGGATTCTTCGCAATTAATTCGAATAAAGGAGAAAATTATCTAGGATTATCTTAGGCTTTTTGTGTGCAAGGGAATATTCCATCTATAAGGAAGGCTCTTATTAGGAAAATAAATAGGATATGGTTGTAAAAGTTATTCCAATCTATAAGGAAACCTTAAGAGAGATTGCTTGAGATACAAGTCCCACTAGCCTGGCTATAAAAAAGTAAGGGGTCCGTAATCTTTTAGGGTAACAAATAAATAAAGAATTTTATCCCAATCTCTCCCTCGCTTCTCCCACGCACGCTTTGCCCCTGCCGCCGCCACCACCAAGACGCCGCCGCTATTATGCAAGGCGCCACCGCCGCCCGTTGCGCCGCCGCCGCCGAGGGCGCGGCCGAGCCGCCCCCGCCGCCTTCCCCCTCCAACGATCGCCTATCGGGTGTCAATTCGGCCCAATCCAGCCTGGAGTCCGACACCGGTATCCGAGACCACTATGATCCACCCACCACCATGGACGCCGGTAGACGAAGAAGCTCCTCAAGAACTTGGGGGACCAGGGCCGCGGGATTCACCACGGGATCGACACGCCGCCCGAGCAAGTTGCTATCCTATCGCAACGACCGGGCGCGATCAAGCGTCAAACACGGCTACAGAAGTCGATCAAAGCCATGAAGACGCTGTTGGAGACAACAGCCGCGACTTCATCAAGAAGAGGATTGATGGCAAGCGAGAATCAAGATGATCGTGTCACAAAGAAAATCTAGAGAACCCGATGAAGGGCTACACGGGGGTCGGCCGGACCGGCCAGGCGCATGCGCCGCCCCCCGTGGACACCTTTCCTGTCTCTCTCTCGCTTGCACAAGCTGGCCTTCCCGACATATGATGGCAACGAGGATCCTCTCCCATGGATCAACCACCGCGAGCAATTCTTCGTGAGGACAAGGTACGCCTGACCCGCGAGCAAGTTTGGTACGCCTCCTATCATCTCACAGGAGGAGCACAGCAAAGTGATACATGAGGCTATCCCAGAGAAACCGGTGGCGATTGGGCAAGCTTCGCCCGGACGTCAACGAACGCCGCCCCCAGATCGGCGGCGGAACCTCGTCATGAAGTTGGCATCGCGAGGAAGGCGGGCACCGCCGATGAGTACACTGGGAGCGGTTCCTAGCGCACGCGTGGCGTGTGCGAGCCACCCCTCGACGACAAAAACGGGTGAACATCTACACACTGCTTGGGCAAGCGCTCAAGACGGACGTCGAGATGCAAACCCCAAGGACATGGAGGCCGCTATGCCCCTCGCTGTGGCGCACGAGCGACGCCCCCCGACGATCCTCTACAACCCCGCAAGCCGGCCAAAGCGAGAAAGGCAAAGCGGCCGCACCTATGGGCCCATCACGCCCCTGCCGCGCCCACCCCGCCGGCGCAAAGACCAAAGATCGACTGCCGCCGTTCAAGCCGACAATCGAGGAGATGACGAACGACGCAAGGCCGGGCCTTCTCGCTTCAACTATGACGCCGCTTCACGCTACGTCACAAGTGCAAACACCTCTTCGACATCACGATCTTCAACGACTACACCGACGGACATGAGGGCGTTCCAGCGGGCGGACAAAGAGGAGCCACCGACCTCAAAGTCCTCTTCGGGGACCCCGACTCCCCGTGCGTGGTGCTCATTCTTTATACCTGCGTCGGCATCATCTCGAGCACGGGCGTCAACATCGCCGCCGACTTCGGGAGCAACGCACAACTACATCGACCCCCTGCGTGGTACTCGGCAGCCTCGGACTCGGCTAATGTGTGTGCTGATCACCACCGGCACCGCGCCACCGACATGCCGGGCTGCCACCTTTGACTTACCCCTACGCGCCGACGGCGCGGCCGACATCGACGCCTATGTCATGCATGTGGGCAACGACGCCGACGTCATCCTTGGCATGCCTTGGTCGGCAAGCTTGGGGCGTGGTGACATGGGACTTAAAACTGACTCACGAGCCGCAAGTACTACCGCGACGGCCGCCCCGACCACCTTCACGTCGGCGCCACCTCCTCGTGAGTGGGCGCCCGGCCCCGAGTTCTTTGAGGTCGCATCTTGCCGGTGTCCGGACACTCCCCTCTAGGGAAACGCCCAAGGCATGCAACTGCCTTGGACCTCTACGACACGTCCCACCGGAGTCTTCGTGACAGCCGGGAGGACCCGGCACTCATGTCGGATCGCCCTCGGCGTCACCACGGGCGACGCCGCCCAAAGATGGACGGTTGAGGACGGTCTCCTCCTCTTCGATGGTCGCTTTCTACCTCCCCGCTTCCTCTCCACCGCTGCCGGGCCTCTTTGGAGGCCTTGCTTCAAGGCGGAGTTCGCGATGAACTTCCCTCGCCTTGGCGCCTACACGATCGCACCGACGCCGGCTTCCCCGACCGCTATCTCCCAGGCGGCGTGGGCCGCGCGGCGCCACCACGTCGGCCCGGCCAGTGGTCGTCTTCCTCGACGGCATGGATCGCCTCTTCCTCACCGCCGACAACGTCCCACATAAGCTATGACACGTAGAGGGGCGCACACCAGCTTTCTCCCTCCCCCCGTTCGATGTCGGCTCCTTCATGTACGGGTGCGATGTTGAACTTGGTCGCTACTCCCCCTACTGCGCGACATCACCATCCGGGCGCCTCCTTCCGCTCTTCGTCAACGCTCCGTGTTGACGGTTCTTTAGTGTTACCACTAAAGGACCGATACACCTAAGTATGGCAATCTGTAAACGCGCAGTTTCGCACTACGGTCGGTGTAGCTTTTCACCACCGAGTATTCTGTGTATCGATTTCCACGAGGAACGTGAAGTGAACTAACAAAGAATCAAGACTCATCCTATGATGACACAAGGTGTGTATTTGGTAGTTGAGTTGAGAAGTTTTCTATAGCTATGATATCCGGATAGGCTAGGTAGCTAAACGTGGCTTTTATCGGCCCCTGACACTTGGAGGCGGTGGGTGATAACTGGTGAATAAAGTCACCACTACCAAACTACTATTTTACATGAGCCTTACCTTTTAAGAACTTGCCTAAACACGTGGTGATCTATACAGACCGTAAGGGTCGTCACTACCTTACCGGGCTATCACAATCCATCCGTGCAGCAAGCGGCATACACCGGTAAGGTATAGCCTAGACACCACGTCTCACGCTAACTCTTACTATTCTAACCCCGTACTTAGCTAGGCTAGAACACTTTACTAAAGCAAAGCAATGTACCAATGAAGAACGAGTGAATAGCTACTATACTAAACCGTATATGCAAAGTATAAAAGAACTCCCGATGTATTACTCACTAGAAGAAGTACACCAAGCAGAGGTACACCTCGGAGGAGATTCCCGATTGCACTGGCTTCCTCCGGAAGACTTCCCTCTCTCACTCTACTACTACACTAAAGGAGCAGGGGCTTCGCCTACTACATTGGAGTGGAGTTCTCCTTGTGGTCATGTCTTGGAAGTGAAGGGGTGGGGGGTATTTATAGCCCCAAGGTGGAGTAGGGGCTACTCCAGCCGCCACGCCATCGATCCGCGTGACCTCTATTGCCCTCCGTTGGATCAAAACCGCCATGCAACCGCCTTAAGATCAACGTGTGAGGTAATTTCAGCATGTGGACAATGTGATGGGCGTGGGAGGACATCCTTGGCCAAATGGGCCATGGTCGGCCGACCATGGTCCATGACCTCGTGGGCCACCCCTCGGTGCCGGGAACATTGGCCCCACCGTCGGGTTTAGGTCTTGAGTCCGAAACTTGCCATGACGTTCATTTTGTACCAACACGATCCATGGGACGTATTGACGGACCAATCAGGTGCCTTCTTGTTCCCCCACGGATTAGTGATGTGGCAGGTCGCATTGGAAGAGTTTGGGCCAAAGTATCATGGTCGGCCGATGCTTTGGTCCATTGGGCCTTGGCCTTCTCCAACTCTTCTAGAAGGTGTCCCCACATGTCGATGTCTCGGGATGAAATGGTCATGCATCGGCCGATGTAGGTCTTGTGGCCAAATGACTTCAAATTTTGTGTGGAAGCTTCATAGGACATGGAGATCATGATGGTGGTGTCAAATTGTCCAATGGCCATACTTGGGGTGTTGACCGGATGGTGACCAAATGTGTCATTTCAGCCCGAGTTCCACTAGTTTCACATCTCGTATACAAAGAATGACATCTACATGTGGAACTAGGTTATTTGCATAAGAAATCATTGTTTATATGTATGTTAGCTTCCAAAAGGAGTACTTTGTTGACGGTTTGACTATGTAAAAAGCAGGGGTATTTCTACCGTCAACAAGATCCCCCACACTTACATCTTTGCTTGTCCTCAAGCAAAGGAGGGAGGTTGAAGTAAACATGGACATAACACTTATGAGATATTGAACTACCATAAGATTATTTCTAAGCATTTTCTATGTGAGTGGGATATGTGGTTGTGTCTATCATAAATCCTTGAGAAGTTGGGAGATGGAATAGTTCAAAGCAAGTCATCTTCCCGCATTCACATCTTAGTTCTTGGAGTTTTTTTTTTTTTTTTTATAAAAGTTAAAAAAGAAAATCACATAGATCACTTATACTCCTCGATTGGGTACTCTCAAGTCACTCAATAGTGTATAGATCCTCACCACGGCATAACATGAAAGTGCCTTTTGTTTCATCCTACTACAAAGGTCTATGTGGAGCCGAGGTAGGGATAAACATGATTGCATACTTGCATTGCATATATTGTAAAGTCAAAACTAGGATCCTAAGAGAAAAGTATCATGCCCTTAGATCAAGAATGTGCATGTGTGTGGAAAATATGGATAACTTTGTTTTGCTCCTTCATTAGATGTGATCTCTCTCTACCTTATTATTATTATTGAGACATGGCTATCATAAATATACATACTTGGACCTTCATGTGTCCAACTTTTTTTTTTTGGAGAGGTGGGTTCTACTCACCCTCGGACTTGTGTCCATTATTTCCTCTCTCTTTTTTTTTATACTTTTGCATAGCTAATGTCTCTTTTCACCATCTATATATCTAGAGAGATCACAACTTAAAGCATAGAGCATTTTGATGGTGGAACTGGGAAAAAAGGGATGTAGTGCGTACTTCTAGTGTAGAAGTAGCATATAGATGTGGAGTGTACGTGATCTTGATCTTGGGAGCATGATATAATCCTCAACAAGGGTCACTAGATTTGCCAAAACTCAATACAACCGCAAGTAGCGTATATGGGGCGCCGAACATGTATGAGTAATGCATATGGCTTTGGTTGGTATTTTCATCATTGAGGAGTGTGTGACACTATGGTTTTATGTTTTTATCAAGACAAATCTCCAAGTACCTTGAGTAAAAAGAGGTTGATGCATAAGCTCGAACTATATCACAAGTCACAACATCTTAGTCAATATGACTTTTCCCTAATAATGTATTTTTCCCACAAACATAAGTTTGCACAAGAAATAAACTTTATGACAGATTTTATCTTCAAGATGTCATGAAAATGTTACTTCTTCAAAGTTTTATTTTCGTGTGCTTCTTCTAGTTTTATATTTATAAATTAAAAAAGGGATAAAACGAATAGATATAATCTAAAATGAATAGAAAAATGAGGGGATGAGAATTGCAAACCAGTGAGGAAGTGTCCTGATGTCGACAGGCCCAGCCTGGGTCCAAGGTGGCATCGGCCGATGCCACTTTTGGAGCTACCGACAAATCGCCACCGTGGGTGCTCTTCCTCTCATCCGATAGATCAATCTCAAGACCGGCGGTTTTCCAATTCTTGAAAATTGATTGGTCGGCCGACCAACCTTTTGTGGCCGCTCAGGCTCAAATTTTCACAGGTGTTCTTGATGCGAAGGTGATCAATGTGGTAGGGTCCAAACATTGTGATCCTTCCGTTAGGTGGTCGGCCGATGTGCCTCTTATGGCCATTCGGGCTCAAATTTTCACAAGGTGTTCTTGATGCGAAGGTGATCAACGTGGCGGGGTCCAAACGTTGATATCCTTCATGTTGGGTGGTTGGCCGATCACCCCCACACTGGCTTTTGCATGGCCTGAGACACATCGGAAAGAAAACATCAAGTGTGGTGTTCTCGCTAGTGGAAAACACTAGCGTAACTCAAATGTTCATTTTTTTTAGAGATTTCATACGATGGACGTAACTCGTGCACCTCCCTATGTGGAGACCGGGCTCAAGGCATGCCACATGTGTGTTTTGGCATCGTGGACCGCATTGGCCAACCTAAGGTCACGTCGACCGTCACATCCCCGATGCCTAGGTTGGTCTCTAGTAGGGGGTTATGGCTAGTGGAGTCACATCAATGACGCCCATGATCATGATGTCATTTTGATGTATGTTGGGCGCTATGGGTTTATGGATGGACCTTTGGGTTCCTTACCCGAGATCATTGATGGGCGCCAAATGTGGTGGTGGGTATGGTCGATGGTGAAGAGAGAAGTGAGGGTAGAAAGGCTTAAGGAGAGAGGTGTGCCAACGACTCCCGTTTGACTCCGAGCTCAGACGCTCCTCCATCAATGATAATGAGGCCTCTGAACATTAGGTGACCAATTTGGTGTGAAGGGCACAGGTTGGCTCATGCACCAAAACACGAAGTCGAACCAATGGTCTAGACGTGTTCTATAGTGTGTCTAGAACATACCTCACCTTCCCTCGAGCCAAAAGGCTCTAGTAGGGGGTCGGCCGATGTGCCAAGTTGTGTCCTGACCCATCCTAATGGTCTAAGCATGATCACTATGACTTCCTATACTCATCTCACTCGCCCCGAGCCAAATGACTAGAATGGATGAGTCGGCCGATGTGGGTTCGACCCAACGGTCCGAACCGTTTAGTGGGATGTCATCCTTGAACTCTCCCAAGAATGCCTCAAGTGTCCGTGAGCTCAGAAGGCTCACTTCCTAGGTCGGCCGACCCTCATATTTTTGGATTTGGGAAAACAGACTCCGTCACACTCATCTCTACGCTCTCCTCTACATATTCACCAAAGTTGGGCCCTATTGGCCACTTTTAGTGCATCGGCCGATGCACCTTTGATGGCCAAACATGCTCAAATTTTGCATGGTAGATTCTTCAACTATGTAGATCTAGAAGAGCTAGTCAAATTTCATATGCAAACCACAAAAAATAGGACATGTGGTTTCGCCTTTTAGTTAAATCATTATTGAAAGGGTACTTTGTCATGTCATCTTTTTGGCTATGCATATGAACAAGAAATTAATTTGCTAGCCACTTACCTCAAAGAAGTTGTCATCATACTTGTTGATGATGAGGATGGCCATCTTGATGTTCTAGCATCTTCAATGTCCTAATAGCTTGGGTCTTGGGTTGGATGTGAGGATCGTCTTGTCTTTGGAGTTGAACCCTTTAATCATCTTGCCATGGCGTGTCCATATTCTTTCCTAAAAGAGATTAGCGGACAACACATACCCAAAGGAAGCAAAGTTGGGGTAATGGTGTTATCTAGCTAAGGGTGATATTCCATGCTACAAATATAGGTTTTAGTATTTAGTAGAGATCAACTTTCCCTTGTTGGAGTATCAATCATTTATTGTTCACCAAACATTCTCAGAACTTACGCTAAGAACATGAATCAAATTTTTGCATCCTAATTCTATGCAAAACATCTTTTGGTTCAAATAATCAAACTTGACACCATGTCTTGTTTGATTAAGGAAGGGCATTTAACCTAAGCACCATGCTTAATTTAAATAACCTATGAGAGCCTTGTATACATTACTCTCAAACCAAACATGTTTAGAAATGAAAAAGGTCTAACAAGATTCATTTGCATAATTAAGATGAGACATTAATGGTGAACTAATGATACATTTTTTTTATGACTAAGCAAAGTGAGCAAGACATTATGCAAAAGCAAAGCGAAAACAACTAAACAACACATGAAGCATGTCATGAGTTTCTTTAGAGACTTCCATCCCCACACTTGGATTTTGTAGCGTTTGATGCAAAGCAATACCAAGTGTAGGTGATGGAGTCCTCCATCGAACATGCTTTGCCGGGTGTTTAGATTGATTTACCTTGTAGTTCTATCCTTCATTATTTTTGTGTAAACCCGAAAGGGTTAGTGACAAAAATACCCGAAGGAAACTTTCACAATTATGTCTCAAAGATTTCTTTACTGAGTCATTTGACAACTTTTATTAGTGTGATGAAATCTCGAGTTGTCTTTAGGAAGTGCTTGTTTTAAGACATAAGCTTGTCTTTGGGAAACCTCTAAAAATCTCATATTGGTGATAGCGTTTCCCCTCCAACACCAATCTTTACGTCACGCCAAACTACTATGAGATTTGGAATGCTTATGATAAACATAAGCATCTACAACCATGATTTCAAATATTTTATGGACAAGGAACAATAGTGGGTTGTAGCTCTTATGGTTGGTGGTGGTAAAGTGGAGGATATATTTGGAATATTTATCAAAGAAGCATGAATTTTGAAAGAAGGGTAGAAAATAGCTTCCATGATCATCCTTGATTTCTTTGTTTTCAAGCTCTAAAGTTGATGTCTCATGAATTTCCATAGGTAAACACTTTGGTTCTGTCATTCCATGCCTATGACATTCCATGGTCATCTCAATGTCCAAGACTTCTCTTGGATAGAGGGGTCTCGGATCGAGCTTTATAAGAGGATGAGCAATTTCTTCTTCATGACTATCTGAGTCCTCCTGTAGACTTGGATGAGTCACGGGGATAGAAGAGATTGACTTGAGCTCATCCTTTGCATTCCTAGAGTCATTGATCTGGCGATCATAAGACTCATAAGGGAAAGTACAATGGGGTGCTCGGGCGATAGATTGGTTTAGAATTGGGTCTTGAGAATATATCGATTGTGGGCATAGAAGGGAAGAGGCTAGATTCTTCTTGATGTTTTGATTCTCCTTCTATGGGCTCACTCGACATTTCTTCGCCAGACTTATGCCCCACTTGAGGTTTTGAGAGGTAAGATGATGATGATTTGGGATGCTTTTGACGAGATCCTTCATTTAGGGATTTATAATGGTGTCTCTTTGAAGGTCCCTTTTGGAAATGGTGATTCAAGGTGTTCCCATAATCAGCAAAATCAGGAAATAGATCCTCTTCGAATTTGTAAGGATGTTTCAAGGTTGAATTTCTTCTTCTTTCGCAATCCCCGAGGTATTTGTGGTTCGGGATTGATGGCGGGACTTTGGATAGGAATGGTGGTGTTTGTGCCATTGAGATCTCCTTTTGCTTGGGGATTGGGTTTTCCTCTAAAGCTTCATCGTAGATGTTAGTGTAAGGGGTGTTCTCAAAGATCCTAGAGAGAACTTTCTTCCCTTCACTAACAGGAGACGCAAGAAAGCTCCCCCGAAGCTATGTCAAGGTTTTGGGCTGATTCCTTGGTAAGGCCGCAATAGAAATGTTGCAATAATGCGGTTTAGAAATACCAAGGTCGGGGCCATATGATGTTGAATCGGTGATACGGGCCCGTGGCTATGCCCGGATATTCCTTTTCCTTCATTTAAAAGGATAGGACCTCTATTCAAGATGGACAACACGGGAGATAGGGAAGAAGGTAAGACAAAATTTGGTTTGAAGCTTTTCCCATTCTCCTCCTATCCTCTCTACATAGCGAGCATACCATTGTTTAGCTTTTCCCATTAAAGAGAACGGAAAGAGCTTCCAACGAAGGGTATCTCGTGTCATGCCCTCAATGTGAAGACATGAACACAATTGCTCAAACTCACGCAAATGAGCATAGGGGTTCTCATCTTTGTCCCCTGAGAAAGGTTTTTCTGAACCATGGCTATGAAGCCTTGGGCGAAGCTCATAGCTAGATGTATGGATGGGTTGTGATGATGGTGGAGGTTCCAAACAAGCCCTTTGGAGCGGCGAAATGGGATATGGGTGTTTGGTTCATTGTGGAAAAAGAAAAAAAAGAAAAGAAAGGTAAAAATAAAAGATAACTTCGGACGACCCAATTCAATGTTAAGACGGCTACCGTTCCCGACAACGGCGCCGGAGAAAAGCTTGTTGACAGTTCTTTAGTGTTACCACTAAAGGACCGATACACCTAAGTATGGCAACGGTAAACCGCAAGCGCCTACGGTTGTCGGTGTAGCTTTTCACCGGGAGTATTCCGTGTATCGATTTCCACGAGGAACGTGAAGTGAACTAACAAAGAATCAAGACTCGTCCTATGATGACACAAGGTGTGTATTTGGTAGTTGAGTTGAGAGGTTTTCTATAGCTATGATATCCGGATAGGCTAGGTAGCTAAACGTGGCTTTATCGACCCTCGGACACTTGGAGGCGTGGGGTGATAATCGGTGAATAAAGTCACCACTACCAAACTACTATTTTACTTGGAGCCTTACCTTTTAAGAACTTGCCTAAACACGTGGTGATCTATACGGAGACCGGAAGGGCTGTCACTACCTTCTTGGCTATCACAATCCATCCGTGCGAAAAGCGGCATACACCGGTAAGGTATAGCCTAGACACCACGCCTACGCTAACTCTTACTATTCTAACCACTGTACTTAGCTAGGCTAGAACACTCTACTAAAGCAAAGCAATGTACCAATGAAGAACGCAGTGAATAGCTACTATACTAAACCGGATATGCAAAGTATAAAAGAACTCGAGATGTATTACTCACTAGAAGAAGTACACCCTTGAGGTACACCTCGGAGGAGATTCCCCGACAGCACGGGGCTTCCTCCGTAAGACTTCCCTCTCTCACTCTACTACTACACTAAAGGAGCAGGGCTTAGCCTACTACATTGGAGTGGAGTTCTCCTTGTGGTCATGTCTTGGAAGTGAAGGGGTGGGGGGTATTTATAGCCCCAAGGTGGAGTAGGGGCTACTCCAGCCGCTACGCCATCGATCCGCGTGACCTCTATTGCCCTCCGTTGGATCAAACCGCCATGCAACCGCCTTTAAGATCAACGTGTGAGGTAATTTCAGCATGTGGACAATGTGATGGGCGTGGGAGGACGTCCTGGCCAAATGGGCCATGGTCGGCCGACCATGGTCCATGACCTCGTGGCCACCCCCTCGTGCCGGGAACATTGGCCTCACCGCTCGGTTTACGTGTCTTGAGTCCGAACTTGCCGTGACGTTCATTTTGTACCAACACGATCCATGGGACGTATTGACGGACCAATCGAGTGCCTTCTCTTCTTCCCCACGGATTAGTGATGTGACAGTCGCATTGGAAGAGTTTGGGCCAAAGTATCATGGTCGGCGATCTTTGGTCCATTGGGCCTTGGCCTTCTCAACTCTTCTAGAAGGTGTCCCCACATGTCGATGTCTCGGGATGAAATGGTCATGCATCGGCCGATGTAGGTCTTGTGGCCAAATGACTTCAAATTTTGTGTGGAAGCTTCATAGGACACGGAGATCATGATGGTGGTGTCAAATTGTCCAATGGCCATACTTGGGGTGTTGACGGATGGTGACCAAATGTGTCATTTCGACCAGAGTTCCACTAGTTTCACATCTGTATACAAAGAATGACATCTACATGTGGAACTAGGTTATTTGCATAAGAAATCATTGTTTATATGTATGTTAGCTTCCAAAAGGAGTACTTTGTTGACGGTTTGACTATGTAAAAACAGAGGGTATTTCTACCGTCAACACTCAGCCCAATGAGCGCTTCTTGTTCTGAAGAGCCCACCCCCGCGACATGGTGCATCGGCACCTTGAGGTGGGCGTTCAAGGGAGCTCACGCTGGCGGCCCGTCGACGGTGAGCATCACAAAGCGAGGGACGTGCTGTCCACCAAGACATCTACCACGGCTACATTGGGAACCTCCACTACCTCTTGGAGTTTGCTCCACAACAGTGCCGGAGAACATGATCCTCCTGAACCCGGTGCATGGCAAGGCGATATTACAGGTTGAGCTGATCATGCCAGTGCAACCGATCTCCATCCGGGTGTGACCGAATGGACTTTCATCCAGCGCGAGGGACGCGCCCGGTTGGAGAAAGGGGGAGATGTCATGACCCAAGAAATAGGGCCTGAATGACAGGCCCGCCAGGTCGAGGGCACCGGGCGCCGCCCCAGGGACAGCGCGCGCCGCCGCCTCCCTCTCCCTCCTTTCCTCGGATTCTTGACAATTAATTCGGGAATAAAGGAGGAAATTATCTAGGATTATCTTAGGCTTTTTTGTGTGCAAGGGAATATTCCATCTATAAGGAAGGCCCTTATTAGGAAAAAATAAATAGGATATGCTTATAAAAGGTATTCCAATCTATAAGGAAACCTTTAGGGCCTGTTTGGATCTTGGAATTTAATTCATTGTGATATATGCTTAATTTAATGGAATGGAGTTGGAGAGTGGAAAGTGCAAGTGCAAACGAAGCTCCAACCAAAAAGGGTGTTTCGCGGTCAGTCAATGGAATTCAATTCTGCAGTTGGGAAGGTGTCATTTGTTCGGTCAAGAACCATGGTCGTATCACTTCTCTTAATCTCACAAATCAAGGTCTACTAGGCCAGATCTCTCCCTCACTTGGAAACCTAACATTCCTGAAAATCCTAGTCCTGTCAGCTAATTCATTCAGTGGTGGGATCCCTACCTACGTCCCTTGGCCGCCTGCATCGTCTTCAAATCCTTAGTCTGAGTAATAACACGCTACAAGGACAAATACCTGAACTTGCAAACTGCTCAAATCTCACGGAGCTATACCTGGGATGGAACCAATTAACTGGACAGATTCCTGTAAATTTTCCTAATCGGCTTCAAGTGCTTGCACTTCAGGCAAATAACCTTACTGGAACCATCGCATCTTCTCTGGCCAATATTACAAAGCTACAGCGATGAGCATCCCAAATGAGGTGGCAAATTTGCTACAATTGCAGGTTCTTTTCGTGGGTCAGGTCAGTTTCCACAGGCCATCCTGAATCTTGCTAATCTAGTTTTACTTTCCATTTCTTCCAGCAATTTTTCTGGAGTTATTCCATCCAGTATCGGCACCTCTCTACCTAATCTTTAGTTGTTCGAGATAGGTGTCAACTACTTTCATGGGCATATCCCATCTTCATTAACGAACGCTTCTGAACTAAACGATATTGATATGTCAAGGAATAGATTCACCGGGGTGGTGCCTAGCTCCATTGGCAGACTATCTCAACTATCTTGGCTAAACCTTGAGTTCAATGAACTCCAAGCAAGCAACAAGGAAGACTGGAAGTTTATGGACAGCTTAGCCAATTGCAGCGAGCTAAGAATATTTTCAGTACAAAGTAATCGCTTAGTAGGTCAAGTACCGAATTCTGTAGGTAACCTTTCCGTCCAGCTCGAGGATCTATACATGGGAATAAATCAATTGTCTGGAGATTTTCCTCCAGGTATAGCGAACCTTCACAACCTAATCGCTTTATCGCTGCTTGGGAATAATTTTATGAGTGGACTTCCAGAATGGCTTGGGGTTCTCAACAGGCTGCAAAGGTTATTGTTAGTCAGCAATTTCTTTACAGGGTTCATTCCATCATCCTTTTCAAACCTATCTCAACTGGTAGAACTCTATCTAGATTGGAACCAGTTAAATGGACATATACCCCCAAGTCTGGGAAAGCTCCAAATGCTTGAGGTGTTGAGCATTTCTTCCAACAATCTTCACGGCAGTATACCAAAAGAAATACTTGCAATTCCAACAATAGCCAAAATTAGCTTATCCTTCAACAAACTACATGGACCACTACATGCTGATATTGGCAATGCCAAACAGCTCATATATTTACAAATCTCATCAAATAATCTGTCCAGAGAACTTCCTATCTCTTTGGGTAATTGTGAGAGTTTGGAACACATTGATCTGAGCCAAAATTCATTCAGCGGAAGCATCCCTGCTTCGTTTGGCAACATAAGTAGCATAAAAATGCTCAACTTGTCTCACAACAACTTAAATGGGTCCATACCAGCATCGCTTGGGAACCTACAAATTCTTGAAGACCTAGATTTGTCATTCAACAACCTTAGAGGTGAGGTCCCAACTAAAGGGATATTCAAGAATGCATCAGCAGTGCTGATTGATAGCAATCAGGGGCTTTGTGGTGGGCCACTGGAGTTACACCTGCTTGCATGTCCTATCATGCATTCGGATACATCTAAGCACAAGCTATCAGTTTTACTGAAAGTAGTCATCCCATTAGTCATAGTGCTGTTGCTTGTAGTGGTCATTTCCATTTTCTTGTTCCAAAGACGAAAACAGAAGAAAAAAGCTATTTCTTTACCCTCATTTGGGAGAGAGTTCCCCAAAATTTCGTATGGTGACCTTGCCAGGGCAACAGATGGCTTCCACGACATCTTATCTAATTGGTCAGGGAAGATATGGTTCTGTTTATCAAGGAAAATTGTTTCAAGACGAAAAAAATTGGTTGCCATCAAAGTTTTCAAATTAGGCACAAGAGGAGCAAAACAAAGTTTCATCGCAGAATGTAATGCTTTGAGAAATGTGCGTCATCGCAATCTAGTTCATATCCTAACTGCATGCTCAAGCATTGATTCTAATGGAAATGATTTCAAAGCCTTAGTATACGAGTTCATGCCACGAGGAGACCTACATAATTTATTGTACTCGGTTCAAGACAGTGAAGGACCTTCATATTTTATTCCACTAGCTCAAAGGTTGAGCATTCTGGTGGATGTATCAGAAGCTTTGGCATATCTGCACCACAACCACCAAGGAACAATCATACATTGTGATCTGAAACCTAGCAACATTCTTCTGGATGATAGCATGGTAGCTCATGTTGGAGACTTTGGGCTAGCAAGGTTCAAGTTTTGACACAGCAGCATCGACTTTTGTTGACTCAAGTTCCACTTCCTCAATTGCACTTAGGGGAACCATTGGATACATTGCTCCAGGTATTGTCCCTTTTCACATTGTGTTCTCTAACTAAATAATGATAATTCCACACTTTCTGTATTTTAATTTAATTCATCTAAACCTTTCTGTATTTATATGTAGAATGTGCTGTGGATGGTCAACTTTCGACTGCCACAGATGTATACAGCTTCGGGGTTTTTTTTTTTTTTTTGACCAACACTTCAGGGTTATTCTCCTTGAGATATTCATCAGAAGGAGCCCAACAGATGACATGTTCAAAGATGAAGGAGCCCAACAGATGACATGTTCAAAGATGGAATGAGCATTGCAAAGTTAGCAGAAATCAACTTACTTAATAATGTGTTGCAGATTGTTGACCCACAGCTGCTGCAAGAGCTGGACCACAGCAAGGTGGATAGTGGAACACAAATTATGCAGTCTGTGCTGAGCATTGGACTCTGTTGCACAAAGACATCTCCCAATGAGCGCATCAGCATGCAGGAGGTGGCTGCCAAACTGCATGGGATCCAGGAAGCATACCTTAGAGGATACTGAAGCAACAGTTACTATTTAGATTGAAGGGTTCATTTATTATCCACCACGTTTTTGTTAAGCGTGTTTCTTTTTCAAGAATATCCATGAGATCCCACTACCTTTGTATAAAGAAGAAAAGGGGAAGTCAAGATCTTGCTAACTAGGCAGGCAATTGAACCAACAGCCACAGTATTCAGTATGTGTGCTTCTTATTCGATTGCTGTCGTTCAGTAGTGTTTCTATTCTCTACTGCGTGATAAATTTGAATGTAAAACATGTCACGTATGCCACTTGAGCACCGACTGTCTCAGGGTTGGTATTACTCATGGCTAGAAGTCAGAGACACTACTGAACAAGCCATCACTGCTGGTTCCAAAACCCCTCCCACTCCCGGTTTTGGAATCAGCAGTGGACAAATGGCAGCTATAGCTGCTGGTATCACTGCCAGTTCCAAAACCTGCATTGAAAATTGGCAGCGACACTGCTATCCAGTTTTCACAAGGGTTTTCAACTTCACCCGGCAGTGTTAATGACATATCACTGAGGTTGCAGTTGCTAACCGGCAATGATTCATATTACAAGAACAAAAAAAAAAAAAATCTATATGAATGCAGTAGCATCACATACACACATATCTTCCCGAATAGAAGACAGAAGAATGTTAGCTGCTAACTAGGAATGTTCTTTATTTAGATTACTGCACATCAGGCATTCAGTTCCCTTTGTGTCCTCATGTAATGAGTTTCTTATCAAGCTAAACAGACTCTGCCAGTAAGAAGAAAAACTATCTGTGCGCATAAAAAACAGTGATTGCAAAAAGACAAATGAATTTAGCAAACAGGGGATAAACAATTGACCTAGAGTCAAGATGTACTTATTGAGCCATTGACATGCTAACGAACAAGTGCATGCTAAAAGGTCAACAACATGAATGTGATTGCTACTGAACTTACAATGTTTAGAAGGGGAACTCACTTAACAAGCACAATATAGAAATTTAGGATTGAATGGGATTGCTACTGAACTAACTCACGGTAATTTGGGCATATTTAACCTAATAAAAGCTATTAAATGAAATCACTTTATTACTAAAGCTATGTAGACTCATGCAAAAGACTGATTAGTGCAGGTACAGAACTAACTAGATGAAGGACGACAATTCAGAGGCGAAGCCAAAAAAGTACTGACTTGTGAACCAATTCATTGACCGTTCCCTGTAAAAGAGCGCCTTCCCCATAAACTTGGCCTGTGGGATGGAGCAGATCCTGACAGACTCGATCTTGCCGAACACCGTGAACACAGCTTCTTGTGTGGCTAATACCAAAAAAAAAAAAAAAAAAAAAAAAAATGAAAAAAATCCATCAGTTGCCACTTTGCAGTTTCAGGCTACGGGCTACTAAATCAATTAATAAACATGCATTGTAGCCCTAAGATACCAATATGCATTTGATACGAAGTTTGCGTAGTCAGTAATACAGATTTGATGTGAAATGTGAACACACCTAATGGATCTCCATGTACTGAATCCCTGTGCGCAGGCACTAAAACTGTCTGCTGTGCTCCTGCGCATTTCATCAAACACTTAGACTACAGGGCAGGGAAGAATAGACAGCTAGAGTGAAAACTGAAAACATCAAGAAGTTTCAACTATACGAGCATAAATATAAAGGAGAATTTGCTACTGGCAGCGATGGGGCTCCCGCTCCTCTTGGTCCTCCTCAGGCAGCGATGGCATATACAGCTGATCGTCCATCTCTGGTTGACGTCGAGTAGAGGCCCCGAGCCGTAGCGTGTCACCGGTTGTGAGATCCACCGGCGTGTTGGGTAGGATCCATCCCCTCGACACCCATGTCCCGTGCATTGCATCAAATGAACGAGCACGTATGAGTTGAGACGAAGACAAAGACCAGCCCAGTGCGCGGAATGGGATTCATCCGACCACGCGCGGGGATCACGAGCTCAACACGCGGATGCAGGGGAAAGGAAACAGAGCGGCCGGCGTCTCACCGGAGCAGAGTAGCCGGTGATGGTGATGAGCACGTCGGCACCGTAGCTCGACGTGGAAGCGGCTGACGCTGGGTTGCAGGAGCTGCAGCCGGCCGGCGGATTTGGATTTTGGAAGCTTCAGGTCCGCGGTCGCGTCGCAGCGGCTCTAGAATTGGGAGGTTGGGGCGGCGTGCGTGTCTCTCTCGAGTGGGCCGAGAAATTCGAAGGGCATCAACAGCGTGGGCCGTTAGTGTTGGGCCTCATGCGCCATGGAACGCCCCCCGCAAGCTGGCTGGGCTGGGCTGGCTCTGGTGACGAGCGCCTTCCATCGTCATCAGAAGAGCTCAAGAAAGAAAATCAGATTGCCGGACCGCGTCACACATGTTATGAAACATGTCGTCAGCGGTTAGACCTTCCCTCTCCGTCTCTCATGATCACACAGTAGATAAAAGAAGTAAAAATAGACACAAGATAGGGAGACTATTAACTTTATTCATCCGAATATTGGTTATTACAACATAGAGCTCCCCTCTTAAGTTGCTCGCCCTAGACCAATCTATTGCTTATGCATACGATGCATTGAAAGCAAATCACTACTTAAAGTAGTCATGGCATGAAAAGGGCGAAGAATTTTGGGCAGAGGCATAAGAAAATATGGGTAATATTTTAATAGGCATAGCCTTCCTAAATCAATCTTTAAGTGCAAGTATCGGGACTTGAAGTTCTGCTCGCGTCTCTTTTGGCCGAAGTTAACTTTCTCTATTGCACTAATTGCAAGTAAGCTCGTAGCTTTGTATTTTGTTGTTATCTATTATGTTAGACTGAATACTAATTTTTCACATTACACACGCATGTGTATCTCATTGAGTTGCAACTATCTTCACTCTTGCATGAATATTAGCATAGCGGCTATAGTTGTAGCTAGTAGCTATATCTTTATACTTCCCTCATAATCAAAATGGCTAGCTAGCATACTACGACCCTTGGTCATATATTCTTCAGAATATTCTATTCTTCATTAATAGATATTGATCTTCATAATCTATGCATAAACTTCAGTGTTTTAGCAAATATGATCTACTCGATCTTTGTAATTCTAGTGGTTTACCTTAAAAGGCAGATTCAATAAAATATGCTCCCTCATAAAGCCAAACTTTAAACTTCATTGTTCAAACCACACTTTTTCATAAACGTGTGTAAATAAAAGTTGGCTCATAATTCTTTCATGAATTATAATGGGAGCAATATGCTTCATGCATAATGACCACCAATTAGTTGTGCAAAACAAATAAATATTATCCTTCGAGAGAAATAAATCCTTTTAGAGGATTATGGGGGTAAATAAATTAATATTTAATATCTTCTAGATAGTGTACCAAACTTATACTAGAGTTTAGATACTTATAATTAATCCTTAATGGATTTTCAAATTGTATTCTATAAATCTTCGAGATTTTGATTGTACAAATTCAGTCTTGCATTTGGCATTTAGGGGATAATTCAATTGCCAGAACCACCATTATTCTTATACCTTCTATGGTATATAGAGGATATCAACACTACATTGCTAGCTTTTCATACACTTTCTAAGTGTTTTAGATGACACCTTCACGGTGTTTAAGATCCCTCATTTTATTTCTCTCTGGGTCTATATTCACTTCAGGGATGAATGATGCTTATTCAAGAATTGACTGGTAAATCCTTCATGGATTAATTCATTCAAGGATGTACTTTCATTCTTAGTAAATTATTAATCTCTTCTATGAGATATATTCTCTACTGCACGAGAGATGAGTCATATACACAATGACATTGAGTTATTCACTATAAACTCATTCAATGATTGTAATCCTTCGTGACATGCTCTTCTTGAGACTTGAATATTCATTCAGAAATATATATACCTTAGACTTTAATACTTAGTATGAGATTTCTACAAGTTGCGATTTACATTCTTCGGGAATTATATGGATTTTCATAATCCACTAATTAACTGCATATTCAATATTCATTCGTTTCATTTGCCGGATATATAGCAGAACATTAATTTCTTCTTAATAGGAGATTCAACCTCAATTGCATTCTTCATTGACCCGATATAATCGCTAAGACGATTTTTGCCATGGACTTTGTTTCCGGATCCGGGTTCTCATAAGAGAAACATTTGCAATTAAAGAGGTAGTTTGTCGACAATTATTTTCTTTCTCCCAATACTCTCACAATTTGAGAATATTCTATCTCTGTCATTTCCCGGACAAGAGATGGTATATTGTTCTGCATACCCAACACTAGTGAGGTGCGCGCTTATTATGTTGGATGTCATCTTCATGATGATCCTCTTCATGAGGTGTTTAACCTTCTTCATGAGGCGTTCTCTTCACGAGAATGGAGGAGTTTTATATTTTTCTAATTAACAAGTATACAATAAACTAGAACCCACAAAGGCCCCCGTAGATTTAGCTTGATAGTATATAACATTTAGTTTACTACGAGTAAACACAACTTCTAGTTTATAACTTCAAGTTACTCCTCTCATTTCAAAAATATCCGGCATATGCTGCTTCAGTTTCACAAGAGCATTAGTCAAATTATTGTTTGACTTAGTGCGTGATACTATTCCTGCTTCAAGCTTCAAGAAATATTTTCTTTTAAGATCATTTTCCTTCTGTGGAAATAACATTTGTCATTTAAAATAGGCTTTCTCACACAAGGTTCTTAATGAGACAATATGTGCAATACAATTAACGAATGCGATGTACTCTTTTCTCCAAGAACCGTTTTTTTTTTTTCCTTTGGGTTTTCGGAGTTTTTAATGAGGCATATGCATATCGTGGTAATCGCCCAAGGGGGAGTGTTGTAAACACACGGACTCTGTCCTAGAAGGAAAGGAGAAGGATGAATCCTAATCCTAGTCCATTTGTATGTGGGCTCTTACCGAAACTCGAGGTCTTGGCAGGACTATATATACGCGGGAGCTCTATGTTGTAATAACCAATATTCAGATGAATAAAGAATAGTCTCCCTATCTTGTGTCTACTTGTTTTACTTCTTTCATCTATTAAGCGTGATCATGAGAGACGGAGAGGGAAGGTCCTAACCGCTGACGACATGTTTCATAACAACACACTCTGCTAGTCACCCCTATTGGATAAGAATCTATACAGGATTTATTAGTAGTAAACTACCTGTGCTATCCAGAGTCCACATTACAGAGTCACTAGAAATGAGAGATCATCATCAGCTACTTGACATAACAGAAAAAATAATCAGTATACATGCATCTGTTAGAAGTATTCGCCTTGTTAATCTTGGCTTATCGGCCAGCCAGTATTTTCCTCACAAAGACGGCCCGGCAAGTCAGCAGTATTTCTCTCACAGCATCGCACCTGCCACAGCCCAGCCAGCCAAAACGAACAGGGCGATTATTGAGAGATGATAACCTGCAATTGGAAGTCGACACTTTGTCCATCCGTGTTTCGCTTCACCAGCACCCCGTAAAGTGATTATAGTGCTATGAATTATACTCCTTCCGTTTCAAATTGTATATCACTTTTTAGCTTTTCTAGATATATTAATTTTGTTATGCACTAGTTATACATTATGTCCAAATACATAGTAAAAGTAATGTATTTAGAAAAGCTAAAGTGAACTACAATTTTGAACTGAGGAAGTACATGATACGATAGCATCAGTTATATGCATGGGTTAACATATATAAAATAGATTATAATTACATTTTTATCTTTATCTCCATGTATATATTGAACAATTATTATTATATGAAGTTTCCCATCTTTTTTTGTCCTTCATGATATGGATTCAACCAACTAGCCAAACTGGCCATGACGAAGCTTACTGCAACGGGACAGTTCGTTTTTGTGCTCATGGCGTGCTGTACACCAGTTGTTATCTGTTCTTCCAGTGCAAACCACAAAGATATGCTCTCTACTGGATTTTAAGAAGGGAATAGGCTTTGATCCGCAACAAGCTCTGAGCTCCTGGCATGCCAGCACTCGTTTCTGCAGTTGGGAAGGTGTCATTTGTTCGGTCAAGAACCATGGTCGTATCACTTCTCTTAATCTCACAAATCAAGGTCTACTAGGCCAGATCTCTCCCTCACTTGGAAACCTAACATTCCTGAAAATCCTAGTCCTGTCAGCTAATTCATTCAGTGGTGGGATCCCTACCTACGTCCCTTGGCCGCCTGCATCGTCTTCAAATCCTTAGTCTGAGTAATAACACGCTACAAGGACAAATACCTGCACTTGCAAACTGCTCAAATCTCACGGAGCTATACCTGGGATGGAACCAATTAACTGGACAGATTCCTGTAAATTTTCCTAATCGGCTTCAAGTGCTTGCACTTCAGGCAAATAACCTTACTGGAACCATCGCATCTTCTCTGGCCAATATTACAAAGCTACAGCGATGAGCATCCCAAATGAGGTGGCAAATTTGCTACAATTGCAGGTTCTTTTCGTGGGTCAGGTCAGTTTCCACAGGCCATCCTGAATCTTGCTAATCTAGTTTTACTTTCCATTTCTTCCAGCAATTTTTCTGGAGTTATTCCATCCAGTATCGGCACCTCTCTACCTAATCTTCAGTTGTTCGAGATAGGTGTCAACTACTTTCATGGGCATATCCCATCTTCATTAACGAACGCTTCTGAACTAAACGATATTGATATGTCAAGGAATAGATTCACCGGGGTGGTGCCTAGCTCCATTGGCAGACTATCTCAACTATCTTGGCTAAACCTTGAGTTCAATGAACTCCAAGCAAGCAACAAGGAAGACTGGAAGTTTATGGACAGCTTAGCCAATTGCAGTGAGCTAAGAATATTTTCAGTACAAAGTAATCGCTTAGTAGGTCAAGTACCGAATTCTGTAGGTAACCTTTCCGTTCAACTCCAGGATCTATACATGGGGAGTAAATGAATTGTCTGGGGATTTTCCTCATGGTATAGCAAACCTTCACAACCTAATCGCTTGATGGATCTCTAAACGTATTGCAGGTGGGGAGAAAACACCACGCGTCGCCTCCCGCTCGGGCGGCTCGGGTGGCCGCTGCCGCCGCGACTCCGTCCCTCCCTTCACCTTGCCGCTGCCGGAGGGAGCGCCGAGAGACCCCGCTGTGGCTCCCTATGATGGCGGCGGCGAGGCTCCTTCGCCCGTTAGGTCTCGGGCACCCTCGTCGCGGAAGGTGTCTTGGCGACCGGGCAGCAAAACGGCTGAAGGCGCGGGTGTCGCAGCGGCTCCATCAGCCGCTTCCGTCACCTCACCTCCTCCACCCTCTTCTCGTTGTTGTGCGGTGGTGGTCAGCCGTCCCCTCGGCGCTGGCGGTGACTGTTTTTCGCCGTCGTCCGCCCCCTCTCCGGCAGCCCCTCGACCCTTCTCCGGCGTCCTTTGGCGGCCGGCTCCGATGGTTTGGTATGCCAGCGGGCGGATCTGCCACCATGGCTGGATCTGTCGTCCCCTCACGGGATGGCGCGTTCCCTTGCCCCCTCTTCCTCCCCGTCGATATTGGCATCCTAGCGCGGCCGGTGGCTGGATGTCTCGCCCCCACCGGATCGGATCCTCTTCACCCCTTGAGCCGGGCGCTACTTGGGACGCTCTTGGTCGCTCTCCCGCATGATATCCCCGCGGCCGTGCTCCCGGGTTTGGAAGCCCTACACAGGTGTCTGCTGGCTTGTCACCCATCACCGGACTTGTTTTGGTGGTGCCGCTTTGTTGGTTAGGTGTTCCTCGTGTGCGTTTGCAGGGACCCTGTGTGCCCGGTTTGGCCGCGGGCATGCTGGCGGTGGGGCTGCGTGCTTATGGGTGTCTCCTTCAGTTCTGTCTTGGTCCATCGTCCCCATGCGGCGATGGCTGGATATCGTGGGCGAGTCCGAGCGGATCCTTGACGTGTGGCGGCGGCCGACGCTATCGGTGCTCGCCCCCCGTCGTCGTGGGCGAGTCGGAGCGGCTCCACCACTTGTGGTGGTGGCGGCTCCGTGTTCGCGGCGCCTCCCATCGTCGCGGCGAGTCCGGCGCCTCCACGACTTGTGGTGGCAGCCGACGCTATCGGTGCGTGCCTCCTGTCGTCGCGAGCGAGTCCGAGCGGCACCATGATGTGTGTGGGCGACCGGCGCTGTCAGTCGCGCCTCCCATCATCGCGGGTGAGGTCGATCGGCTCCGCGATGTGGGGGGCGGTCGGCGCTGTTAGTGCGTGCCTCTTGTTGTCGCTGGTGATCTGAGCAGCTCCACAACATGTAGCAGATCCAGTGGAGTATTTGTCGGTCCAACGGGGCGAGGCACAGTGGTGCTCTCAAGGCGTGGCGAGCGGCGACGGGGCCGTGTTCG
This sequence comes from Hyparrhenia diplandra, assembly GCA_015847255.1. Taxonomy (NCBI): domain Eukaryota; kingdom Viridiplantae; phylum Streptophyta; class Magnoliopsida; order Poales; family Poaceae; genus Hyparrhenia; species Hyparrhenia diplandra. Next base: position 35,737 of record JADLZK010005034.1, on the reverse strand, counting down.
TGCGTGCCCTCCCCTCGCCTCTTCGGGGAGGGCAGAGACTCATTTAGCATTGTGGTGTGGTGGCGGTGTCGGAGTCGGGGCGAGGGTTACGGGTGGCTTCAGCTCTTGGCTGGTCAGCGACGATGAATTTCCTTCTTGAAGGCATTGCTGAAGAATATCTCATTGCCCCCTCCTCGGCCGGCCAAATCACTATAGTTCTTGGCACGTGAGTCTGGCGAAAGCCTTGGTAAGCTGCTACTAGCAGATGTGATCATTATGTCCTGGCATCATTCACCTCCTTGGAGGCATCATCGAAGTGCTCCTGTACCATGCCACTGTAGTTGTTTCTTTCTCCTTGTTTTGGTGTATTTGTGGTTAGCCATCTCTCACTCCAATGCTAGGGAGTTTTTTTTTTTTTGCTTTGTTGTTTATTTGTGGATAGGCCGCAACCTCGCCCATGCTGATGTCGTTGTATGTATGGTTTTAGTCCAGTTTTCCAAAATTAACGGGCGACGCAGGGGTTTGGCCTCGCGACTATGCAACGGGTGGATGATAACCTGGACGACAAACAGGTGGGCATTGTTCTAATTTGAGATCCCTTCAAAAGGCCTCTTCTTGTTCCTGGTAGCAGCATAGATGTTCTTATTATTCTCTGACAATCACTCACAAATGCATGGAAAGTTTCCCTGAATGAGGTTCCAATTGTCTTCTGCATCTTTGCACTGAGCCCTCTCTTGAAGCTAGCCAACTTCTTGGCCTCAGTGTCTACATACTCTGGGGTATGGCGGGACAGATTGTTGAAATCCTGAAGATATTCATTTATGATCTTGTTGCCCTGTGTATGCTTCATGAATTCTACCACCTTCATGGTGATCACACCGGGAGGAATGTAGGCCTCATGGAAAGCTCTCGTGAACCTAGCCCAAGTAATGGGGGTATTAGCCGGGTAGGGAGCACAGTTATGAGTCCTCCATATCCCTGTCGGTCCTCCAGTAGGTGAGCTGCATACTCGGTCTTGAATTCCTCAGTCGGATGAAGGAAGCGAAACTTGTTGTCCATGGAATTAATCCATTCATCAGTCTCTAAAGGTTCTTTAGCTTCACTAAAGCTAGGTGGTTTAGTATCCATGAAGTCCTTAAAAGTGTTGTACCGGTTGACCTCATGCTCATGGCGACCTCTACCACCCTGCTCAGTGTTGCGCAACTCTCCCAGAATCTGGTTGAAGAACTGTTCCTGGTCAATAGGAGGTGGTGGTGGTGGTTGCTTTTCCTCCAGCACTTGAACATGTCTGAGTCACTGCACTATCCGAACCAATGATAATTATTAAAAGATGTTTCCACAGCGTACATGCATCGAATTTAAAGTTATGTGGAATTTATTGAGAATAAATTCATCCAACAAATACAAGTAAAAATAATTCCAATAACATAATCACCATCATGTGCCAATAAATCACAATTGTGCACATCGCATCTATAAACATAAGCCATCCATTAATAACTCATCAAAGGTCTCGAATGAAGTACAACAAAGTCTGATAATACTTTAATGTCTTACATGCCAATAGTCTCATACTAAGGATAGAATTGCTAAGGATAATGATAGCTGACAACTGATAAGGTCTTACAGCCTATGATAGAACATAACAGCTAACAACTAGCGTACTCTAAGGAGACGAGTTATGACTATATTTGGGCATGCAGCCCGGAGCCCGCCGGCCAGGCCCGCACCGTGCCCATGCCGGCCCGGCCGGTGGGGCGTGTCGTGCACAGGCCGCCCCTCCAGCCCGTGGCGGCCGGCCGCGACACCCGGCCCGGCCTGCCAATGACTAGAAGGCCGCCCAAGCCACCTGCCCCGCGTATATAAGCCCGGTAGCGGCCACCGTCCCCCAACCCTAACCTAATCCCCATTCCCCCACCCATCGCCCGGCGCCGCTGGATGCGGATCACGCCTCTCCCTCTCTCTCTAGATCTCTCCTCCGATGTCGCTACTCAGCTCGCCTCCGAGTCTCCGGCGTCGTCAACGCCCGAGAGAGCTTCACCTGCCCGGCTCACGAGTTTGAAATCACTTCCTTTTTCCTTTACCCCCTCTCCTCTCCTCTCCTCCTCCGGTGAACATGTGAGTTCGATGTTTTCTTGCTTTCGATCTGCCGCGCTCTTTCCGTTGCTTGTCTAATCCTTTGCCTCTCTCCGGTTCTTTCTCCATCCGTGCTCCTCTCTTTCTCCTCGGTTCTTGGCTTTTTTCGCACCGTGCTTCGATCTTGGCAGTACCTCCCCGAGCTCCCTCTCTCCGTGAGTCCTCACTCTGTGCTCGATCCGCCGCCGCTCGCCGTCGTTTGTCTAATCATTTGCCTCTCTTTGGTGCTTTGCAGATTGAGCTTGGTGGTTTCTGACGCCGAGTCTTCCTCCTCTAGAGTTAACATGGCGGGCCACCAGCCAAGCGACCGTTGAGGGGAAGTCTTTGGAGGACTTGGTCGACCTCGGTCTAGCTCGTCCCGTCACGGTTCTGGCTGGTGCGGTCTTTGTTTGGTGTTTCTTAGCGCCAATCACTAGAAAACAGGTTTAGAACCCATCCCTAATGACGGCGCCTCGAAACGTGCGTCGATATCACTAAGTGGAACCACCATGTCGGTGATAACGCACTTTCAATCAACGGTGATAGATCTTGCCATAGTTGATATTTCATCCGCAAGCGCACGGATCTATCATTGTAGCATTTCACCGGGAAGTATTCAGAGTATCGTTATTTATATTTTCCCAAAGGAAGGCTTGTATATAAGAAGCTAGCATGACATCTGGATAATGGAATGTGTGTACGCTAAGTCCAACTTGATCATAACAGGGGTAAGCAATACGGTTCATAGATAGTGTGACACACATATTGGAATCCACCTTGAAAGGATAAAGAAAATAGATAAAGAATAAATGAATAACCTATGGAGTATTCTAATGTATCTAGTCATGGTCATACAAATGAATAGTTAGGATCATATACTAACACGATATAAGCATGATTAGGTCTAGGATAACAGGGAGACCTCCCGGATACCATCCGGCCCAATGGAAGGCATTTACGAACTCCTACATTACATGCGAACGAGGGGGGATTATAAGGGACAGACAGGGCTATCACAACCTGTTGACGGTCACCAACTACATATTTTTAACGTCAACATCCTACCATAAAGGGGGTGAAACTATACATTATCATACTCATATACATTTATAACTCACATATTTCCACTTGTAGTGTCCAAATTATTATTGTGCAGATTTATGTAAGAAACAAGTGAAAAAATGTACCAAAAGGCGCCTCCACGAAAAAGCGCATTCTGAAAAGAACATCAAGCCCAAGGGAGAAATGGACCAAACACGCAGAGCGGGCCGAGCAAACACCGCCATACAACTTTTCGGGCCCAAAGGCGCCCGCCTGCCAAAGCCCGGCCGAGCGGGGCCCAGGGTTGCGCCACACGCACCACGGTGAAGCCGCACCGGGCCGAGGCGGTTCGAGCCCGGCCCGGCCGGAGGCGGTTTGTTACCTTCCATAACGGGCACTACCAACGTTAGATGGTCGGTTTGGCGGTTTTGGAAGGTGTTCCCGTGTCGGTTTTGGCTCCTTCCATATGGGGAGGGACATTTTCCAATGAGCCCCTCTCCTCTACCTATAAAAGGAGGCCATCTCCCACCATTGTAATACACACCAATTCCAAGGAAGAGTCTCTCCCTCTCCTCTAAGAGCTCTCCCCTACTCTACCCCTTCACTCCAATGGGCTTAGGCCCTCATTAGTAGTAGAGATCGGCGGAGGAGAGATGTGAAGGGCCGAGAGCGGGTAAGTGCGGACTTGTCGGTGTCTCCCCCAACCTTGTACCTCGGTGGATTCATGCTTGGCTCCTTCACGGATCTTGGCTACGTAAACTTCCACGGTTCTAATAACCTTTATTGTCTTTTGTTTATCCACGATTTATCTACTTGTTTTGCGGGATCGGTAGCTGTACCTTGGGTCGGGACTCTAGTGGTGGAACCCTTTGACCGGGGAACCCGGCAAACACTAGAGTGATAATCACTAAGCGTAGGCGTGGTGTTTGGGCTAGCGGTTTTCTACCTTTTTCGGCGCATCCCACGGTTGAGGGGGTAGGCGGCTTGATCGTGACAAGCCTTGTCCGTCCTTGAAATCCCCCACGTTCGGCTGCGGGGTAGAGCTAATTGCCGGAAGCTTCCCAGTTTAGTTGGCGGTGCCCGAAGTGAACAAGTAGCTCGAGACTGGCTAACCATAGACCCTAAAGGTGTAGGGACCCTTCTCGATAATCCTCCCCATCTTTGGCCTTGTGTGTCCTTGGGCGAACTAGTTAGGAGAGAGTACCTCCGTTCCCTGTGGAAAATACGATACCCTGAATATTTCCGGGTGAAAGCTACAACGACAATTCCGTGCGCTTGCGGATTTATCTGTGTGCGTTAAGAAACGTCAACACAACCCTGCCGCCTAACCCCATGATCGTGGCATGCTCTCATATTCGAAGGTGTCGTAATACCCGGGCACCATGCCCGCGTACTAGAGCACTACTCTTGTCCCCCCAGGATCCCCACCCTAGGGATGGACGGACTAAGACAAGAGCAAACCCGAAAGAATGACGAACCGTTATCCCACCTCTTATCATGTTATGCATACGATGATCGATGAAGAACGAATATGAACATGTCAAGGAAGGCGTCCTGGTACGTTGAACCGGCCATCCCACCACCGCACCGCCCTCCAGTGAGTAAAGGAACCGACCAGCCGGCCACTACGAACCGCCCCGGGGTGAGTAATAAATGGCGCCTATAAAAGGGTGGCGCACCCCCCTCGGGCCCGGCCGGCCATGTTTTGGCAGGCCGTCGTCTTCTGTTGTGAAAAGTAGTGGTGCGGTGTTTGGTTGCCCCAATTCTGTAGTTTCGGTCCATTTCAACCCTGGGCTTATGATCTTCTAAAGTACGCTTTACGGGGTTGCGCCTTTCCCATATTTCCACCTTTTTTATTATAAATACTGCAAAATACATTTTGGACACTACAAGTGGAAATATGTGAGTAATAAATGTATATGAGTATAAAAGGTATAGTTTCACTCCTTTATGGTAGTATGTTGAGGAAAAATATCGTTAGTGACCGTCAACAAACTCCCCAAGCTTACCCTTTACGTGTCCTCGAGCAAAAGATAAGTACTTAGTTGTTGATCAGTTCTTTGCTATGCCGATTACATTTACATTACATTTCAGTGCGGTTTATAACAAAATTTTCTACTATAGTTTGAATAAAATGGCACGTCTTTATTCACCCTTTTATTACCTTTCATCGTAGCGGGGCTTTTGAGCCGTCTTTGAGTCTTGGGTGGTTGCCGGATAGAATGGTTCATCGAGCTCGCTTGTCTTTTATTCTTTCAAGTGACTATTAATCCAGAGGTTTTGAGATATTTTGCAAATAAAAGTAGTTCCTCAAATGATCACTTTCGATCGCTCAATGTATGTAAGTGGTTGATCCTCACCAAAGGCTTAGTGTTGCCTTTCTTTTTGCCTACCAACTAATAAAGCTTTTTGTGGAGTTAAGGGTAGGTAAAAGAGTGGCATACTTGTATCATGTCATGTTGCCCTCGTCAAAGGCCAAACCACTAGTAGAGACTAGTCATATGCTTTGATCAAGAAGTGCAAAGTGTGTGGGATATATATATATTTTTTGTATTTTTGGTGGACTCCAAACACTGTAAAAAATCTGGGATTCCAAGACACCTGAATTTTTTCATATATAGTCAAAATTGTGTCACAGAAAACATTTTAAGACGAAAGCCTAGTGTCACGCCATTCGTCATAAAACGACCGTCACATAATGTCCGCGTGACGAAAGTTGGGTGTAGCGTCACAAAATATCTTACATTATGTGACGCTGCATCCACTCTGTGTCATACAATACATGATTTTGTGACACGGGTCAACGCGTCTTGTAATAGATTCTGTGTCATATATAGTCTTGGAAGGTTCTAATCTAGGTGCTTTTGGTGACAGCCTCTTGGTGTCATGTGTTACCTTGTCACTAACGGCCCTAGCATTCAGTGACGCATGTTTTATAGTTCTCATCTCTGTCACCACAGGTCATACAAGCGCACAAATAGATATAAAAAAGTCGCACCATCATTCACATAGAACCCAGATCATATAATATATATTATATAGTGCAAATAGGTTCAGATACATCACATAAGTATGTGGTTTACATATGCCAATAAGCTCATATATGTATTTTCTAACAAGACTGAGTTTATTGGTCTAGCAATACAATAGCTCCCATGTCTCTCACCAAAATATAGAAGCTCGTGCACCTTGCAAGAATATGTACCGCATGTCTCTTACTTCTCTCCTCGCTTGTTGAAACTTTTTAACTGAATAAAACAACACAAAAGAAAATAAATTGTGTGTTGAAACAAGTCAACACATAAGGAAAAGCACTGAGGATTTGCAAGAATATGATCTAGTGAATATTTAACCTTAGAAGAATCAATTACCATGGGTAAAGCTAAACATTTCAGCTGACTGTCTAAGTATCTATACAAGTAAAAGAAAAGGCAGTTGATTAAATAATAATGAGGCATATATAAATGAAAGCATATACATTGACTAAGTGCATATACAAATATATCTACTATTAGATATGTTGTTTTTTTTCATCTCCTTTTTTTTCACCTTCTATACACAAACGTTGTATGATACGCAGCCAAGGACACTAAGCTTCTAATTCTACTACTTTAAGACAAAGTGTGGCGGCAATATATTCTCTAATTTCAGATATACTTACTGAGCAGATGGGATATATGACTTCTAGCTTATGAACCATCCTGACAAAGACCATTTGAAAGCAAGAATCTGCAGCCACAAACAGCAGCAGGAAGTGACATATTACTACACATATAATGCACAGTTGGCATAAGAGAATTGCCACAAATAGCCACCTACAGCGCTACTTATGTTTTGGTTACTACAGTAGTGTGGGCTTGGTTGGCCGCTGTTGATGGTAGAGAGACACTGCATATGTGTGGAATCCTTAGGGTAAACCTGAGATAGGAAGAGCTGTGTTAGAAAACAAAAAATGTAGGTAGACGTTTATGCCAATCAAAATAAAAACCTGAAATATGTGGCATTCCTAGATCAAGAGATGGTTCAAAATTCAATAGTGCAAAGAACATATATTTTACCATGTTTATATGTAGTATTTTATGTTTAGATTGAGCATTCAAAAATTGCATCAGTGCAGTCACACTGGAAAGGAGGTAATATTTATTTGCTATGTCATTCTACTGTCAATAGAATGGCAATGTATGTTTAGGATCAACAAACATAAAAAATAATGTGAATGGAACCTTCCTTTTATTAGTCTAGAAAGTAGCCAACCGACAGAAGAGGCAATCTTAACAGAGCAGGAGTTGTAGTACACCAGTACTCACATGTTCTGTGGGTGTCTCATCGACAATGCCACCACCAATATGTTTTAGAACTGACAATAGAAGAAAGAGTCATCTATTGTTAACCAGAGCTAAGTTAGAAAAGAAGTTCTGGCTGATGCCTTGTTATACAATATCTGTTTCATGCAGGTTTTGACTATTACATCATAAGAAATTTTAGTTATCAGACAGTAGAGTCACATTTTAACTACAAAACTGAAACCAAAAAGACAACAACCATTAAGACAGAAACATACAGTTAAAGATTACTCAAACAAGATTTCTGATCAGTCATTCCTGTACACAAGACAGTTTTCAAACAACGTCGCAAAAAAAGACAGTTTTCAAACAAGGTTCACTAGTTTAATAGGTATATGAACTTTCACACAGAATTCTAAATCTTATTAGACTTCTCATTCTCAATCAGGTCCTTCACAAAGAGAGCATATATGCTTGTTCTAGATTATCTGGAATTAAAATGTACTGAAAATCACTATGATGAACCTTAACAAGTTGTAATATGCTTTTTTCAGAATGTCTAGAACCCATTGGAATATTTAAAATGTGCTAAATGTATTCAGTTCTCAGATTGGGTTATTTGAATTGTGTGCACTGGAGCCTTGTTTCAGAGTCCAATCACCATAGTAACCAAAACATAAAATCCTATAATGAACAAGTCACTATCAAATTCATGTATCAATGCCATTGCCTACACAATTAGACTTTGTATAATTAGATGCTTCACGTACATGTTGTATGGATGTTCAAAAAGAACCATTGAATGTTTCATTTTTATAGTCAACATATGAACCTCGTCATGCCCCAGTATCAATCACTTAAATATATTTAAAAAAACTTCATCAGGAATCTAGACTGGTTCATATAGCGGAGCTAGCCAGATCCACTGACGCAAATAAGGAAGCGGAAATTTATTCAATCTTTGGCTTACGAGGATGCAGATGACTGACGCAAGCACCATGAGTCCATGAGCGTTAAGGCCAGCAGTGGCAGCGGCTGTGCCATTCCATGCGTTGATAGCCGACGACGGCGCCACAACATCTCCTCGGCGAGCTGCATGTTGGGCTGTATGCCAAGCACCAGATCCACATTAGGGACGGTCGTGCCATCGCAACCGACGCCACTGAGATCCCCAGTAGATCCAATTGCAAATAACCAAATAGCTTAAGTATTAGGGATTGGGTGCTCAGTATTGCAGAAGGGAAAAGACGCAAGCGTACCTGTGGCGTGCTTGTCGCCGGTGAAGGGCTCGGTGAAGACCTGGGCGCGACTCAACCTCCGTGGCCATGTGTCCGTCCTTGTCCTCCCGTCATGCGTGCCTCCTCCACGCCGAGGGTTAGGTCCGGGTGACGGCTGGGCGGTGGACGAAGTCGACGGCCCTGAAGCAGGAGCCCCAGACCTTGATGCGGCACGCTCCCTCGGTGGGAGAGCAGGGTTCGTGGAAGATGAGTGGCCTGGAGCGGTGGGTAGGAGGCGGCTGAGATGGGAATGGGGGCATTTACGGTTGGTGCTGACATTATATTTGGATGGAAGGATGGCACAACAATTACCAAGATACCCCTGATATGCTAGTTGACAGAAGTGCAGCTGTGTACATACTCCCTCTACGTCTCTAAATGTTTGTCATCTAAATGTTTGTCGTTTCGCCGCCGAGAAATTACTAAATAATTATATATTAAAATATATAAATATTTATGCTAAGTAATTAGTATCATCGGAAAGATCTTTTTGTCTAGTTTTTAACAAATTTATTTGGAGATATAAATGTTGCCGCATTATTTTTGTACAAATCGAGTCAAACTTGTGGCAGGCACGAAAACCAATCTACGACGGTCAATTAGGGACGGAGGGAGTATATCGATGGGTAGTAGAGTCAAATCGCTCTTGTAAATATTTCGTTGGCGCCCGTGGAGAAAAAAAGCGCCTTTTTTCAGTTGAAACTAAAGCCGCGGGAAAAGCTAAATCACAGGCCGCTCCAGCTTGTTCGTGCTAGATTCCGTTTTTAAAACGCTTCTCATTTTTTAAATAAATAGATTTGGAAGTCTTTCAAACCTTCTTAAGTCTTGTAGTAAATAACTAAAGTACTTTCATTATTTCACTAAAGTCCTTTTTAAACAACCTTTGATCGAGAATTAATTAAAATAAAAATTGTAGATCTCAAGGTTTGACCAAGTCAAACTTTGGTCCTTTTGTAAATGGGACCTTCGAACAAGTTTTTCGAAGCTCTAGGCGGTCTCGATTCGAAAAGTCATGAATACAAGTTTTGTAGAGCTCTTTAGGATCTACATTTACAATTAGAGTCAACTTTTCATTTTTTGAAATTTTGACACCTCAAAATTTGAAATTTGAATTTTTACGGGCGAACGGGTTTTGAAACCCTAGACGGTCTACGCTTGAAAAGTCACGAATACCAAAAGTTCATAACTCATTGAGATCTACAATTGTTATTCGAGGTCATTTTTCGCGTTCGAGGAAGCGTTCGAAAAGTGTAGTTCAAAATGGACAACTCACTCAGAGTTCCATAAACTCTCTGTGAGAACCTTGGTTTTGTGAGTAGTGTTTACTAACACTTTCTCAAACAGAAAATGACCCATATAGAAAGTGTAGATCTTGATGAGTTATAATAGCCTTGTGTTCAAAAGTTTTTTCGACGAGACGTCGTTTCTTTGCTCCGTTTGACCAAGCTTTGACCAAGTCAAACTTTGGTCCTTTTGAAAAACGGCACCTTCGAGCCAGTTTTGAAGCCCTAGACGGTCTCGATATGAAAAAGTCATGAATACGAGTTTTGTAGAGCCCTTCCGGGATCTACATTTGGTATTAGAGGCAACTTTTCATTTTTCGAACTTTTGACGCCTCGAAATTTGAAATTTGAATTTTTGACGGCCGGAGCGGGTTTTGAAGCCCTAGGCGGTCTGCTTCGAAAAGTCACGAATACCAAAAGTTCATAACTCATCGAGATCTACAATTGTTACTCGGTCATTTTTCGGCGTTCGAAGCGTTAGGAAAGTATAGTTCAAAATGGACAACTCACTCGCGAGTTTCCATAAACTCTCTGAGAGAACCTTGGTTTTGTGAGTAGTGTTTACTAACACTTTCTCGAGCGTAAAAATTACCCATATAAAAAGTGTAGATCTTGATAAGTTATAACAGACTTGTGTTCAAAAGTTTTTCAGCCGGGCGTCGTTTAGTGCTCAGTTTGACTAAGGTTTGACCAAGTCAAACTTTGGTCCTTTTGAAAATGGCACCTCAGAGCGGAGCCGAAGGCCTAGACGGTCTCGATTGAAAAGTCATGAATACGAGTTTTGTATAGCTCTTCGGGATCTACATTTGTTATTGGAGTCAACTTTTCATTTTGGAATTTTTGGCGCCTCGAAATTTGAAATTTGAATTTTTTACGGCCGGAACGGGTTTTGAAGCCCTAGGAACGGTCTTTGCTTGAAAAGTCACGAATACCAAAAGTTCATAACTCATCGAGATCTACAATTGTTATTTAGGTCATTTTCGCGTTCGAGGAAGCGTTCGGAAAGTGTAGTTCAAAATGGACAACTCACTCATAGAGTTCCATAAACTCGTGTGAGAACCTTGGTTTTGAGTAGTGTTTACTAACACTTTCTCGAATGGAAAAATGACCCATATAAGAAGTGTAGATCTTGATGAGTTATAACAGCCTTGTGTTCAAAAGTTTTTCGACGGGGCGTTGTTTAGTGCTGTTTGACCAAGGTTCGATCAAGTCAAACTTTGGTCCTTTTGAAAATGGCACCTTCGAGCGGTTTTCGATGCCCTAGTCGGTCTCGATTGAAAAGTCATGAATACGAGTTTTGTAGAGCTCTTCGGGATCTACATTTGGTATTAGAGTCAACTTTTTTTCATTTTTCGAACTTTTGGCGCCTCGAAATTTGACATTTGAATTTTTTTACGGCCGGAGCGGGTTTTGAAGCCCTAGGCGGTCTGCGCGAAAAGTCACGAATACCAAAAGTTCATAACTCATCGAGATCTACAATTGTTATTCAGGTCATTTTCGCGTTCGAGGCGTTCGGAAAGTGTAGTTCAAAATGGACAACTCACTCACGTAGTTCCATAAACTCTCTATGAGAACCTTGGTTTTGTGAGTAGTGTTTACTAACACTTTCTCGAGCGAAAAAATGATCCATATAAAAAGTGTAGATCTTGATGAGTTATAACAGCCTTGTTTCCAAAGTTTTTTTCAGCGGACATCGTGTAGTGCTCCGTTTGACCAAGGTTTGACCAAGTCAAACTTTGGTCCTTTGAAAATAGCACCTCAGGGCGGTTTTGAAGCCCTAGACGGTCTCAATTCGAAAAGTCATGAATACAAGTTTTGTAGAGCTCTTCGGGATCTACATTTGGTATTAGAATCAACTTTTTCATTTTTCGAACTTTTGACACCTCGAAATTTGAAATTTGAATTTTTACGGCGGAGCGGGTTTTGAAGGCACGTAGAGTGATTACAAGGAAGAAAAACTGATTACAAGGTTTATTTCGAGATTAAAAAAAAAATCACTCCTGTTCATCACGGCTCGTCCGCGGCTCATCACAAATTAAACTTGAGTTGAATTATGTAATCACAAATTACCATCCGAGTTGAGTTTTGTTTTTCCACGAAATTTTAGTTGAGATTCTTTGGCATCCGCGAAATTAGACTTGAGTTCGAATTGTGTAATCCGCAGATTATCATTTGAGTTGAGTTTTGTTTTCATAGAATTTTAGTTGAGATTCGGCATCACGAGAATTAAACTTGAGTTCGAATTGTGTAATCATAGATTATCATTTGAGTTGAGTTTTGTTTTCCGCAGAATTTTAGTTGAGATTCTTTTGCATCACGAATTAAACTTCGTTTGAAATTTGCATCACAAATGATTCATATATAGGCCATTCTTACCGCAACACGAAAATGGCATCACGCAGACAATTATATAAGACATAATTCATATATATCCATTCAAAAGTGACCCAAGTGGCATCACTAATTGTTTCTCATGCCACAAGCTACTTATAATAGACCATATATATGGATGTCTACCGGGCATTCAAGTGTGACCCGGATGGCATCACAAAGTATTCTCAAAAGTGCCCACCTCCTTGTTCTGTTATATATTCTACTATATCTATATCTATATATACATATATACCTTACGCTCCACCTCCTTCTTACTTTGTCGGATCATTCGGACTGCGCTTGAGCTTCTCGATCTCCCTTGTCCTTCTTAAGTAACTTGTCATGCAAGTAGTTAACTTCCTCCTTCGTCATTTGCCACCCGATCCTTTGCAAGGCTGCAAACGAGGAAGAAACATAATTTTACAAAGCTGTTGGAGTATGTCAAACAAATGGTGAGTCCCAGCTAGTGTAACAAATGCATATTTCACCTCCTTCTCTGACGGTGTCACAGCTGTAAAGCGTAGGAGCTAATGGGCATGTTGTCCTCCTCTTTTTTTCGGACTACACCCGCTTCACCGGATCCTGCGGATTGCTCTCCGGCGTTTTAACTCTATCCTGAAGCTGAAATTTGAATGCATGTCCATGAGCAAGTCAAGATCAAGATTTTTCTAATATAATGCGACAAGTCAAGATCAAGATCAAGATTGACATGAAATTTGAACTCTTAATATAATGCAGCAAGTTAAGATCAAGATTGACATGAAATTTGAACTCTTAATATAATGTAGCAAGTTAAGATCGTAGCAAGTTAAGATCAAGATTGACATGAAATTTGAACTCTTAATATAATGCGGCAAGTTAAGATCAAGATTGACATGAAATTTGAACTCTTAATATAATGCGGCAAGTTAAGATCAAGATTGACATGACCCGGGAACTAAATGGACTCTCAATCAAGGAGTCTTTGTCAACTACTAGCCATCAATCGGTGAACACCGAACTAAATGGACTCTTAATCTGAATATGCAATCAATCGCTACCCATCAATCGAGTATATACAATCAACAACTACTAGCATCCATGACTACCAAGATGATATGTGAATCAAACTGAATATAGATTTACTCGAATCATATTTTTCTTGTCCTTCCATTTGCTTCAACATTCTATCTTGACTTATTTTAGGGTTTAGGGTTTACCGAGAGAAAGTTAGGAGCAATGGGGGAAATGGCCGGGAATCGAGACAAGCCTAATCATACCTCGCGATGACTTTGGGAATGGTGGGGAATGCGCCGAGTCGAGATAACCCTCGCCCTTGCGTTGACGGGTTGAAATACCCTGTTTTTACATAGTCAAAACCGTCAACAAAGTACTCTTTTTTTGGAAGCCAACATACATATAAATAATGATTTCTTACGCAAATAACCTAGTTCCACATGTAGATGTCATTATTTGTATGTAGATGTGAAACTGGAGGAAATCTGGCTGAAATAACACATTTGGTCACCATCCATTTGACACTCCAAGTATGACCATTGGACAAATTGATATGACCATCATGATCTCCATGTTCTAGGATGCTTCCACACAAAATTTGAAGTCATTTGGCCACAAGACCAGCATCGGCCGACGAAGGGCCATTTCATCCTGAGACATCCTGACATGTGGGGACACCTTCTAGAAGAGTTGGAGAAGGCCAAGGCCCAATGGAGACTACCTTTTCCAATGTCGGGGGATAAGCTAGGGATGTGCCGATCATCATAGACAAAATAGAGGTGCGATTAGATTTCCACATCTACGACATCATCTATTTTGATCTTCTCCTAGGTTTCCCATTAGAAAAACTTCTTGATAAAACTCAAGGGTGCTAAGATGGAAAGTTTAGGGAATCCGCTTACGTCCATGCTAATCATTCTAGAAATCCTTCAGCGAGAACCTTCCCCTAGCCCTACGATCGTCCTTTACCTCCTAAGTCTCCTAACAATTCTTCTCTCGAGGAGGCCAAGAAGGAGGAATGGTTAGATGAAGTGACATGCTTTTCTGAAGCAATTTGGAATAGTACACCTTCTACGATCATTCCATGTTCTATTAGAGGGGATTTTCGTAGAGGCCCATTGTAACCCCATCATGGAGGTAAACATCATGCCATGGCACCTAAGCGGAAACTCTTTTAGGCAATGTCCCGCTAGGACCATCCGATATGCTCCCCAAAGGCTGTCCTTACGGACCGCGTTCTTGATTTGTCGTGTCGCATAAGTGCCATACCACTCATAATAGACAAGATCGAGATTAGTTTGGACTTTCACATCTTTGATATCCTCGATCTTGATCCTCTCCTAGGCTACCCACTAGAAAAACTTCTTGACTCTTCTTTAGGGAGCCTAGATGATAAAAACTTAGGGAAGCCACTTCCTCCATGCGTACCTCTTTGTTTAGAACGTCATATGGCGAAGCCTCTTCCCAAAGCAAAACCCACTTGAGGAAATGATGCATATATCTCCATTCACATCATCCGAGCCTACTCTCGTTGAGGATGTAGAACCTTCTACTACTCATGAGTATGACTCGAAAAAGATCTTCTTCGACATTGTGAAAATGGACTATCATCATCCCGCTTTGCCGAGATTGAGCCTATTCCCTTGGCCCATACTATGTTGCCTTTGACCATGTTCGAGCCAACATCAAGCTTTCATGATGAATCCCTTGAGGCGGAGAATTCATGGGCCATGGAACCTTGTGAGGCATCAACTCTGGAATTCTTAGGAACCTATTCTATTAACGAGCATGGTAGCTTCATCCTTAGTACACCACATGAACCATGCTCGCATCGGGCCTCTCGAGTTAGTCATCTTGAGTGCACTATGCGCGCATGAGTACTACAACCGACTTCTAGTCCTATTTTGCAAAATGTTTAGGAGGTTGATTGTAGATGCATATGTTTACCAAAAGCATTGCGATTTTTCGTGGATGCAGCTTTGTGGCACTAACCTTGCGGCTAAAACTTCAATGATACATCAATAATTGGTGGTGAGATGGGAATGACAACACCAAAGATAGGCTGAGATGAAGTTCCCATGGTCGAGCTTAGACCTAAAACAAAGCATTGCCGAGGAGATAGCACGGATCAACATAGTCTTTGTTTTCCCTTTTGAATAAAAAGCAATACCATGTTTTTTAGGATAAGTTGTCCTTCGGGTATTTTTGGTCGCTAACCTTTCGGGTAGAGATTGAAAAGAGAGGCAGATAGGTAGTGCCTAAGAACATGTGAGCTACATCGGCTACAACACCTTACAATGTAAACTTCAAGTGTGGGGGCGGAATGAAAGAAATCAAGATACAAGCTCTTTGAATTTGGTATTAGAGTCAACTTTTCATTTTTCGAACTTTTAACGCCTCAAAATTTGAAATTTGAATTTTTACGGCTCCAGATGGGGTTTTGAAGCCCTAGGCGGTCTCGATTTGAAAAAGTCATGAATCACGAGTTTTGTAGAAGTCTTCAAGATCTACATTTGGTATTAGAGTCAACTTTTCATTTTTCGAACTTTTAACGCCTCAAAATTTGAAATTTGAATTTTTTACGACTCCAGACGGGTTTTCAAAGACCTAGACGGTCTCGATTTGAAAAGTCATGAATACGAGTTTTGTAGAACTCTTTAAGATCTACATTTGGTATTAGAGTCAACTTTTCATTTTTTGAACTTTTAACGCCTCAAAATTTGAAATTTGAATTTTTATGGCTCAGACGGGTTTTTGAAGCCCTAGAGCGATCTCGATTTGAAAAGTCATGAATCGAGTTTTGTAGAACTCTTCAAGATCAACATTTGGTATTAGAGTCAACTTTTCATTTTTTGAACTTTTAACGCCTCAAAATTTAAAATTTAAATTTTTACGGCTCTAAACGGGTACCACACATTTTTCAATAGTGTTTGTTTTACTCGATTTATTACTTTTAAATTAATATATAAAAAAAGGTAGTGCACCCCATTATAACACAAACGGATGCTTGTCCTAATGGTTAAGGCACTAGCCCTCTATGCTAGAGGTCTTGTGTTCAAGCCACCTTTATGCTTCTTTTTGCTATATATTTTGTCATTTGTTTTCAGTGACAATCTAACGAAGTCACAAAACAACATCACATTGTGTCATGAAATACAACTGCTGTGTGAATCACATTTTGTGACCCAACTTTGTGACATAGCAAACTGCAGCGTCATATATAGGGCACTTTATGTGACGCACAAAAACCTTCCGTCATATATAGTAATGGCGCCTATGATATTGTGGCAGCGATTTTTGCGTCATATTATGGTGCATTATATCATGCACTTTTGCCCGTCATGAGGATTTTGCATCATGGAATATCGGGTTTCTTGTAGTGAAATATCATGACTCTCTCTTTTGATTTTTGAATGAAGGAGGTATGGGCTACCTTTCTTTCTTTCTCTCTTTTCTTTTTTTTTTTTTTTGGATGAGACATCCTCATCTTTATTGGGACATTTGTCCATCTTTCTTTTTCTTTTAAGCATAGCCCATACTTCTCCTTTTTTTGTAACAAGAATTTTTGTGAGAGAGCATGATAAAATTGGCCGGAGTTTTTATTTTGATGGATGGAAGGGTGCATGTTGTGCGCAATTCTCGGTGTGAGAATCGGCGATTATTTCTAGGTGTGCGTGTTTCTTGATAATGGGCATATGAAAAGAATCTCAACATGGGGTTACTACTTTTTGAAAAGGGCTCACCATGAAAACAAGTATCATATGACTAAGGTTTTCAAGATTGATCATATCATCTTGTCATATGGCTTTGGTGGGATTGTGCATATCATTGAGGAACTTTTGAATTTTGGATTTTGGAAAGAAATCTCGGATGTCAAGTCATTCTAGGAATAATGTCATAGCAAGCTCATTTTACCATATCATATCCGGCAACAACTTAGATCGGATAGAGCTTATGCAACCCAAATGAATCAGGCTTTTCAAGGTGAGATTAAAACTTTGCCACTAAACTCAAACTTTAGAAAATTTAAGTTATAAACTAGGCACAGACAAAACATAAGACATAGCAACTATTCATCATTTCAACAAGGGACTAAAACTAAACATTTTCATAGCTCATATGTATAGGCATGAAAGCATAAGAAGAGCTACTTATTCTGTTTTTGGATTTTTTAGTTTTAGATGCAAGGTTCTTGAAGATTTAAATATGCAATGATACCTACGAGGGTCCTCCCCAAGCTATCTGGTAGCCTGTAGGTACCTTTATTTGTTTTTGCCTTTTTCTATGGTAGATGCCATTTTACCTCTGGCGGAGAGCCCACAATTTTGAGTGCGTGGAGCGGGGACATTCTCTGATTTCTTTGCTTGATGGTGCATCCAATCCTGGGAGACACGGATGATTGCACTTTTGTTTGAATCCACACCTTTTGAGGAGTGTATTTTGACTTTTTCTTTTGTTTCGGCTCCTCCTCGGTTTCCTTGGGTGTGGAACTCTCTTTTAGAGCTTTTTCTTTTGGGGACTTTCCTTTCTTTGGTCCCCTAGTAAAAATAAGGAACATTCTTTATTTTCTGCTCCTCTTTTTTTTTTTTGGAGCCGTCTTTTTCTTTTGCTCCCACTTTTTACCGGCGTTGACGGCCTTGGGAGTGTTGCGGTTTTTGGGGGTTGTATTTCTATTTCCTTGATTCCTTGCTCCCAATACTTTATCCGTATCATTTTGCACTCTTAGAGATCAGGGGCTGAATTCAAACTTTCTTCATTACCATTAATATTGAAGAGGATTTCTCACCTGCCCCCAACATTAATTTGTGCCCCGGCGTGCTTTCAAATGGTCGTCAAGGATGAGTGGTGTGTCTTTGGTTACTTCCATATCCAACACCACGAAGTCAAGCTGGGACAAAGTATCCCCGGATCTTCATTGGTATATCCTCTGCAATCCTGTTGGATACCTTATGGGCCAGTCACGCGGTTTGGAGTGTCATAGTTGTTGGCTCGGATGTGTATGTTTCGGTTTGTCGAAGACCGATTTGGGCATGACACTTCTGCGGCACCCAAGTCACATAGGGCATGGTCAAATGTGCGTGTCCCGATTGAAGCGGGAGATTGTAGGACAACCTAGATCCTTCTTCTTTTACGGCGACGATTCGAATAGTAGCACTACATTCTTACGTTAACTTCACAACATCCATTGTTGGTAGTGGCCGCTTATTGCGGATGATATCTTTGATGTACTTGGCATATGAGGGGCGTGGAGCACATCGAGGTGGTGGTACACTTTACGTGCACTTTACGGATCATTTCCACAAACCGAATGAATTTGCTCATCCAACGCACGCCTTCTTGTTCTTGTGGTAAATGGTAAGTAGGTTGTGTGCACTGTGTATTCCAACGGTACCACTTCCACTTTGGGATCCTCTGTTGCTTGGCGTTGCCTCTTCGGGCTGCCTCTCCTTTTTGTTTCCTCGCCACATGGTTAGGATTTGGCGGGTCATGAGTGGACCTGCCCCCTCTTGTGGTTCTTGCATTTATGTTTTCATGAGGGGCTTGATTGTCTGAAGCTTTCTCTCAACCATAGCCGGAGACGGCGGCTAGGCGGGATATTTGAGTTTCAATCATTTTGTTGAAGTTCAGCGATCTTTCATAGCGAGTTGAGCCCATCCCGACTTCTTTGCTGACCCCTTCCAATATGCTATCATTTTGGCTTATCTTTTTGGTGAGGTTTTCATTAATCTTGGCTTGGCCCAATACGGGTCCTTGAATGAAGGTTGGCCGGGCGTAGTGGGATTATAGCCACGTTACCTTGGAATGGTGGCGGGACTAGTTGTTCCGACCTTTGAGGTTGGCGGTACCCGTTATTGTTGATAAATCGCGGCTTCTTCACGGGTGTCGGGGCAATTGTCCCCTAAAGTGGCCAACTTCACCACGTGTCTCACGTCATGTGTGAGTCCATGGCATAAAGCGGGCGCCGCTGAGTATTTGAGTTTTTCTTTGCGCTCGTCTAGCTTCTTCAACAAAAGATCCATTTTTGCGGCAAGCACATCCGCCTCCTTCACGGTATGCATGCCTTTTGTGTTTTTGGTTTGGGGTTACGTCCTCCCCCGGCTCGGTTTTGCCACCATTTTGTCGATTAGGGCTGTTGCCCGTCGATGGTGAGTGACAAGAATGCGCCACCGGCGGCATCTAGGTGCCGCCGATATGGTCGGTGAGACCATTGTAGAAGTTTTGGAGCACTAGCCAATTCTCCATCCCATGGTGCGTGCATGTTTGAATATATTCTTGCAGCCTTTCCTATGCCTCGGAATGGGTTCCATTGAGTTTTCTTTGGAAATTGGCGATCCTTCCCCACGGGGCATTGGTTTTGCCCATGGGGAAGAACTTAGCCGAGGAACACCGTGGAGCACTTGGCCCATGTATTGGCTTGACTTCCTTGTCCTTGTAGAACCAGCATTTTTCGCCTTCCCCACAAGGGAGAAGGGAAACAAGCGAACCCGATAACATCGGGCTCGGCGTCCCTTGATGACAATTGTATCGCACAACTCAAGGAAGTGTTGGAGATGAGTGTCGGCGTCCTCGCTAGGTAGTCCACAAAATGGGCGCTTTTCATAGTGATTAGCCGGTGCGCCTTTCGAAAGTTCTTGTCCGCCACATTGACCATCGCCCGGTGGGTATATTGGCGGCCGGGAGAACGGAGAAATCGCGCGACAACTTTTGAGCCATGGCTTGTGGTTCGGTTGGTGCGAGGTGTGTCGGTCTCAACTACATCGGGGTTTGGTGAAGAAGAAGAAGTGCGTGACCAGTTCTTCCTTAGGAGTGCCTTGGGATCCTCGATGAAGTTTGTCGGCGATTGGAAACCCCGACGTACACTATCTGTTTTCATCCACAATAGGAGACAACATAAAAGATTTGTTTGTATGAGCAAGTGGCTACCACGCATACACATTTCATATTCATAGCCACTAGTGATTTCTTATAACAATGCCTTCCGACAACGGTGCCGAAATGTTTGTTGGCGTTTCTTAGTGCAATCACTAGAAACGGGTTTAGAACCCATCCCCTAATGACGGCGCCTCGAAACGTGCCATCGATATCACTAAGTGGAACCACCGTGTCGGTGATAATGCACTTTCAATCAACGGTGATAGATCTTGCCATAGTTGATATTTCATCCACAAGCGCCGCGGATCTATCATTGTAGCATTTCACCGGAAGTATTCGGGGTATCATTATTTATATTTTCCCAAAGGAAGGCTTGTATATAAGAAGCTAGCATGGCATCGGATAATGGAATGTGTGTAATGCGCTAAGTCCAACTTGATCATAACGGGGGGTAAGCAATACGGTTCATAGATAGTGTGACACACATATTGGAATCCACCTTGAAAGGATAAAGAAAATAGATAAAGAATAAATGAATAACCTATGGAGTATTCTAATGTATCTAGTCATGGTCATACAAATGAATAGTTAGGATCATATGCTAACACGATATAAGCATGGTTAGCTCTAGGATAACGGGGAGACCTCTGGGATACCATCCGGCCCAGCGGAGGAAGGCATTTACAAACTCCTACATTACGGGCGACGAGGGGATTACAAGGGACGGACATGGCTGTCACAACCACACCGCCTACCCCCCACGATCGTGGCATGCTCTCATATCTGACGTGTCGTAATACCTGGGCACCATGCCGCGTACTAGAGCACTACTCTTGTCCCCGGGATCCCCACCCTACGGATGGACGGACTAAGACAAGAGCAAACCCGAAAGAACGATAAACCGTTATCCCACCTCTAATCATGTTATGCATACGATGATCGATGAAGAACAAATATGAACATGTCAAGATCATGATATGTAAACTATATACTAGTTCATATATCAACACTATAACATGAGCAAGACTATACTCTAGTTCATAAGTTAGACCATGATCGTAGAAATAGAACTTGCAAATAGAAGAAAGATCCATCGAGAATATATTACCAAAGTGCTCTTCCTT
The DNA here is from genome assembly GCA_015847255.1 of Hyparrhenia diplandra. Taxonomy (NCBI): domain Eukaryota; kingdom Viridiplantae; phylum Streptophyta; class Magnoliopsida; order Poales; family Poaceae; genus Hyparrhenia; species Hyparrhenia diplandra. Next base: position 14,393 of record JADLZK010005034.1, on the reverse strand, counting down.
CTAGATTACAAGCTCTCCTTTGTAGCTCTTCTACTCCAAGCTCTAACCAAAGAAGAAGAAGAAGAAGAGTGTGGTGGTAGAGAGTGAGGTGGTCTTCTGCCGTGGGTAGACTCCAATGGTGTGTGTTGAGAGAGGAAGAGGGAAGAGCTACTTATACACAAAGGAGAGGGGGGCTAAAAAACTCTAATGCCCTTAAACCGACCTAAGGAAGGCGTCTGGTGCGTTGAACCGCCATCCCACCACCGCCCGTCCTCCGGTGAGTAAAGGAACCGACTAGCGGCGAGGGCCTGAACCGCCCCGGGAGTGTGGGGTGCACCTTAGGGTGCGGCGCACCTTTGGGCCCCGGCGGCCCGGGTTTTGGCGGTCGTCATCTTACGTCGTGAAAAGTCATGGTGCGGTGTTTGGTTGGCCCAATTATGTAGTTTCGGTCCATTTCAACCACAGGCTTGTGATCTTCTAAAATGGCACGCTTTCGAGGGTTGCGCCTTTTCGATCATATTTCCACCTGTTTTTATTATAAATCTTTTTAAAATACATTTTTGGACACTACAAGTGGAAATATGTGAGTAATAAATGTATATGAGTATAAAAGGTATAGTTTCACTCCCTTTATGGTAGTATGTTGGAGGGAAAAAATATGTCGTTAGTGGCCGAGTCAACAAGTGCTCGCTCGGTCGTCGGTGGTGTTGGTGTTGGGCGCGCAACGCGAGGGGCTCTGCCCCCTATCGGCGGCGATGACCTAGCGCCCAACACCGGACGAGCTGGGAAGCCCACGGCGAGAATGACAGCGACCTAGGTGAGGGCGCTGCCGCCTTGTTAAATCGGCGTCGGTGACACCGGTTGGTAACCAGCGAGCACATCGATATCGATGACAACGACGGCGGTGGTTGCATCGGATCCCTCGGTGACACTCATGCTACCACTAGTAGAAGGTCTCTAAGGTTTGGACCTACTTCCATGAGATTAAGCAGAATAAAGTCCGTGTAAGTGCCATCGTAAGCATTGTAGGGCTAAGTATTCTACTAGATCATTTGCTAAGCGGGCATTTGATTAGGCATATGAAATCCTATTCTCGAAAAACGTGATCATGCTACTAGGTCCCGAGCTAAGCTTGCTTTGAATCTGATGGTTTGAAAAAAAAGCGGGTGTATGATGAAATGGTTGCTCGCATAGAGTTGTGCATTTTGATTGCTAATTTTGGACCTTCCACTAGGGATTGGTGAGACCCGGGCTTGGGAGGATTAAATTAAACAAGCCCATAATCCTATGTTTGAAAAGGTTTCTAGGACCACCACTACTAGAGATATGGCTAAACTGTATGAGCAACAACGTAGTGTGCTTGTTAAATCTTTGTTGCGATGCATCCTCTATCTATTTGACATCGATATCTGGTATGGTAATGCTAATGAGGATTATATTTACTGTTGTTGCTCATTATGTTAATGCTAATTGGGAACTACAAAGTAAGGATATTGGTTTGAGGCTTATTGAGGCTGCACATACTGAGGTGAAAATATTCTTGATAGCATTGCTAATGTGGTTGGCGAGTTTGATTTGATGCATAAGGTGTTTCTTTGTGACTTTAGATAATGCTTCTTCTAATTCTATGGCTTATGATATTTTGGCTCCTATCTTCTTTGGTTATTTGGGTTCCTATCCCTACACCTACTCATGATGATCCTAACAAAGTTAAATACTTGCTTGTGCATCAGCACTATGCTTGCCATATCATTAATTTGATTGTTAAGTGGCTAGAAAAGGATAAAAACTTATCTTGAAGATTTGAGCTGCAATAAGCTTTTTAAATTCCTCTAATCGAGAGGATTGCATTGTTCAAAAAACTTTTATATTGCTAAGGGTGTGAGACCTAGAAAGTTTGGGCTAGACATGGATGTTAGATGAAATTCTACTTATTTGATGCTTAAAGTGTTCTTGACTAAAAATGATGATCTAGGGATTGTATTAGTTACATGATCTGCTTGGTAAGGCTTTAGGACATAATTACGGTGTATACTATGGTGATGTGAAAGATGAGTTGACTAGACTGTTCACCCAAGTATGTTGACAAATTTGGTGCAATAGCAAGATCTACCCGCCACTGTATAGCCTTCATATCCTCACCGTAAGAGAAAATTGATCATGGGGAAGGCTCTTTGGTAAAATCACGGTGCACTGAATCATCTACACCATCATTTGTTAGTGAGCTTACAACATACTTAGAAACGATGACCAGCTGACAATCTTTCTAGAAAACTTTGATATCTTGCTCTAGTGGGCGTGACCACAAGCAAACCTCTCTATCTTGTCTATTTTGGCTCGAGATATCATGTCTATTCACGCATCTTTTGTTTCCTCGGTCTTGTTTCGGTCGGGGTAGGATACTCGAAGGAATATGGCGGCGCTTGTTGCTGAGCATGTTGAGATGCTCACATGCATCAGGATTGGGAGCTAGGAGCAAAGAAGAGAACAACATGATATTGAGGACTTCGACCTTATGGCGTCCTTTGAGAAGTGTGGATTGATGATGTGGGTCAAGGCAGCGGCAGTGGCACCGGCACCGGCAGTTCTGTTGGTGGTATCAGTTCTGTTGGTGGTGGCTAGAAGAAGATGATATCATGGGAGGTAAAGAACTACACCTCCATTGCTATATCTTTTTTGGTGTTACACTTAGTCTTTGAACATTAGGCGATGTGGATCACTTGTGCGCGAGGACCTTTTGATGATCTTTAGTTTGGTTTTGGATAACTAGTGACATCCTAGGATTAATCTCTCTATGTTAAGTGATTGATTAGTTGGAGATTGGTCAAGCCAAGTGTGGTGCACGGTGGTCATGATGGAAGGGTCGTGGTGATCCAAAGGATGATCAAGTGCTCAACTTGGAGTGGTTTTGAGGATCAAAATGGGCTCAAGGCGAAGGTATATCTATAGGGCTATTTTGATGTTGCACTCAAGACACCATAGAGGGTGTGAGTGATTTAGGATCGATAAGCCATTACTACTATAAAGAGGAAAACACGGGAACATACATCCTCATGTGTCTCTAGGTTCAACAATCATATGCATGCATTCTAACTTTGAGAGCTAACCCATCCTTCGAAATTGATTGTGAAAATTCTTTAACCACGAGCATATGGTGATGTATAGGCACGCTAATGGGGCCGGGGTTGAGCAGGTATTTTGGGCGGGTTTTAATATGGGTACTATTGGATGGGTGGAGGCGGGTGACACTTTGTAAATGGGTTGGGGGCGGGTTGGGTTGATGACACAAAGCGGGTTGGGACGGGTTAGGGCTTTGTGGTCATAGATCGGCGCATAAAGTCATATATCATCTTCAGCGAGTGACTTCGGGTTGGGGCGGGTTGGGGCACGGGCCGGCCGGGGTGGGGCGGGGCGGGTGGTAGTTAGGGTTTTTTAAAATATGGGTTGGGGGTGGGTTTGGGGCGGGTTTAAACCCACTAGCGAGCTAGTGATGTACGCGTGGTGGTGTTGGCACATTTGCGAAAAGAGCGGTGAAAGGTTGCGGGGTTGAGATGGGTTTGGGTTTTCTCGCACTTTTGAGGGAAAATGAACGTCTATTTTATAATGCATTTGGATGCATCATGGTGGTGGAAAACATGCTAACTCTGCGCTCAAGTTGGTATACTTGTTGGGTAGCATGTCGAAGCAAAGCGACGAAGCAACGGCGACATTTCATAGAGCGGCGACCAAACTCTTGGCCGGACGATGGACCTCCCGACCGGAGCGTCCGGTCGATTCCGGTAAATTCGTTTTTTGGCGTTTAGCCCGACCCGGTGCGTCCGTTCGGTGACCCGCCTTCTACGGCAGGACGATGGATCTCGACGTCGGCGCTGGGCCCGACTACTTGTCTTGTTGGTGGACCCTTGACGGTGCGTCGGTCGGGCCCATGACGGTGTGTCGGTCCACTCTGCGGCAACTGCATTTTACCCCTAGCGACTCTATTTCTTTGAGTGGTGTATAAATAGTGTGTTAGGCTGCTCATGCTCTCTCCCTAGTCATCTTGAATCAATCCTCACACCCTTTGAGCTGAGCAAACCCTCTCCCACTCTCTCTTCTTGCTTGTGAGCACATTTCTTGAGAGTTGAGGAGATTCAAGTGCATTGCTTTGGTATTTGCATTTAGAGCACTTGAGGGTGCATTGCGGTGGATTTCTTGTTGCTCTTGGAGAGCACCACTCCTAACCGGCTTGGCATTTGGTGGAAGCGTTGGCAAAAGAGTTGGTGATTGTTCTTGGCCACCTCGGTTGATTTGTGAGAGGACCATGCATCGTCGTCGGGGCGACAAATTGCAAAAATAATGCATTCCTCGTGTCTTGGGTACCTCTCATTTGCTTTGGGTGCAAGTAGCCTAAAGGCACTTGGCTAGGAAGTGAGCTCCACCTTGTCCCCCACGTGAGGAAGGTCGGCACAACGGAGATGTAGCAGCCGGGGTGCTCAAGTGAACCGGGGTAAATCTTGTGTCCCTCCTTGTATGATTGTTGTCTCTCGTGATTGGCTTCATATTGGTTATCTTAACATATCATCTCCGATGATTGGATTGACTAACCTCTACATTGTGGTATATCGCTTCTACACTTTTGCATTACCTTATTATATACCTTGTGCTAGAGTAGTTTGAGTAGACTTGCTTAGTTTCTAGAGTATCTAGTTTATTCACCTAGTGGTAAAAGTAGAGACTTAGCTTCTTGTGTGAATTAGAGACTATAACAACTAGAATTGTTAATAGGAGGCTTCTTAGACAAGTAAACTAGAGCAAAGCGCATTTAACGCCATTTGTTATTCTAACAAGTTTGTCTAGTGAGTTGTATAAATTTTTTTATTAGGCTATTCACCCCCCCCTCTAGCCATTTAGGACCTTTCACTTTTGGACATTTTGGTGCATTGCAATGTGGCGGTGCAAACACTTAGTCAATAGTAGTCACTAGTCCTTGACTTAGTTGAACTTGAACATGGATGATGCTATTGATGCCCGCGGGAGATGGCTATTGTAATAGGGCTAGATGTTTGAACTTGAACATGTTTGAAACTTGACCTAGGCGCACTCTTTTCTCTTTTCTAGGGTTTCTCACAAGGGTGAGTTTTACCTAGAAAGGTTTTTTTAATGAGGCTGCATTGCACAAAACAGCTCTTTTAATGATCAATATATCATGTTTCGTCATATCTTGTGAATACATTAATTGCTATTTGAATCTATCGAAAGGTCTGAAAATTTTGAATGCGTGATCAAGTTTGAACCTTTGGAAGTTTGATGTACGAGCCGACAAACACGGCGCCAAAAACCGTGCTCACCGGGCGGCATGGCATGGTTTTACGGCCCGCCGAGGCCGTGTGGGTGGCGCACCCTCCGACACGATGGCTTACGTCGGGAGCACGGCATGGCGGCTGCTTACCGCGGCGACATGACACCGTGTCGGAACGCGACGCGACGCGACCGCGGCACGCATATATAGTCATGGCGACTAAACTCTTGGATGGCGTTGGAGACATTGCTCCCATCATCGATGTCGTTGCCATCTTCATCCTCATCATCACTCAAGTCGATGGTTGTTGATGGTCATCCACATCATTTAGGAAGAAGCGACGAATGCGGCGGCGTGCGTTTACAAAAAGTTGTTAAGAGCACGGTTGGGTTCATTGATGGTGCGGGACAAAAGCGACTCACGAAAGAAAAATTAGCTCCGTCCAATCATGGAGATGCGGCCCCTCGACCTATGAACATCCATGAGAGCATGGGAAGCCTCGGCGGTCTTCTGCGGCAAGTGTAACTGAGCCGGTACGTTGAGGTTCAAGACAACAAACATGGCCTGTATAGCAGCCATGCCCTCGAGGCGCTCATACCCTCCTTGGTGAGATCACGGGAAGCAGCGACGGGGACCTCCCGAGTGTGGGACCATGCTCACGAGATATGTCATCAAGGACCCCAAGAGCTGCATGTTGCGTGGCCACCCAAGTATTCTACCCTTGGGATGATGGCGCCACGCCAACCAGCTGGGATCATTGGGGGTGTGCCTCCATCCAACTACAGGTGAACTAGGGCAACTCACCACTTCCAGATCCTCTCCACGATGCCAATGGTAGGGTGACTACTCACAACCAAGCTGCATTGATTTTCTCCTATAGGGCAGGTGTACCAAGGATGGCGGGCCGACGAAACGAGAGAAAATCGCTCTATCGTTTTCGTTTTCATATTTTTAGGCAAAATGGGGCGAGAGGCGGACAACCGGAAGCAACCGGTTCGCGGGATAAGTGGTAAGCAGCAGGGGGAAATAGGATCGGGAAATAGGCGGAAATGAGCATTAAGCGAAAACTTAAGCCGGAACATGTATACCGCACATGATAAGGTGCATACAGATATCAAAGTGCATTTGCTAGTCAAATATCAAGTAGCGGCCCGACCACATATAAATAATATCAGTACAATACCAAATATCCATACATAAATATTCATATATACATCACACAAATCATAAAAACAACTTGTTGAGCGACATGGGCCATATTGGGCTTCTAAGGTGTCATGGGCTGCTATCACGTATTCATGAAAAAAGGGGATAAAAATGGGATAATCGGTCGAAAAATGGGATACGCAAATACGGACGGACAAATGCTCCCACCGTTTTCGATCCCGCTCCCGCTTCACTCTGTCCCATTTACAGCCCGTTTTTCGTTTATCTAAAAAGCAGGGGCGGGGAAAATACGGTATACTGTTGCGGACGGGCAGGGATTCATCCGTCCGTTTTCAACTTTAGGTGTACCCCACAACTCGGGAAGCTCCAAAGGCTGAAAGGGTGCTGCCATTTGTAACAAGATTTGGAGTTGTGTGAGATTGAGACATAGATAGATCAATTTTAACAAAAGGGGACAGAGTACTTTATAAGGGGAGGAAGTGAACATGAATGAAATGATAATGATAAAACATGATGCATAAAGTAACATACGTCCTCACAAACTTAGAAAAAAAATTCTTCTAATGTCATAAGCGATTTGGCATATACACAACGTTCTCTCAAAAAAACAATTCACAACTAGTCAATCTACGATTGCACTATTAGTGTACCTACAGAAGATTTCATTTCAGCCCAATCCCATATGAATGCATGAATTAAAATTACTCATACCTTTGCGGGGGTTCGATGAACACAAAGTTGTACACACAAACATGTACCCCATGTGGTGCGGACTTCATCGTTGTGTTACTTCTACATGCCTTTAGTGGTGGTGGTGGTGGGTCGTTACGGACTTGTACATCACTAGGTCTGCATCTTCATTGTGTAATCGAACCGAGGTGAACCTTCCCTTCCATGATGGCTTTTTTCAGCAAACCACGATGAAAACGTGAATCTGAACCCTGCCCATGTTACGTATGTGGTGCATAGATATTCACGGCATGGACCTGCGGTTCCTCCCCTCGAAGTGCCACCATGTCTTACGTCCATAAATTGGATGAATTTGTTGTCACTCGTTTGAAGAAGCGAGGGCAAGCGCATCCAACTCTATCATCGCGACATCGATCTATGTGATGAAGATGGGCGACCAATTTGAACAATATATATGTACATAGGTGGAATTGATGAACCTGCCGAACACCCCTAACTAAAACCTATGCAAATCTGAAATCTCACCTTCTTCACGGCGCTTTGTCGAGGAAGATCCTTTAGCTTGACTGGTTGGCCGGGGTTAACGCCGATCTTCTTCTTTGCGCCGGCGGAGTGGTGGCGATCGACAAGCGCCACGATCGTGCACCTGGCCCCTCTCGCATGCCTTGGCTCTACGGCGCACAGCCCCTGGTCATGTCTACCGCGTCGATGGCGCGCGACACCTGCCTTTACAAGGCCCAACCCAAAATAACCCCGCCGGCTCGCAAGATCGTTGCAAAAATCATGTAACAATTGTAACTCCAAAACAACGTGCAATTGAGAACCACTTTTGCTTGGCCCCCATGGGTTCTGTTCCAATACGTTATAGTAGTTGCAACTCCAACAAGCGTTGAGAACTACTTTTGCTTCACCTAGAGTGCTCGTTGCAATAAGTGGTAGTAGTTCCCATTGAAACAGAACACAATTACAAACACAAATCACGAGAAATTGGCTAAACCTAAACAACGATCAGCGCAAACGAGAACAAGAACTCGTCGGGAACCGCCCGGGGTGACCGGCGCCCCTTTTTTGCTCTTGATAGTTTTACGATACAAATGTGTTTACAACCAACACACCGCGATAACACACTCTCTAGCAATCCACCTTTCATACCAAGGCTTTACAACACATGCTTACTCAATGGAAATTAGCTAAAACATAGATACAAGGAAGGTAGAATGCAAGCGCGATACACACACGATGTCATGGGCGCGCCACCGTCTCTCGCCGTGGCAAGCTGAACCAGCTCATTCAAATTTGAATATGTTGGTTCTCCAGCTCGACCGTCGGCGCAGCCCTCCTCACGTCATCAAGCATCAAGGTTAACCCAACAATATCCCCCTTAAGCAGTCTTTGCTACACCTAGAGCTCGACCCGAGCATATGCCTCATCTACCCAAGCTTTGTCAACGCCATAGCCTTAGTCGGAGAACCAACTTTAGCTCTAGTGTACCAATCCACTTTACTTCAAGTTCTCCCCCCTCTACACACTCCACGATGTAGTGAAACTTGATGTCAATGTGTTTGCTTCGACCATGGAACCTTTGGATTCTTCATCAACTCAATGGCGGGTTTTGGTGTCGACAAAGATGATCACACACTTTGGTTTCTTCTACGTGAGCTCACTCAACAAACTTCTAAGCCACTTGGCATGCATTCTTTGGCTTGTTGCAGCCATAAACTCGAATTCATAGCTTGACAGGCTACATTCTTCTCTTTGTTATGAACACCAGCGTCAAACCCCCATTCGAGATAGAAAGCCATCCCTCCTATCCTTCTCCTATGATCTCTATCACACCTTTAGATCCAGCGTGCGAATATCCGGTCGGGACTTCTTCCTTCTTCTACGGTATAAACCAATCCATAGTTCAAAGTGCCTTGCAAGTAACTTAGTATTTGTTTTCTTGCATTTTGATGCAAAAGGTGGGCCCTTTCCATGAATTACCTACTAGCCATACCAGCGGAAATGCCATCGGCCTAGTGTGCGATAAGTATCTCAAGCACCCAACCATCCTCCGTATTCTATTGAGTCAAGCAATACCATGTGCTTGTCCTCAAACAATACGTTTCTGGATTGATAGGCACCTGGATTGGATTGCAATCGCCATTCAAACCTTGACAACACCTTCTTGGCATAACTTGTTTGTTTTGATTGTTGTGCGGTCGATCTCTGCTCCACCTCTATTCCCAAGTAGAATGACAGTTTTCCCAAGTCACTCATCTCAAATTCGGTCATCTTGCTTCTTAAACTCTGCATGCAATCTCGTGGGTCACCCCGTCACAATCAAATCATCCACATACACACCAAGAATCCACTCTTGTCTTCTAGCTCCTCTTGTGTAAGCATTTGCTTCCTTGCACACTTTAGGAAGCCCAACTTCTTCAAACTCTTGTCTAGCTTAATGTTCAAGCTCGAGGAGCTTGCTTAAAACCATACAATGCCTTGCTTTCGAACTTGTAGACCATCTGCTCCTTCCCCTTCACTACATACCCATCTACGGTTGTGCAACATACACATCCTCCACCAGATCTCCATTCAAGCCGTCTTGACATCTAAGTGATACCTCCCAACCCAGTTAATTGCCATGGCCAGTAACAATCCCGGCGTATCAAGCCTTGCAATCGGATCTTGAACATTGCTTCCCCCGTCGGCTTAATGTCCTTCGCCTTCCTCCTCGCGATTGCCGTCGGATCTTGAGCAAGCGCTTCCCGTCGGCTCCACAACCTCCAAACACCTTGATCCTCCATGATGCGGCAGTCCTAATGCACCAACTTGTGTAGTTGGTGGAGGTGGCGTCGGATACGGATCCGCTCCCCGTCGCCTCCACCCGGCACCCATCGACATGATGGATTTTTTGGTGGATGTGGTGGATGATTTGTGTGTGGTAAAGCTCTCGCCACGTGTTGAAGCCCGGGAACACAATCACAAACACAAATCACAAGAATTGAAGCTAAACCTAAACAACGATGGTGCAAGAAACGAGAACAAGAACTGTCGGGAACATGGGAGTGACAGCGCCCCTTTTAGCTGCTGATAGTTTCAGATACAAAATGTGTTTACAACCAGCACACCACGATAACACACTCTCTAGCAATCCACCTTTTTTATACCAAGGCTTTACAACACATGGTTACTCAATGGAAATTAGCTAAAACATAGATACAAGGAAGGTAGAATACAGCGCATGATACACGATGTCGTGGGGCGCGACCGCCGTCTCCTCGCCGTGGCAACTCGAACCCGCGCTCATTCAAATTTGAATATGCCGGTTCTCCCGCCGACTCCATCGACGCAACCCCTCCTCCACGTCATCAAGCATGAAGGTTAACCTAACAGCTATAACTCCAAAAATCGCTGGTAGCCAAGTAACAACTTCTTTGCTTCGGGCTATGTTAAAGTTCACGTTGCATTAAGCATGTAGCTATGGCAACTCCAAAACTGCGAAAGCAATAGTCACAAACCAAATGTAACTAACGCGAAATGTAGTTGCAATATTACCACACAATTACAACCAAAATAAATACTATTGCAACATTTTTCACCATTGCAATATCGGTGACCAATTGCAACAGAGGTTTGGAACCCTTTAACAATTCGTTGTATTAAAGGTACCTATCGCTACCATTTGTTGGAATTGTTGCAATACAATCCTCTCAGCAACCAAATAGCATTACAATTCAAAGACATTGAATTTGGAGGGATTTCTTTTGTAGTGTACGAAATTCAACTTTCTATCACATCAACCACCATCTGCTTCCTTCCACCACTTATTTCCACCTCGAACCAGCACACTTCCGCGTTGGGTTGCAGCAAGGAAGGTACTGATAGAAAATTAGAATACTAGTCATAACCTCCTGAACCACTAACTCTGAACGGCAACTACTCAACTCTTACTTCCCTAACATATCCACGAGTTTTGCTTTTATGCATTTTATTAAGTTTTGCAGGTTGAGTACTTCACGGGAGTGTTGTTAGCCGCTCTGGGATTATTCTGCTCTCTCTGGAGTAACTCAACCAGGATCCCTTCTCGACATGAGCCTCGACCTACACTACCACCCTCAGCTGCTCCACCTGCTACCTCGTCTATGCTAACACACAAGCTCCTCACTAAGGATATCTACCTTAGGTTAAGGAGAGGTACTGGAGAGATCGGTCACAAGTTGCAGGACTTCAAAAATCCGAGTTCAACTTCTACTAAGAAGAAGGTGTATGGATTCAGAGTTCGATTTAATAATTTACACTCTGAGGATGCACCTTGTTCTGGAATATCACAAAGCAAGGATCAAGACTTTTGATCATCAATTTGTTTGCACTTACAATACACTGAAACCAGAGTGTTGTCAGACTACTCAGGATGAGCATTCTCTGCTGTCTTGGAGAACTGAGCAATTACCTAGGGTTTGCCCCCCACTTATGCCCTTGATATAGACGCTGCTAGAAGAACTTCGACTGTACAAAATTTTGGAAGGAAATTTCTAGGAAGGATGTCTTCTACCGCCTCCACCAATAACGTAAACGTTCTACCATCAGCATTTTCCATAAGTGGATAGGGTTCCCTCTTTTCCCACGTGCTGACCCTATCGTGGTTAGGGATGGAGATCTTAAACTCATTTATGCCACAGTAAAAGGAAAGCAAGTGTCACTTAGGGCATGTATAACCGGCGTACGGGTCCATCTCTCGGGCCTCCCGAATCTATCATATAGACCATGTATAACCGTACGGGGTCCTCTCTCGGGCCTTGAATCTATCATATAGACATGTATAAAGACAAGTCATACAACCCACGGATGAGAGACACCGTCTCTAAACTATTTAATGCACGCACACCTTTGGATGTGGTGGCGATTTGAGTCAATAGCTCTTGTACAATGCAAAGCGAAGTAAGCCTCTAAACATTGAAGCACCCAGCTCAGATTATGCTTTCATGAAGAGACAAAGCTGCTGTCTCTAAGCATTGGCGAGGGCTTTGTGAAGAAACAACAACTTAGAAACGGGGCAAAAAGACCGTTGTACATATGAACGTTGAGGTTGCATTGGAATGGGCTCGAAGAAACAAAAATGGAACACTGTCCGCTAGTATAGGGTAGCATAGAACATACTCCTCCATCCTAAATTAAGTGTCGTTTTAGGTGTTAGTGCCGCAAAGGTTGACTCGATTTGTAGAAAAATATAATATTTGTATCTCAAATAAATTTGTTTTAAAAAAATAAGATTCAAGATCTTAGGGGGTGTTTGGTTTTAGGGACTTAGGATAAAAAGTCCTTTTAATTTCTAGTAAACTAAATAGGGCCTCGAGGCTCCACCCACCCAGTAGCATAGTACACCATTTAAAATGAAGCTTGCTGTTGCATTTCATCTTTTGCCCACTTTTGCTACTAGTCTATTATCTACTACATTAAATCTTGTAGGGAGTTTCTAAAAAGCCTCAGTTGTAGAATGTCCTACCGTAGGAAGACCCAAATATTTTTCCTCAAATGTTTCTCTTTGAATATTTAAAAACTTGCATGATCTCCCTTTTAGTGTCTTCTAAACAATTCTGTCAAAAAAATTGCAGACTTCAACCTATTAATGCATTGTCCCTGAACCCTTGTGTTGTATGCTTTAAGAATGATATTCCCAGTCTCTTCTGCACCCAATGTGAAGCCTATAAATATAATATAGTCATTCCCAGAAAAAAAAGAGGTGAGATCCAAGGTGTACCCAACCCTTAAGTTTCGAGAAACCAGTTCTGAAGACCTAATAAACATGACAAACCCCTCTACACACATGAGAAAAATACATGGAGATATAGGATCTCCCTTGCTCCAATACCTCACTGAGGGAGTGGAAGAATTGAGATAGCTTCTAATTATTTACTTGAATGAGAAACTTATTCAACACATTTCATAATGATTGAGACCCAAGAGTATGCAAATCCTAATTTTATCATAATGCTTCTCAGATAATTCCATTCAACTCTATTGTGGGCTCTTTTATCATGTCCTAGCTTTTTATTTTTACATAGACATGTCTTACCTTTTCTTCCTCTTCAAAATAGTTAATACATTCATAGGCCATCAAGATATTATCCGTAATCACTTTTTATGAACAAAAGGACTTTGTTCTTTCGATAGTGATGTCATTCAAGATTCCCTCCCAACCTTATCTCGCTAGAACTTTTGAACATATTTTATAAAGCGACATTACATAGCGTAAATTGGTCTACACCGTGGACAAGTCTTGAGGCGTTTTAACTTTTGGAATTCAATACACGAAGATTGTTTTTGATACCTATATTGGAAGCATCACCTCCTTCCGCATTCAGGAACTCAGCCAAACATCATTTCTTCAATAAGTGGACCAATATTTTTGTGGAGAGAAGCCTGCCAGTAGAAACCTTACCCGGTCCTCGAGATTTACGGCTGTCATCATGACTAAAGCCTTTTCGACCTCATCCGCATCTAATTGGTCTACTTAAGTCTTTCATGCTCTATCCATTCACTTTTGAGATAGCTAAAGTGAACCATTTCATCGTCTATCTCCTGCAGCAAACAACCTAATATAATAATATCAGTGAGTCAGACATTTTCTAGGTCCTTTTGTTGGGATGGCAGCATCTGCTCCATCCTCTTTCCTTAGAAAAAGCTAATTTTATTTTGTTCTAGCCTAATCTCTTTGCACATTTTGCAGCATGCAGAATGACTCTATCCCCTTCGAGCAACCATCGTACTGTGTGATCTTTCTTTTCTCAACATTATCTCCTCTCGAGCCGAGTAATTCTCGAGGATCTTATTTAGAAGAGCTTTTTCTTCGTCTCATATCCTCTCCATGCCATGATTTGTTGCTTCTAACCTCTTCAAGTTCCTTCCTTAGCTTTGTTAAGATTCCTCCTTGGACAGATCCCAAGACATTATAGCCTCCAATTCTGTAAGGACTCCTTGCATATTTAAAAAGAGAGGACCTCACAACCTTCTAAACTTTTTGTGCTGCTGGGAAGGCTCCAACCAGTGCATACACAAGATCCTCATAAGGTATTATCTACGGCCCACATATTTTCATATCTAAAAATACTAAAGATCTTCCTTGTTGAACATGCATAGCGTATAATATCAATCAACAAAGCACTGACGACCCGCATCTTCGTTGCTTTGAATATGTGTTACCTCAGTTGAAGGGGAAGTAAATCCAAAAATTTTCCATTTAAGCCAAAACTATCCACATCTGACTTTTAACGTTCTGCCCACCAAGCGCTGTCTATTG